>CAMZMU010000093.1:22910728-23510728 GCA_947311845.1 Poa pratensis
TTTTTGGGACTAACCTATTAACAAGATGCCGAGTGCCAGTTCTGTTTTCTGCTGTTTTTGTATTCCAGAAAAGCTAGTCTGGAAATATTCTCGGAATTGGACGAAACTACACGGGGGTGCCTATTTTTCCAGAACACGCCTGACGGAGCGAAGGAGCAGCAGAGGAGGGCCACCAGGAGGCCACACGCCACCAGGGCGCGGGTCCCCCTCTGCCGCGCCCTGGGGTGGTGTGGGCCCCTCGGGGGTCCGCAGCCGCCGCCCTTTCGCCTACTTATTCCCCCCGACGCGAAAACCCTAAGTACCTGAGCAAATATCCACGAAAAGTTCCAGAGACGCCGCCGTCGTCAACCCTAGCTCGGGAGGGTTCAGAACCTCTTCCCGGCACCCTGCCGGAGAGGGGAATCGTCACCGGAGGCTTCTACATCGCCATGCCTGCCTCCGGAGTGATGCGTGAGTAGTTCATCCTTGGACTACGGGTCCATAGCAGTAGCTAGATGGTTGTCTCTCCACTTTGTGCCATCATGTTTAGATCTTGTGAGCTGCCCTACATGATCAAGATCATATTATTGTAATGCTACATGTTGTGTTTGCTGGGATCCGATGAATATTGAATATTATGTCAAGTTGATTATCAATATCTTATATGTTATTTAAGATCTTGCATGCTTTCCGTTACTCGTAGATGCTTTGGCCAAGTAGATGCTTGTAACTCCAAGAGAGAGTATTTATGCTAGATAGTGGGTTCATGTCTCCGTTTAACCTGGGACAGTGACAGAAAGTTCTAAGGTTGTGGATGTGCTGTTGCCACTAGGGATAACCTAACGATGCTATGTCCACGGACATATGTGTTTGTTTACATTACGCACTTACTTAATGCAATTATCCGTTGCTTGCAACTTAATACCAACGGGGGACTCGGATGACAACCCGGCGGTGGATTATTAGTCATAGATGCTGTTGGATAACGATCTATGTATTATGTCGTAATGCCCAATTAAATATCATAGTAGTCAACATGTCATGTATATGCATTGTCATGCGCTCACTATTCGTCAATTGCCCAGCTGTAATTTGTTCCAACATGTTAGTTATCTTTTATGGAGAGACACCACTAGTGAACTGTGGACCCCGGTCCATTCTTTTACACTGATTAAACAACCACAAACTGCAAACTGTTCCTTTTTCATTCTCTGCAATTTAATACTCATTTTCACACCATACGTTTAATCCTTTATTTTCAGCAAGCCAGTGAGATTGACAACCTCACTGTTTCGTTGGGGCAAAGTAGTTTGATTATGCTGTGTGCAGATTCCACGTCAACAGTCCAGACTCCCGTCAACAACACTATTTTTCTGGCGCCGTTGACAACCTTCTGAAGAGTTGCTGCTCCTACTGGTTTGATAACCTTGGGTTCTTTCTGAGGGAAAACTTGCTGCTGACTACATCATACCTTCCTCTTGGGGTCTCCCAACGAACGTGTGTTTCACGTCATCAGACAACCCCAAGGTGAACTGCTAGGTGGATGAAATCCTTCGCTCACAGCTGATCAATTTGCTCTTTCAACAGAGCCAATTCCTCCACCGGCATACAGAAGGGCTTCTTGGAAATCGGAGCGGTACCGGGAAGTAGATCTATGACAAACTCCACGCTTGGTCAGGAGGCATGCCAGACAATTCTTCCGGGAACACATCCGGGAAGTCACACACCACGTGTATGTCCTGGATTTCAGGAGGGGATTCGCCTTCCATAAAGCAAAGGAGGATCTGGGGGAGTTGGGTATGATTGAACATGGAGGTCTTGATAGTGCAGACCAATACCTCACACTTTCACGGAAGAAGTGGTCACGGTGACGGTCTTGGCAGCACAGTCGAGATTAGCCCGGCATTTGGCTAGCCAGTTCATGCCCAGTATGACATCAATGCCACTTGACCTCAGAGCTACCAAAGCGAAAGGAAAAGAGTAGTAACCGATAGTAATCTGGACTTCAGGAATAACACCATCGGTTTGCCATTTGGAGCCAGGAGTGGAGATCACCAAGGGACGGCTCATTTTCTCAAACGGTATTTTATGGTCTTTTGCAAAAGCTATGGATATGAATGAATGCGATGCTCCATAGTCAAACAAAACTGTAGCTGAATTGCCGTTGATTCGTAACTCACCCATGAGAACGCCGGGGTCCTCTTCAGCTTCTTCAGCAGAGACGTGGTTCAGGCGACCACGCACAATAGGACCAGCCTTGCCAGCTGGAGTGGCAGGGGCTCGTGCAGGAGTTCCCGTGATAGGTGCCTTCTGGGGGCACTCTCTGGAGTAGTGGCCAGCCTGGTCACAGGTGTAGCAAGTGAGCCCAGGTGGAGCAGGTAGCATAGGACGGTACCCACTCCCGCCTACCCCAAGTGTCGAAGTAGTGGGGCGCGTGGTGGCATGCTGAGCAATCTTCTCATGGGCATCCTTTACTGCCTCCACTATGAACTCCATAGAACAATTAGCCGGAACATGATCATTTCCTTCGCATAGGTAGCAAGTGGCGCTAGCGGTTGGGCACTTGCCAAGTGGATGCGCGTTGAAATAGTGCGGGCAACTGCCGGGGCATTGACTCGCCTGATGTCCACCCCTTCCGCACTGACTACATGCCTTTCCTTGTGGTGGTCCATTCTTTCTGGGGTACTTAAGGGGACACTTCCGGTACGGACGTCCGCGTTCCCTCCAAATGTAACACCTGCGTTTGTCTCTAGCTTTCTTGGGCAAATCTTTAGATGTATGGGAGTCCTGCCGATCAAAGGGTGTCGAGTGGGTCCCTGGGGTGGCTTTGATTTGGTAGAGCGGAGGACGTTGTGCCATTCTGTAGATTTGACAAGGACGCAGTTAGTATCCACCTCGGTATGGTTGAGACATTAGCATTAGCGTACTCAAGTACTCAGACTAGGGACGATAATGCTTTGCGTAACAACTAGCAAGGGATCAACAAGACAGAACTTGGGTCAAAGATCAGCATCATGTGCTACTAGTGAGAGTTAAGAAATCACAACTTAACACACTCTAGTTGACACAATCCGGGACCTTATGTTCAAGTCCGTGGGTTAAAACCCAACAATACTGAGGATGATTTTGGATTGCAGCGCAGCGGGAGCAACTGGACACATAACACTAAAGGTCCACATAACACGTAGTATTGGGTTCTACCTTCATGTTATCCTAGTAATTTTGAAGTCACAGATGAGAAGTAAAACTTTAAACTCAAATCGAGGTAAGATTGCTCCGAGATTAGAGTGTAACCAGGTAAGGAGTAAAAAGAATCCTAAGATGGTTTTCACAACTCATTTTTAGGTTAAAAATATTTTCACAAACACTAGACTCAACGTCGAGTAGAAGGGTTTCCTACAGGCAGTACTGCTCTGATACCAACTTGTAGCGCCCCGACCCGACTGCTATACAGTGATGCTGTGTATCACCGGTTAAGCGATACAACCGGAGGTTACGGGTTTACCAATCCCCGGCCAAAACCTTTGGCAGGTGTTGCTCGGAATGGATCCGCGGCAACACAACACCCCGATTGATGCCTTAACACAGGCACAACTATCAATGCATAATAGAGAGATCAAGACTTGTGGAACAACTGGCACATCACAGACTCTACGACACAAATCATTATAGTTCAACTCTTATAATAGAGAAAGATAGCAAACTACAACCAGAGGTCACAGACCCAACATTACAACAAGCGGAAGCAATTTAGGTTGTTCTAAACAACAAGAACCAAATTATGGCCTAAGTGGCCTGCAGATAAACATTCAAGCGCCAGCTGTCCCGGGATGTCCCAAGCTGCCACCTGGGAACCCCAGACTACTCGTCGACGTCAACCAAGAACCCACCTTCGAGGTCGGTGAAGTCCTCCTCTGAAAAAAACAAACGACGTTGAGTTCGACGAACTCGCAAGATTATTATATATAGAGCTTTAGCTCGATGAGGCTTTCAAAGTTTTATGCCTGTTTTGCATAAAGCTGATTTTATTTATGAAAACATAACTCCATGGCATCGACTAAACAGAGTATTTTTAAAAGAGGTAAGGAGTAACTCTTTCCTTTGATCACCTTTCTCATCATCAACCACCATCAACCACTGTACCTGTTCTACAAAGGCACCTCCCCGAATCACCCTCGAGGAAGTCAACCTTGCATTCTTGAGTGGTACCTTTAGTACCCAGTTTTTAATCATTCGTTCAAGTTATTCTATGATCTTATCGTCCTTTCCCAAGTCGTCCATAACCGCGGACACGGCTTTTCGAAAAGATTTACCCTGCAGGGGTGTACAATGTTTGCCACGCGTACCGTCCGGCCCATTACCTGTACAATTAGCTCTCTTCCTTGGAAAGCCGGCTGGGTGGGAGCGGTGTCGACTTCTCCCTCGTTAAGGACTAACCAAGGATCATCAGTGAGGACGGGGCAACCGTGCCTTCAACACCCTGCCCCGTGGCCACTCATTTTCCTAAACACCACCATCCTCATCTCAGTCTTGGCCACCATCCCAACGCACGCGCAAATGGAAGCCCGAACTAGAGGACCCTGGCTAGTCCCGCCCGATTTATTTAATCTATGAGGGTTCCTGCACTGCGAATGCATAGGCCTCACGCATGGTTGCACGCTCAGTCTTGGTTCAAGAGGTAAAGAACTTGCACCTAGGCGGCGAGAACGAGACAAAGCACCACCATACCAAAGTGGCCTCTCATCCCCACCTTTAAGCATTTTATTACCTGTCACCACAATTTGCTCACCATCATCCATTCATCTCACACCTGCTTCCAACATCGGACGGCTAAGCATTTACTAAGCATGGCTAAGCATCAACATAGCATAGCTAAGTATTTCAGGCCAACAATACAATCCTATGGATAATAGGAGGGAAAACAGGTAATGGCATCAGAAACTTAATGCAACTATAGGATACTCTAATCCAATAAAATTGACATTTGGAACCGCATGCAATATTATAGTGGAGAAAATAATTGCGGAAAATAGGATAAGACATGCTCAGAGGGGGGATTACGCTTGCCTTGATCAAGGTGCTGGTAGTACGGCTCTTCGGGGTACTGTGGAGTAACCCCGGCTGCTTGATCTATCGAAGCATAACAACGGAAGAACAATCAATCACCACACAAGCTTCAACAAATGCAATGCGCAAACACGTGATGACATGACATTTTTAAATGCACACCCTAAAAGCATTGAACATGATCAACAAGTTAAATGGGGTCCCCGTTATATTTATTGCATTATTTGGAATAAACCCCACATTTAAACTTAATGATTCTAATTACTACTAGAGCACATTATTGTAATTGTGATCAATTATGCATGATGATAATGATTTTAGGTAGTTCACAATTTTTTGAACATTTTGGTATAACGAACACAATTTTCTGAGGTCCAGATAAAAAGTTATTATATTTATAATATCCTCTTTTAATTATGTGCTTTAATTAAATTAATTTCAACAGCAATAATATTTCAAATACACGAATTCGAGAGGGAGGGATGGAACACAAGGAATTATCGGAGTCGATTTCCCTAATGCGCGAGGGGGGGGGGGGGAGCGGAATCATGCGCTAGAAGGGGGAAAAATGGAAAAAAGAATCAGCGAGAAAAAAACCAGTAAAACTGTTTAACCGGCCTCCAGCCCGGTTGGGCCGGCTGACAGGACGGCCTGGCAACAGAGCTAACCGGCCGTCTGCCCGGCTTGGGCCGGCTCCGAGGCCGGGTACGGGCCCGAGAGAAACGGCCTGTGGCCGATTCAGCCGGTTCCACGACCGGGCTACGCGCTACGGCGATGAACTCCGGCGAACGCACGGCGGGCTCGAGGCGCTAGGAGGAGAGGGGAAAGGCCAGCGTGGCAGGAGCTCACCACGAGACGACGGAGCGAAGCTGAGACCGGAGGATGCAGCGACGGCGTCGTATTTGCTCACGGCGGAGCTCGGGCGGCAGCGGCGAAGAAGAACACGGCGGCGTCGATTTCTTGCGTCTCCGGCGATTCCTAGCACGAGGAGGGAGAGGGGAGCACGGCGGAGGTGCGGGTGAGCTTCGATTTACGTGGGAGCTCCTCAAACGGCGGCGACGAGCACGGCCAGCTCGAGCAGCGCCTCGGCAATGGAGGGGACAGAAGAGGGAGAGGAAACGGGGAAAACTCGGGGAGGGAGCAGAGTGACCTCGTGGAGATGTTCTCCTGGCAGTGAAGGGCAGAGGAGGAGGGCCCGGCGCGGCGTCGTGCTGGTGCGGCGCGAGCACCTCGCGCCTCGGTCGCTACAGCAACGAGGAAGAAGAAGATTTTCCAAAAGGCCCCTGTCATATTTTATTCCATCACAGATTGGTCCCTTCTTCCTTTTCTTTTATATGCAGTAGGTTTTAGGGATTTTATGGAGGCACTTAAATACTTTGGAAAAATCTGAAATAATTTGGGGAGGCTCCCCTTGTCATTTAGTTGCTCCACAAAAATTGGGGTTTAAAAATAAATTGCTTTGACCAACTTTTGTTCATAGGGTTAAAAATAGAGCATTTTGCTAAACTCCAAATATTGCTTCTTTGGAAAATTTATAGCAATTGCAAAATATTACTTTTGGGACTCTGGGAACTTCCTTGACAAATATGGAGGTTTAGTTGAGTTGGTTTTGGTCACCAACAACTCATTTGAGTTTAAGTTGTTTGGAATCATTTGTCGGTTTTGTTTCCCTTGTTTTTACTTTGTTCTCCAAAACCTTGTTTCAACTTGAGCATTTGGACAAGTAATGCCATGATGCATGCATGAAATGCAAAAGCGAAAATTTTACTCAGGTTTTAGGTTTTCAAACTTTGGCTGTTACAGGAGATCCTGTGGTGGGGCGGCGCCTCGGCTCGGCCGTGGAGTTGGTGTGGCCAGGGCCCGTTCTGGGCCCAAATGGGCTTGGGGGCCACGGCGGCTACCAGCGCGTCGCGCCTCCGTGGGGCTTCATGGTGGTGCCGCCATTGGGCTGCGTCCGTGACGCGGCCGGCGGTGGTGGGTCCTCGGGCGGCGGCCCGTGGTGGTTGGCAGCGGCGGTCGGTGTGGCTGCGGAGGGCGGCGCGACGGCCGAGTCTGGAGATGGTTCTGCTGCTCTTCGAGTGGTGCTTTGCAGGCGAGGTTCTTGGATCGACCGTTTCGTCCCCGTCCTGGTTGCCCCCGCATGGTGCGGTGCTCCTGGTGGAGATCGACGAGGTTCTCCGCCTCCAGCTCTGGTATATGCTCAACCCTCCTTTCTGTAGGTTAATGCCCAAAACTCCGGGTGAGAACCCTGCATCGACTTGTCGATGCCGGTGGCAGCGGTGTTCATGGACACCGTTTCCTCGTTGGAGGTGCCGCTATGGAGCTCCGGCACCTACAGTACTCCGGTGGTCTCCGGGTGAAAACCTTAGAGCCGGCTTGCCGGCTCGGATGATGGTGTTGTCTCTGCAGCACTCCCTCCTTGGAGGCATTATCTTGGAGACCCTGAGTATGGGTTCGGTTGCGGCGGTGTTGTGGTGGTGTTGCTGTGGCCAGCTTGGGGCCGATGGTGGCTTGTTGTCCCTCTTTGGCAGGTCTTCGCATGATCTCGGTCACTTGGTTGCTTGCCCAAGACCCTCCCATGGCGGCCGTGCAGTGTGGCGAGCTTTGGGCTCTCGATGGCGTCTCGGTTCACCTTTGCTCAATGACGATGCAATTGATGCCTCCCCCATCCGCTTGTCGTCTCGTTTTCTCGTGGCGGAGCTCCCAGTCAGGGTTCGTGCTAGGTGCTAGGCTTTGGCACTCGTTGATTGTGGATGCTCCTGAGTTGTGCCGTGGGATTCGATGCGCTCGCCGGTGTGGCGCGCTCGGCTATTTGTTGAATCTTGGTATTGTGACCCCTCGACAACACCCTCATCTTCTGGTGCCTCATGGTGGTTCTTGCCGCCCCTCTCATCGTGTGTGTATTTTTCCATTATCTCTCCCCTTGTAATCCCCGTGTACTCTGGTTCGTTTGAACCCATCTTGTGGAGGTTGCAAAACCTCATAGGCAACTTTGATTATAAAAATTCAGGTGGGGACTTTGTCCCCCCCGGTGACCATCAAAAAAAAAAAAGTGCATGCGTGTACGACTACTTACAGAATATAAATACATATGTTCCAGTTGAAATACATGTCAACATTTCCACACAAAAAAAAGGAAATACATGTCAACATTTCCATGAAGGAAAAAAAACTACACGTCATTCATGTTTAAAGGTTACGCGCATCCGCATGAAAAGGTAAACAACGACGTGTCCATATTAATGAGTTAATGGCACCCGCAGTCACGCAACTCGTCACGTATGTGCACTTAAGTCACACTTCTCCAGAACGTGATTTTTTGGTCACACATCTGGACAAGTGGGTGCACGGTGGTCTTTGGGCCCACGTGTCAGACCGTTTTCCGTTGCGGGAGTGCTGACATGGACAAGTAATTTTGCAGAAAACCCCCTGTATTTTTAGATATTTCGCAAAATGGTCCTCCTAATTTTACAAAATGGTCCTTCTAATTTTGTACCATTTTGTAAAATTATATTACTCCAGGGGGTTTTCTGAAATTTTTACCGTCCAAAACGGACTGACACGTGGGCCCAGAGACCTGCGTGCACCCACTTGTCCAGATGTGTGACCAAAAAATCACGTTCTGGAGAAGTGTGACTTAAGTGCACATACGTGACGAGTTGCGTGACTGCGGGTGCCATTAACTCCATATTAATATAGCAGCCCTTACGGGGAGCTTTGAATTAGAGATCACCATTGGACAAACTGACGTTGTAAACTACTTCAAAGAATGTTAGGAATCCGCAACATTACACAAAGGTTCAACTTAACTAATTACTTGTATGTTTATGTTACTGCTCCATTTGACAAGCTAGCGACCGTTAGCGGACTACCAAGTGTACGTCCAATTAGCACATGCGTTGGTGCAAAACTGAACTATCAATCCAAAAGAAAAACCATTTGTGTATTCCCGCTTAGTCAAGTACATGTCAGTGCGCCAACCAGTTCATCGATCACCTACACGTACGAGAGCACTTTTTCAACAAGGGGTCGGAAGAGACACGGATCCAAGTCAATCATACGTGGCGGCCATTACTTTAAAACATCAGCCACTTGAATGTTGCCTCGCGTTACATTAACACCGACCGATAGATGTCTCGGTTGCTTTGGGTACTTACGTGTACATGAATGGCGTTTTGTTGGCCTAAGATGCATGGAAGCTTCCTCCCGTTTAGAGCGAGTCCATCTGCTAAGCGCAAGAACAATTGGTTTAATCTTTGTAGTTTAGTTTGCCTCTTCGCAGCAATTTGCCGGTTTGCCACGTCGGCGACGTATCTACCTCTTCAAGGTGTCATTGTCAAATTCTGTTTCTTTGGAGAAGTTTTGCAATCTGTGGTTGTTGTGTTGAAAAGCACACCGGGATTTGTCATTTCATTGATAAAAAAGAAAAGAGTTGAATAGTTTATGAGTAAAACTGGCCAAAAACTGATACAACACATGCCACAGATCGGCCACGAGACCACGCTCCAAACGATTCCGGGACTCTTCATCCCAAACAAACAAAAGCGACACCAACACCTTAACACATAGGAGGTGATCTTCCGAAGTAGTCGCTCCGACTCCCACGCCAGTCCCAGTGCTATGCACACCCTGCCTAATTAACCATCCACAAATGATGCATCTACGAGAACACCGACATCATCGGTCGGTGTAGGGTTTTCACCTGAAACTCACCAGGGCTAAAGTCACATCCGCCTATTGTTGAAGGTCACTGAAGGATGCAAAGCAACTCGCCGCCATAGACCACCACCAACACACTCCCATGTGTCCCTCCAGCCGGCGGAAAAATCCAAGACAAGCTAGGCCCCAAGAGCCATCCAAAGCAAAAGCGTGCCCTAATCCATCCCACGAGGGATACGAGATTTTCACTATAGGTTCCCGAGCGGATAAGCGAGAGTACCGCCTCGACGACACCTTCGAGGAGGACGTGATGCGCAAATGCATCGCTACCATTTATCCCGGTTGGTGACCAGGGCAAGGTTTTCCCCGGGGATGAGTCACAAACCACTGTCCAACCCTCAAGTACCGGCCAGGCCCCCGCCATAAAACCGCGCACAGACCGCCAACCCCACGCGCCTGACAGTTTGTGCAGCCAGAATCAGAACTACGCACCGAGGCCCAGATCTGCGGGGAGGGTTCTCCCGAACCGCCCCGGGTAGACCACGAGTATGCAGAATTTATTTGTTTTATGATTAATTAGCTTCTACTCCCCCGTCCCGAATTAGTTGACACGTATTTATCTAAATATGAATGTAGCTAAACATGTTTTAGTGTCTAGACAAATCCGTGTCAGCTAATACGGAACGGAAGGAGTAGGTATGAAAGGTGCACCAGTAGGGTTGGCTATTGCAGTAGTGATGCCTGTCCGGCTGCAGTACTGTGACAAAGAAAAAGAAGGCGATCTGATACTTATTTCTTTTTTGAAAGGAGAGAGAAATGCATATATGCAGCTATCTAGCTGCCAAACAAGGGCAAAAAATTAATGGGAAGTGACTAGGTATGGAGTATGGTGTTCGGGCGTGATATGGAGAAGATGCAACTTTTAGCTGACCTTTGGCTGCTTTGAGGATTTTCAAAATGATTATATACTAGGCACTGGTTAGTCTGCAGGAACAGTCCAACCGGCATTATTTGTAGTGTGTCTACGTCTTGCTTGCAAATCAAATGTCAGCACATAGATTTCGATTCTTGCTTGCTAGCTGGATACGCTTATATGCATGAAACATGTACATGACAAAAACCTAGGCATAAGTTTCTCCAGAACGACACCAAGTGGCGTGTTACAGGCGTGGATTTGCTTAATCAACTCTGTCTCTAGATTGCAGATCTCGTGCAATATTTTGGTCTTCTTTTCCATATATGGTTGGCTAAGTAATTATTGAAGGGAGCGGGTAGATTTGATTTGGTTCCAGCACATCGATCGATTCCCTGCTGCAACATGGGCCGATACGGTTGCATACAGCACACTACGTACTTTGGCACCCCTGTGATCCAGCCTTATACACAGTGAAATTATGATGTGCTAATTTGGCCCCACAGACTTACCTAATCTTCGTAATGAAGATCGCTATAAATCTCAACCATCTAGGAGCTCTCTCAGACCATCAACATTTTCAACCGTCGGACTGTGCTTCCCAGTCATGCTGGAAGTTATCATGGAAATTGAACGTGTGATGTGAGTATGTGCGTGGAGAAAAAGTTAGCTGATGGACCCAACTAAATCTTAACAATTATTATTCTTGTTCAAACCTTAATAATGTGCCACGAAAAGACAAGCCACCCAAAAGTCGCCATGTTTGCTCAGAAAGATTTTTGTGTTCCTTTTTCTTTGTTTTCTTTCGAGAAGCACCAAAGGGGCTGTAATCTAAAGGTTGGCTACAACTTTGCGGGCGTTGGCACTACCCCAAACTGAAATATTTCTGTGTGCCTTCTTTTTTTCTGTCGGGCCCGCAGTACCGCACAGGGAAATAAGTTTCTGCTGTCTGCCCAAATCGCCACGACAGGAGTAGAGAAATTTTCCTGTGAGTTGAATGGTAAACTCGAAATTGTATGATGATGCAATGTATATTATAAATTGAATAGTAAACTCGAAATTGTAATGCTGACGGTCTAGACCGACAGGAATATAATGTTACTCGAACCTGACACAAACATTCCTGTCGGGCAGGAACTTACAGGGAAAAGATTACCATATTCCTGTCGTGCTTGACCGACAGGGATAATCTATAAACCTGGCAAGCCCAAACCTGACGCAAAAATATTTCTCTGTCGGGCACCGTCAGACGCGCCCGTCAGGGAAAATGTTGCTGTCGGTCAACCGACAGGCAAAAAAACCTATCCCTGTCAAGCTATCCCTGTCGGTTATTCCTGACGGTTGACCGACGGGAAAACATTTCCCTGTCGGGTTCCTCCTTTTTCCTGTCGGTTTCTAGCCCACAGAAAAATTTCGATATCTAGTAGTGTGTGTGTGTGGGGGGGGGGGGGGGGGGGGGGGGGGGGGGTTACATGCGTGGTTCTGCACCGACACCATCTCGATCTTAATGTTTGGAGTCTCCTTCTCCTCCTTTGATTCCCCACCATCTCTCCCTCCCCGGTTGCTCTCTCCTCTCCCTCCAACGTGTCACTGGCCGGGGAAGGGATGAGAGCGGGGCTAAGTCATTCCCTATACATAGTAGGTGTAGGTTTAGGTTAGGTTTGTCCTGGTTCCGGCTAACGAAATGCAATTATCGAGCTGCTTCTGGTCACTCACAAGCGGCAACTAGATTTTATATTTGTTCCCTCCTCGACGGTTGTTCATGGTGGCCGACGGTGCTCGAGGCGGATTTAGCCAAAACTCCCTAATAAGCTTGCTAGCAACACAGATCTGGCAGATTTGGGTGCTGTTTCTTCTTCTCTTGGTTGTCATGGTGACAAAGGTGATAGGGGGAGAAGCTTCAGGTCTTGTTCTCGAGCTGCATTTCAGGGTTCTGAGTTGCTCCCACGATGCCTTCATGGAGTTCCTCCACAATGACCCTTTAGCGGCGGTCGCTGCCTCGCCATTTATTATTCAGGCTGAAAATGTGTCCGTCCATGGCGTTATTGGTGTGGCGCCAACGCTTTCTCGTCTGCACAGGTGGCCATCAAGGAGGTGTGAGTTTCATCCGGACGTCTAGCTGCTTCCCCGCCTCATGTGGTTCATCCCCAGCGGCGGCGGCGACGCAGGTCCAACGATGGAGCTACAGTCGTGTGTGCATCCACGATGGAGAAGGATCTGATTGTGTTTTGTCTTTCTTATTTTAGGGTCCTTGCTATACAACACAAGGGTTTTGTCGTATTTTCTTTTCTTCTGTAAAATGTATTATCTCCGTAAACACATCCCTCGTTATTTGTAAAAAAAAATACGTATATACACTGGTCATACAATAACTTGCATGGTACGTGCAAAATGATATAACAACTTGTAAATTGTTGTGAAGTGGTACAATAACTTGTCATACGTCCAAATAGTCCAAGTGCGGACATGTGGCGGTTTTATTTTGGTGAAAAGACCCCCGTATATTTCTGTACGACACATGTAACTTGTGTGTTATAAATAGAGAAAATAAAATTATAGGTGCTACGATGGTAGTTCGAACTTTTAGGACCTCGAGTTGCTGCCTCACGCATACTAGCCACCACGACGCATATATATTGGTGTTAAATTGGTAAGGACTCCCACACTAGGTGTCCCCTTTGTGAGCAGGCTCCCGAGACGGCAGACCACCTGGTCTTGGGCTGTGTTTTCCCTAGAGAAGTGTGGCACACCTTATTTATTTATTTTCAAAATGGGACAAAAGCTTTGCCTTCTATATTGGTGGCACACCTTATTCTGTCGCTGCAACCTGCACCTCCCTGAGCCAGCGGAGGAGGTAATGCTGATTGAATGGTGGCCTGACACAAGGAAGCTATGACCCCAACATCTCAGGAAAGGCTTCGATTCCCTCATTCTCCTAACAGTCTGTGGACTCTTTGGAAAGAGCGTAACACGAGAGTTTTCCAGCGATCCGCGGAGTCCGTCAGCACGGTCTGTCAGCGCACTACCGATGAAGCTGCGCTTCGCTATGGAAGCTCTCAGGTGCTTTGGGTGTTGTTTCTCTGTGGTTGCCCTGCCACTAGCCTTGATCCGTAGCCGCATATTCAAGATGTCGGAACCGTTGTACCTTCTCTCTTTCTTCCAATACGATGACACGCAAAGCTTTTGCGTGTTCGCAAAAAAAAGTGTTGTCAATAGGACTCTGGTAGCCGAGCAACGTTCTACTCACTCTGTTCCATAATATAAGACGTTTTAGCTTTCACATATATTGTCTAAATGCATGCTACAATGAGTGAACATGCACGCTAAAACATGTCTAAATATATCTACATATATGTGAACATGTACACATGCTAAAACGTCATATATCGTGGAACGGAGGGAGTATCTGCCAACGGCGCCTGGTTAGCGCCGGGCGTGCGTGCATGCTTCCTCTGGTTTACGACAGTTGCCCAACAAGCAAATATGCATGCGTCGCAGTGCAGCATACATACATAATGGATGTGGTGGCCGTGGCTATTTGATGAAATGCACTTGCACGACGTCCATTTGCTCGCCAGGGAATAGAAACCAGCCCGCGGAGACGTCGTGTTGCGCAGAGGGCACACTGGAAGCATGAGGGCACCAAACTCTCCATCCACGACGCGTCGTGGCTGGAGATGTTGACAACGAATGTGAGAGTCCGCACCAGCGGGTTGTCCTGACACGATCACCACGGGTTGCCGCTATTACATTTTGTGGAAACACATGGAATGTTCCTTGGCCACCAACGTCCCACTGTCTGGCGTTGTTTGACTGGGACGCGCGCGTGCTACAGTAGTTCCCTAGCTATATTACAACCACGGTCTAATATTTGTAAATCAAATTGTGTATATCGTGGTGGCTAGTGAACGCGGGGAGGAGAGTAAGCTCCTCAGTAGAGTCCTCCTAAGCGCGTAATATTTATTTCGTTTATTTGTTTCCACCAAGATTGACAGGTGGGTCCTGCCTAGGCAGATGACACGAAAATTTACATGTGCTATATAGAAATATATGCGGGGGGTGTTTCACAAGAATAATGCTTATTTCGTTTATTTGTTTCCACCAAGAATGACAGGTGGGTCCCGCCTAGGCAGATGACACGATATTTACATGTGCCATATAGAAATATATGGGTGGTTGGGGGGAGGGGGGGGGGGGGGGGGGGTGTGTTTTAGAAGAATAACGCCGCAATGTGCCCGCACCAGATTGGTTTGGACTAGTATTGCACCATTTCACTCTAATTTACAAGTTGTTGTATGATTTTGCACGTACCGCGCAAGTTATTAAATGACCAGTGTATATATCTAAAAAAAAACCTTGTTAAAAAGAAAACTTTTTGCTGGGCCTACTTCGAAAAAGAGGGTGGCAAATCGCTACAGCAAGAGTTGCATATTAGGAAACAAATCTGCACTGTCGATTTGCCAAAAGAAAGAAAATCCGCATTGTCCGATTTTGCACGCATGCATGCACAAACTACACCAAGCGATTGAGTACCTATTATTTATTTATTTATTTATTTATTTTCCTTTGAAGTCGATTAGTATTATATATAGATATGCTAGCTCAAATTGCGATCGATCTTGGCTTTTTGTATCCTTTCTTCTTCCTTTTAGATCACACCAATGGCTTTTGGTACTCTGGCACAATCTCCAATTTGGTTCTACCTTCTACTTTTCGCCCGATTGTGACTAGACCTTATGATTAGGGTTCTCTATATCTGCTCCTTGAAGATTTAGCATAACCATAGGTTCCTAAATACTTATAGTCTAGGTGACTATGGAAGTATGGAACAATGTGTCAAATGTGGGAATCTTGCAAGTGGCCGCAGAACTCAATCGCTGTCCATTGCATGCAAGTTTTAAAAGGGAAAAGTTCTCAAGCTAGCAAGCTAGATACACTCTTTGTTGAGCACATTGGCGAGCGGTACTATTTCGATCCAAAAGAACTAACTAGCTAAAGCACATATCCTCGCGTGGGAATAGAATAGCGAGTGCGCGAGCATGACTGGCCGAAAGAGCAAAAAGAAGGCATGCTAAAGGGCTTGAGAAGCGTCCTGAGAAATTAGGAGCCCCTTCATGCGATACGATACGATGTTCATATTGAGATCACAACAAATTGAATTCATTTGTGTGCTCACACCCTTGGAAATCCGAAATATATCCGCGGATCTTGCAACACTACTACAGATATATCGTCATAGAAGTCGGCTCATTTTTTCCGATAAAGTGGGTTTTATGACTTAAAATGGTTTGAGAGAAAGACAGACATACATGTCAGGCTGAAGCGGGCGGTCGGTGATCCCAGGGTCCTTCGTTGGTGGTGAAGCACCGGCGAGAGTGGAGTTTTTGCGGACAATTATCAGTAAGAAACAACTGTAATATACTAGGCCATAAAATCCAAACAGGCATTGTTATCTTATTAATTTATTAACTGTATACATAACTTTTTAGCAATACATTACTTCAGAAGTTGTACATGTCTGCATGTGTCGATGGAATGACATTGTTTTTTACCTGTAAGAATCCACATGACAGTCGTATTTAAGGTGATTACTTTATTAACGGCGGAGTACACATTCACCAAGGATGGAACCAGTTTTGTGCTGTTACCAACATCGCTGTTGTATCAGTCATTAAAGATAGAAGTAAGGGCATACTTCATCCGACTAGAGTTTGAGATCAGTTCAATTTTCTATCTACCGTAGGGTTATGGCCTATCCCCACTTAGTATCTCCGACACTTACTCAAGTTATATTCAAGGGGAGGGAAGATGGATCTTTTTATACAAGTTGCATCCCTCATAGTTGCAATCCATGTGTGGTTGTTCCTTGTTCGTAGGCTAATGACCGCTCTGCTCTCGTGAGAAGATGTGGACCGATGTGAAAGCGAGATATGGAGAGGTTGGCAAACTTTAACAACATCTATAATTGTAGTGATGTAGAGGGTATAAACATGCTTTGGATGGAAATAGCACCATTTATCATACATTGCAAAACATTTTGGGAGAGGGTTTAAATGCATGATAGCATCAACACGACTGTGGATGGGCGAGTGACAATGTTCCTTCATGTTTCTGGTCATAACCAAAGGTCTACAGTGATTCAAAATGACTTTAGTATAACTGTTGTGACATTCGGCGACATACTAACAAGGATAAGCGGGAGCCCAAGTCACATCTGGTGAGCTTTGAGGTGAGATGACCAAACCACCATCCGGCGACATACTAACAAGGATAAGAGGGAGCCCAAGATTGTACCCATATTTCAAGGTAAGCACTACTATTTAGATGTACAATAGTATGGAGTCATCAACATGAGATTGTGGTCATGTTATCATCGGACTAATTGCGACGACTGATGGTACCCATGTGAATACAAGAGTGCAAGTGGAAAATCTGCAACATTAAGAAAGCACTACACCACTCATATTATGCTAGCTGGTGTTGATTTTGATGTCAAGTTCACATATGTCTTAGCTTCTTGGGAAGGGTCGACCCATGATGCAAACATTTTGCATGATAACCTCTCTCTACACCGGATGGAATAAGTGTCTCTCGATGTAATATTGTGGACTTCGAGATTCAGCAGTGAGTCATCACATTGCTTGTAACATGTTTGTAAATGTTTACTTAGTAGAAAAGTCCTACCCTGTAGATGATGGATATGCATGTCAGATGGCTTTCTTCCACTGTTCAGAAGCACCATGTACCGTCTAGATTAGTTATCCAGGAAGTATCTATTGAATGTGAATGAAATTTTCAACCTCCAATACCCGAGCCTTAGGGCGATAGTTGAGATATGGCATTTGCAACTCTGAAGAATAGATGGAAGATCCTAAATCGGAAGCCATTACACACACTTTCCACACTCAAGTAAACCTTGTTCGTGCATATTGCATTCTTCACAACTAGATATTTGGGTTTGGTATTAATGAGTGGGTGCCAAAGGAGGAGGATGTGAACATGTGGCGGTTGACACTCCTGACCAAGGCCATGGTGTGGCACCAACTGATTATGTTGCTTGGGTAGGAAAGTGGATTGAGTGAGCTCAGACAGTGTGGGAAAACCGAGGAGCCAAATTTCCGGTGATGATTACATTGTTTGTGTCATGGTAGTGTTCCTGTTTAATGTAGTAAGTGCATCCATTAGTAAGATCGTGATGGTTTAAGTCATACTTCTGCAGCATCTTAGCTGGATTACCATTTTAATTTGGTCGCATGTGGCTTTCATGTTACTTCAGTGGTAGTCCGCCCTCCATCCCAAATTATAAGGTGCGCTATTTTTGTGCTGGTCTTTGACGCTCAACTTTGACCATTAATATATATTAAATTATATTGATTGAGAATGTATAAATTGTACCATTGGATTCGTCTTGCAAAATGCTTTGATTTCATATATCATTATATGAAAACTTTAACATATTAAAAGTATAAATCATGGTCAAAATTGTACGTCATTCACCAGCGAAATTTAAGGGCACCTTATATTTTGGAACAGAGTGAGTATCATATATTTTCCGAGGGGTGGTAGCATATGTTGGTAAGGTCATGACTCTTCAGAAGAGACGTGATTAGAACATAGGGTGCCGGCAACCAACACTCTAGTCCTCTCGAATTGTGTTTACTGAGCCAAAAAAAATTCACATGCGCTCAACCAAACGCGGGATCACGAGTGCTTTCTCGTGAGATACTGATGCATGTAAAATGCATACATGAACTTTGCACTTTAATTGCTTATATTCCAATCATATTTGCATCATATAAGGGTTATATCAATGTTTTATAATGATTTTTGGGAATATTCATTTATTTCCTATTTTTATGGAATTAACCCTGCACAGGCAGAAAACCCCGTTTTCTTATTTTAATGTTTCAGGGACCCAAACGTCAACGAAATCACCTGGAAATTTGTGGGCGTCAATATTTGAAAGGAAGAAGACCTGTGGGCGAAGGAAGCAAACAAACGGAGGTCCGAGGACCAAACGGGGGTGGCCCACGAGGCCAGGTACTATGGCCGCATGGGGCCCACTCGTTTGGCCCTCGTGGCTCCGTTGCCTTCGATCTTTTCTCCACCGACATCGTCTTGACCTAAAAACGCATATATAAAAGGTCCCCCGACGTTCTCTGGAAGGAGCGCCGCACAAACACAGAAACACCGAAACGGAGATCAGGAGCTGCAGATTGGAGGGGGAAAACTCCGGCGGGGCGCTGCCGGCGTGGTCTCCATCTTCTCCATCGACTTCTCCACCGTCTCCATGATGAAGAGGGAGTAGTCCATCTCTGGACTATGGGTTTGTGGAAGTAACTTATGTATCTCTCCTCTCTTGAGCTTCACTAATTAGCACCGTATGAGCTGCTAAACATGATTACGGTCACCGTTGTAATACCTTTGTGGTGGATCTTTATGAGTTAATATATGTTTGAGATTGCAATGTTTGTTTCAGTTATGAGTATAGATGCATATTATGTACCCCGTTCTTGTCTACTTGTTTTGATCAAGCATGTTTATGAGAGCGTGTGTGGGGGAACGTGTGCATTAGTTGGAGTAACGGGGGGTGGCTAGTGCAGTGAACGTGAGAGAAAGTTCTGCGATCCACTTTGGTATCTTTACCTTACTTTGTTGCCTCACTAGGGATAAACTAAAATACCATGCTACCGGGGATGTGGGCGTGACCATTGCCACTACTCCATGACTAGATCTAGCATGTTCTTATTTTCACTTCATGTCATGATACTTAATGCTATACTCTGAGTTATCTTAATTACTGAGGTGTTATGATTTAGTTCGCATCTTGGTGGAGTATAAGAGAGGTTAATAACCAAAAGATCTCTATGTTAGGACGTGATGCCCATATATTTAAGTAACTTGTTATCAAACCCTGTGTTGCAATCTCATATGTTAACTGTGTGTGTTCCATTGTCTACCACTTTATAAAGAGAGAGTGCATTTGTGAAACCATGAACCCCAGTCCATTTTTAATCATAAGAAACACCTTTCCAACACCATATACCACTTTTCTATTTTCAGCCATCATTAAATCCGAAAATACAAAAATACTTTTCATCTTGCATACATCATTCAAAAACCCAAAAATATCATTTATCATTGCATCCACCATCATTGCATATTTATTTCTTGTTTGCATTGCAAAACTATCCTGATATCATTCTTACACCTTGTGCTTGACAACCACAGGTGAGGTTGAGGACCAAAACATCTAACCTTGTTTTGTAGGTAACCAAAAGAAGGATAAGAAGATAAATCTACCACTTCAGATTCCCCGAGAGTTCGATATTAAACCCTCGAGTCACCCCTCGTGGGGAAAACTGTCTTCCACTTACTATACACTCTGCACTTGGAGTCTCAACCTAATCACGTTTACTTTTGCAGGTACCAAAGCCTTGCTCTTCGGGATCATCAGATACAAGTAGCTAAACAAGAACCCCAAAACACCTTGAGAACCAACTCGCGGTTGGATGGTTAGGAGGGTGCACTAGTACAAACAGGGGCTTCGGTGCGGCCCCATTTGCACCGGTTTGACAGGAACCGGTACTAAAGAGTCCTTTAGTACCGGTTCCAGAGGACGAGGCGGCCGGCAGGCTTTTGTACCGGTTTGTGCGGACCTTTTGCACCGGTTGGTATTACCAACCGGTGCAAAAGGGTTGGGCCAGGCAGCTGCAGTGGGGGGCCCCACGGCCATACCCTTTAGCACCGCACTAGTACAGAACGACACATCGGAAACGGGCCAAAAACCCCTTCGGCAACGGAGAAAGGGTCCGTGTCCCCGCCTCTATCACTGATGTGAAGGCCTTCATCGGTAACGGAGGCCAAAAACCGTTTCCGATGAGGTCTCCATTTGGCAACGGTTGTGCGCAGACCTCCGTTGCTTTAGTTTTCCTACATCGGATACAGAGTTTTCCATCTACCCGTTTGCACTGAGCTTTTCTCATATTTCGGTTATATGCCATAATACATGAAAGGCTGATTGCACAATGCACTAAAACGTTATTCAATTCATAACATAGAACAAATGCCATCATTACATTGGTATACAATAATATCACCGTTTTTTACAATTTGACTACAATCATATCAATCACACATTGGCATAATGTAATATCACCTATTACACTTTGACTACAATCATGAACTCTAAACCTATAAGCAACTAACCTAACAAGATGGAAGGCTGGCTTAATTAAGCCAGCGTTCCATCTTTGACTTGGAGCTCACCTTCGATGAGCTCTCGGTCGCCGCTGTACCAACTCCGAGACCAGTATCAACGAAATTTCCTTGCCTTAAGGTTTTTGGTTCTCGGAATGGTTCATTGGTACTTTTATGCAGTGTTGCCGAAATAAACTCCTGCATGAAAGAAAAAAAAGATTAGCGAAATGTACAAAATACATCTGGATATAAAAAACCGGTGGCTATTTTCCAGCAACTGCTTTGTTCGGTTGCCATTTTCGAGAAACTGCTAAGATCGACGGCAAATATCCAGGAACTGCTCTGTTCGGTGGCAGACAGTTCGCATTCCTTCCTTCTCTTCTTCCTCGTTCCACCCCAATCCCCCACCCGCCATGGACGACCGCAACAGAACAACAGAGACAACTACCGTCCATACCCACGGCACCGTTCTGGAGGTGGTGTACACGAACGAGGAGCATACCGTGGAGCGGATCCTCGACAAGTACGAGGAATGGCTAGCAGAGGAGAAGCATCGGTTCATCGGCCTTGACATCGAGTACACCCGTAATCGTCGGCACATGTCTGTCCTGCAACTCGCCATGCGCCAGCATGTCACGCCCCGAGACCCGGCCCGGTAGAATGACAGCCGCCGCGCGCCTATAGACCCGAAAGTCTATACACGCGCAAGGCTAGAAAAGCAGGCATAAACCAGCACAGTGGATCAAAACAGCTCATCTATTCATTTTACAACATTATTACATTTACAAGAATAAAATGTTCTCTATTCGCATCCCACCCGCTGGTCCGGCCTACTCCTCGGATCACCACGTCTTCCGCTGCGCGCTCTGGTAACTGAAACTCAAAAACAAAAGGTGCAAGGGTGAGTACAACAAAAGTCATACTCAGCAAACAATTCATACACTTTCATATACTTTGTAAAATATACTAGGTTTTCAGAAATACCAGTAATTCATTGTATGGTTAAGTAATTAATCAATTTAAAAACACATGGTGCCACACATGAAAGTGAGTTTCCCTACCCGGGAATCACAGGGGTGAATATCCACGCTTTTACACTCTTAAGAGGGGTACTCCGACATCGACAGCCTCGCCCAGAACCACACAGGATTCCAGAACGAGCAGAGCCCTTTTACCCGCTCAGACACCGGACACCTTGACCTACTCGTGTACGGTCGCTCCTACGGATCCATCACCGACACTTTCCATTCAAGGGCCGCCCCTCGCGGAGAACTCAGACAGTCACATACCTGTACTGTGACCGGTACAATACGATCACCTTCGTAGCACCAAGTTTCATTTATAAAACACGTTCAGTTTATTTGCATGTCAAAAATACGTGCTAAGCCCGGCTCGTACCGGTGGCTCCTACGGATCCATCACCGTAACGACACCAGCGCAGTAGCCCCGTATATCGACACAAAGCTCATACCACTCAGGGTATCACACATATTCAATCAAAGCATATCGTACAAAATATATGAGAGGGATAAGAATCGCTTGCCTCGGGTACTGCTATGGCGTAGCCAACAAAGAAAAACAACGTAGGTGGTCCGTTCTGATATGACCGCCCAGGAACTGGCTAGGATCAGCGTCCGCATACGAGCTCATACGGCAGCACGTACAGTAGCCAAAGAGTACCACCAAGGGACACTCCAATCGCCGGCCATCTCTCTGGTCTCACTATTTCTCTATCTCTCACTCTGGTTGCTCTCCTGTCTGACTCGCGCTCTCGAGTGGTGCCGGCCGGCCGCAGAGCAGCGCTAGCTATTTATAAGTGAGAGCAGTCTAAAAATCTGACCGCTTGGCTAAAATATCTGAAGCGCAGCACCGCTTGCCGCTGACCGAGCTGAAATATCTAACCTATGCGATCCTTCTCTGCTACGTAAGAGCTGACCTGCTACGTGTGATGCTGCTATTTGCTCTCTATCCTCGGAGTCTCCATGCAGCCACTGATGTGCTGCCAGCAAAGCTTCTACACCAAGCCACGTAGCTCCTTCAGGATTAAGTATGAAGCTCCTTCTTGCCTTGAAGTCCACGGCTGCTAGTTAGCTCCATCGTTTGCATACATTAGCACTACTACTTAGTGATTAAGCAAAATACAAGTCAGGCTAGCTTTCCACTTAGCTTAATTTCTCTAATATAATTTTGAAATCAAGTATAAACACACAATTTAAACTTCCAAGATTTTCAAAAACCAAAATAAGTAGTAGTAAAATACTATTTAACTTAATTTTTAATAACCTGAAAATACGGGTTATCACATCCTCCCCACCTTATAAGAATTTCGTCCCCGAAATTCAAAACAAAACTTTTTTTTTTTAATTTCAAAACTTAGCAAGATTTTGAAAAATCAAAACCAAAAGAATTTTGTCGGGCAATCAAATCAAACAAACACATCTAAATATTAGAACAATCAAACATTGAAAGGTTAGTCGCAAAATTGAACTAACGAACTACCCATCTTGCCCCACGTGTCCTAACCTGAGCTCTGATACCACTTTAACTGTCACGCCCCGAGACCCGGCCCGGTAGAATGACAGCCGCCGCGCGCCTATAGACCCGAAAGTCTATACACGCGCAAGGCTAGAAAAGCAGGCATAAACCAGCACAGTGGATCAAAACAGCTCATCTATTCATTTTACAACATTATTACATTTACAAGAATAAAATGTTCTCTATTCGCATCCCACCCGCTGGTCCGGCCTACTCCTCGGATCACCACGTCTTCCGCTGCGCGCTCTGGTAACTGAAACTCAAAAACAAAAGGTGCAAGGGTGAGTACAACAAAAGTCATACTCAGCAAACAATTCATACACTTTCATATACTTTGTAAAATATACTAGGTTTTCAGAAATACCAGTAATTCATTGTATGGTTAAGTAATTAATCAATTTAAAAACACATGGTGCCACACATGAAAGTGAGTTTCCCTACCCGGGAATCACAGGGGTGAATATCCACGCTTTTACACTCTTAAGAGGGGTACTCCGACATCGACAGCCTCGCCCAGAACCACACAGGATTCCAGAACGAGCAGAGCCCTTTTACCCGCTCAGACACCGGACACCTTGACCTACTCGTGTACGGTCGCTCCTACGGATCCATCACCGACACTTTCCATTCAAGGGCCGCCCCTCGCGGAGAACTCAGACAGTCCCATACCTGTACTGTGACCGGTACAATACGATCACCTTCGTAGCACCAAGTTTCATTTATAAAACACGTTCAGTTTATTTGCATGTCAAAAATACGTGCTAAGCCCGGCTCGTACCGGTGGCTCCTACGGATCCATCACCGTAACGACACCAGCGCAGTAGCCCCGTATATCGACACAAAGCTCATACCACTCAGGGTATCACACATATTCAATCAAAGCATATCGTACAAAATATATGAGAGGGATAAGAATCGCTTGCCTCGGGTACTGCTATGGCGTAGCCAACAAAGAAAAACAACGTAGGTGGTCCGTTCTGATATGACCGCCCAGGAACTGGCTAGGATCAGCGTCCGCATACGAGCTCATACGGCAGCACGTACAGTAGCCAAAGAGTACCACCAAGGGACACTCCAATCGCCGGCCATCTCTCTGGTCTCACTATTTCTCTATCTCTCACTCTGGTTGCTCTCCTGTCTGACTCGCGCTCTCGAGTGGTGCCGGCCGGCCGCAGAGCAGCGCTAGCTATTTATAAGTGAGAGCAGTCTAAAAATCTGACCGCTTGGCTAAAATATCTGAAGCGCAGCACCGCTTGCCGCTGACCGAGCTGAAATATCTAACCTATGC
The DNA here is from genome assembly GCA_947311845.1 of Poa pratensis. Taxonomy (NCBI): domain Eukaryota; kingdom Viridiplantae; phylum Streptophyta; class Magnoliopsida; order Poales; family Poaceae; genus Poa; species Poa pratensis. The sequence continues at coordinate 22,935,370 of CAMZMU010000093.1, forward strand.
GATCCTTCTCTGCTACGTAAGAGCTGACCTGCTACGTGTGATGCTGCTATTTGCTCTCTATCCTCGGAGTCTCCATGCAGCCACTGATGTGCTGCCAGCAAAGCTTCTACACCAAGCCACGTAGCTCCTTCAGGATTAAGTATGAAGCTCCTTCTTGCCTTGAAGTCCACGGCTGCTAGTTAGCTCCATCGTTTGCATACATTAGCACTACTACTTAGTGATTAAGCAAAATACAAGTCAGGCTAGCTTTCCACTTAATAATTTTGAAATCAAGTATAAACACACAATTTAAACTTCCAAGATTTTCAAAAACCAAAATAAGTAGTAGTAAAATACTATTTAACTTAATTTTTAATAACCTGAAAATACGGGTTATCACACAGCATGTCCTCGTGTTCCACTGGTGCAAGTCCAAGAAGAATTGTCCAGAGTTGGGCAAATTCTTTGAACGCAAGAATATCACCATCGCAAGCGTGGACATCACCAACGACAGCAAGGTGCTTTCTTCTGCCGGCTTCCACATTCCACCGGAGTACTACGTGGACATCCAACTCGTATACAAAATCAAGGGTGGAGACGAGAGGGACGGAATGGGTGATCTAGCGGCAGACCTCATCGACAAATCATATGCCAACATGAAGAAGGAGTTCCCATCCAACCAGCACGATTTTTGGGAGTGGATGCCGCTGCACAAAGTTAACCTCGACTACGCAGCAATAGATGAGTACATGACCTACGAGTTGTATCGCAAGATCCTAACCTTGAAGGACAGGCTACGTCCAACATGGCAGGAAATGCTCTGCCCTAGGTGCAAGAATGCCCTAGGTGAATTGCAATAGGCTTTGGATGTGGGTGTTTAACTAGTTTGTACAGTTGGTGCTTTAACAATAAGTGTTTGTAATTATCAGAACATGTATGTGTGAATTTGCACTAGGAATTTGTTTATGTGATGAAATGCTCATACGTAGAACCTAGTTCATCGGCATCACAGCCGGTCACAGAAAGATTTATACCTTTCACCCGGCGGGAGAGGAGGTGCAGGCCTCTGCCAGATGCGCTGAGATGCTACCAGCGCGCTGCGACGCAATCACCTCCTCCTCCTTCTCCTTCGTCGACATCCACCTCCTCCTCCTCCAGATCAGACACCACCTACAGATCCTCCACCACCTCCAGATCGGCCACTTCCTCCTCCAGATGGGTTTCTGCTAGTAGATCCGCCGGTGGTGCTGCACCACCACCTCATGAATGACCTCCTCCACATCGGCCTGGCTCAGAAGAAGCCGGGCATCACCGGAGGAGGAGGGCGTCAGATGGTGGCGCTGCCGCATCATTAGCGGACGCATGGCCGCTTCCAGATCGACCTTCCCCTCACGAAGGGCTGCCGCTAGAACGGTGCTGCCGCGGCGGCTAGAGCCGCGGCCGCGATGGCCGGATCTAAAAGCGCCAACAGAGGAAGCCATTAGAGAGAGTGAGGAGAGCTGAAAGCCACAGTGTGCGGCGGCTAGGGTTGGAAGAGAGACATGTGAGAGAGTGATAATGAGACCGAGCCGGCAGTATATATAAGCGCCACATTGGCAACGGACATTTTATATAACCGTTTCCATTGATTTTACACCAGCGAGAGACCACTTAGCAGCTAGTGCTACTACATACGGACTTGATAATGAAGTAAACGATTACATATATGCTACTACTAGCTAATGCTACTACTAGCAGCTGCTGATGAAGACTCGGGCTCGTCGTCGCTGTACACGAGTGCGTCCCTCCGGCATAAGGTACCGTCGAAGATCTTGATGAAGAACCCGTTGTCGCCGTCGAACTCGAAGCACAAAAAGTGCCCCTGCTCAAGCTTGTACGCTTGGGCGAATGACTTCCATCCCTGGCCAAGGTACAAATTCCCCCCGGCACTCACGGCCGTCTTCACCGCCCAGCTGCCGTTCTCGCAGTCCTCCATCTTCAGATGCATGGTAGCTGCCACCATGCCTTGGAGCTTCTCTGCGAACGCCCTCGGGAGCCTCAGGCGGCTCTCGATGCCCTTGTGCAGGATAACCAAGAACTCGAAGCCGCGCAGCTCCGGGGACATGTCTTCAGAGGACGGTGAGGGCAACACCGACGGCGTGGTGCGGCTGCGCCCCCTACCACGGCCGCGCCCTCGTCCACGGCCGCGCCCACGTCCACGGCCGCGACCGCTGATGGTACCTCTCGCCGGGGACATGTCTTCAGAGGACGGTAAGGGCGACACCGACGGCATGGCATTGCCGCTGCGCCCCCTACCACGGCCTCGCCCTCGTCCACGGCCACGACCGCTGCTGGTACCTCTCGCCATGGATTTGGACAGAGGGGATCTGGCGAAGTTTGAATAACTATAGGCGATGGACTATAGGCGATGGACTGGGGCTTCAAAGAGACCGCTGCCTGGTACCTCTCGCCATTTATACTCGCGGGTCTGCTCCGCCCACCTCCCCATCTGCCCATTCGCTAGCCTCCACGTATCAACATTTTCAACGGTTGGAAATTTCTATCCGTTACCATAGAGGCAAATATTGAAAACGGACAATTTTATTAACCGTTGCCAATATAATAGGTGACGGAGATTGGAAAGGGTCCGTTGCCAATGTAGGCGGGCCTGGTCAGGTTTGTACGCAGCGGCCGCGCGGAAAGCGCGATTCTCCGTCGCCTAACACCTGCCGTTTCCATAGAGGGGTATCCAATGTGTCGTTCTGTACTAGTGCCGGTTCGTAACACAAACCGGTACTAAAGGCCCATCTTTAGTACCGGTTTGTGTTACGAACCGGTGCTAAAGATTTCCCTATATATTTCTTCCACCCCCCGAGCCAGCTCCATTTTTGCTGCTCGAGCTCACCTCCATTTTTTCTCTCTCTTTCCTCTCCCAATCTTGAGTTCATCACATTTTTCTCCAACATTTGTCAAGATTGGTGGCACCTACCTATACAAGGGTTAGCAACTTCATCCTCTCTTCCGGCATTTCAAGTTTAGCTCATTTTCTTACTAGTTTAGCTCATTTGATTTTTGTAGTGCTAGCTAGGTGTTTGATGAAATGCGTAAGTTAGGGATTTCATTTGTTTTATATGCATTTTGAGCTCAAATTAAAGTATGATTTGTGGTTTTTTATAGTGTCGTCCCGTCCCCTTTCTCACCGCCGTCGATCGCCCGCGTCGCCCCGTCACCGACACCACCTCGGTGAGCCTCTTGTTTTTATCTTTTATTTTAAAAAATCTTAGTTTGTATGATTTAGATGCACAATTATTACTTGTATAATTTTCTTATTTGTATAATTGTTTGTTATATATAGTGTCATAGTTTCAATTAATGAATGTTTATGAGAACTATGTATTAGATTTGGTCGCTACTCTACTTTTGTTTAAATGTGGTGAACTGTTGTATTAATGAATTTGTCACATATCTCTATTTGATATATTTGTATAATGCAGATGAGCCGGGAATGGATGTACGGTGACCGACGCTGTCCCGAGTTCATTGATGGCATGCATAATTTTCTCCGTGTGGCTGAGTTAAACAAGCAGAATGGTTTTATATTTTGTCCATGCGATGACTGTAAGAATAAGAGGAATTACCCTTCCTCAAGAACCCTCCACTCCCACCTGTTGCGAGAAGGCTTCATGCCCAATTATTTTTGTTGGACCAAGCACGGAGAAAGAGGGGTTATAATGGAAGACAATGAAGAAGAGGATGATGACAACTATCCTGTGTTCTCTGAACACGGTGGTACTACAATGGAGGAAGACGAAGCTGAACATGAGATCATTGTTGATGATCAGTCCGATGATGATCTTCGTCGGGTCATTATTGATGAACAGATAAACTGCGGAAGTGAGAACGAGTGGTCGAAGTTGGAGCGCATGTTAGAGGATCACAAAAAATTGTTGTACCCAAATTGTGAAGATGGCCAGAAAAAGCTGGGTACCACCCTGGAATTGCTGCAATGGAAGGCACAGAATGGACTATCTGACAAGGGATTTGAAAACTTGCTGAAAATATTAAAGAGGATGCTTCCAAGAGATAACGTATTGCCCCATAGTACGTACGAAGCAAAGAAGATTGTCTGCCCTCTAGGATTAGAGGTGCAGAAGATACATGCATGCATCAATGACTGCATCCTCTACCGCGGTGAGCACGAGAATTTGAATGCATGCCCGATATGCGGTGCATTGCGGTATAAGATCAGGCGAGATGACCCAGGTGATGTTGAGGGCGAGCCGAGCCCCAGGAAGAGGGTTCCTGCCAAGGTGATGTGGTATGCTCCTATAATACCACGGTTGAAACGTTTGTTCCGAAACAAAGAGCATGCCAAGTTGTTGCGATGGCACAAAGAAGACCGTAAGGAAGACGAGATGCTGAGACACCCCGCTGATGGGTCGCAGTGGAGAAACATCGACAGTGAGTTCAAAGATTTTGCAGCTGACGCAAGGAACTTAAGGTTTGGTCTAAGTACAGATGGCTTGAATCCGTTTGGTGAGCAGAGCAGCAGTCATAGCACCTGGCCCGTGACTCTATGTATCTATAACCTTCCTCCTTGGTTGTGCATGAAGCAAAAGTTTATTATGATGCCAGTGCTTATCCAAGGCCCGAAGCAACCTGGCAACGACATTGATGTGTATCTGAGGCCATTAGTTGACGAACTTTTACAGTTGTGGCGTGAAGAAGGTGTACGTGTGTGGGATGAGTACAAACAGGAGGAATTTGACCTACGAGCGTTGCTGTTTGTAACCATCAATGATTGGCCTGCTCTTAGTAACATTTCAGGACAGTCAAACAAGGGATACAATGCATGCACGCACTGTTTAGGTCAGACTGACAGTATATATTTAGGTAACAAGAATGTGTACCTGGGGCATCGTCGATTTCTTACAAGACAGCATCCCGTAAGAAAGAAAGGCAAGCATTTCAAAGGTGAGGCAGATCACCGGACGAAGCCTACCCTCCCTACTGGTGATGTTATATATGACATGGTCAAGGATTTAAAAGTAATCTTTGGAAAGGGTCCTGGCGGACAATCTGTTCCGAATGACGCTGACAAACGCGTACCCATGTGGAAGAAGAAATCTATATTTTGGGACCTACCCTATTGGAAATTGCTAGAGGTTCGCTCTGCAATCGACGTGATGCACGTGACGAAAAATCTTTGCGTGAACCTGCTAAACTTCTTAGGCGTGTATGGGAAGACGAAAGATACAGCGGATGCACGGCAGGACCAGCAACGTATACACGAAGGAGACAACGTGAATCCAGAGAAGTATCAAGGTACTGCCAGCTACGCTCTTACCAAAGAAGAGAAGGAGATCTTTTTTCAAGTCCTGAGCAGTATCAAGGTCCCGTCTGGCTACTCGTCGAATATAAAGGGAATAATAAACATGGCAGAGAAAAAGTTCCAAAACCTAAAGTCTCATGACTGCCACGTGATTATGACACAATTACTTCCGGTTGCATTGAGGGGGCTTCTACCGGAAAACGTTCGAGTACCCATTGTGAAGCTATGTGCATTCCTCAATGCAATTTCTCAGAAGGTAATCGATCCAGCAACTCTACCAAGTTTACAGAAGGATGTGGTCCAATGTCTTGTCAGCTTCGAGTTGGTGTTTCCACCATCCTTCTTCAATATTATGACGCACCTCATAGTTCACCTAGTCCAAGAGATTTCCATTCTCGGTCCTGTATTTCTACACAACATGTTCCCCTTTGAGAGGTTCATGGGAGTCTTAAAGAAATACGTCCGTAACCGTGCTAGGCCAGAAGGAAGCATGTCCAAGGGCTATGGAACAGAGGAGGTCATTGAGTTTTGTGTTGACTTTATTCCTGATCTTAAGCCGATCGGTGTTCCTCAATCGCGCCATGAGGGGAGACTGCGTGGAAAAGGCACGCTAGGAAAGAAAGCAACAACAAGTATGGACGGGCATTCTTTCACTCGAGCACACTACACAGTTCTACAAAATTCCAGATTGGTGGCTCCGTATATCGTGGAACACATGGATATTTTACGCTCCAAATACCCGGAGCAGACCGACTTCTGGATTAAAGGAAAACACGAAGACACTTTCGGCAGTTGGTTGCGTACACATCTCATTAATAGCACCACTGTTGGAGAAGAGCTATACTTGTTGGCCAAGTCACCATCTTCGACTATATTGACTTTCCAAGGGTACGAGATAAATGGGAATACATTTTACACGGACACCCAAGACAAAAAGAGCACTAACCAAAACAGTGGTGTCCGCTTTGATGCAACAAACGACAATGGGACAAAGGACACATATTATGGTTGCATACAGCAGATATGGGAACTTGACTATGGACCTTATTTTAAGATCCCTTTGTTTCAGTGCAAATGGGTCAACCTGTCAGGCGGGGTAGAGATAGACCCGCAGTACGGAATGACTACAGTGGATCTCAAAAATCTTGGGTACCACACCGAGCCATTCGTCCTAGCCAATGATGTGGCTCAGGTTTTCTATGTGAAGGACATGTCTTCCAGACCGAAAAAAAGAAAAGATAAGCAAGCTGATACATCATACGATGAGCCAAAGCGCCACATAGTTCTTTCAGGGAAAAGAAACATCGTGGGAGTGGAGGAGAAGACAGACATGTCAGAAGATTACAATAAGTTTCATGAAATTCCGCCCTTCAAAGTGAAAGCTGACCCAAGCATCCCGTTAAATGATGAGGATTCTCCATGGTTACGGCGCAATCAGAAGAAAGGATCGACATACGCGAAGAAAACAAAATTTATACCCAAAAATAGATAGGGGGATGTTGTTGTTGATGTGTAATAATGTATTAAACCTTTTAGGTAACTGTTGTTGGTGATGTGTGTTAGTTTGCTCTGAGATTTTCAAAAAAATCATTTTAAGGTACACAAGTATTAAACAAAAAGAAACTAGAGCAAAAAAATAGAAAATTAAATAGATATAAAAGATATGATTTTTTACAAATATATAGATATGATTTTTACCAATATAGACAATTAAATTAAATAGATATAAAAGAAAAAGAAACTAGAGCAAAAAAATTACGGCAAAAAAAATAGATATAAAGAAAAACAGAAAACAAAAGAAACATAAAACAGGAAAAATCAAAAAGAAAAAGAATGAGAAAAGACCATTAGTACCGGTTGGTGATACCAACCGGTACTAAAGGGGTGGGCTTCACGCGCGAAATTGTGCCGCGGCCCAAAAGACCTTTAGCACCGGTTGGTAACACCAACCGGTACTAAAGACCCCCTTTAGTACCAGTTGGTGTTACCAACCAGTGCTACAGGTCTTTTTTTAGCAGTTTTGGCAGGGAACCGTCCCCAAATCGACCACACTTGCAAATTTTCCCCGACGACGCCGTGCTGCCGCTCTGCCGCCCCGACGCCACGCCACCGTCGCTGACGCCACGCGCGCCCCTCCGACGCCACGCCGTCGCCTCCGCCACCACGCCGCCATCGCCTCCTCCCCGTCCGGCTGCCTCTCGAGCTCCACGCCGCGTACGCCTCCGCACCGACGCCTCCGACGCCTCCGCCACCGACGCTGCCGCCACCGCGCCACCGACGCCTCCGGCACCGTCGCGTCCGCCTCCGCGCCACCAACGCCTCCGGCCGCCACCGCCACCGTCCGGCCGGGTCTCCTCCGCCACCACCGCCGCCGGCCCAAGCAAGGTGAGAATTTTTTTTGTCTTCTTATTTTTCTCCATTGGTTGCATTAGCTATAAAAATTAGATTGCAAATTAGCTATAAAAATTAGATTAGCTATATTGTAGTTGCAATATTTTTATTTTTTCTCCATATTAGCTATAAAATTGTTAGCAAATTATCTATAAAAATTAAGTTAGCAAAGTTAGCAAATTAGATATTAGCTATAAATTTAAGTTAGCAAATTAGCTAGTAGCAAATTAAGTTAGCAAATTATCTATAAAAATTGAGATAAGTTAGAAATTGAGATAAGTTAGCAAATTTTAGGAAATGTAGAAAATTGAGATAAGTTATTTAAATTTTCTTGCTGCTTAAAATTGCTATTAGCTATTAGCTATGAATTTTGAAATTGCTATTAGCTATGAATTTTAAATTGCTATTAGCTATTATTTTAGACATTGCTATATTGGAAATTGTAGAATTATTTTTGAGAAGACCCTTGGAGTAAATACCGATGGAGAAGATTCCGATGAAGATTCCGATGGAGAAGAATTCAGCGCAAACTCCGGCGAGGTATATATATATATATATATAAGTCTTGTTGATCACTGGATGCATTAATTGATTTATATTGCACTTATTAACGAATCATTTCTCTTTTAGCCCTCCGGATCTAAGCCTCCAACTTCGCCAAAGACGCAACGAGGCCCGAACCAAAGGATAAAGCTTCCAGATGGTGCAAAGTTGTCGATCGACGAAGTTGCTGCTGATGGTAAACCGACGAAACCCGAAGACACCTCCCATAGATATGTAGTTCAATGCGGAGTTCTTGTTAGGGACATGATCCCGATCACCATTGCAGAATGGAATAAGCCGGTTAAAGCCAACATTGGAGCAAGTTATGTCGACAAAAGAGCTAAAGATTTGCTTTGGGACACGCTCTTGGAATCTTTCAGCCTACCGGTAGGTCTCGAAGAGAAGAAGAAGGACAAAGTCAAGCAGTGGACTCTTAAGAAGATGGCCACACAATTCAACAACTGGAAGAGAAAATATGGGAAGAAAACTCCAAAATTCACTGGACATCTAGAGAAGATAAAAGATGTGTGGACCGAATTTGTGGCGTATAAGAAATCGGACGTCGCTGTGGCCCGATCGGCCAAAAATAAGTTGAATGCTAAGAAGAAGAAATATTTCCATACTTTGGGGTCAGGTGGCTACAAGACTGCCTTGCCTAAGTGGGAATCCTTTGAAAATGACCTACGTAAAAAAGGGATCACTCCACAGACAGATGACTGGCCCGAGAGGTCCAAGTACTGGTTGTTCGCACATGGGGCAGTGTTGGACCCAGACACAGGGCTGATTGTTGCAAAGGGGAAATGGAAGAAAAGAATTACAAGGGTCGTAAAAAAACTAGAGGACGCAATAGAGAAAGTCAAAAAGGGAGAATTTGTACCCGATAGAGAGGACGACGAGCTGACACTCGCCCTCGGGAATCCTGAACACGACGGATGATGTCGAGGCAGAGGAGCCGACGTTAATAAGTATCAAGGATTTCCGGCGGACGTTGCAACTTATAGAAAGCGTTCCAGAAATAAGAAGAAGGAGTTGGACCGGTTCACGGCATTAGAACAGCAGGTGAAGGGGTTCCAGGAGCACCTGAACGCACTTACCCAGACAAGGGAATCTCAGCAGCTGGTGGTACAAGATCCTGCAGTCGATGCCGCCCCATCTCAGCGGAAAAGCAGCGTGGGTTCCACGCAGCTAGAAGATAATGCAGTCGAACCGCCGGCGGCTCACTACCCCGTGGATGATATCACGGAGAAGACAAATTGTGAGCTACACATGCCGATGAAGAACATTTGTTTTCCGGTGGCGGATGGGTATGCTTTACCAAATCAATCTAGAGCAATCTGGGATGAATTTATGTGGATACTACGTTTGCGAGTACATTCGCATGATGGTCAACGAGAGAGATAATACTCGAAGAACTAGAGAGGTACGTAAACATCATTCACAACTTTATTTTGCTACCATCAATTGTGTTAGTTTCCTTCATATAATTGATTTGATCTCCTTCTTTCAAATTAAGATGGCAAAAAAGCGAAACCAGCTCTTACCAGAAAACCGCGTAAAAGCAATTGCGGAGAAATTGGCGGGATTTTTCCTTACGGAGGTCATACCTGAATCCGGAGAATTCCACTTTATCGACAAGTAGCCTCCCTCCATGTACTAGGAGTGATCTCCATATGTAATTAATTATGAGTACTTTATATGTGTACATATATATACCAAGTTGTATGTGTGCTATGTGATCTTCACGTGTGCGAAAAACTTTTTTTTGTGCATCGACGTGATCTCCTCCGAAACCCTAAACCCTGAAAAATAAACGAAAATAAAAAAACAGAAACCCTAAACCCTGAAAAATAAACGGAAAAAAAAGCAGAAACCTTTAGTACCGGTTCGTAATACGAACCGGTACTAAAGGTCCTCCGCCTGCGCGCGCTCTGCTCTGCCCACGTGGAGGCTTTTAGCACCGGTTTGTAAGCAACCGGTACTAAAGGGGGTTACCCTTTAGTGCCGATTTATTAGCACCGGTTGCTTAACCGGTGCTAAAGACCCTATAGAACCGGTGTTGTTGCCCCTTTTTCTACTAGTGGTGGTTCTAAATCCTCAGCCCACTAGAGTTTAAATCCTAGATTTGACACTGGTGTTTCTAATTAAAGGCGGATTATTCTTCAGTGGTTTGCGACGTTCCCGTCGATAGCGAGACGTCTGTGGTGACTTCGTCAATTTGAAGACCGACCGCCAGCTCAGTCTCTCGGAGGTGCTAATAGGGGTAAAATGTGCGTGTATGCGTTCATAAAGGTGAGTGTATGCGCGTGTATATGAGCGTCTACATCTGTACTGTGTTTCGCAAAAAAAAAAACTTGGTCATGTTCTAGCTGAGGTGGTATGCGTTGTGCCTGGCTGGAGATTTGACGCACGCAACCCATCACACCCTATGGCTCCCAAAACAAAGAGGGATCGTGCATACATCAAGATATTTGTGTTCGTAACACCTCTGGTACACTGTTCGATCGATCAGAATGTCGACATTAAAGCACTAGTGCATAATAGTACACACTCACGTTGTAGCTGGTAAGTGTCCTTGCAGTTCCTTGTATGTTCCAATTAGTGGCCTGGCTGTACCTAAAGCGCCTTGTTTTGTCACTTGGAACCATCAACTTGCTTGTAGCATCTTTAAAGAATTTGTCTTCTCTCTTGCCTGCTGCAAAAGTCAAGGAGGAAAAGAAGATTTAACGAGGACTAGGCATGCACGCAAAATCTTTTACCTAACCTCCAAAGGATTGCTTGTCAACTTATTTACTTTGCTTACCGTAGTTTTTTACTATAGACCAGTGACCACACAGAGAGTTTATTGTTGAAGACCGTTGAAACACAGTACTAGGATTTTAAGGCATATGATGTCGAACTTACGTACGGTTTTGTATTATTCTCTTATTAGTCATATTTATGTATGGTAGCAAAATTATGGTTAAGTTTGCAGCTCTTGTTCGTGAATCTCTTGCAAGTGGTAGTCTATACTCTATGCATAGTCAAGCCAGAACCGTCTGTCAAGGAATGTGCCAGGCCCGTCATTATGCAACAAACGTTCTTGAGAGAGTGGTGTTTTAACTCCCAAGTTCACATGCTCTTCCCCGAATAAAAATTCGTAAAAGAAATAAAAATCATTTCAAAAAATTCGGAAAAATGAATATATATATATATAAGTGTTTTCTTCATACGAGCCAAATTTCGCAATGAAATGACATGTGTGATGCTCTGTGCGAAAAAATCAAAATCAGTATGTCAAAAAGATATTTTCCACATACCATATTTGCCATTGATCTGTTTTTCTTTGCGTCGAGCATCAAAAATGTTATTTCACCATGAAATTTGACACATATGTAGAACATTTGTATATGTTCGTTACCAATTTTTTTCAGAAGTTTTTGAAATGGTTTACTCATTGTTTTTATTTTTTATTTGGGCATGAGCATATAAGCTCGGGAGACAATGTGAATTTCCGCTTCTTCTTCTTCTTCTTCTTCTTCTTCTTCTTCTTCTTCTTCTGTATCACCGGTCTGTGAATGCAATATATGCGGTTGTGGCATAGCCTCCTCAGGCAGCTTAACAAGATCCAATATGGTACAGTGGTACAATTCGCTACCTGCTAATGTACATAAGAAATAACAAAACAAAAGCTAGATATGGGTATCAATGCAAGCATCATGGACTGATCGAACTTTACATATTTTTCAGGTGATAGAAGAAGTTAGTTGAGATGATGTGATGTTTTTGCAACTCTAAGCCAATGATACATAAATACTTCGGGTGCTAGTGTGCTACGATACGATCATGTGAAATCGATACGGTTCCCTGGGCATCTATTCTATCGATCGTCTAGTTAATGTTAAGGGCATAGACCGTAGTATTGTACGCACTGCATGTGATGATTTGACGATGCTGTCAATTTACCGGTGATTGATTCTCCAATCGCATCTGTCCTCTTCCACACACATGCAGATTACGAATCACGAGATCTCCGTGTTGATTTTTATTAGGTTCCAAAGCATGCATGCATGCTTGCTTACGTGCATCTCCAGAATTGATTACCAAGCCATCAACCTATAACCCCTCGACCTCTGAAATTAGCATCTTTAAAGTGATCGAACGAGATCACAGCTTTAGGCCTTGATTCTTCGCTCATGCTAATTTCTGATTTGCGCGCCTCGAAGTCCGAAAAAGAGGAACTAACATACCAGATCGTGCTTATTAGCTAGGCCGGCTGGCCGGCCGTTCAGCACTTTATTCCTAGCCATTTTGTTTAACCATGCTAGCTTGGTGCAAGTGGCAGCGGCAGAAGTTACGTGTACTTGCTCTAGAGGGCAGTAAGTACTTGCTTAAGCCCTTGACTAGGCATGATATGTTGGAAATCGCGGAGTGCATTTGCACATCTGAATGTACTATAGAAGTAGCCGAGCAGAACCTGCCAGAGAACCTAACTTTAGTTAGGTGGAGCTAGCCAGATCTTTTTTTTTTTTTTTTTTTGAAAATTAGCTAGCCAGATCTTTGACTAATGACACCATGAAAATCAAGGCATCGGTTACTGTTCTCTCGTTTTTGAGCTCCTGCTGCAGATTGTTTTGAGAAAGAAAGCTGTGTAGACTTTAGATGCATATGATATGATATAGTATTAGCGATGTGATGGGCATGACTGTGCCATTTCGCACGTGCTCGATTGATGTTATCGTAAAAGCACTACCTTTTTTTTTTGAGAATTTCGTAAAAGCACTACCGGGGGCGCTCTTCTGTTCGATCTGGAATTGTGCCGGGCAAAACACAAGCGGCCTCAACAGTCAACACAATATTCCATCAGACCTCGGTCCAACAACATGACAACGCGACTACAGCGTGTGGCCCATCAACGATAACCAGGCTGCTCCATGGCCCATCGAAAGCAGGTTCCTTCCAGGGATGTGCTATTTACCGCACCTAGCGGGCTAGCGGCGTGTACGGACGGACACGGACCACAGGCAAACCAGGCTTTGAGCCCATTTAGGGCGGGGAGGCTACTGATTCTTTTCGGAAATGTTTTTTCCCCAGAGCATTTTTTTTTTTGCGAACACGCAAAAGGCTAGCGTGTCTTTTAAGATGGAAAGAAAGAAGGATGGGCTACAGCGTTTCCGGCACCGACTCGATGCGGTTACAAGCGTGCAAAAAGTGGTGGGTAAACCACAGGAGAAAGCACGCAACAAAGACAACGCTCACTAGCCTACCGGACTACTCCCAAATTTGTCTCAGCCCGACAGCACTGGAGAGCTTCCAAAGCTCAATCTCGTCCGTGATCCTACGACAGACCAAGTTTACCATCTCGGCTGACCGCTGGAAGACCCTGCCGTTCCGCTCTTTCCAAAGCGACCATACAAAGAGGATGACCAAGGAATCGAAACCCTTCCGAGATCGCGGCGGCGCACGTCGCCGAGCATCTGGCCACCACTCAATCAGGGAATCACCATCCCTCGGAACGAGCAGGTCGAGGTAGCAGCGATGAAACACCTTTGTCCAAACCTCCCGAGCGAAAACACAGCCAAGCGCTAGATGATCCGCAGTCTCACGGGCCTGATCACATAGTGGGAAATTTGTGTATGAGTTTAGCCCATGCCGCAACCTACGATCCGCCGTCCACAGCCGCCGCTGCAAAGCCAGCCAGATATGAATTTTGCACTTCGACGTCTTCCAGATGGTCTTCCCACACGGGAAAAACTCTAGCCCCACGAAGAACGCGCGGTAAGCGGAGCGAGCGGAGTACTCCCCGGAGCTCGTCCACTTCCAAACAACGCGATCCGCAATCCCCGGCGTCAAGACAACGGCCTGCAGCGCATCCACCAGGATCAAGAATTGGGTCAGAACCGGGATGGTCAGCGGGCCGGTGATGTCGCGTATCCAGTATCTGTCCAGCAGCGCCTCCCCAACAGTTCTCTGCCTGGCTTGCGCAGAGACAGCCACAAATAGGGCAGGCGCCGACTGATGCATGTAAAATGCATACATGAACTTTGCACTTTAATAGCTTATATTCCAATCATATTTGCATCATATAAGGGTTATATCAATGTTTTATAATGATTTTTGGGAATATTCATTTATTTCCTATTTTTATGGAATTAACCCTGCACAGGCAGAAAACCCCGTTTTCTTATTTTAATGTTTCAGGGACCCAAACGTCAACGAAATCACCTGGAAATTTACGGGCGTCAATATTTGGAAGGAAGAAGACCTGTGGGCGAAGGAAGCGAACAAGCGGAGGCCCGAGGCCCGAACGGGGGTGGCCCACGCGGCCAGGTACTGTGGCCGCGTGGGGCCCACCCGTTTGGCCCTCGTGGCTCCGTTGCCGTCGATCTTCGCTCCACCGACATTGTCTTGACCTTAAAACGCCTATAAAAAAGGTCCCCCGACGTTCTCTGGAAGGAGCGCCGCACAAACACAGAAACACCGAAACGGAGATCAGGAGCTGCAGATTGGAGGGGGAAAACTCCGGCGGGGCGCTGCCGGCGTGGTCTCCATCTTCTCCATCGACTTCTCCACCGTCACCATGATGAAGAGGGAGTAGTCCACCTCTGGACTATGGGTTTGTGGAAGTAACTTATGTATCTCTCCTCTCTTGAGCTTCACTAATTAGCACCGTATGAGCTGCTGAACATGATTACGGTCACCGTTGTAATACCTTTGTGGTGGATCTTTATGAGTTAATATATGTTTGATATTGCAATGTTTGTTTCAGTTATGAGTATAGATGCATATTATGTACCCCGTTCTTGTCTACTTGTTTTGATCAAGCATGTTTATGAGAGCGTGTGTGGGGGAACGTGTGCATTAGTTGGAGTAACGGGGGTGGCTAGTGCTGTGAACGTGAGAGAAAGTTCTGCGATCCACTTTGGTATCTTTACCTTACTTTGTTACCTCACTAGGGATAAACTAAAATACCATGCTACCGGGGATGTGGGCGTGACCATTGCCACTACTCCATGACTAGATCTAGCATGTTCTTATTTTCACTTCATGTCATGATACTTAATGCTATACTCTGAGTTATCTTAATTACTAAGGTGTTATGATTTAGTTCGCATCTTGGTGGAGTATAAGAGAGGTTAATAACCAAAAGATCTTTATGTTAGGACGTGATGCCCATATATCTAAGTAACTTGTTATCAAACCCTGTGTTGCAATCTCATATGTTAACTTTGTGTGTTCCATTGTCTACCACTTTATAAAGAGAGAGTGCATTTGTGAAACCATGAACTCCAGTCCATTTTTAATCATAAGAAACACCTTTCCAACACCATGTACCACTTTTCTATTTTCAGCCATCATTAAATCCGAAAATACAAAAATACTTTTCATCTTGCATACATCATTCAAAAACCCAAAAATATCATTTACCATTGCATCCACCATCATTGCATATTTATTTCTTGTTTGCATTGCATAACTATCCTGATATCATTCTTACACCTTGTGCTTGACAACCACAGGTGAGGTTGAGGACCAAAACATCTAACCTTGTTTTGTAGGTAACCAAAAGAAGGATAAGAAGATAAATCTACCACTTCAGATTCCCCGAGAGTTCGATATTAAACCCTCGAGTCACCCCTCGTGGGGAAAACTGTCTTCCACTTACTACACACTCTGCACTTAGAGTGTCAACCTAATCCTGTTTATTTGTGCAGGCATCAAGACTTGCTCTTCGGGATCATCACCGACTGCACAATTGGAGTCTCATTGAGCCAAGGGTCGGTCCAGAAGAGAGCCAAACGACCATCACCAACCACGACACGAGTAGAGGCGTCGAACAGGGCCTGAACCTCGGGCTCCACTCGAAGTGGCAGGCCAGACCAACACCCAGCCCTTTGCTTCTAGAGCCACAGCCACCGTGTGCGAAGCGCGAACCCTAGCAGCTTGAGGTTCAGCATCCCGAGACCACCGTACTCAACCGGCTGGCAGACCCTGTCCCATGCCACAAGACAGTGGCCGCCTTGGATGGCGTCCGTCCCCTTCCCGAAGAAAACCCGAATTCTGCTCTCAAGTAGTTGCAGCAGCCCGAATTGCGTCCCCTTCCAGAGCTTTTTCTATAAGGCACATTTTCACGTTCATCTAGAAACTATTAGAGGACTAACTAGGGATCTTGTGTGGTGTTCATAATAATTCTACATATGTTAATATGTTTTCCATCTGAATCACATATCCATAAACTATTACAACCATAAACAAGGCATACACAGGTGTCCATGAACTTAAATAAGAAAACTAGCCCAACCCATACAACATAATAAAGCATAGTTTCAACAAGAACAAATAAAATATACAATTGTCAGAAACCTAAATCTCCACGTAGCAGGGGTGTCCCAATTTGGGTTGTGACGCTCTTCGAGTGACATCTTTGATATGTGGTCAGGACGAACCTTCGCGACCTCGGCGCTCGACTCGATCTTGTCCGAGGCTCGTGCAATAGTGGACAGCTTGTCGGTAGGTTGAAACGTCGGAGAAGCGGACATCGAGAGGGGAACACAGCACTTCCAAGGGTTGGCAAAGGGCGTGGCGGGGTAGTCATGGACCACTTGATAAAGTCGGAAGGCTCGAAGGTGGAGAGTGACGGTATATCTGTTCCTTGATGCATGTCTGAGTCGGGGGTGCGGGGCACACTCCTTCTCGTGACCCCATGCAAGGGACGTCGCCTTGTAATCGAGGCGGTCGTCGGAACGTCATCCATCGGAAAAGCGGTCTTTGGCATGGTCATCAGAGAGGTTGTCATAATGGCCGTTGGAGATGTACACCGAACGACGCCTCGATCGGACAAGTCGAGTCGGACGACGCCATGGTCGGATTAATCAGGCATATTTCGGCGGGGCGATGCGAGGTGAGTCGGCAAGACGACAGCATGGCCGATGACGCCGTCAAGCGGCACACGAGGCGAGTGCCATAGGGAGCGGCAGATAAGAGTGGGCCAGCAAGCCCTAGGGTGGTACATGCGTCGAACAAACGCACACATGTGTATAGTGGCGGCTCTATTTTTTTTCGAGAACCCGCAGGCTAACTGCGCGTCTGTGTATTAAGTTTAAAGAGGAGGAAATAAGGTGATCCATTTTATAAGGAAAATCAGACCCGAAAATCATACAACACAGTTGACCAAAGGTAAACCGAGCAAAGACCACAACCTAACAACGACAACTACAACACACGACTCAAAAGTTTGATCCTAAGCCGACAAATCCAAAGATCCGCTATAGCAAACACGAAGTCCGCGTCGCAACTGAAGGCCAAACCTCCAAAGAACTACCATTACTCCATGTATCTCGGAACGAAGAACCACCCACCCATGTGCCTAGAAGGAGTCGGCGTGTGGGGCGGCCAGCTCCGATCGAACGTGAAGAAGAAGACGCCGCCAAGGAGACATCGGCAACAATGTACATTGAGCCCCGAGTTCCCAAGCTCACGGGGAGTCCGGTTCCAACTCCGCCAGCCGCATTGATGGCTCGACTCGAGCAACACAAATGGTGCCTCCAAGGAGGAAAAACGACGCCGCCAAGGCACCGCCGCCACCTGGTCAGGCAAGCCGGACTTAAGGTTTCCCCCGCTGCTCGTGTAAGGGAAGACATGGTTCCGGCCATGACGACGCCTCCAAGAAGGGGACAACAACCGCGGGTGTCGCCATCGTCAGCGCATAGGAGGTATTTCTCCCAGCCGGACCAAACCCCTCTGAAGGTCGGATTAGGAAGCACACCACCGGAGCGAGAGGATCTATGTCGTCGTAGAAGAAAGGGGATCTCCGGGCGAGCCCTGCAGCGCGACGGCCTCATCCACCACCACCTAGCCCACCATGGGGAGCCAGCGCCGCACGGCTCCACCGCACCCAGGGGCGGCGGCACGCAGCCGCCAGCACACCCCGCAACTCCGTGGTGCAGCACGCCGAGAGCCCCAACCCGGGCGCCGCGTCTCACCCGAGCACAGGCAGACACCACACGCGGGTCTGCGGCGGGCCCGCGTGGCCCAGATCGGGCCCGCATGGTCCAGATCGGGCCTGCGCCGGCGCAGCACACCGAGCGCGCCGTGTCGAGGCTCCCCTTCGTACACTGACTCCCAGCTCCGCCGCAGACCACCTCCACTCCGCCCCGCCGTCACGCCAGTTGGGCGTCGCCTTGCCACTTGTGAACCCTGAAGCCCCACCCCTCCACGTGAAGGGAAGGAGCTGGGTTGCATCCGCCAAGACCGCAGCCTTTGTCGGCCAGGCCAGGCGCCGCCATCGCCGCCAAGGCCGCTGGTGGCGGTAGCCAGTGAAGGGCAGAGTCGGTGGCTTTTTTCTAGGGTTTGGAACGCCCCCGGAGTCACCCGCGCGAGCGACTCGGGAGGCAGCGGGAATTGTTGCCTCTCTCTAAAAACGAGTCCAGCAGAGGGAGGAATCCCTGCGGATTTGCAAGAGGTGAAGCCGAGAAACTTAAGAGAAGGAAGAAGGGATGGCATCCTTGTCATACATTGCGGTTAGCCGGTTATCTGTCGTGTGTGTGTGAGATAGAAGTAACCCAAATTGTATGCTCTTTCCCTCGTCTCAAAGGTCCATGCATTGTGTTAACACGTGGAGAAAACATTTAGCCCGTTGTAGTGTTGTAGAGCACCTACTAAGTTAACTACCCGCAAACAAAAAAAAAACTACCAGTCAATCAAATAGTTGTGATGTTCTTCGGAACAAACCAATTGTAAGCTCCTTAATTTGCATGTTACATACCCAGTCCTATCGACTGAGCGCCAAAGGCGTTGACACCCACACACACACAATCCAAAAGTACGCCTGACCGGAGCACAGCACCATTCCAGGAGAGCGACCGGACCCCTTCTCTCCTTCGCATCCTTTGAGTTTCCCACATACCGAAGCAAGATCACAGCGATGGCGCCGTCGTCGCAGCCGGTCAACACAAGGCCGCACGTCCTGCTGATCCCCTACCCGGCGCAGGGCCACGTGAACCCGTTCCTTCGGCTTGCCAAGGCCCTGCACGCGCGGGGCTTCTACGTCACTTTCGTCCACACTGAGCAGAACCACGGCCGCCTCCTCCGGTCACGCGGGCAAGGCGCCGTGGCCGGCGCCGCCGCCGACGGTCTACGGTTCGAGACTATCCCGGACGGGCTGCCCCCGGCCGAGCTCGACGCCACGCAGGACATCTGGGCGCTCTGCGAGGCCACGCGGCGGGCGTGCCCGGGCCACGTCAGGGAGCTCGTCGAGAGGCTCGGCCGCACGGAGGGAGTCCCGCCGGTGACATGCGTCATCGCCGACGGCGCCATGGGGTTCGTGGTGCACGTGGCCAAGGAGATGGGCCTCCCCGCGTACCTCTTCTTCACCCCCAGCGCCTGTGGGTTCTTGGGCTACCTCAACTTCGATCAGCTTGTCAAGAGAGGCTACGTTCCATTCAAAGGTACGTGAGTTTAATCAGCTGTTCTAATATGTAGCCATCTACTCCTACTACTTAGTCAGAATAAGAAATTAAACGACCTATTGGATGGATCAGAGAGTTTTTTTTTATCCGCACCTAATTCAGTCCTACGTGAGTTTAATCAGCTGTTCTAATATGTAGCCATCTACTCCTACTACTTAGTCAGAATAAGAAATTAAACGACCTATTGGATGGATCAGAGAGTTTTTTTTTATCCGCACCTAATTCAGTCCTCTCTGATGCTCATCGAGCACAAAGCCAAACAAAAAAACATGTTTCAATGATGAACCATTTAACTCGACTTTCATTGGATGCTAGTAGCTAGCTAATCAGGGTTTTCCGTCACATTTCAGTCACCGATAAGAGTGGTGCCAGTGTCATCTAAGTTAAACTTTTTTTCCGGATCAAGCTAATGCGTATGGTGATAACTTACTATATTTCACTTCGAAACAAATTCGCGTGTAAAATAACATCAAGTGGGCTGAATGGTATGACTTTTGAACGTGCTAGATGGCTGATTGGTCATTTCATGAGACCAATTTCAGAAAAGGAATGCTTTAGCATACCTGTTCTGAAGAGGCCCAGATATCACTAGACAAGTGCTTTACCACAGCATTATTTTCTTGTTGAAAATATATGCATAGCGCACATGTTACCATAGTGCGGGCTGCTAGTGTGTCGGATGCCATTTGGGCACATAATTGTGACCATGGAAAATAGTTTATGTATCATATTTTCTTTCGCTCCCTGCGAACCGGTAAACCTACGAGTTTTCGGATATTTGAAAAATGTTTCTAGGAAATTTTATCAAATTTAATGTTGGGTATTTGAATGCAGATACCAATTAATAATGTGAGATAAAAGTTGAAGGTCATAGAGAGTTTGAAATATATTCTAGGCATGACGAAGTGTAGTGTCGTACTACCATATCCATGTACTATATCATGTAGGGGCAATGCGGGCCTAGGCATACACGGGAAATGGGGGCCCAAACGGGTTATGCCAAGCATAGTTGGCATATGTTCAGAGTCCTTAGGGATAGCCTAGTGGGACAAGAAATTCTACCACAAGGGAAACTACAATTTGCAAATAGTTGCACTCGCACCTCATTGCCGGATGCCCTAATTCGGAGTTTTCAAAATTTGTGAAATAAATCTTGGACATAGAATCTGTTGTGTCTTGTGCACCAACAAATTTTCATAAAAAATATGACCATATCTGTCCTGTGTAAAAAAAGACAAATAAAATGTGAATAGCACATGATACTATTCATTTAGGTCTTTCTCTTTTTTTTGCACAGATCACATATGGTCATGTTTTTGGATGAAACTTTGTGGGTGCTTAAGACACAACATAATCCATATTCATGATTCATTTCGCAATTTTTGAAAACTCCGAAGTAGGACATTCGATAATGGGGAGCGGGTGCAACTAGTTGCAAAATATTCGCACTCCGACCACGAGTTTTGTTATGTATTGCTAAACTGATCGAATCGTGCCAAACCAAACGTGACATTTTGCTCCAAATGGATCTTTTTGCACTCAAAGAAAATGAGTGTGATTTATGAAATAAAGAAGCTAGTATATTAACTGAAAATATACCACTCGGTCCATGTGAAAAGAAAATGAATTTGAGACATGTATTGAAAAAAAAGCGAACTAGTCTGCGACTTGTCGTGCTTTGATAAGGTGGATGTATGCTCTATTCCTTCTTAAGGCAAGGCTTCTTCCATGAGGATGGCATTTTGGATCGGGGAAGCATATGCTCTTTCTGTGACAGTAAAATTGTTAAAAAATACAAAAGAAAACTTTTTTTGCATTGTACATGTTCGTATCATTTACATGAGTGCAATGTTTCATGGCGAAAAAATATATGGTGTGGCATGTGAAAAAAGCAAAAAATCAGTACTCTAAGGAGCGACTTTTTGCACCAATTTTTTTTTCACACGGGCCACATAAATTATTTTTTTCCATGAAAATTAGACGATACATATACATGTATTAAAGTTTTCAGAATTTGGTTATACATTAGAAGTGCCATTTTTTTGTCACGAGGAGCTTAGCAGCCCTTTTGAATTTGTTATATACGATAGCAAGTAAACGACGAAGAAAGCGGAAGATCAACTAAGGGGACATGAGATTTAACGTGGAAAACCCCTCCAACAATGGAGGTGAAAAACCACGGGCGTCAGCCAACAATACTTCACTATATCGGGTGAGATTACAAACGCCGAGGATTTACAACTTGCGACTTATCCCAAACGGCGGCTTACAAGATGTATATATGGTGGTAAAACCTAAGTCGGCTGCAGTCCGACTCGGCAACGACGTGTACCGTACCGCGGGGGACAAAATTGGCGTAAATTTCACCCATAAGTAAGCAAATGTCAGGCTAATCCTACTAGGAATTAGCATTTTCTATTAGACAAACACTCAAGCCTTGATGCGGATGCAAAACTTTCTATACCTGCACAGATGCCGCTCGTCATGTGAGGTGGATGCAATGGAAAATAATTTTATGGGACCTGCTATTGTTGGTCCACGGGGTGAATTTGTAGACCAAGACCCATAAAATTATTTTCAGGATGCAATAGTCCGCCATATATTCGTGCTCTAGTATGTGTATTCGTTTGTACAGTTATGTAACTGGAACTTATTCAAAACATACGTGCACACACAGACGAGAGCTGCTTCACCAACGGGTACCTGGACACGCCCCTGGACTGGATCGCCGGCATGATCAGCAATGTCCGCCTCCGCGACCTCCCAACGTTCATCCGCACCACCGACGCCGACGACGTAATGCTCACCATCAAGATCAAGCAGTGCGAGCTCGACGCGCCTGCCGCCGACGGCATCCTCCTCAACACCTTCGACGACCTCGAGCGCGCAGCGCTGGACGCCATCCGCGCGCGCCTGCCCAACACCTTTACCGTCGGGCCCCTCGGCCCGGAAGTGTCGCCGCCGTCGTATCTCCCCTCCCTCACCTCGAGTCTGTGGAAGGAGTCAAGGAGGACGACCGGTGCGTCGCCTGGCTGGACGCGCAGCCGGCGGACGGCTCCGTGGTGTACGTCAACTTCGGGAGCATCACGGTGGTGACGAGGGATCAGATGGTGGAGTTCGCGCGCGGGCTGGCCGCCGCCGGCAGCCCGTTCCTGTGGGTCGTCCGCCCCGACATGGTGCGGGACGGCGGCGAGAAGCTGCCGGTGCCGGAAGGGTTCGTGGAGGAGGTGGCGGGGCGGGGGCTGATGGTGGGGTGGTGCGACCAGGAGGCGGTGCTGGGCCACCGTGCGACGGGTGGGTTCCTGACCCACTGCGGGTGGAACTCGACGGTGGAGAGCCTCCGCGCCGGCGTCCCGATGCTGTGCTGGCCCTTCTTCTCGGAGCAGGTGACCAACTGCCGGTACGCGTGCGAGGAGTGGGGCGTGGGCGTGGAGATGGCGCGCGAGGCCGGGCGGGGGGAGGTGGAGGCGGCCGTCAGGAAGCTGATGGGCGACGGGGAGAAGGCGGCGGCGATGAGGCGGAAGGCGGCTGAGTGGAAGGAGAAGGCCGCGAGGGCGGTCGCGGCCGGCGGGTCGTCGCAACGTGGCCTCGACAGGTTCGTCCACGAGATCTCGCGCGCGTCTTGTGCTAGCTAGTTAATGCTGTATTTTTTTTTTTTTTTTGGTTCACAGCCTCACGAGTCACGATTCGGGTCATGCATCCGGTGTGTTGTCCGTGACCTGGATCGGAGTGGCCCTTGTATTGTATCTTGGTGGATGGTTGATGTGAAATTGTTGTTTCAAATTGTGTTGTAAACTGCAGTAAAATTTCAGATTTACATTGAAATTGGGTAAACAACTGTGGGCACGATGTTATCCTCCCCTGTGCTCGAGGTAGCTTTGGGTAAACCCTTGGTCTGTAGGGATCAGACGATGGTTGCGCTTTTACGTCGCTCCCCTCTTGAGGACATGTTTTGAAATTGCCTCGGGTCAGGTCCAGTGGTTGGAGGTGGTTTTGTCGGAGCCTTGTGTGGCAATGACGATGGGGATGAGCATTGGTGGGGTTGCAGCAAGGTTGTTACAGTCGGATCTTTGGTGTATCCGTGGGCAGTGGCGGAGCCAGCGTGAAGCAATGTCGCGGGCCAACAACTAATCTACTGTGTCAAACATTGATTAACAGTGCAAATAGTACTGCATAGTATGCCAAAAGATTCACCGCGGCGGGGGCCATGGCCAGTGTTGCCCGAGTCCTGTCTCCTCCGTGGGGTCTCGTCCTGGTCTGTTGGTCATTGTGGAGTCAGATCTCTAGCGGCCAGGCGGTGACGATGACAAACGATGGGTGGTCTAAGTCAGCTATTCCTCGCGGCCCCAATCCTTCATATTTCTTATTCGTTACTAGCCTTCAAAATTGAAGCTGCCATATTACTAGCACGTGTGGCCGACTATTTGGCAGATCTTTCAATGTCTTCACTTGTGAGTTGTGGCGAGGGCTTCCTCGACATTTTGTCTATGGCGATGTTGGAGTCGCTTGCTGGTAGAGGAGTGATGACGATGATGATTGTGTGTAGTGTCGGTGATGTTTTTCTTCTCGGCAGAGTGTGTGTTATATTTATTGTGCACGAGGTCGGTCTTGTGTGCCCCCATGATTGTCACGTTCCATGACGGTTTACATGGGTATTTATATTGATTTTAGCCCGATTTTCTCTATTTAACAGGACAAAGTTCTATTATTCTCAATCTATCTATCTATCTATAATTTTTATAAGACAAAACCCTACTAACATGCATTAACTTAGTCTATCTTTACATGCAAGCTGTCCACATAATCCATATTTGAGCCATTTATTTATGCATGTCATTCCACATTTATTAATAATGATCTATTCATACATTCAATCTATTCACATTATTAATTCTTTTAGTCATATAATTTCCACATAATCAATTTTTAGCGGTTAAATATATGAACATTACACCGTGATTAATTTTAGATTCTCAACTATTGTGGCAAACCAAATCCTTCATATTTCCGAAAAATTTTATTTCAGGCTTCAAATGTCCTTTCTATTATAATGCAATTTAAAAAAAAAAGGCTGCGCGGGGTATCTTTCTAATTAAAGAGATGAGACAAGATTTTCCCTTGGTTTTGAAAAAAAAACTTTATGAGTCGGTGAGACAGTTTCAAAATTTAAGACCCAAGAATAAAAATGTGACAACGAAGCTTACAAGCTTGACTGGAGATTTGGTGCTTCTGAGCTCCACTGCTCTCACTATTTTCAAAAAATAAAAATAAAATATTTAAAAGTTTCAAAGAAATCTGAAACAAATCATGCATGTTCTAAATGACATTTCCTATCAACGTGCAAAATATGAATGCAAAATACTTTACGTTTTGAGCTACAAAAAAATGACAAATGTACAGATCTGAGTATAGATTTGTCATTTTTGCGTAGCTCAAAACGTATGGTATTTTGTATTGAGATTTTACACATTTGTATGATAAATTATTAAGAACATTCATGATTTGTTTCAATTTTTTTGAAACTTTTAATATATCTTATGATTTTGTTAAGCGAGATGACTGAATCTCGAGAGTCAAAATGACTTTCCGAGCTCAGAAGGATTTTTCACTAGATACGACGGGTTTACACGGACACAAAATTGGCCTTGTGAGGTATGACGGGCCTACACTGACTACCTGAAGGCCCAATCAGTGACGCGGAATCGGCCTTGTGGCCTTTTAGCCTGGTAAAATTGGAAATCCAGCTGAGGTTCCAAATCTGGTACATTCCACGGGCGCTCCTTTACGTCGCCTTCAGGCGACGCGGAACGGTAGCGTCCCCTGAAGGGTGCTCCTTCTTGGGCCGCATTTGGAGCGGCCCAATACATAAGGTACTGTTTTTTTTTTCTTTATTTCTTTTTCTTCTGTTTTCAAATGTGAATCAATTATAAATTTGTACAAATTTCAAAACGGAACAAATTTTGAATCGGACAAATTTCGAATTTGAACAAAATTTCAAATCAGATTTTTTTTTGAATTTGAACAAATTTTGTATCGGAACGAATTTTGAATCGGAACAAATTTCGAATTTGAATAAATTTTGAATCTGAACGAATTTCATTCGGAACAAAATTTTGAATTTGAAAAAAATTCAAATTGGAACAATTTCAAATTTGAACAACTTTAAAATCTGAACAAATTTCAAATTTGAAACAAATTTCAAATCGAAACAATTTTTGAATTTGAACAAATCTCGAATCGGAACAAATTTCGAATCGGAACGAATTTCGAATCGGAACAAATTTTCGAATTTGAACAAATTTAAGATCCGAACAATTTTTGAATTTGAACGAATTTTGAATCAGAACAATTTTCGAATATGAACAAATTTGAAATCAGGAAAATTTCGAATTTGAAAAAATTTGAATTCAGAACAAATTTCGAATTTGAACAAATTTGAATTCGAAACAAATTTCGAATTTGAACAAATTAGAATTCGAAACAAATTTCTAATCAGAACAATATTTAAATTCGAACAAATTTCAAATTGAAACAATTTTCGATTTTGAATTTGTTAACCTGAACGTTTTTTGAAATTTGTACAAATTTTTAAAACTGAACATTTTTTGAAATCCTAAATAAAGTGACAAAAAATAAAAACGAAACAAACTGAAAAGAAAACGGAAAAAGAAAAGAAAACGAAAACAGAAAGAAAAAGCAGAAAAAGAAAAAATCTTCCAAATGGGCCGGCCCAGCAGAGGTATCCTTCAGGACGCTAGCTCGTTGCGTCGCTGCGGGGCGACCTATAGGATTTGCCACATTCCACGGCTGACCCCAAACTTCTCCGAAACCAATCAAATTCATGTTGAGTCACACTGTACCCCAAAGCATTGGCGACTGACTCGCCAAGCTTTTCCAAGATGTTGCTCCCATTATCAGATTTCGCTGTAGGAACCGATCACCTTTGGTCAGCTGATAAGCCAAGTTGCGCCGAGAAACATACCAGAAGCATGTATGCATGGAAGGCCATCTGGCCCTTGCTGTTTCCAAGAGTTAAAGTTTACTGCAACAAACACCGGCGGTGACACTACACACATTCCATTAGCTAGCCAAGTCTCGCCGGATAGATCAAGCACTCACTAAAGTTACATGCACCATGGTCGTCTTCGTCTACGCGTGCATGCATATATATACAAGTGTAAGTGTAGAGCTAGCTAGTAACTACCATGGATGGCAGCTGGGGTATTAGTGGCGACGTCGTTTGCCATCTCCAGTGCGAGATCAGCTCAGTCGAGGTCATGGGCCTCGGCTGCACCAGCGGCGCTCGCGCGCTCTTCCTCCGGTGCCACGTCCCGGCGGGCGGCGGGAGGACGATCCAGATCGACAGCCAAAGCACAGAGGCCCACGTCGGCGGCGTGGTTTCGTGGCGGGACGTGGCGTCGCTAACGTGCCACGGATCAGCCGCATGCATGCGGGAGCTTACGGACACGAGGAGCGTGGTGTTCGAGGTGCGCAGGAGGCGGAAGAAGATCATGGACCGCGCCCTCGGGTCGGTGCTGGTTGGCCGGGCTGAGGTGGCGTGGAGGGACGTCGTTGCCGTGGAAGCCGGGGACGCGGCGGTGGAGCGGCGAGTCAGTCTTGCTGTTCCCGCGCGGGGAGGCGGCTGGCCGGCCCGCGATGATGCTTCGCCTGCGCCGGTGATGTCGGTGAGGATGAGCGTGTGCGTGTCGGAGACGGCGGTGCCGCCTGTCCGCCGGAGCGTGGGCTCGCACCGGGAGACTCCTGGGTGTGACTGGAGCACGGGCGAGGACGACGTGTTCGGAGTGGTTGCGTTCGGCCTAGCAGATGACGCGGGCGACTAGGTTGGACTTTAGGAGTTCTACTGGTACTCAGTTGAGTAGTTGACATGAATTTGGAGGGGGAAATGCTTTTTGAGGAAAAGCAAATGTTTGTAAATCATAGAAATCTGACAAGTAAGACAATATTTTCTTCGTCTATTCAGCGAGCCTTCTTTTTGTAAGTTGTGAAGAAATGCAATGGGTCAAGAAAAAGAAAGTGAGTATTTCGAATCCTTTTTAAGCCAACCCCACTAAACGGTCCGCTCACCCCCTCCCCTCGCTCCCAACGGGGCGACTCGAGCGGCGACCTAACTGCAGCGTGCCAGCGTCTACCTCCTGTCGCTGCTACAAGAAAAGCCGTTGAGAAGACGAGCGATAGACGATGAAGGCGGCGAGGATACATCACTCCGCTACTTCGTGGTGGACTCCTAAAACCGAGGTGGCGACCTCTAGTGTTGTATCTACGATAGCCCTCCGGTGAGAGGAGCATCCACGTGCTTCCCTCCTCATCAGTTGTGAGGTCGGCGAGGAGGCGACATGTGTTGGTAGTGGTGTGTGGACCGGTGTGTCTGTTCCCATGCTAGATCTGAAGGTCTCTTCACCCTCCTAGCGTGTTGCACCCTACTGGATCTGGACTCCAATGGTCGCCAGATATGACGTGGCTATGGGTGTTGGAGGCGGACCTAGGACTGAGATAAATTATTGGCAAGTTGTGCCAGCCATGACGGTATCAACTCCTTTGGGTGCCGCCTTCTTCCTTGGGGGCACCATCGAGGTAGCTTCCCTCTTTCCCTTTCTCATTCACGGGTGAAATCCCAAATCCCTCTGGATTGGGCAACAACAACGCTACTTGGTTCATCCTCTTTCGTGGATGCGCCGCTGAAAGGACACAGATGTCGTCTACAGGGGGTGAATAGGCATTTTAAAATAATTACGGTTCAGTTTTAAATAAATGCAGAATTAAACTAGTGTTTAATTTATCAAGAACAAAACCTAAATCCACTAGACTCGTCTATGTGCACCAACAATTTATGCAAAACAAGATAAGAAACTATATGGTAACAATATATATATATAACTTCAAACTCAATGATTATCAGAAAGTGAATGCACAACTAAGGGCTTCTTTGCATCACAAGATTAGAAAACAGAGAAATTGGAAAAACACAGAAATTTGACAGGATTGCAGGTGCAAAATAGAGGATTAGAAAACAGAGGAAAACTGCAGGAATGGTCATTTGGATGGAACACATAAAAATTGTCTTGATCCTACGCAGATGAGTGTAAAAAAGAGGTAGGGCCTCTTTGGATTGAACGATTTTCGTAGAAATATTGGAGGATTCCAATCCATAGGATTTATTCCTAAGGAATCCCTTTGGATAAAAGGAATGACACCTCCAAAATTCTTATGGATTGCATTCCCCCACCCCAATCCTATAGGAATTTCAGCGTCCACTCTAACCTCCTCTTTTTAGACTCATTCACGTAGGATAGAGACAACTTTCCTGTGTTTTTCTTGTGTTCCCTCCAGATGATCATTCCTGCAGTTTTCCTCGGTTTTGTAATCCTCTGTTTTGCACTTACAATCCTATCAAATTCCTGTGTTTTTTTAATTCCTGTGTTTTCTAATCCTGTGATCCAAAGAAGCCCTTAGAGTGGATGTTGAAATTGCTATGTGATTGGGGTGTAGGAATGCAATCCATAATTTTTTTGAAGGTGTCTTTCCTTTGCTCCAAAAGGATTTCTTAAGAAAAATCCTATGGATTGGAGTTCTCCAATATTCCGGTGAAAATCGTTCAAATCCAAAGAGGGCCTAAGGGCCTGTTCGGAACACAAGAATCCAAAATGCACAGAAATAGGACGGGGTGTCAAATGTGAACCTACAGGCTTTCCAAACGAAGGATTGAAAATACTCGAGGTGTTTGGAACAAAGGAAACTTGTAGACCCGTGGAGCACCGATGAATTATTGTCTAGCAGTATTTTATTCGGACACATGCACAACTATGCTCCTAATCTTGTGGCCCATCGCGTAGAAGCTTATTTAATTGTCTATCTACCATCAGTCTGAGAATCTCACCTCGGCCATCCGCGAGAACATGAGCTTGAGGCGGATGTTAGAGTTCTACAGGATATTGCTAAAACGCAGTAAACAAAAGCTTTCCTTGGGAAGGGATGACATAGTTTCCTGTGTTTCAAACGCCACTATAGGAAAAAAATCCATATGAAAGCAAACCTTTAGGGCCTCTTTGGATCGCATGATTGAAAAACACATGAATAGACAAAACATAGGAATGTCACAGGTTTACCTGTGCAAAACAGTGGATTGTAAAACACAGGAAAATTGCAATAATAGTCGTTTGGGTGAAACACATGAAAATTGTCTCGGTCCTACGCGCTTGAGTCTTAAAAGGAGGTTGGAGTGGATGTTCAAATTCCTATGGAATTAAGGCATAGGAATCCAATCCATAGGAATTTGGTAGTACCATTCCTTTGATCCAAAGGCAATCCATAAGAAAAAAAATCCTAAGGATTGGGATCCTAAAAAAATCTTATGAAATTCCTACAATCCAAAGAGGCCCTTAGAATTCCTTTACAATTCCTCTGTTTCGAACGGACCCTAAAAAGTTTGGGAATAGAAATAATCGAGTCACGCGGAAATGATGATTTGTCCCAAGTTCACTTCGCAATGTAAGTTAATCTCCGTTGGAGAGGTGAGGAGGAATAATTTTCCCGAATAACTAGAATCTGATTCTAGCTATGAGCTGCGGGAATTTTTTGTGAGCTAAAAAATGTGGGAAATCTAGAGGCTGTTTGTATAGACCAACCGTCCACAGCAGATTCAATAGAACAACAAGTCGTACACCGACGGACATGCAAATGGCCATTTTGAGAAGGATTTTTTGGTTTCTTATTACATATAGCTAATAGAAATAGAAAGTACATATGGATTAAACGAAAGACATATGGTTCCCAACATACACTAGTGGAAAATAGCCCATCTGTCCCGGGTCCAGAGGGCCTTTGGTCCCGGTTTTACAACCGAGACTAAAGGGTCGGGACTAAATGGGGGGGCCTTTCGTCTCGGGTGCTTACGAACCGGGACGGATGGGCCTCCACGTGGCCACGGCAGGGCGGACACGGGCGGGAACCCTTTGGTCCCGGTTGGTAATTTCTGCATTTTGTTTTCTGCTAATTTATTTTTTAGGGGTTTCGATTTTTTGTTTTCTAATTAATTATTTTTTACGAAGATCACGTTGCGCAGACAACAAGTCATACACATAAAGTATACAATACACCGAGGTCATGTTTGATTCATACATACATAAGCCCACAAGTTTATACTACACCGACATCACGTTTCTCACACGTCGAGATCACGTCAATTACATTGGAGGCAAAAAATAATTGCTAGGGTGATAAAATTTTCCAGTTTTCTTCAGGACCTCCGAGTTCAAAAATCCCGCCAATTCCTCTTGAATTGCTTTTAGGCGCTTCGTTGGTATGAGCTGGTCCCGCATTCGATCCATCTAGATCAATATGAATATGTGAGTTGTAATTTATGAATGGAACTCAACACAATATGGTAATAAAAAATTGCGAATAGTGTATACATACTTAAGCTGTTCTGACTTCTCTATTCCGCTCACTGACAAAAGAGCGCATGTACTCGAAAACGTAGTATGCACATAAATTAGTCCCTTGTGGCTGCCTCAGACATCACTTTAAAAAAAATAGAATTTAATCAAATAATAATCAAGCATGATAATGGTATTGAAACTAGAATTAAAGAGTTGCGCGGACCTATATATATAGTACTACTTACCTTGGTGGTATAAAAATACAGCTCCGGTTTCCAATCCCATGGAACCTTCACGAGGAACCGTTTCTAAGCCCTGCCCGCCAGAAGAAAATGATTAAAGGAGTTATTAATTACTTGATCTCAGAAAATGAATGAAAGAGGTCGATATAGAGCGATAATGATTGAAATTACCTCTGGAGCATATCTATCAAGCTTTGGTACTCGTCCATATCTTTCCTTAACGAGTCCATGACTTGAACGACTCCTTGGTCAACTCTAATGATTAACAGAATCCAGTGGAATCTGCGCACGTTTATATGTCCATGACTCATCGATTACACTAAACATCGAGTAAGCAAAATAGAATGTGTAGAAGGTACAGTAACACTCATTTGAAAGTGTAAGGAAAAAATATTTCTGCGCAGGTATTTTGTTTCACTAACCACCGGAGCAAGTTTTTCTCTGTGTCCGCGGGATGGTTATTTACGGTCACTTGATGAATATAATATGGTTTAATGAACCCAGTGTCATAGATGCGGCGTTGTCTGCATTCGACAATCTTCATTCTGCGTAATAGCGTACAAAAGAATATAGTGAGATAATTACAGGCAATGAACGAGCAGAGCTAGAGACTTAATTAAATTGCAGAAATAAATCACTTACAAACAATAGCAACTGACGAGGGCTTTGTCGAGGGCGTCTTGATTGAATAACTGAAAAATTTCAGAAAACGGAATATACATCGCGTCATCCGTGAAGTAATGCTCTTTCTTATATGACACCCAGAAGACATCATGCCCGGCCTTTGCGGCGTTCTCGTACCACTGATGCAATCGACGCAATTGTGTTGTTAGAGAATTGACCTGCTCAGGTCTGACCAGGGACCTCCCGTAGACATATGTCCATGCATACTGATACTCTCTGGGGTCGCCTATGATGCCAGTGTCGTGGTGTACTTCCTTATCGGGCATCACCTTGAGCGGGGGGATCGACTGACTTGCCTGTTCTCCGAGCTGGGCCACTTGTTTCCCGCATTTTGCCGTCTGCATCTGCTCCCTCTTTAGGCGATATGCCGCCTCCTTCTCCTGCTTCTCTTGACTAATTGTCTTCTCAATAACACGATCATAGTCATCTCGCAATTTAGGCGGCTGTGGCGGTCCACACGATAGATTTTTCAAACATCTATCAATTTTTTCTGCTGGTATTATCTCTTTAGGCGGGGGCCGTTTCGGTCCTAATTGTCTTTTCACATTGGCACGCACCGACTCGTCGAGTTCCTCTGGAGTCAAGTCGTAAGTTCTCTTTGTAAGACTTTTAGTAACTCGCGTTCCTCTCGAGTTAACTTATCTGCACTTCTGCTCGTCGACGGGAAGTTTAGTTTCCGCTTTAACGAGAAGGACTTAGCAGTGGGCGCAATCGAAGGACGGGACGTCGCGGGCGATGGACTCGCGACGGACGGGGCGTCGAGGGATGGATCTTGAGGTGGGGGGATGGATTTGAGGTGGGGGGATGGATCTTGAGGTGGGGGACTGCTACTCGGAGGAGTCGGTGGCCTTGGCGCCAAGTTTGGAAACACGATGTTTTTCTTGTTCCAGAGAGCGATACCCTTCTCGACTTCTCCGAGTAGCAGTCACCTCCAGGAATGTCAAGGTCCAGATTAGCATATAACGGCACAACTTCATCCACCCCGACACGAGCATAGCCAGCTGGAATCCCGCCGAGATGGTAGCTTGCTCTAGATTGATTAGGTAAAGCATAGCCGACCGCCACCTTGAACGACATGTTCTTCATTGACATATGTAGCTCACAGTCTGTCTTCTCTGTGATATCATCCACGGGGTAGTGAGCCGCCGGCGGTTCGAGTTCAGAATGTTCTAGCTGCGTGGAACCCACGCTGCTTTTCTGCTGATCAGATGGGGCGGCTTCGACTTCAGGACCTACTAGCTGCTGCTGAGATGCCCTTTGCTGACTTATTGTGTCTAGTTGCTCCTGCTGCTGCTGCACCTTGCGTTCCAATGCCGATAACCGGTCTGACTCCTGCTTCTTCTTTCTCTGACGGCTTCTATAAGTATGAGCGTCTTCCGGAAAACCTTGCTTGCACGAAACTCCGGGTCCATAGCCTCGTACTCGTCCAACTTTTTCAGGATTCCCGAGTGCGAGTAACAGCTCGTCTTTCTCTCTGTCGACCACGTACACTCCCCTTCGAACTTTATCTATTGCGTCCACAAGTTCTTTGGTTATATACTCAATTTTTTCCTTCCATCTTCCCTGAGCAACAATCAGCCCTGTCACTGGGTCCAACCCTGCCCCATGCGCGAACAACCAAAACTTGGACCTCTCGGGCCAGTCCGCTGTCTGTGGAATGATCCCGTTATCAAGCAATTTTGCTTCAAAGGCTTCCCACTTAGGCACGGCAGCCTTGTAGCCACCTGCCCCCAAAGTGTGGTGATATTCCTTCTTCCCAGCATTTAACTTATTTGTTTTCGATCGGGCCACAGCGACCTCCGATTTTCTTTGCTTCACAAATGTGGGCCACTGCTGTTGAATCTTCACTAGTGGTCCAGTGAATTCTGGATCTTGTTCCTCCGCCTCTACATAAGCTTTCCATAAGTTTTTCTTCCAGGTCCTGAATTGTTCGGCCATCTTAATAAGAGTCCAATGCTTGACTTTCTTCTTCAACTGCCCGGGTAGACCTGGCGGTAGGTTGACCTTTGTCAAGAGCGTGTCCCAACACAAATATTTTAGGGTCTTGCCAACATAGGTAGTTGGCTTGTTCTCGTCCTTCGGCTGATGCCATTCTTCAAGGGTGATCGGGACCAAGTTCCTAAGAACAACTCCGCATTGATTTATATATTTGCGGCAGCACTGTAAGGGTTCCATCGGTTCGCCACTATCACTAACTCTGTCGATCACTATCCTTTGACCCTCCTTCAACGGCTTCGTCGGGCCACGTTTCGACACTGCTTTCGACCCTTTCGACCCTTTAGCTGCGGATGATTTGCTCGATCCGGAGGGCTAAAAGAAAAAATGATTCGTTAATAACTGCAATACAACTCAAATAATACATCTAGTGTGATCATTCAACAGAGGCTTAATATACCTCGCTGGAGTTTGTTAAGGGCACTTCCTCCTCTCTACAAATTTCTTCTTGCTCAACCCCCTCACCGGAGTCGTTCAGAAATTGGGAGCTGTAATCTTCCCCAATTACCCCATCTTCTTCACCGACAGGCGTGGCTGCACGTCCTGCTATAATCCGAAGCATTTCCATTTCACGCTCCTCGTCTCTAGCGGCGATGTCAGGAAAATTTGGATCCATTTGCTCTTCACGCTCCTCGTCTCTGCCGAAGGCGTCCGGAAAATTTGGATCCATATATAACTCAGGCCCCCTTCTTTTTAGCTTATTTTCCAGATTCTCCCAGAAGCTACCCTCCATAAAATTTAGATTAAACAAATTTAAAAAACGAGATTCTGGGAGAAGCTGATGGAGGGTAGCTTCTGGGAGAATCTGGAAAATAAGCTGAAAAGAAGGGGGCCTCAATGTCCCTCCAATCAATTTTGTAAAAAGAATATGAAAAATTTATAGCAACTACTTACCAAATTTACCTAACACTAACACATGCATTTGCCAACACTAACATATGCATTTGCTAACACTAACAAATTTTCATACACATTTCCAAAACTAACACAAATCTCGGTTTTTTATACAATTCTCCACTGGCATTATCTATTTTGCAAATCACACATACAAAAACAATCATCTAATTTTGCATATCTAGCACAACAATTTGCATACAATTCTCCACCGACATCATATATTTTGCAAATCTCACATACAAAAACAATCATCTCATTTTGCATATCTAACACAAAATCGTCTATTTTGAATATCTAACACAAAATCCTCTATTTTGCATATCTAACACAAAACTAAAAAAATCATCTAAAAAATTGCATCTAATAAATTTAAACTACTAGTACTATAATAAATTTGAAGCTAATAACTATCAAATTTGCTAATAACACTAACACTAATAACCTAAACTATGAAAAAAAATAAGAAAAGAATAATTAAGAAACTAACCTCTGTAGCAGGGGAGGCGATTCGGCCGGCGTGGAGAAGGAGGAGGGCGAGCCGGCGGCACCCGGCCAGTAGCGCTAGGGGGAGAGGAGCGAGGCGGTGACGGCGAGGCGAGGCGGCGGAGCGTCTACAGCTGGTGGAGCACGGCGCGGAGGCGCGCGACGGCGGGCGTCGGGAGGGCACCGTACCGGAGCACGTGTACGACGCGGGGAGGCAACGGAGGGCGGCACCGGAGCACGGCGTGGAGGCGAGACGGCTGCGACGGCGGCACGGGAACGGCGTGGAGCAGGGCAGCCTGGCGGCGACGGCGTGGAGCAGGGGCAGTTCCTTCGTCTTCTCGGGCGCAACTGCGCAGAACAGACGAGCGGGCAGATCTAAAAAGCACTAAAAGGACCTTTGGTCCCGGTTCCAGCCACGAACCGGGACCAAAGACCCTTTGGTCGCGGTTGGTAACACCAACCGGGACCAAAGGTCTGTCTGGGCCGCGAAAAATTGCGCACGAAGCCCAGCGGCCCTTTGGTCCCGGTTGCTGTTACCAACCGCGACTAATGAGCTTTTTTATTTTTTTTTTCTTGTTTCTTTTTCTAGTTTCTATTTCTGTTTTCTTTTTTTGTTTCTTTTATATACTTTGATTTACATCCTTTTTGAATTGTTTTTTTCTAGTTTCTTTTAAAATGTTCCAATATTTGAAAATCATATCATTTTCTTATTTATTTTATATCTATTGATTTAATTATCTAAAATTGTAATAATTATCTCTTTATTTTTTAAACATCCTTTCTTATTTCTAAAAAACATATCTTTTTCTTATTTCGTATTTTTTTGCTCTAGTTTCTTTTTTATATATATATTTAATTTAAATGTTTCAATATTTCTGAAAATCATATCTTTTTCTTATTTCTTTTTTATCTATTGATTTAATTGTCTAAAAATTTGTAATAATTATCTATTTATTTTAGAAACATCCTTAACATCCCCACACTGTTACATAAAAGGTTTCATAACACAGCTACACATTTCTACATAACCGGACTTGCCAGCTCTGAGGCCGTAGGACTAGGGGGAACGGCGCCAGGAGGAGCCAGCCCCGTTCGCGGCCGTCTGGTTCTCGCGCGCATGTTTGCGGCGGAGGGCGCGAGCCATGGAGGATGAGTCTTTCAGCGCCCAAGCCAGCTCGGAAGCCTCCTTCGCCTTGAGCTGGCAGGCAGTCCTGGCTCACTGTACACGGTCGTCGTGGACAGGCTGGAAGGAGGCTTCAATGGCCTCCTGCATCTGCGGCCCGCCGCCCTCTTCCCCATGGTCGCTCCAGTCGAAGTCGTCGTCGTCATCCTCCTCGTCGGGAGGGGCGGCGGCGACTGGTGGAGGTACATCGTCACCTGGTGGAGATGCGGCGGCCAAGTCGCTGTATGCGGCCGCGGATCCCCACGCCACCCCTGCGGCGTACGCATCCTCGTCAGGGTCGGAGACATCGGACCACGCTTCCTCTCCACGCGGAGGCCGGTAGTTGGGCATTCCTCTCCACGCTGGGGTCGTGGGCATACGACGGGA
Source organism: Poa pratensis (assembly GCA_947311845.1). Lineage (NCBI taxonomy): Eukaryota > Viridiplantae > Streptophyta > Magnoliopsida > Poales > Poaceae > Poa > Poa pratensis. Next base: position 22,972,284 of record CAMZMU010000093.1, read on the forward strand.
TAGGCTCCCGCGGTAGCGCCCTAGCGCGCTCTGCCGAGCACGCTCGACCTCGTCCAGAAGGCGCGGCGGCAGGCGTGGTGGATCCATCTCGTGGAGACGATGGGTTCGTTGCTACGAATGGTGGATTAGGGTTTACCCCGTCGACGACAATACATATAGACCTCCAGGGCAGCGCTGGGGGAGGACACGTGACCAGTACAACGCTGGGGGAGGACACGTGGCTAGGGCAATGATAGGGGAGGACACGTGACTGACACGAGTCGTGACCGCAAAGCCCGCCTTTAGCCCCGGTTGGTAACACCAACCGGGAGTAAAGAAGCACACGGATCGTGTGTTTCTTTCAAGCGCTTGTGAGCCGTTGGATCAGGGGTGTGTTTCTTTCAAGCGCTTGTGAGCCGTTGGATCAGGGGCATGTGTTTCTTTTGAGGGCAAAATCAGTGTTGGATCAGCCACATGACCCTATATATATCCCCCTCTCGAACATGTTCGACACTCAGTGTAGTTCATTTGATATACAAAGCATTCGGATTCCCTGCATACGTCCGACGGTGCATTTGATATGCGGGCACTCAGGAGCCACCGTCGGGATATATGCAGGGGAAACCGTGTGTTTTGTTCTATCTACAAATCCTTCAGTTCATCGACCGAATACAAATCATTCGGAGCGCCGTTGGAGTTTAGAGTTTTCTTCCGAGTTTTCACAACACAGTTACATAAAAGGTTTAATACATTATTACACATCACCACCAACATCCCTATCTAGTGTTGTGGTATAAACTTCTTCTTCGTGTGTGTCCCTTTCTTCTGATTGCGCCGCAACCATGGACAATCTTCATCATTTAACTTGATACTTGGGTCAATGTTCACTTTGAAGGGTGGAATTTCATGAAACTTATTGTAATCTTCTGACATGTCTGTCTGGTCCTCCACTCCCACGATGTTTCTTTTTCCTGAAAGAACTATGCGGCGCTTTGGCTCATCGTAAGATGTATTCGCTTGCTTATATTTTCTTTTTTTCGGTCTGGAAGACATGTCCTTCACATAGAAAACCTGAGCCACGTCATTGGCTAGGACAAATGGTTCGGTGTCGTACCCAAGATTCTTGAGATCCACCGTAGTCATTCCGTACTTCGGGTCTACATTTACCCCGCCTTCCAGGTTGAACCATTTGCACCAGAACAAAGGTACCTTGAAAGAAGGTCCATAGTCAAGTTCCCATATCTGCTCTATGTAACCATAATATGTGTCCTTTTTCCCATTGTTGTTTGTTGCATCAAAGCAGACACCACTGTTTTGGTTTGGTGCTCTTTTTATCTTGGTCGGCCGTGTAAAATGTATTCCCATTAATCTCGTACCCTTGAAAAGTTAATATAGTCGAAGATGGTGCTTTGGCCAACAAGTATAGCTGTTCTTCAACAGTGTTGTCATTAATGAGACGTGTTTGCAACCACCCGCTGAAAGTCTTCATGTGTTCTCTTTCAATCGATTCTTCAGTCTGCTCCGGGCATTTAGAACGTAAACTATTCATGTGTTCCTAGATATACGGAGCCACCAAGCTAGAATTATGTAGTACTGTGTAGTGTGCTTGATTGAAAGAATCCCAGTCCTTACACATTATTGCTTTCTTTCCTAGCGTGCCTTTTCCACGCAGTCTCCCTGATGGCCCTTGACGTAGTTACCTGCGTCAAAAGAATATGGGTTAGGTTGAGACTCCAAGTGCAGAGTGTGTAGTATAGGAAAGACGGTTTTCCCCACGAGGGTGACTCGAGGGTTTAATATCGAACTCTCGGAATCAGTAGTGAAAGATTTATCTTCTTATCCTTCTCTTGAAAACCTACAAACAAAGTAAATTGTTTTGGCCCTCAACCTCACCTAGTGGTTGTCAAGCACAAGGTGTGAGAATGATATCAAATAAAATGAATGCAAAACAGTAAATAAATATGCAATGATGATAAATAAATATGCAAGGATGGTGGAAACAATGATGGATGATATTTTTGGGTTTTGTATTGTGAATGCAAGATGTAAAAGTGTTTTTGTATTTTCGGATTTTTAAATGGCAGAAAATGTAAAGTGGATAAAAGTTGTTGGAAAGGTGTTTCTTATGATTAAAAATGGACCGGGGTTCATGGTTTCACAAATGCACTCTCTCTTTAATAAAGTGGTAGACAATGGAACACTAGAATTGACATATGAGATTGCAACAAAAAGGTTTCATGACAAGTTACTAATTATATGGGCATCACGTCCTAACATAGAGATCTTTTGTTTATTAATCTCTCTTATACTCCACCAAGATGCGAACTAAATCATAACACCTTAGTAATTAAGATAAATCAGAGCATAGCATTAAGTTTCATGACATGAAGTTAAAATAAGAACATGCTAGATCTAGTCATGGAGTAGTGGCAATGGTCACACCCACATCTCCGGTAGCAAGGTATTTTTCTTTATCCCTAGTGAGGCAACAAAGTAAGGTAAAAACCCAAGTGGATCGCGGAACTTTCTCTCACGTTCACCGCACTAGCCACCCCCCGTTACTCCAACTAATGCACACGTTCCCCCTCACACGCTCTCATACACATGCTTGATCAAACAAGTAAACAAGAACGGGGTACATAATATGCATCTACTTTCATAACTGAAACAAAACTATTGCAATCTCAAACATATATTAACTCATAAAAAGATCCACCACAAAGGTATTACATAGATGACCGTAATCATGTTCAGCAGCTCATACGGTACTAATTAGTGAAGCTCAAGAGAGGAGAGATACATAAGTTACTTCCACAAACCCATAGTCCAGGGGTGGACTACTCCCTCTTCATCATGGAGACGGTGGAGAAGTCGTTGGAGAAGATGGAGACCACGCCGGCAGCGCCCCGCCGGAGTTTTCCCCCTCCAATCTGCAACTCCAGGTCTCTGTTTCGTGGTTTCTGTGTTTCTGCGGCGCTCCTTTCCGAAGGCGTCGGGGACTATTTTTATAGTCGTTTTTAGGTCAAGACGGAGGCTCGGGAAAAAAGATCGACGGCAACGGAGCCACGAGGCCCAGATGGGGTCCCACACGGCCAAGGAATCTGGCCGCGTGGGCCCACTCTTGGCCCTCGGGCCTCCGTTTGTTCGCTTCCTTCGCTCCCACGCTTTGTTCCTTCCAAAAACTGATGCTCGTAAATTTCCAGGTCATTTGGACGTCGTTTGGGTCCCTGAAACATCAAAATATAGAAAATAGGGTTTTCTGCCTGTGCAGGGTTAATTCCAGAAAAATAGGGAAACAATGAAATATTCCCAAAATCAATATAAAACAATGATATAACCCTTATATGATGCAAATATGATTGAAATATAAGTAATATAATGCAAAGTTCATGTATGCATTTTACATGCATCAACATCCCCAAGCTTAACCTATACTCGTCCTCGAGTATGAAGGTGATAAAACTAACATGGACTTTGCAATTTAATACTATCAAAGGATATCAAAGATGATTACTATTGCTACATAGAGTCAAATGATTCATTCTTCAAAGGAGTAGCAATATACAAGATAGATTATGAAGTGATATCAAATATTCAATGTAAGGATGTTCAATGATAATTCACAAAGTGTAACATAGAAGAAAGTACTATGGACCAAATGTATGCATAATGAAAAGTAAAAACATCCTATAATGGTCATAGAGTATTCTTATAAATCTGAATATAAAAGGTGGACACTTTGGAAAGATATATAAATGAGTAGAGGTAAAACATGAATAAGTTTCATCTAACTTCCAAATGCTTCTACTTAAGTTAATGTTTGCAATGTGGTATTGGTGTCAAGCTCTCATTACCCCTATCATAGCATCTTGAATGGTTAAAGTTTAAAGTGAAAGCAAATATGAGTAGTATGCTTGACAAAGTATGGGTTGAATGTCTCATGCCCCGTGAATACGAGTACCTACACCACGGTGTTACTCAACTTGGGACACAAAGCAAGTTCAAGTTAAGGTCATTGTAAGTAATATAATAGCGTCATCAAGAGCGTCAACTGGGGTACCTCTTGCCCAGGACATGGAACAAGCCCATGTCAAAATGACAAGACAAACAAACAAAATGAACAATCTCCACACCCTTTTTATTTACTATTGGTATAGCTTTTTATTGTGGGGTGCATCACTGAAGGTTCACCATAGCATGTAAGTAAATTTCCACCATGAATGATGCATGGCTTAGATTAGCGGCCCAGGCGTCTCTCTAGCCATTTATACAAACTCATTAAACTCACTAAGTTTCCGCATTTATTTGGCACCATGATAAGCATCCATAAACAAAAGTACATGATATCAACAAAATATAAAGAGCACGTTGAAAGCTTGCCATGTGACAGCACATATGAGCTAACTCCCAACCAAGACTCTTGTCAAGCTCACAACTTCATAATTTTAATCACAATGGGTCATGTTTATTAAGTGCAATAAAAGTAAGGTGTGCATCAAGTTCGTGAGAGCTCTTTAACCAACTTTTCCCATAACAATCAATAACATAAGCATTTTAATTCAGAAGTATAGATAATACAAAATAACATGATAAACATACTCGGAATAGCATAAAGCTAATAGGTAGATATGGTGGACTCACTGGAAAAACTTTGGTTGAAGGTGTTGGAAAACAAGTTTTTACTTGTTGGAATTTTTGGGCTAGCAAGAGGGAGAAAGTTGACCGTCTAAATGCATGCATAAGTGTCCATAGAACTAACCAATCCATGTTAAACAAAGTAAAGTAACATTCAGCATCAAAACATGAATAAAAGATAGCTCTTGATAAAACACTTGCAAATTAATATTCATTAAAAGCATATGAATCATGCAACTATATGTATCTTTTTGAATCAACTCAAACATCCCTTTCCCAATCTTTTTAATAGCATCCAACTTAATTCAACCCAAATTTCCAGTAGCTCTCTCATATATAAATGATAGTGGTGGTCTCAAGACAAACAAAAATCAAACCGAAATAAAAAGCAAATAAAAGACGCTCCAAGTTTATGCGATAAAGTGCATTGATCGAAAAACAGAAGTTAGACGTGTGCAAACCGAGAGTGTGTTGGTCCAGTGGGGTTGTCTTCACATCCCCAAGCTTATGGTCTTCACCATCCTTGGATAGCTCTTGGTGCATCTCCTCTAATCCCTGTGAAAAAACTTCAAAACACCGTTTCTCCCATTTCTTTTCTGTGGGGTGACATTAGTAGTGATAGACAAACGAATTCTTGCTGCATAAAATCCTTAAAAAAAATTCATATGAATGTCCAGAAAGTGTATAATGTTGTATGCCTACTTATAAACTCAATTGGATCAAAAAGATTCAAGTTAAAAGTTCAAAGAATGCATCAAACAAAATGGGACAGAATCTGTCCAGAAAAACAGCAGCAGCAAAACGTATTTTTCTACCCTACTTAAATATGTCGAAAAATTCTGAAAAATTCATGCTTACAGAGGATGAAAAGTTGCAACTACAGTTCAAATATCAGCTCATTCGGAGTTACAGAATAGGAATTAAAAATCATACCGTGCACAGATTCGTGCTGGAATAAAATCTCCGAATGCAAATAGCAACTTTTTCAAACCAAAATAGGTAAAACTTGGCACTTTATTAAAAATTCCAGAAACAAAACTAAAAACTAAGTCTCTTGTTACAGCAAGAGGACACAAAGAAAATCAAAAATAAAAACAACCGGGTTGCCTCCCGTAAAGCGCTTTCTTTATAGCCATGTAGCTAGGCTTCTTACTTGATATTTATTGTGGACGAAGCTCATGAGGGAGCTTGAACTTTGATGTGTCCCTCTTCCTTGGGAAGTGTTCCATGCACTTCTTGTGTGGAAACTGAAACTTCACATTCCCTTCTTTTGAATCAATGATAGCACCTGTGGTACGAAGAAAAGGTCTTCCAAGAATAATTGGACTAGAGGTTTTATTCCCCATATCCATGATTAGAAAATCAACAGGTACAAATGTCATATGCAACTCTACCATAACATCACTTACTTTTCCTAAAGCATGTTTAATGGAATCATCAGCAAGTGCAAGTTCAATAGAGCATTTTTCAAGATTCTTTAATTCAAGTACTTCATATAATTCTTTAGATAAAACAGAGACACTAGATCCTAGATCTAATATAGCATGGTGTGTCTCTTTTCCAATGGTTACTAGTACTTTGGGAATCCATATATCCCCAAGCTTAGGTGGTATCATAGCTTCTTGGTTGTACCTAGCAATCTTTTCTTTTAAAACATGATTAGCAATATAAGAACCAAAACCTGCTTGGTTAACATTATGGAAGGATCACTTGCAAATTTTTGTAAGATAGATATTAATTCATGCAAGCTACAATTCTCTAAGTCAAGCAATGGTTCCTTGACTTCACTAAGCATTTTAACTTTCAACTTTTTTCTCTAACTCAATTAACAGAAGAGATTCATCATATTCAGTTTCGTTAACTTCTTCTTTTAATCCAACAAGTTGAGACATAAATGGCAACAAATATTCAGGATAGTTCAATAATTCATTAAGAGTTTCCTCCAAAGTAAGAGGAACATTTTCAGCAATATTAATAGAATTCATTCCAACCATAGGTGGTGCTTGTGGTTTCCCTGCAGACATACTCAATAAAGTGGCTTGGTTATCAGCTAGTTTTGACAAGGCTTTGTCTAGTCCTGCAGTTTGGAGTTGTAAGCCTTTAATATCAGAACTAATAGAAGCAACAGACTTATTCAACTCTTGTATCATGGTATTATGACTAGCAACTTGTTCCATAAGAATTTTATTAGCCTCAAAATTATCATTACGTGGTGGCATAGGCTTCCAATTATTATCACTAGCATTAGGATATGGAATAGAAGGACGGTTGTTGGGAACATATGGGGCTTTATTATAGGAATTATAATTGTTGTTACCATACCCATTATTACCATAGTTCCTAATGAAGTTAACATCAACATTTTCAGGATTATTACCAACTAGTTCTTGCAAAGGCACATTTTCAATATTTTGTTTATTAATGAAAGCAAGAATAGTGTCCATTTAGATGACAAATCATTTGTTTCTTCTATGGAGTTTACTTTCTTAGATGGATTAGGTGCTCTATCAGTATGCCATTGACTATAGTTTTGCAAAATACTTTCCAATATGTTCTTAGCTTCTACTATAGTTTTTCCCATAAAAGCCCCTCCAGCAGCGGAATCAAGAATATTTCTAGACATGTAATTTAGACCATTGTAAAAAGAGTGTAATATGGTCCATTCATTGACCCCATGTGATGGACAAGTTCTAAGCATAAGTTTTATCCTATCCCAAGCCATGGCAACATGTTCATTTTCATTTTGCCTAAAAGAAAGAATATTGTTTCTATTTTGCAAAATTTTAACAGGAGGATAATATTTCTTAATGAAAGCTTCTTTTAGATCATCCCAAGAATTAATGCTACCAGTAGGTAATGAATGCAACCACTCTTTAGCTTTTCCTCTAAGTGAGAAAGGAAATAACTTCAGTTTTAGAATATCACTTTCCACATTTTTAAACTTTTGCATGTCACATATTTCAACAAAATCATGAAGATGCATAGAGGCATCCTCCATAGCACTACCGCCAAATTGTTCCCTAGTTATCAAGTTCAACAAACTAGGACTTACTTCATAACTATCAGCATTTATCTCAGGTGTGGCAATGGGCCTAGCAATAAATTGATCATTTGGAGTGTTTGTGTAATCACACAACTTAGTTCTTTCTCCCATTTTTGCAAGTTTTTATGTTTTTTTAATTTTTTATGCAAAACTGAAAATAAAAATGCAAACCGAAATATAAATATGATATGCAAGACAATAACAAAACAAAATAAAATGCTTTGAAGGTAAAGATGGATAAGATGATGCTCACGTAGGTGCAACCTCCCCAAGCTTAGGTGTTTGCACAAGTTGGTGATGAAGTTGACTTTGTTGTGAGATACCCTTGGATAAACCTTTACAGCAATGATTCCCCGGCAACGGCGCCAGAAAACTGTCTTGATGGCCCTTGACGTAGTTACCTGCGTCAAAAGAATATGGGTTAGGTTGAGACTCCAAGTGCAGAGTGTGTAGTATAGGAAAGACGGTTTTCCCCACGAGGGGTGACTCGAGGGTTTAATATCGAACTCTCGGGGAATCAGTAGTGAAAGATTTATCTTCTTATCCTTCTCTTGAAAACCTACAAACAAAGTAAATTGTTTTGGCCCTCAACCTCACCAAGTGGTTGTCAAGCACAAGGTGTGAGAATGATATCAAATAAAATGAATGCAAAACAGTAAATAAATATGCAATGATGATAAATAAATATGCAAGGATGGTGGAAACAATGATGGATGATATTTTTGGGTTTTGTATTGTGAATGCAAGATGTAAAAGTGTTTTTGTATTTTCGGATTTTTAAATGGCAGAAAATGTAAAGTGGATAAAAGTTGTTGGAAAGGTGTTTCTTATGATTAAAAATGGACCGGGGTTCATGGTTTCACAAATGCACTCTCTCTTTAATAAAGTGGTAGACAATGGAACACTAGAATTACATATGAGATTGCAACAAAAAGGTTTCATGACAAGTTACTAATTATATGGGCATCACGTCCTAACATAGAGATCTTTTGTTTATTAATCTCTCTTATACTCCACCAAGATGCGAACTAAATCATAACACCTTAGTAATTAAGATAAATCAGAGCATAGCATTAAGTTTCATGACATGAAGTTAAAATAAGAACATGCTAGATCTAGTCATGGAGTAGTGGCAATGGTCACACCCACATCTCCGGTAGCAAGGTATTTTTCTTTATCCCTAGTGAGGCAACAAAGTAAGGTAAAAACCCAAGTGGATCGCGGAACTTTCTCTCACGTTCACCGCACTAGCCACCCCCCGTTACTCCAACTAATGCACACGTTCCCCCTCACACGCTCTCATACACATGCTTGATCAAAACAAGTAAACAAGAACGGGGTACATAATATGCATCTACTTTCATAACTGAAACAAAACTATTGCAATCTCAAACATATATTAACTCATAAAAGATCCACCACAAAGGTATTACATAGATGACCGTAATCATGTTCAGCAGCTCATACGGTACTAATTAGTGAAGCTCAAGAGAGAGAGATACATAAGTTACTTCCACAAACCCATAGTCCAGGGGTGGACTACTCCCTCTTCATCATGGAGACGGTGGAGAAGTCGTTGGAGAAGATGGAGACCACGCCGGCAGCGCCCCGCCGGAGTTTTCCCCCTCCAATCTGCAACTCCAGGTCTCTGTTTCGTGGTTTCTGTGTTTCTGCGGCGCTCCTTTCCGAAGGCGTCGGGGACTATTTTTATAGTCGTTTTTAGGTCAAGACGGAGGCTCGGGAAAAAAGATCGACGGCAACGGAGCCACGAGGCCCAGATGATGGGTCCCACGCGGCCAAGGAATCTGGCCGCGTGGGCCCACTCATTTGGCCCTCGGGCCTCCGCTTGTTCGCTTCCTTCGCTCCCACGCTTTGTTCCTTCCAAAAACTGATGCTCGTAAATTTCCAGGTCATTTGGACGTCGTTTGGGTCCCTGAAACATCAAAATATAGAAAATAGGGTTTTCTGCCTGTGCAGGGTTAATTCCAGAAAAATAGGAAACAATGAAATATTCCCAAAATCAATATAAAACAATGATATAACCCTTATATGATGCAAATATGATTGAAATATAAGTAATATAATGCAAAGTTCATATATGCATTTTTTCATGCATCACTCCCCTCATGGCGCGATTGAGGAACACCGATCGGCTTAAAGTCAGAATAAAGTCAACACAAAACTCAATGACCTCCTCTGTTCCATAGCCCTTGGAGATGCTTCCTTCTGGCCTAGCACGGTTATGAACGTATTTCTTTAAGACTCCCATGAACCTCTCAAAGGGGAACATGTTGTGTAGAAATACAGGACCGAGAACGTTAATCTCTTCGACTAGGTGAACTATGAGGTGCGTCATAATATTGAAGAAGGATGGTGGGAACACCAACTCGAAGCTGACAAGACATTGAACCACATCCTTCTGTAAACTTGGTAGAGTTAATGGATTGATCACCTTCTGAGAAATTGCATTGAGAAATGCACATAGCTTCACAATGGGTACTCGAACATTTTCCGGTAGAAGCCCCCTCAATGCAATCGGAAGTAATTGTGTCATAATCACGTGGCAGTCATGAGACTTTAGGTTTTGGAACTTTTCTCTGCCATGTTTATTATTCCCTTTATATTCGACGAGAAACCAGACGGGACCTTGATACTGCTCAGGACTTCAAAAAAGATCTCCTTCTCTTCTTTGGTAAGAGCGTAGCTGGCAAGACCTTGATACTTCTCTGGATTCAGGTGGTCGTCTCATTCATGCATACGTTGGTGGTCTTGCCGTGATTCCGGTGTATCTTTCGTTTTCCCATACACGCCCAAGAAGCTTAGCAGGTTCACGCACAGATTTTTCGTCACGTGCATCACGTCGATTGTAGAGCGAACCTCTAGGATTATCCAATAAGGTAGCGCCCAAAATATAGAGCACTTCTTCCACATGGGTACGTGTCCATCAGCGTCATTCGAAACAGATAGACTGCCAGGACCCTTTCCGAAGATTACTTTTAAATCCTTGACCATGTCATATATAACATCACCATGAGGGAATTTAGGATTCGTCCGGTGATCTGCCTCACCTTTGAAATGCTTGCCTTTCTTTCTTACGGGATGCTGTTTTGTAAGAAATCGACGATGCCCCAGGTACACATTCTTGTTTCCCAAATGTATACTTTCAGTCTCACTTAAACAGTGTGTGCATGCATTGTATCCCTTGTTTGACTGTCCTGAAATGTTACTAAGAGCAAGCCAATCATTGATGGTTACAAACAGCAACGCTCGTAGGTCAAATTCCTTTTGTTCGTGCTCATCCCACACAGGTACACCTTCGTCACGCCACAATGATACGTCTCAAACGTATCTATAATTTTTGATGTTCCATACTTGTTTTATACCAATTGCTACATGTTTTACATACACTTCATACCATTATTATGCATTTTCTGGGACTAACCTATTAACAAGATGCTGAAGCGCCAGTTCCTGTTTTCTGCTGTTTTTGTATTCCAGAAAAGCTAGTCTGGAAATATTCTTGGAATTGGACGAAAATTTACGGAGGCCCCTATTTTATCAGCAGACACCTGGAGTCCGAAGGAGAGGCGAAGTGGAGCCACGAGGGCCCCACACGTGGGCTCGGCGCGGCCAAGGGCCCACCGGCGCCGAGGGGTGGTGTCGCCTCCTCGTGCACCGCCTCGCGACGCCCTTTGGACTATATATTGCTCCTACCCCGAAAACCCTAAGAGGATGGACGATTTCTCCAGAAGAGTTCCGTAGCTCCGCCGCCACCAAAAACCCTAATTCGGGTGACAGAAGTCTCTGTTTTGGCACCCTGCCGGGACGGGGAATTGCCATCTCCATCGACTCCACCGCCATCTTCATCGCCGTTGCTGCCTCCCATGATGAGGAGGGAGTAGTTCTCCCCCGAGGCTGAGGGCTCTACCGGTAGCTATGTGATTTACCTCTCTCTCCCATGGTGTGATCTTTATGTGATCATGAGCATTGCTAGTATCGCTGAATTCATATGTAATGTTTATGCTACTCAAGTGATTTTATCTAGTTTCCGGAGTCATTGTGACAACACGGTATCAAGGTGACAGTGTGGGTATTTGTGTGTGACTCTATAAATAATTTAGATATTATCATGGCTTATTCTTTGTGGAATTGTGGTGTTTGTTTACTCAGACTTTGAGGTGTGCTTTTGTAGCCCTACGCATAGTACTCTTGTTTCACCAAGAAGGAGAATAATCCCGAGTAGCACTTACTTGCGTTCAGTTGTGCTAAAATGATGAGAGATACCACTAGTGAAAGTATGATCTCTAGGCCTTGTTTCTAAGCATTGAAACACCGTTTACAACCAGTTCTGCTACATGTTTGCTTGCTGCCATTTTTATTTCAGATTGCAATTACCACTTATCATCATCCATATCACTTGTATTTTAATATCTCTTCGCCGAACTAGTGCACCTATACATCTGACAAGTGTATTAGGTGTGTTGGGGACACAAGAGACTTCTTGTATCTTAATTGCAGGGTTGCTTGAGAGGGATATCTTTGACCTCTATCTCCCTGAGTTCGATAAACCTTGGGTGATTCACTTAAGGGAAACTTGCTGCTGTTCTACAAACCTCTGCACTTGGAGGCCCAACACTGTCTACAAGAATAGAAGCGTGCGTAGACATCAAGCTATTTTCTGGCGCCGTTGCCGGGGAGGTAAGGTAAAAGGTACTCACATCCTCCAGCTACTTAGCTATTTTCTAGCACTGTTGCTGACGTGTGAGTGCTCGAAGGTATTTCCTTTAGATTCTGCAATTATATCTTTTTGTTTCTTGTTTTTATTTTACTAGTTAGGCTTAATGGAAAACAACAACAAAATTAGAGAGCTCTATGAAATTTATCTTGAGTTAGGACATGATGCTTTTGAAGAGAAAATTAAAAACCCTATGGAAATTTGTTTGCATAATAGTAGTAGCAATTTTATTAGCATGAATTCTTTGAACACCATTATTGCTAATGCTATGGAAAAGTCTAAGCTTGGGGAAGCTGGTTTTGATGAATATGATATTTTTAGTCCCCCAAGTTTTGAGGAGAAAATTTTCTTTGATGATACTTTGCCTCCAATTTATGATGATTATAATGATAGTGGTATTTTGGTGCCACCTACTATGGAGGATAAAGTTTATTATGATTATACTATGCCTGCAATTTATGATGATTACAATGATGCTTGTGATAGTTTTACTCCCACTATTACTAATATAATTAATTATGCTTATGTGGAGAGTAATAATACTTTTATGCATGTGGATCATGATAAGAATGCTTTATGTGATAGCTATGTTGTTGAGTTTATTCATGATGCCACTGAAAATTATTTTGAGAGAGGAAAGTATGGTTATAGAAATCTTCATGTTACTAAATTTTTTCTCTTTATGATGAAGGTTTTGAGCTTTCTCTTGATTTGCTTTTATTTGCTGGGTACTTTAAGACCTACTGGTCCTTATGAGAGAGGGATACACGGTTTCATATATCTCAATAATATTAAGTCTTCTCTCTTTATGTTGAAATTTTTGAAGCTCCACTTGTTTTGCCTTCCTATGCTAGTCACTTTGTGCTTTATTGATTTATTTTCTTACAAGATTCCTTTGCATAGGAAGTGGGTTAGACTTAAATGTGTTTGATATTTGCTTCTCGATGCTCTTTCATATTCAACTCTTATACATATGAGAGCATCATCAAAATTATCATGCCTAGCTAAAAGGCTTTAAAGAAAAGCGCTTATGGGAGGCAACCCATTATTTTTTATTTCTGCAATTTTTCTTTTATTGAGTCAAGGAGGATGTTTACTTCTGTAGCAACTCCTTTGTATCTTTATTTTCTCGCATTGTTGTGCCAAGAGTAGCCTCTAATGTTAAGACGATGCTTAATTTTGATTGCTGCGCAGAATCAGATTTTTCCTGTTCACTGTACGAAATTTCTAAAATCACCAGATTGTTAATTAAATCTGACAATTTTTGTGCGTAATCTTTATGAATGTCTGAATCTTTCATTAGTTCAAAGTTTTTCGATCTGAGCGTCGTAAGTGCCTCGAAAAAATTCGTCTTTGCGGACTGTTCTGTTTTAGACAGATTATGCCTTTTTATTTTGCATTCTCTCTTTTACTAGTGTTGAGTGAAATTCTTTAGGTGAAAGAGCTTCACATAACATCAGTGGCTGTAGCTAATGTTTAAAGTAACAAGTCATGTTGCGTCTTTATAGAACATGTGAGTTTTTGATTATGCACTAACCCTCTAATGAGATCTACTTTGAGTTTGGTGTGACGGAAGTTTTCAAGGGTCAAGAGAGAAGGATGATATAATAGGATCAAGAAGAGTGAAGAGCTTAAGCTTGGGGAGGCTCCCATGGATCTCCCCAGCATATTTCAAGAAGACTCAAGCGTCTAAGCTTGGGGATGCCCAAGGCATCCCCTTCTTCATCGGCAAAATTACCAGGTCATCTCTAGTGAAACTATATTTTAATTCTTTCACATCATATGTGCTTTTCTTGGAGCGTCTGTGTGCTTTTATTTTCAGTATTGCACTTTTATTTTCAATAAAGCTTGACTGGACCCTAGCATTCTTGATTGGGAGAGAGACACGCTCCGCTTTTTCATGAGAATACTCCTATTCTTCACTTATATTTGTTGAGTATTCATATCTAGCGTTGTTCAGCTTTTAGCTCTTGTTTTCATGTATCTCTTGTCAGAGCTATTAGCTTTCTTTTGTAGAAAGTACTCTCTTGGTTCACTTATATTTGTTTGGAGAGTTGATTAAATAAATTGATTGGTGTTTGGTTGGTTCAGAAAATGTTGCATGTGGTAATTGGTATAAGGAAAAACTTGCTTAATCTTGTAGATCACTAATTTGGATAACTTGATGCTTGTCAATTGTTTTGAGTTAACAAGTAGATCATGATTAAATTTGTGAATCACATGAGTTAAGCCTATTAGTGAAGAACTACCGTAAAGCTTGTTGAAAATTTGGTTTGCATCGGTGGTATCTCTAAGGTCTAGATATTTTCTAATAACAGGGTTTAGTTAACAAGGAAGACGGTATGAAGTCTTATAACGTTTGCAATATGTTTGTCATATAAAACTTGGTGTACGGGTTGATATTCTTGTTTGCTTACATAAACCTTGCTAGCCTAAACTCTGTACTGAGAGGGAATGCTTCTCGTGCATCCAAATCCTTGAGCCAAAATCCATGCCATTTGTGTCCACCATAACTATCTATATGTGGTATTTCCTTGCCACTCCAAGTAATTTTTTCATGTGCTACCTTTAAATTATTCAAAATGTTATTATTCCCTTTTTGTGTCAATGTTTACTAGCTCATGAGGAATTAGTGTGGTTATTCTTTATTCTATTTGTCAAATGGACTTTTACACCTGGACTAGCGGCATATACATCCGCTTATCCTCTAATTTTGCAAAAAGAGCTGGCAACGGGGTGCCCAGTCCCAATTAATTACAACTTTAACCATTAATTCTCTTCACACTTTTGACCTGATTCATCAGTAAGCAATGACAAACAGTGAAATACCTGCATGTGTGTAAACCAAAGAGAAAGAGGGATGATCTGCCTTGCTGGTAGATATAACGTCCTTCATGGGAGCCGCTCTTAAAAGTCTGTTTGACAGGTAGAATACTGTTCTCACCCACTACCATTCGTTGACAATTAACAAACACCTCTCAAAAATAGATACTCCTCCATGGTATGTGATTGATGGAAGGCACCCGAGGATTCGGTTAGCCATGGCTTGTGTTAGCAAGGTTGGGAGGAGTATCAAATATTTTATGCAATCTCTATTTGCTTTCAAAAACCTAAAAGCTCTAGCACATGACTTAATCCCTGCTTCCCTCTGCGAAGGGCCTTTCTTTTACTTTTATGTTGAGTCAGTTTTCCTATTCTTTCTGTCTTCCACAAGCAAACACTAGTGTCAACTTTGTTACAACATGCGTTATATGCAACGTATTGGACTTGTTATACTACTTTGTGTTGACGATATCCATGAGATAAATATGTTGAAAGTTGAAGCAAATGCTGAAACTTAATTCTTCCTTTGTGTTGATTAAATACCTTTTATTAGAAACTATTGCTTTATGAGTTAACTCTTATGTAAAACTGTTTGATGCTTGTCTTGAAAGTACTATTCATGAAAACGTTTAGCTTGTGTGATTCATTGTTTACTCATTATCTATTCATTTACATGTGCCTTACAATATTATATGATCAAGATTATGATGGTAGCATATCACCTCAAAAATTATTTTGTTATTATCGTTTACCTACTCGAGGACGAGCAGGAATTAAGCTTGGGGATGCTGATACGTCTCAAACGTATCTATAATTTTTGATGTTCCATGCTTGTTTATACCAATTGCTACATGTTTTACATACACTTCATACCATTATTATGCATTTTCTGAGACTAACCTATTAACAAGATGCCGAAGCGCCAGTTCCTGTTTTTCTGCTGTTTTTGTATTCCAGAAAAGCTAGTCTGGAAATATTCTCGGAATTGGACGAAAATTTACGGAGGCCCCTATTTTATCAGAAGACACCTGGAGTCCGAAGGAGAGGCGAAGTGGAGCCACGAGGGCCCCACACGTGGGCTCGGCGCGGCAAGGGCCCACCGGCGCCGAGGGGTGGTGTCGCCTCCTCGTGCACCGCCTCGCGACGCCCTTTGGACTATATATTCCTCCTACCCCGAAAACCCTAAGAGGATGGACGATTTCTCCAGAAGAGTTCCGTAGCTCCGCCGCCACCAAAAACCCTAATTCGGGGGACAGAAGTCTCTGTTTCGGCACCCTGCTGGGACGGGGAATTGCCCCCGGAGTCATCTCCATCGACTCCACCGCCATCTTCATCGCCGTTGCTGCCTCCCATGATGAGGAGGGAGTAGTTCTCCCCCGAGGCTGAGGGCTCTACCGGTAGCTATGTGGTTTACCTCTCTCTCCCATGGTGTGATCTTTATGTGATCATGAGCATTGCTAGTATCGCTGAATTCATATGTAATATTTATGCTACTCAAGTGATTTTTTCTAGTTTCCGGAGTCATTGTGACAACACGGTATCAAGGTGACAGTGTGGGTATTTGTGTAAATAATTTAGATATTATCATGGCTTATTCTTTGTGGAATTGTGGTGTTTGTTTACTCAGACTTTGAGGTGTGCTTTTGTAGCCCTACACATAGTACTCTTGTTTCACCAAAAAGGAGAATAATCCCGAGTAGCACTTACTTGCGTTCAGTTGTGCTAAAATGATGAGAGATACCACTAGTGAAAGTATGATCCCTAGGCCTTGTTTCTAAGCATTGAAACACCGTTTACAACCAGTTCTGCTACATGTTTGCTTGCTGCCATTTTTATTTCAGATTGCAATTACCACTTATCATCATCCATATCACCTGTATTTTAATATCTCTTCGCCGAACTAGTGCACCTATACATCTGACAAGTGTATTAGGTGTGTTGGGGACACAAGAGACTTCTTGTATCTTAATTGCAGGGTTGCTTGAGAGGGATATCTTTGACCTCTATCTCCCTGAGTTCGATAAACCTTAGGTGATTCACTTAAGGGAAACTTGCTGCTGTTCTACAAACCTCTGCACTTGGAGGCCCAACACTGTCTACAAGAATAGAAGCGTGCGTAGACATCACACAACTGTAAAAGTTTTTCAACCAATGGCCTCAGGTACACATCAATGTCGTTGCCGGGTTGCTTCGGGCCTTGGATGAGCACTGGCATCATAATGAAATTCCGCTTCATGCACAACCAAGGAGGAAGGTTATAGATACACAGAGTCACAGGCCAGGTGCTATGACTGGAGCTCTGCTCCCCGAAAGGATTAAAGCCATTTGTACTTAGACCAAATCTTAAGTTCTTTGCGTCAGCTGCAAATTTCGGGAACTCCCTGTCGATTTTTCTCCACTGCGACCCATCAGCGGGGTGTCTCAGCATCAGGTCTTTCTTACGGTCTTCTTTGTGCCACCGTAACAACTTTGCACGCTCTTTGTTTTGGAACAAACGTTTCAACCGTGGTATTATAGGAGCATACCACATCACCTTGGCAGGAACCCTCTTCCTGGGGCACGGCTCGCCCTCAACATCACCATCACCAGGGTCATCTCGCCTTATCTTATACCGCAATGCACCGCATACCGGGCATGCATTCAAATTCTCGTACTTCTCACCGCGGTAGAGGATGCAGTCATTGATGCATGCATGTATCTTCTGCACCTCTAATCCTAGAGGGCAGACAACCTTCTTTGCTTCGTACGTACTGGGGGGTAATACGTTATCCCTTGGAAGCATCTTCTTTATTATTTTCAGCAAATTTTCAAATCCCCTGTCAGATGTACCATTATCTGCCTTCCATTGCAGCAATTGCAGTGTGGTACCAAGCTTTTTCTGGCCATCTTCGCAAGTTGGGTACAACAACTTTTTGTGATCCTCTAACATGCTCTCCAACTTCAACCTCTCGTTTTCACTTCCGCTGTTGATCTGTGCATCAAGAATGGCCCGACCAAAATCATCATCGGGCTCATCAACAATGGGCTCATCAACAATGGGCTCTTCTTCAGCTTCGTCTTCCCCCATTGTAGTATCACCGTCTTCAGTGAACGTAGGATAGTTTTCATTATCCTCTTCTTCTTCATTTTCTTCCATTATAACCCCTCTTTCTCTGTGCTTGGTCCAACAATTATAACCGGACATGAAACCGTACTGCAACAGGTGGACGTGAATGGTTTTTGAGGTAGAGTAATCCTGCGTATTCTTGCAGACACTACATGGACAAGAAATAAAACCATTCGACGGCTTGTTTTTCTCAGCCACACGGAGAAAACTATGCATGCCATTAATATAGTCGGGACAGCGTCGGTCACTGTACATCCATTGCCGGCTCATCTGCATTATATAAATATATCAAAAACCATTACACTACATCATGAATATATAATAGTGAACAAATTAATTAATACAAGTTCATCACATTAAAACCAAAGTAAAGTAAATGTAATACATAGTTCTCATAAAACATACATTAATTGAAACTAACATACAACTATCTAAAGAATTTAAATCCAACAACAAATGCGATCAAAATCGCAACTAAGATAATTACTGAACCAATAGCATAATGATACCAAGCCTCTTGACTAATGGCATATTTTCTAATCTTTTTAATCTTCAAGCGCATTGCATCCATCTTTATCTCGTGAGCATCGACGACGTCGGTAAGCTTGAACTCGTGTTCATCGATGATGTCGGCAAGCTTGAACTCCAATTTCATCTTCTCTTCTAGGCATTGGAGATGAAGATCTTCACTTCTTTTCAATTTTGCTTTCAAATCATTGTTTTCTTTTACAAAAAAACTCGACAATAGGGTCGGTTGGAATTTTCGGTTCAACTACCTCCTAGATAAAAACGTCTATGTCAAGTTGGTAGGTATAGTTGTTATAAACACGAAATGAAACAAATAGTTATAAAAATATACCACATCCGAATCATAGACCGGACGAGGGCCGACGGGGGCGGATATCAAAACCATGACACTATACATATAAAAAAACATAAGAAAATTATACAAGAAATAACTATGCATTTAAATCATACAAGAATTTTTCTTTCAAATAAAAGATAAAAAAAGAGGCTCACCGAGGTGGTGCCGGTCACGGGACGGTGCGGGCTATCGACGGCGGTGAGGACGGGGACGGAACGACACTAAAACCCACAAATCATAATTAATTTGAGCTCAAAATGCATATAAAAAATGAACTCCCTAACTTAGGCATTTCATCAAACGCCTAGCTAGCACTATAAAATTGAAATGAGTTAAACTAGCAATGGAATGAGCTAAAGTAGCAACGCCAGAATAAATGATGAAGTTTCTAACCCTTGAATAGAGGGGGTGCCTTCAATCTTCACAAATGGTGAAAAAAAATGGGGATTAACTTGAGTGAGGGAGAGGAAATGGAGGAGAAAAATGGTGAAGTTTCGAGCAATGAAAAATGGAGAGGAGCCGGGGTGGAAGAAGATGATATAGGGGGAACCTTTGGTCCCGGTTCGTGTTACGAACCGGGATAAAAGGGTGCTCGCGCTGGCGCTGGTCCCGCCTTTGCGCATGCCGCGACCCTTTCGTCCCGGTTCGTAACACGAACCAGGACCAAAGGTTCCTACCGTCCCTGCACTAGCTCATTTGTCTCGGTTCATAAATGTGGTCGGGACAAAAGGGCCGAACCGATGGTGCTTTTTCTACTAGTGATATTCATATTTCAGCTTCCAAGTAGTGAATCTGGTTGCAGAATTCCAACAAAACACGCCCTACGCTTCTGCTTCCAACTTTCATATTCATATGTATTAAAACTATCTACAAGAAAATCTCAAAAAAAAAATGGGAAGGGAGAGAACGGAGAAATATGACCAGTAGAACTACTACAGGAACTCCTATCACTGACATGCCGAAAATCTCATCATTGACGGTTTTACCAATGGCTTCTGGATTTTTAAAAAAAGATATTGTTTGGGGATTTGAGTCAGTGATGCCATGAGCCCTCAGAATGGTCATCACTGACATGAGGCGCCACACCCAGAGTAACATTCCTTCATCGTTAGAGCATATCTAGCAGAGCTCGTAAAACACTGAACTGAAAACCGCGTTTTCAGTTCACGTTTCGCTCTGTTTTCCATCCCATTTTTATCTGCGCGAAACAGAAACTGAAAACGGAACTAAGATTTAATTTTTTTCAATTCCCGCGAACGAATGGAGGAACAGCAGCGGTGATCACCGATTTACAACCAAAATGCGCCGACGGTGATCACCGGCCAAGGAAGGGGCAGAGCTGGAGCTCGAGTCACCCTGATGCACCACTTTACTATGACATAAATTTTCAACCAAAAATCAAGTATATAAAAATATGGTTTGTAACTACTAACATTGGTAACGTGAAATAATAAGAGCAGGTATATTTTCGGGCTCTACCGCAGACCTTCTAGCAACAATTTTCATAGACTAAAAAATTCGCATAAGAAAAATTATCCCGACGGTAAACCCTAGCCACAATTTTCTCTACTAGCAACAATTTTTGCAACAAAAACGAGGTTAATTTAGAGATTTACCGGCAGGAGAAATTGAATCTGCAGAATTTTAATCGATCAAATAGCCAGGCGAATGAAGAGCAGAAGCGATTGGCTGAGCAGGCGCCGGGTGATGGCCGGTGATCGATCGAAGGAGCTGCGGACATGTGTGGCCTGCTGCTTGCTTTTGGCCTTGCACGGTTGTGCCCTGCGTGCAGGCGACGACCGACGTGGAGTTCTTGTTCATGTTAGACGCCCTTGCCTCTTTTTTAGCCTTTAATCGATTCGATCAAACAAGCTGCATGCGTACGAGGCCACGTGGGCATGCCAGGCTCGGGCGTGCCGGATGGCCAACGCTGGCCCAGCAGCCCAGCCTGATGCACCACGTCCGAGCGAGCCTGATGCACATTCACGTATCTGAGGTTAATTTAGAGATTTACCGGCGGGAGAAATTGAATCTGTAGAATTTTAATCGATCAAATAACCGGGCGAATGAAGAGCAGAAGCGATTGGCGTAGCAGGCACCGGGTGATGGCCAGTGATCGATCGAAGGAGCTGCGGACATGCGTCGCCTGCTGCTTGCTTTTGGCCTAGCACGGTTGCGCCCTGCGTGCAGGCGACGACCGACGCGGAGTTCTTGTTCATGTTAGACGCCCTTGCCTCTTTTTTAGCCTTTAATCGATTCGATCAAATAAGCTGCATGCGTACGAGGCCACGTGGGCATGCCAGGCTCGGGCGTGCCGGATGGCCAGCGCTGGCCCAGCAGCCCAGCCTGATGCACCACGTCCGAGCGAGCCTGATGCACATTCACGTATCCGAGGTTAATTTAGAGATTTACCGGCGGGAGAAATTGAATCTGTAGAATTTTAATCGATCAAATAGCCGGGCGAATGAAGAGCAGAAGCGATTGGCTGAGCAGGCGCCGGGTGATGGACGGTGATCGATCGAAGGAGCTGCGGACATGCGTGGCCTGCTGCTTGCTTTTGGCCTTGCACGGTTGCGCCCTGCGTGCAGGCGACGACCAACGCGGAGTTCTTGTTCATGTTAGACGCCCTTGCCTCTTTTTTAGCCTTTAACCGATTCGATCAAACAAGCTGCATGCGTACGAGGCCACGTGGGCATGCCAGGCTCGGGCGTGCCGGATGGCCAGTGCTGGCCCAGCAGCCCAGCCTGATGCACCACGTCCGAGCGAGCCTGATGCACATTCACGTATCCGATTGTAAAGCATCGGTAAAAATAAAGGGCAAATCTACAAGGAGGCGCCACACGCACCCCTCTCCATGCGGCGGCTGTTTTATGTGTGCTTTTCCTTTATAGGAGGGAGAACATGCATGCATGTAGAAAGTTACATCATCACGTTAAATGCAAATTTCAAAAATTCAAAATGTTTTATCTTCTAAACCATTATTCTGATTAGTGCTCCGTTTATACCGCTAAGTTCGTCTCGACAAGAGCTTCAAAACTAAATCTCATGTTGATAGGTTTTGAGAACTTTTTTTCCCGCATCAGTTACCAGATTAGAAGCATACAACTACCACGATAATTATACATGGTTATCAGATTAATTTTTACACATTTCCGCCAGTTGCGACACATCAACATATTGGGTGTGATGAACTTTTCCTGTCACACCAGTTACAGTTTTGAAACACTATGGTGACCAGATTAGCATCGAACAGTTACCATGATAATTGTACATGGTTATCAGATAATTTTGTAGCCTTTTTATACACATTAAAATGATATGTATAGCTAGAAAGTAAGAGTTCAACTATTTCCAAAACCTACGAGATGATATCATTCCACAAAATGTAGTTGTAGCGGACCTGCACTTAAAAATTGGCAAGATCCATGTGTACAGTGCAAACCACTGGATCGATTCATTTGCATACACAGTTTAAGATGAATATCACAACAAAGTATCAATTATTATACGCAGATCCAGTACTTAGGAAAATATTCGTTACAAATTGCATAGCACGAAGCTAGCTTTGAAAGAGTAAAGCAGTGGAAATAAAGTAGCAGTGTGTCTCCATCATCTTCATGGGCCACAGGCGAAAACATGTTGGTTGTAGACTCGAAACCTTATGCGAAATCTCACTCATCGTCTGAATATCCTGCAACAGGAAAAATGTTGCAACAAGGTGGGTCGGAACCATTAAAATGGAACTGGCAACTGACACTCTGTGAACACTTAGTGGAATAACTCTAATAACCTATATGCATATTTGGCTGGTGGAGTTCAAGTCTATTTTGCATAAAGCCATCTTTTTCCTAACTCTTTGGAAAACTTTTCTTCTAATCAACCCTTGTTCACTCTTCAAACTTTTACTTTAGAAGTTGGCATGTTGGGTCCTCCGTTTACGTCCTTGATCAGCTGCTCAGAATTGTCCGTCACCGGGGACACGGCTAAGTACTTAGTTTTGACACTCTCGAAAGGTTGTGCACGTTCACCATTAGACTTAACCAACCCAAACTATCCCCACACTCCAATAGTGAAAGGGGAAAAGAAGAAGGTTAAGACGAGATCCTTCAGAAGCATTTTCCCACCCCATACCGGCCTGACGCGCTCCACCTATAATCCTCTACCACCACCTGTCAAGCCGGGGTGAGTCCACGCAACTTATTCGATCAAGACAGAGCCCATATGACCAATGGCAGCACTGGAAGCAATCTTCACTTGGAGTTCTTCAGATCCCTTTGTTCCTGGGTGGCCATCCACAAGTGAATATCCCTCAGGTAAAACCCCCGGGGACAACACTCAACTCAAACATCCTCTTATCAAAACCAACTCCACCCAGGTGTTTCATTTTAACTTAGTAGAATTTAGCTTTTCATAAAAACATCTTTTGCATTGTATTTCAATAATCCACTAAGTTAAAATGGGATGCTAGACCATCTAGTAAAGGGGAGCCATTCTAAACAGTTTTAGCATAGCAATTCAATTAAGTCCTACACATGCTTAAGTAAAATATTCTACTCATGCATAGACAAAATACTTAGAAAATTTATGAGGTGTGCCACTTGCCTTGGCAATAAGGGGAGCAGTAGTAGCAGTTGTAAAAGTCCTCGTTTCCCTCCGGAATTTCTAACAAGTCAAACAAGCCACAAATAAACATACAAGCATAATAACAATACAAAAAAAATATGATATGCATGAAATGCAATTTAAAACACAAGAAAACATTATACTACCTTTTTGGTTTTAATAAATCATGCATGAAGTAAAAAATGCATTTTAAAACAAATTTTAATAAAACAACTAAGCAAAAATAATTCCCCAAAAAGGGAATAAACACAAATTCGAAGCTACTGTTAAACAAAGTACTTAACAAAAATATGGGAGCAGCCTTTCTGGACAGGGGGCAACTAAACAAATCCAATGCAATTGGATTCACTCAAAAAGCTATTTTTAAACTAAAGTTATGCCAAAAATACTCAAACTTCTCATTTAAAATTTGAATATATCTAAGTTTGACAAAACAGAAAACTAAAACAGCCAAAAGATTCTACACGTCAAGAGCTTTTCAAAAATATAACATTGGTAAAATTTGGCCAAACCAATAAAAAGTTCTAATAGATCTAAGATCTAGGGTCTTTTCTGCTAAACTGCCAAATAAAATAAAATTGAGAAAAATGTTTTCCACGCTGGCGCTGACGAGGCGTTGACTGGCTGACGGGGCTTGACTTTCCGCTGACGATGCTGCTGACTGGACATTGACGCGGCGCTGACTGGACGTCGACGTGGCATCTTCTGACTTGCCCGTACCCTTTCGATCTAGATCTAATCGTACGCGTTGAAAATAGATCGGACCGACGAGACGAGTTTGACCAAAACCTGGCGGCGGACCTCGCCGGAAAACTAACCGGAGCGCACGTACGCGGCGGCGCTCACACGGACTCGCACGGGCTCGACGAACAACGGCCTAAGGGGACGAAAGGATCATACCACGAGGTGCAGGAGGTCGCAGCGGGCTCGGTGGAGAGGTTGACGACGGCGGGGTGCCCCGGTACTCCTCCAATTCCTTGCCGGATTTGGCTCCCGCGGCGGTGGTCATTGGTCGATGAAGAACTGCACGAATGGGGGCGAAATAAAATACAAAACCGTGTCAAAACGATGCAAGAGGAAGAATTAGGATGGAATAGAAAGGTAGGAGGGCTTGGCGTCCACGGAGTTCGCCGGAAATGGAGTTCCTCGCCGGCGGCAGTGGCGGATCTTCGAGCTCGATTGTGAGCAGCCCGGGGGCTCTCGGGATGGGGTTCTTGGGGAACAATGGAGAGGACGTCCAGGGCTTTTAGTAGGAGGGGACGGACGCGTCGATCCTGGTCTTTATGGCTCGAAATTATTGATGGAAACCGCCGGCCGTTTTTGGTAACGGTGGCGTACGTGCGGCAAAGACGGCCAAAATTAGGGCAGTCTATGGGCTCTCGGAGGGGGCTTTTGGTTTCCACGTAGAGAGGAGGTCGATATCTTTTATTAGGAAGAAACGGCACGTGATTTGGTGGAGTAAAACGTCGGGAAATAAATCGGAAAGAAACAGCAAAATCAATGGTCGTGGGCGTGATTTCCGTCCGTACGGGAGGTTGAAGACGACGCTGACGTCGTCGCTGACGTCAGCGATTTTTCTTTTTCTATTTACTGGTTTTTCTTAAATCTTTCATAACTTTTATTTTAAAAGTCCAAATGACCTTAAAAAAATTTCTAAAAATTTGTAATAACAAAACCTTTCTGTTAAAACTTTCAAACTCAATTTTACAAACTTTCAGAATTTGAAATTTTCAAATATTGCATAAAGGATTATTTGAGCCTTTATGTTCATTTTATAAAATAGGATTTATAAATTCTTTTTGAACTTAAATTAAAACCCAAAACAAAATATGAGTAATATCATTCAATATGATAACTCAATAAAAATAAGTTTACACAAAATATTTTGTTTTATAAGAGTTTGATAAATCATTTTAAATTCAAATACTCATTTAAAATATCAAAATAAAAGTTTTACTTCAAAATCTTTAAATCTTGAAAATAGCAGATAAGGAAAGATTTAAAATACATTTCCACAATTCAAATTTAAAATATTGCAAAGAGGTTTATTTGACACTATTATATCAATTTTGAAATAGGGTTTTATTAAAAATCATTTGTGGTTTATTAAAGTCAAAATAAAAAAAACGCAAATGTTGATATTTGGAAATTAGTTATTTTACTTACTTTTCCAATAACCAATAACAAAACAAAACTCATATTTAACATAGAACAAATAAATCCTAAGAAAAACAGAAATATTATATAGAGCATAATATGCCCTTTTATGACATTTTCTCAAATATGTTTTCAAGTGGAATTATAATTCGAACTTTTGAAAATTCAAATGCAACCCAGAAAAGAAAATGATGAATGCATGCATGATTTTGAATTTTTAAAACAAAATATATATAGTTTTCAAAAAGTTTTTAATTTTTCTGATTTTTCAAAAGTGTGAAAAACTTGGGATGTTACAGTAGTATCATGCAGCATTGCATTGGTATAGAATGGTGTACAGAAACCTAGTAACCAAGTTATTATAATATGGTAGGTTAGTAATAATAATCTGGTAACTATTGACAAAAAAAAGGTTGTCAAGACATATCAACATGTGATCTAGTTTCGTAGATCTCGTCGCGGCTAAGCCAACGGTGAAAACGGATTTTAAATCGGATTATTGGTCTGAGAGATAAAACTTTTTTTTAATTAGACATCGGAAAGAATCTAGAATGATGTCATCGCCCACGTCACTGCATGCATATTAATTAGGAACCGCCGCATGGGAGGACCAGTATGCGGCGCCGCTGCGTAGTTATGTCCAAAAATAAATCGTCTCGTATTCCTGTGCATCAGGATAAGGGTATGTCCATAGAGCTCCGTCCCTGGGCGAAGGGCTGGCCGAAGGCGGCGTCGTAGCCATCGAGCTCCTCCGGCTCGTCCCTCCTCGTCCGCGACACCAGCGCGCCGGAGGAGCGCGGAGGTGGTTGAACTCCTCCACGGTGTGGTAGCGTAACTTCTCCGGCACCTCGACGCCGGCGTGGATGAACTTCCACGTCGCCCGCTTCCTCACCGCGTCGGAGATATTTGACGCATCGATGGGGGGGCGGGAGGAGATCCCGCGATTCGGCGTGGTCTTCTTCGGCGGCATCGCGACGCGGCGGTGGCGGTTCTGTGTCGCGGAGCGAGAAATTACTCGTCGGAGGCGACGCGGCGGAGGGGCAAATTGCTCGTCAGCGGTGGCGGAGTGACTCGGGGCGTGGACTGAAAATACTGCCCTGGCCGCTTCTTATTTGGTTCGGCGGCTCGGATTCTCAAGCGCCCAAAAACGTTTTTAGACCGAGGCGGCTTTACGGGCTCTGTTCTGGCCTAAAAAACGGACTGATCCCGTAAAGCCATCGGAATTTTTCGGTTTTGCCCCTTTTTCGGGCTTTCCTAGAGATGTTCTTAGGAGCTCACCTATATACCCTGTCGTTGGGCCGATATCTCGATAGCCTCTTTCACAAATCACAACTGGAGGAGGCCATGAGCCCACAATGTTGCCCCGCCTATATTTTTGCTCAAACGAAGTATTTTTTTAGCGACGAATTTCCCCAAAGGAAGCCGCTGAAGGAAAGGCGACATCCGCGATTCTCACTACTGCACCGCTGGAACCAATCATGCTATGATCATCAAGTTGAAAACTAAACAAGCAGATATATACGATCGCCGACCAAATACCCAACCCATCATCACCCCCTTAATCTACGAGAAACCATGACAGGTTTAGAGGCACGTATAGCACTATAGATGGCGCGTAAAGTTGAGACCAGACAGGTGAGTCCTGAACCCAAAGTCTCCCGAACCGACCTGGCTCTGCAGGCTGGCTCAGACCAGCTCACCGCATCCAAAAGCCCAGCCCAGCCCCATGTGCGCGGCTTCTCGTTCGATCTGGGCCGTCCATCACATTAACTCCACCTTCACTCTCCCTGACATTGCAGGGGATCCAAGCAAAGCATCGATCCTACTTCAGCGTCAAGGAAGAAGAAGAAGCAGCAGCTGTACACTACATACACAGCGAGGCTTGGACGAAAGTGGGTGCCCAAAATGACCATGCATCCGGCCCATATGCGTATCTTCCTATGTTTAGCCCATACGTTACCATTTCCTAAGATATCTAAGCGTCGGTAGTAGGATTGTCGCTTCACGAAAGGTCTAGATAGCGCAATTCCAGACGACGAGAATTGCTAACCAGCTGGACGTGCACGTGAGCATGTTGAAAGTGAATGTGAAACCCAAGGCCAAGGGTTTTGGTACGACATATGTCAATAGATCCATCGATCTTCCGAAAGGTCTAGATAGCCATGAATGTGCTCGATCTTGCGATGCACGGCATATATATATGCCAACCTGCTCCACATGGATGATCCATTAAGAGAAAAGATAACTCGATCGGACGTGCGCACTTCATTAGTGTACTTCGTTACGAAATTACAATTATTCTTTCGTACGTTGCACCCTAGCTACGTACTACTACTACGTTGTTGCTGTCGTTTGTTGTTGATCGAGCACCACTGGCAACGTTGCACGAGCGGCAAAAGGAACTACTACCAAGTACACAAATTAAGCATCGATGAATGGATGCATGGATCCACTCACAAAGGAACGAAATTAAAGGAAGCGAATTAGGCCCAGATCGACCAACCTTAATGAACGTGTAAGAGAAAATCGATCGGACAGTGACGTTGATGCGTCTTGTAATTAAGTGCTAATACGACCACGGGGAAGGAATGCTTCTACGTAAAGTTAAAGGTACATGCATATGCATGTATACACCTGGCCTGTTGAGATGGAACTGTTAGGACCCAGTTATCTATCCGGAGAATAATCACTTGTGTCAGAATGACAGCCTTCGGTTTAGTTATTAAAGTGGTTAGTTGAGAGGAGAGATCGATGGCTAAGCTAGAGCCAGCTGACAGACACCTCAGGAACACCCTGCAGCTCTTCTTCTTTTAGAACATGCAAAAGTGAGGAAGATGATGGTCACGATTGATGTGTCTCTCATGCAAGTTGACGATTTTCCCAGATCAGTTTAGCATTTTAATTAGAATCTGCACCACATTATGAAAAAGGTCGATCGGTTTAATCTGTGCACCGGGTAGCTAGTAAACTTGGAGACAAAACTAGCTAGTCTTAGCGCATGGACCAACTTTTTTTTCTTATAATAAAGGGCAACACATTAATGTTGAGCCGATATTTAGTACACCAGGTCTCCGCGGCTACATAATGTTAAGAGGTGGTCGAGACATCGAGACACAGAATTAGGCTATAATAAAACAACAAAGACATGACGTCCAGCGAAAGTAGTCAACTATATCACTGAATGAAACAACTAGTTCTCAATTGACTGAATTTATTGCATATTAGTAAATCACACATGTGTCGGATCCGAATTTGTGGTTTTGTGCTAGAAGTATGATTGATGGACCTATGTGCTATAAATTGTAACAAGTCAATTAAGATTTTTTTTTAAAGTTTGCTCGAGAGATAGGCAAGCCCATCAATTAACTTAATGTTTTCTTGCGATAAAATTAAAACTTAAAGAAATTATCCATGCAAGTATGTTGTGTAATTTATTTTCTTCAACATATGTTCTTCTTAATCATCTGCGACATGCATGCGGATCGGAACTACCTCGTGTATGCCTAAGTATGGTGATTTCGAATGATCAACGGCCGATGTGATGTGTAGTAACAAAATCGTACATGAGCTCGAGCGACTTGAATTTTTTCTTCGCATAATGAGCTCGTGCTTCTCACTGATGGTGACGTTGAATCATGAAGTCTGAAGAGTTACTCTCTATCAGCCTTCAAAATTTTATGTAGGGCTTTCCCCACATAGACCACCCATATTGCACTGATGTGTTATAGGATGTTCATTTATATTTATTAACTAAATGGAAAACAATACTGTGCTTCAAAAAATGGAAAACAATATTTAGTAGGATTATTTTTTTCATTTCTTCAAATCCGAAAACTCTCCCTTTTTCCAAAAATTTCGTTTAACATGGATAATTTTTTGACAGTGAGCCTTTTTTCCAGTAATGGTGAAGTGTCCGATTTTTAGTAAAACAACACAAAGTACACAGCAAAGTATGTTGCCTTTTTTGGGAATATGGGTATAGAGGTAGGTTTAGAGCACCGCCGAGCGAACTAGCACACCAGCAAAAGCTGAGCCAAACACAACACACAAAACGCGTTGTAGGTTGTAGCATTAGACAACTCATTTCATTTGCTAGGTATGGACCTCACTAAGTGAGCCCACATGTTATAATATCATGCAAAAATACACAAAACTATGGTATGTGGTTTTCTGATGATTTTGACAACGCGGGTGGGGTTTTTTGAAGTTTACTTTCTATAGTTTGTTGTTTGGTCCACCTAGCTAGCTATGTCTTCTCTCTATAAGGCTACTTACCTAATCATGTTTTTAGCCCTCTTAGAGGTCACCACACATTTTCTTCCTTTTTCGATAGAGCGGCCTCATCATGCATGTAAAACCTTCAAAATATAAGAGAGTTCAGAATCAACTTAATGGTGTTCACACATCAAAATTCGGCCCCCTTGTGAGTGGACAATGAACTAGCGAATTAACACGGTTTAAATTACACCATCCTTGACTTGTTGATTCATTACAGTGATGATCACTATTTAATCATAACTATCAGGTTCCCAACTACCATCATATGACATGATCGATAAGCTTGGGTCCCACGTAGTTTTCTCTTCCTTTGTATCGATCCGGAAAAGGAACAACTCCTTTCTTCATACACATCGCTCTGTCCGTTCGGTACCATCATGCATGCATGGTCTGGTGCGGGAGCGAATCAAAAACAGCCCGATTAAAATCATCACTTGGTGCCGGCCAGTTTTGCATACGAGAAAGACAGAAAGTCTTTAATCAACCGATCTGACAATTCTTGCCTCCGTGTACCTTTGTGTAGAGTCAGTCGGAAGCCATGGGTTTTGTTGTGATAATCATTGAAGGCTGATAGACTACATAGATTTTCAACCTCTGTACCCTAACAATCACAATTTAAATATTTATACACCCATCGATACAAGATAAGTACATAGATTGTTAGGGTACAGAGGTTGTTAGCAATGCCATACGGTGGAATCACCCTAATCTACGGCCTAACTAACTTAGTTAGGATTACATGTTTAACATTCCCCCGGAATGTCAACCTGATGAAACAAGGTTGAGATTGGACGGTAAACGCTCCAGCGTCTGCTTGGTCACCGGCTTGGTGAAGGTATCTGCTATTTGTTTTGCTGATGCAACGAACCGAACCTTAAGGGCGTGTTTGGTTAGCTGTGAGGCGTTGCGCCAGGTTCTGGGATGCAAAAATGGGCTGTTTGGTTGCCTACCCGGCCCACACGAAGCTTAAAGCACCCATCAGACATGCCCTAGAGGAACGGTCGATTCGGCCGTTTTCGCTGAGCCACGCCCTGGATAGCTCCGCGTGTCGTTGTCTCGCACGCGGTGGGAAGCGCGGGAGACGCGACGTTTCGGCATAACTCCTCACTCCCCTTACCGCTCAGTCCACCGGTTCTTACCTTCCGCTCTCCACTACTCCGCTCCATGGCTCGCGGTCCTTCTCATCGCTCCCCCCCCCCCCCCCCCCCACACACACACACATGCGCGCCATCCCACCCCCCGCGCTCACGAGAGATGGGTGGAAGTTCTCGTCGGCAAGGCTCCAGGCGAGGATGCTGAAGGCGTCGTCCCCCATCTGTCTCGGCCGTCCCCGAGCAGCGGCGTCGACATCGGCGGCGGCAGCTTCTGCCGTCGACCTGAGGGCGTTGATGGAGCCCATGTCTGGTGGGGATTAGAATCCCCGGCGCATCTTCCAATCCGGCGGTAGGGCCTTCTTCTTCGACGTCGGCGGGACCATCTGCACCTCCACAACCCACTGTAAGTTCATCTACTAGTAGATTAGTTTTGATTTCGGTTAGGGTTTGTGTGCGATGTGGTTTTTTTGTCACCTCCACCGTCCACTGTCGGCGCCGCCGATGGTGGGATGCTTTTGTTCTATGCCGCTGTGTATAGATCTATGCATCATTGTAGATCTGTAGTGCACCTTCTTGCCGGCCGATTTAACTAGAACTGCTAGAAATTTGTGTGCCATTTGTAGCATGTGTCGCCATGTTTGTAGTTCAATGTCTCGCCATGTTTGTGCATGCTTAGTACCATGTCTCGCTTTGTGCCATTTTTAGTTCCATTCTTCCATTTGTAGGAGCATGTGTTACATGTCTTGGCAATGCTTGCCATTGCTAGTATGGTATTTGTGCATGTGTTTTATTGCATGGCATTGCGGTGATCACCGTTCTTGCATTTCATGGCATTGTGGTGATCACCGTTCCACTGACAAACGTCACCATCTTGACAAGGTACCCAAGACGGAGTGGGACATTCCAGGGAACAGGTTCCCCCCAACACCTCCTGGCTTTGAGGGAGTGCTCCCTCAAAAACGTTGGAGAGTGGCGCCCATTGTGCCGGATAGGCCTAGGGATGCGGCAAATTAAGTAGTCCAACCATGGCCAAGGCCGGCAACCGATGATCGGCCATAAGCCCAGACCACCTCCTCCTCGCTGCTTCTACGTTCAGCTTGACAAGGACGACATGTTCATGCTTGTCATCCCCAAGTCGTTCTAGGCCGCACTCAAGGAATGGCTTCAGATCCCACTGCCTCGTTGCATGCCGTTGTCGGCAGACAAATACTGCGACGAGTGGGTGCAGGTGACCACCCATGGCGGCGAGGTGTTTCTCGGCCAAAACTGGTCGGACGTCGTACTGAAGTACGAGCTGGAGGAGGAAGATGTCGTCGTCTTCAAGCTCACTTCCCACGGCTTCAAGCTAACCATCTTCAAGAGCGCCACATCCATAGCGAGGGGATACACCTATCCTTACCATGGCCAACTCCAACGTGGTAAGTTTACTAGACTGGTCCATTTTGATCAGGGGCATGTGTTGCCCCTGTTAGATGTTTATCCACAGGCATGGGATGCCCCGTTAGATGTAAATCCATGACTTAAAAATGCCCAAAACTTGTTTTGCTCGGGTAACTGCATGTTGTTGCTTGTGCATTACCCCGGTATGTAGATATATGAACCTCTAGTCTAGTTTGCTAAAACATGTTAGTGCTTATTATGTGTGTTTAAATGTTTTGCTCTGTGTGATTGAATGTGCTCAATGAGTTGCAAAGGGGTGGTAAGATCACCATTTTCATAAATGGTAACCATAACACAGCGCAAAAAGCTAACCAAACACCAGTGGCTTTACTTAGCCTGCAGCTAGTTAAGCAGCTCACCAAACACCGGGTACGGAAAAATGAAAAAAAGCTAAACCAGGCAACCAAACGGAGCCACCGATGCAAATGGGGTAAAATGCATGCTGGTAACCAAACACGCTCCCAAGTGTTTCAAGGTTGTGCTTGGTCCTTCCGAGAAACACCGGGTTGGCAATTAAGTACATTGCGCCCAAAATTTCACACCACAAACACACGTGATCATGGCTATGGTACATCAAGTTCCTGCAAAACAGATTGCACCCAGGTTGCCTCGGTTGTGCTAATTTCCAACGCTTTCTACTCTGCTTCTGCCGAGGAACGTGAAAAGTGGGTTGCTTTGTAGCACTCCATGAGATAAGATTAGGTCAAAGGAACACCACGAACCCTCCAGTTGACCTCCTGTCATCCGGATTGAGGGTGCAGTCTTCATCGTTGAAGAAGCTCAGTAGTGTGGAGCTTTATCGACGTAGACGCAGACCTGTCGATACAGTGCCTTTCACAAAAAGAAGGATACACTATTCACCTTCCCAATGCACGTCGGTGGGATTAGAGAGAACTTGCACACCTTGTAAATAGGAAGGAGATGTCCGGTCTGCTAAGACTCAAATACTGCAGAGCGCCCACGATACCGTGGAATTTGAAAGCATCTTCTTTACCAAGGGCATGGACTGACTCATGGGATAACTAATCGTGAGTCATGACAGTCCATGGGGTCGGGGAGGATTTGCAATTTTCCATGCTTGTGCGACACAATAGATCCTCCGCATACTTTCGCTCGTAAGGCGAATTCCCACGGAATTGCGAACCGCCTAAATTCCAAGAAAGAACAGAAGAGGGCAAAGGCCCGTAACTGGGAAGTTGTTCGAGAGCTGCTGGAGAAGCAGACCACATACTTTCGCAGTCTTCGTCGAGAGCTGCTGGAACAAAACCGAGCAGTTGCAGTTGATCAGTGAGCCAGATCCACATGCTCAGTGATTGTTTAATTCCATAGATGAACTTATGAAGCTTGCAGATGTAGTCGGGATGCTGGGAATCCTGGAACCGTGGTGGATGTTGCATGTACGCCATCTCGGTGAGCACACTGTGCAAGAAGACGTTGCTGATGTCGATCTGGCGAAGATGACAGTCCCAGAGAGAGCGATGGATAAAATTAAACACACAGTGGCCGGCTTAACGACCGGACTGAAGGTGTCTAGGTGGCCACTGAAGGAGGTTCCACGTACAACTACGTTGTGAGGCATCATACTCGACCTCCATGGACATGCGCCAAATTCAGGATTCACCAACTACCAAGTTTATGTTGGTACAAATATATAGATACCGCCACATGGGTGCTCTCGCTTTCCCCTTTAGCTTATCTCTTTCTGCTTTGGGAGTCCACCACTTGACCCCAGCCCCTCTCCCTCCTCTCACCGGCGTCTGGCCGAAGATGATGCGGGAGAGGGGGTCGGCCTCCTCTTGGACATATAGCTAGAGTTAGGGTTAAGTTTAGGGCTTGGTCTATGTGGGACGTGTTGCCATCAGGATATTGGTTCTTGGCTGTCAGAGCTTGCGAGCTACTGACGATGGCTGGCCGCAGTGGTGTTGTTGCATGTGGTGCTCTCGAGGGTGGAGCCGGAGGCGTGCATCGACGCTGCGGTGGATTCCCTTCCCATAAAGCTTGTTGCTGGAGATATGTCGGACGCCATCAAGGTGATGGTTCTGATGGAGTGGGTGATGGATGGACATGGGATTGTGTTTTCAATTTTCTTTCAGGAGTCCTTACCCTAAATAGCAGGTCCCGAGTGTAATTTTCCTTTCTCCTTGAACCTTTGTGTAATTCTCCACGGTCGAATATATGCAGTTGGGTCCTTCGAGTTGTTCAAAAAATAAAAATACGGCCACGAAATTAAGCAGTAGCTGTACTAGATTATATACGAACATTCTCGTAATCTAATCATTGACCGGAGAGTTTAATGAGCGAGAGAAACGGCAACGATAACGGATAACACGGCCGTTTCGGCCGTGGTTAAGCCCGCACGCGAACGTTCGAAAAAATTCAAATACCGGGGAAGCGTACGTACGTTACGGCTCCGTCTCCGTCACTCCCGATCAACCCCAAACTCGGGCCACCTGTCATAGACTACTGGGCTCGGTGGGTGGTGGTGGCCGGTGGGGTCTTTAAAAAAGGGGTCGCAGCTCCTCCTCCTCACCTTCCTTCCATTCGACTCCACTCTCCACTTTCTCTCCCACCTCACAGCCTTTTTAGAGAGAGAAAGCACAAGCTCCTCCACCGAGCTAGAGAGAGAAAGCACGAGCTCCCCCCTCACCTGCACCGCGCTAGAGAAGAAGAGGAGATGGAGAGGCCGGCGCCGGTGAGGAAGTCCCACACCAACACGGCGGACCTGCTGGCGTGGCCGGAGGGGGCGCAGCAGGAGCTCGTCGACGCCGCCACGCCGCCGTCCAACCGACGCCCACACCAGGTGACGTCACAGGTCCTCTGCCTCCCCGCGCGCCGGGGGAGTGGAGTACTCTCCGAATTGCAGGGCACAGGTTGGATTGTGTCATCTCATAGTTTCTTTCCTTTTGTTTCCAGCCGTCGGAGGCGATCCATAAGGTGGTGTTCGGCGGGCAGATCACGGAGGATGAGGCCGAGAGCCTCAACAAGAGGTGAGATCGGAGCCTCTAGCTATGGTCGCGGTGTGTGCTCCGAGGAATGATTTAGTCTTTCGTGCTCTGCTTTTTGTTTCCTTCAGAGATTTTGGGTTTGCCGATTAGATCTCCCGAGTTTTATGCCTCCTCCTTCGGGAAATCGTTGATTTTTAGGATGTTTCTAGCCGATCTGCGACTCTGCTGTCTAGGGAAATACGCCGGATTTGAATTTCAGTTAGGTTGGTGAGATATGTGCGGCGAGTTTTGGGCTTTTGGTGCTGTTCGGTAGGCCCTGAGATAAAAGTGGAGTAATCGATTCGAGTGTGCATGGTTTGTGTGTTGATACAAGCAACAATGTTCTCACCCACTACGTCACGCAATTTTTGTTGATGTACTGTTGCTCTAGATTTTTTTGAATTTGAACAGATCAAGACCCTTTTACCCAAATAATCTTAGTGTCATATAGATTTTAGATATAGAATCTACTGAAAGAGTGGCCTACGATTTGCTGATTTAAACGGTGCAGTGCACTAAATAAAGTGTTAATTTTTTCTCTCAGGAAACAATGCTCAGCTCCCAAGTGGAAGGAGATGACAGGAAGTGGCATATTTGCAGCTGAAGGTGAGGTTGAGGAAGAAGAATCCGGCAACGGTTCTGTGACACCTATCCGAACAGCTTCAAAGAATTATCAGGTGCTATTTTCTGCCAAATTTATTCTGTATAGAACAGGAATATGTTGATCAATGTGACTTCCATTTTAATATGCCATATCTTAAGGAATACATTTTATTTATTCACATGTTGCGCTAAAACATTGAGAAGGTATCACTTTCTTCAGTGCCCTGATTTACTTACAACATTTACTAAAATCAAACCTGTTAAATTGTTAGTAAATACTACTACGGAATACCATTTTTATTCACATGTTGTGCTAAATGATTGAGAAGGTATCACTTCTTTCAGTGTTCCTGGTTTGCTTACAACATTCTTTTAAAAAAATGGTAACAGCTGCTGGTTGCTAAAATCAAACCTGTTAAATGTTCTAGCCTCCAAAGTCAGAAGTTGTTGGGATGAATCTTGTGGAAAGGACATGGCAATCATTAATTAGTATGTTATCACATTGGTTGGTGACCTTTCCATTATAAATTCTAATAAAACTGGACATGTTGATTCAACTATTAAACTGGGTCTCAGTTTTCAATTACGTTGTTCGGTAGACACTAGGATTTAGGTAGCCAGGTATTCTTGGATTCTGTTTTCTGTTCGCACGCGATACAGAGATACAGTATAGATGTACATTCCACTCCATATACACTTTCTGACTGAACTGAAATCTGATTTTTGTCAAACTGCTACAGGCAATTAGTACCATAAGTCACATCTCCTTTGCCCAGGAAGAAAGCGTTTCACCCAAAAAGCCAACTTCCATAGCCGAGGTGGCAAAGCAGCGAGAGCTAAGCGGTACGCTCCAGAGCGAGGACGACAGCAAGCTGAAGAAGCAGCTATCCAATGCAAAAACAAAGGAGCTCAGCGGCCACGACATCTTCGCGCCTCCGGAGGATCCCAGGCCACGCAACTCGGAGAACGGCTCGACCTCGCAGACGCCGGGGAAGAACGCACAGGTACTGAATACTGATCTGTCAAGTGTCAACAACACATCTCGTACTCTGGGCAGTTTCCGCAGCTCGTGATGGAAAAGTGCTTACTGTTCAATCGTTTTCGGCAGGTGAGCAGCTTCAAGTTCGGAGAGGACGACGCCGACAGCGTGGTGAAGACCGCCAAGAAGATCCCCACCAAGAAGTTCAACGACCTGACGGGCAACGACATCTTCAAGGGCGACCCCGCGGAGGCGGCGCCCGGGACGGCGGAGAAGCAGCTGAGCGACGCGAAGCTCAAGGAGATGAGCGGCAGCAACATCTTCGCGGACGGGAAGGCGCCGTCTCGGGACTTCCTCGGCGGGATCCGCAAGCCCCCTGGCGGCGAGAGCAGCATCGCGCTGGTCTAACAGCGGTGCAACCCCTGATGGACAGACAGGACAGGACAGACATAGCCTACAACATTCTTCATTCATCCCGTCGCCATCTTTGATCTGGGAGTGATGTGATTGATTCTTAGGGAGTTTTCTCTTCTTCTTCGTCGTCGTCGTCGTTGATGGGACTGATCTGTGATCTCGATTGAACTTGTGGTTTGGTTTTTCTTGCTCTTGGCGCCGGGTGTTTTTCTCTTCATCTTCTCGCTGTTAATTAATTCTGATGGTGTGTGGTCAAGCAACGATGGTTCGTCTCTAATTTAACATCTGGTGTGCAATGCGGTTGGTCGTGGCGTACCTAATGTAACAACAACCTAGAGTGAGTGATGTTTCAGCTGCAGGGTCTTCTTGTGTTTTTTTATGGCGTGCCTGTCGCCGCTGTTGGTAGGTCTGGAAGAAGATGAGCGTGCTTCGTCCCTTGTGCAGTGTGGCACCTACTAGCAGCAGCGCCTTTTCCAGATTGTACCATGTTCCGGCTTTCTCGTCGAGCCTGAATTTAAAGGCCAGCAGCGCGCGCTTTCGATATGAACAACCGGGGGATTCTTTTCTGAGCCAGTGGATGGGAGTTGAAGTTGGTATGATGATGTGATTGATTAGCATGCTCGGCATGAGACTGTGTACTGGCAATCATACTTTTGATGGGCGTTCTGGTATTTCTCATGATGAATGTATGGCACCCGGATCTAGAAGCAATCTTTGTCACACAGAATATGAGCGCCCAGGGAATCAGGGGATTGTTTTCTGTTCAACTAGCATGGTTGCGAGGGCATCATCGATAGTTGGTTCAACAAATACCACAAATGTGTCGGTTAACAAAATATCATGTATGCGAGTAACATCTTAGGCAATTTGAAATTTGTGATCAAATGATTGTCAGGCCATATGTTAAACATCCATGTAAGTGGTATTGGATCTTGAACTATAGTTTTTACATAATGTTATATCAGTACGCTAGGTTAGTTATTTTTGATTAAAAAATTGTTGAATTAAGATAAATAGTTTATCCTTAGGACACATTTAATATTGAGAATTATGATTTTCTTGTTGTTTCTTTCTCTCATTTCCTCACTGCATGTCATAAGTGCAACACTTTATAAACATGAACATGCGAAAACTTTGGCTACTATTTTGTATATGAATATGTTGCTAAGAACAAATTGTTTTATTCTAGGCATATTTGTTAACATGTTTACACATCAGTAGTCAAAATTAGACTAACTTCTCCAGACTCTTGACTTATTATGATATTCATCAATGGTTCTGCACACTTGGGCATTGTGTTATGCAAAATGACTATGTGTTTTAGATAGCATAGTTGAAAACTATATATTAATCAGTCGTCAGTTTTGTTGTGCAATTGAAATGACATGTCCTCTATGTTAATTTTGTTACATGAGAGAAAGCCACATACAATAGTCAAAAATGTCTACCATGCAAACAAAGCAATATCCGCGAAAATAATTCATAAAAGTTAAGTGTACACTTTTCATGTCCTTAGATGAAAAATAGTATTGGCGCACCATGCTCGGATACTAAATATGAAACATATCAAGTAGGAATCTAATGTTAGTTAACCTTGTGTGAATCATTAAGGCAAAATATTTTATAGCATGAAGGACATTCCCATCGATAGTGGGTCGATTAATGTTGTATCTTTGTCAATTTTGATGGTTTAAAGCTTCGTGTTCATTAAGTCGGAATATTCGTTTAGTGGAAGTTCATACACATCCTCGTTAGAATAGGTGTTGGGTCAGCCCTTTGTGCATCGTTAAGTCCGTAATGTTCTTTGTGTGAGGGACGCCCCATTGATAGTGCAACTAATGTTGTGATTTCAGTAATATTAAAATTCCAACGGGTGACGTTTTGTGAGACAGTTGGTCAGATGGCAGTCGATTAAATTTGGCATTTATGTGTACTGAATAATATGAAGGACATTCCATCGATAGCGTGTTGACTAATTTTGTATTCACATCAATGTTGAAGGTTTGATGCTTTTTTCTCATTAAGTCATAATATTTTTTCAATGGAAGTTCATTCCAATCCTCGTGAGGATAGGTGCTGACTCAGCCCTGTGTGTATCATTAAGTCTGTATTATCTTAGTGTGAGAGACATTCCCATTGATAGTTCGACTAATGTTGTGATTTTAGTAATATTAAAATTCCACGAATTCGAAAGGCGTTTTATAGAGAGTGTTGGTCTGCTAGCGGTCGAATAAATTTGTCATTTATCAATTTATGTGCACTCAATTATAAAACCAATGTACATAGTGCAATTAATGTCGCGACTTCATTAATTTTAAATTTCCAGGACTCCAAATTTCTGCTGATGTTTTGTTAGTACTTTGGTATGATAGTAATCGAATCTAATTTTCATTTATGTGTACGCAATAATAGAAACAACGTACTCCATCCGTTCATAATTACCATGTGCATTATGAATTTAGTCAAATCAAACTTTTTAAATTTTGATCAAATATATAGGAAAAAATATTGAATCTAAGATATAAAATCGTTATAATTAGAATCATCGTAAATTGTATTTTTATGTTATACAAATTTGGTTATATTTATTGGTACATCTTTGGTCAAACTTTACAAAATTTAGTATGACTAAACTCAAGATGGAGTAAAAAAAAGCACACGAAGTACTTACTGATGAGTTTATTTTTTAAAAAAAACTGACCATCACCGTGTCCTAGGCTCGTACTCTTTGCTACCATTCACGTTTCTGGAAGGTAGGTAGTCTTTGGTTTTTTAAACGGACGGGACATTTAAAGTCTTGCGCACGTACGTGTTGCATTTTTTTTTTTTACAGATATCACGTTCCAGCTAGTATCGACAGGTCTTTAAACGAACAACGTGTTAAACATTTTTTTTGAAACCTCCCTCATTTTGCTTTTAGTATATAATAGATATACAGCTAATCTAACAGGAGTAGCTTCTCATTCCTTGGCGGCATTAGAGCATGCACAGCGCATAAAATTATTCTCAAGAACGCTTGCTCCATCTCTAATGAAAGTTGTTAAGCTAGCCCAAAAAAAAAAACAAGTAGTGCCCGACGAAAATTTTGGCATCGGACGCCCATGATGGAAACACACAACTGGTAATCTACGGGGATTTTAATCCTAGCGCCAGCTAACAAGCGTCGCACTGTGGATTCGACTCTCGGACGGTTGTATTGCGTCACGATGCCTTTTGTGATTTTCTCCGGTTGTGGATGTGTTACAACCGAGGAATCATTAGACTGCGTCATGATTCATGTTGGTCCGAAGAGTTACCCATAGGGTTGTAGCTGAGAATTAGTTATGTCCAGAAAAGAATGGGCGCGCCTAGGACACAAGAGGCGACTGAGGTCCAACTCCTAAGTCACCCCTAGGACAATTTTTCAATTCGAACAATTTTCAAAATCTGAATGTTTTTTAATTTGAGCAATTTCTTTTGCATCCGAACGTTTTTCTAAATTTGATCTTTTTGTAAATGAACAATTTTTAGATTTGAACATTTTTGTAAAATGAACAAATTTTAAAATCTAAACAATTTTTAGATTTCAACCATTTTCAAATTTGAACATTTTTGTAAAATGAATAAATTTTCAAATCTGGACAATTTTCAAATTTGAACATTTTTTTAAAAATGAACAATTTTCAAAAAATCGTGAAAATGTAATAAATATAATAAAAAGGAAAAAGTAAATAGAAAAGAAACGAAAAACAAAAGAAAAAACAGAGAAGAAAAAAGATAATAAAAAAGGCCGGAACAGCCAAAACCGCCCAGCACGATAGCAAATCCGAAAAAGAATACAGCCAACTATGGCGAGCAGCTAAGCACAATCGAACAAGAGGGGTGACATATTAACAGCAGTGGGTCCAGACATGCATTAGTCCTGGCAACGCGTCGTCAATATAGCGCGGCGTCTCAATCGTATCAGCCTGGAAGGCACCGGCGTAATGTTAATCGGACTTGTACGTACGTCCAAGCTAAACGTCAGCATGAGTACGTGTTGGCACGTACTCGTTGTTTGATCACGTTCATTCATGTTATGCTTCCATCTAACAGATACGCAGATTATTATTTTCTTGTGTCGCCGTCGCGTGTGCACGTACGTACATACGTGTATGCGCCAGTAGATCAGTACAAATCATGCAATCGATGGTGATGGTCACTGGGATAGCATCTAAGTATCTACGAGATGGTGATGGTCACTGGGATAGCATCTATCTACGAGATGAAAACCCCGCGGAGGTCCCGCGCGTCTCCGCTTTCTCGCGAGGGCAGAACGAACAGAATAAATTTCCTCTGTTAAGTACTACTCGCCGCTCAGCTCAGACGAAACCGAGCCCGCCGCGAAAATCTGCCGCGCGATGAGAAAAACCAACCAACTCACCAGGTGCCTCTGCCTCTCGAGAGCAGCGATGGCGGCGGCGTGGGGCCGGGCCAAGCGCGCGCTCGCCACCAAGCTCTGCATCCGCGTGCCGGCGCGCCAGAGGGCCCTCCAGGAGGCCTCCTCGCCGCCGCCGCAGCAGGGATATGAGGCGTGTCCTTCAGCAACACCGGCGGCGGGGGAGGATTCTGTGACGGAGGAGGAGGCTCTCCAGCTCCGGGAGCCGGAGTTCCAGCTCAAGGTCGGGTTTTTTTTTTTCTCTAATCGCGTTCCATTTGATCATCAATTTTCGTCTGAATCTGTTAACTCTAAGGCCGTCGAATCAGCCTGCTCAAATAGAGATGAATTCGCCATTTCTGCAAATACCTTTTTTTTCTTTTGCGAGGAGAATCTTTCTTGTGTGAATAATGATCTTCCATAGTACGTAGTATAAAAAGGTCAAAGATCACAAATTGTTGGATTTTTCTTGTTCCGTGTCGTTTCTTGGAATTCAGCCTTCTCCAAGGACGAAAGATATACAAGTTACACCAATTCTTTTGCTTTCTCGTCTGTCAGTTACAGGCAGACAAAAAATCTGCGTGTATGGGCACTAACTGTTTCCTCATGCTTTCAATTGTTTATCTCCCTTCCCAGTTCTCATTTTATTCTTGACTAGTTCGGTGCCACCTAGGAGATAAGCTTCAGGAAAATAGGATGTTGGAATTTCTATTCCAGGGAAATCACCATATTGAAAAGTCTTTCCAACTTATGATAACAAATACAGCAGCTGATGGTTTTCATGATTTTTTACCATGCTATACAGTTAGATCATTGAAGAACATCCGCGGTATTGTGTGCCAGCATGCTTAACTAGTGATGCCTTGTACTTGTAGTGCAGTTTGTTCAATTTTAACTATACCATGGCCTAACCCTTTCCTATGCATACTTTTCCTGCCTTTTGTCTTTCCATGTGTTTTGATTGATTGGTAGGCCTATCTATTTTGACTTGGTCTTGGGCTCCCTGCAGTTGGGTCAATCGGCCAGTCTTTTATGCAACGTGGTGGAATACTTTGACTTGTAAAGAATATTTTCTGATGCAACACACCTTAGATAGAGAAATAATATTTCCCCATGTTCTCTGGTTTTTGTTTGTGCTTAGCGCTCAGAATTTTAAAGCTTGCATATATATGCTGCCCGCATACCTGTCTATCCAATTCATATTTTCTAATGGTGTCTAGATGTGTTAACCACCAGTGTAGATGATAACCAATTGATCATACTACACCTATTAGCTCAGTAAGTTTGACTGGTACGCTAGTGTCAGGTATGCAATTTTGGTTCTTAGACATCCATGATAAATGTATCCCTTCTTTACTTTTGGCGTGATAAATCCCTTCCATTTGACTGGTGGTTCAGAACCTCAGGCAGTCTTCCTGGTACTCACCAGGTTGTATGAAAATCTGCAACACTGTTGCTGTGGTTGTAAACTTGTGATATGTGTACACTTCAATGGAGTTATTTGGGGCACATTTTATAACCAATTTTGATAGAATCTATGTTTTTTCTTGTTAAGTTGCAAGCTCTGATTCTAGCATGCTAACTCGTTTGCGCTGGCCTTCTTTATTTCAGAGGGTATGTGCCATCTGCCTTGGTAGTATGAGGACAGGGCACGGACAAGCGCTGTTTACTGCTGAATGCTCCCACAAGTTCCATTTTCATTGTATCACTTCAAATGTTAGGCACGGCAACCATATCTGTCCAATATGCGGTGCCGAGTGGAAAGAACTTCCCTTCCAGGGAGCTCAACCTGCAGATGCCACCCATGGAAGAGCTAGCGTAAGCCCAGTAAATTGGCCCCAGGATGACGGACACATGACTGTTGCCCGCAGGCTTTCCCACACATACAGTGGAAATCTGCAGGAGCAGTTTCCTGTCTTCCATACTCCCGAGGCGGACATTTTCAATGATGATGAGCACATAGATCTTCAGCCTGAAACCATGGACGAATACAATGCAGTTACCGGTTCGGTTGAAATCAAGACATATTCAGAATTCCAAGCCATACAGCAATCAGTGGCTCAGAAGGTCTTTTCTATCTTGATTCGTCTCAAGGCTCCAAAGTCCTCGGACTCGGTGAACTCCCGTGCACCTCTTGACCTCGTGACTGTGCTCGATGTCAGCGGTAGCATGAAAGGGGCCAAACTTGCACTTCTC
Source organism: Poa pratensis (assembly GCA_947311845.1). Taxonomy (NCBI): domain Eukaryota; kingdom Viridiplantae; phylum Streptophyta; class Magnoliopsida; order Poales; family Poaceae; genus Poa; species Poa pratensis. Next base: position 23,016,634 of record CAMZMU010000093.1, read on the forward strand.
AAGAGCGCTATGAGCTTTGTCATTCAAACACTTGGACCCAATGACCGTCTGTCTGTCGTTGCCTTCTCATCTACAGCACGGAGGCTCTTCCCGCTTCGTCGAATGACCTTAACCGGTCGAATGCAAGCCTCGCAAGCTGTCAATTCCTTGTTGATGGTCGTGGCACAAACATTGCTGATGGCCTGAAAAAGGGTGCTAAAGTGATCGGGCACCGTCGGCTCAAGAATCCTGTTTGCAGCATCATTCTTCTTTCAGATGGTCAGGACACATATTCACTCCCATCCTTTGAGGGGGTTCAGCCAAACCACAGTGTACTTGTTCCTCCTTCAATCCTTCCTGGAACAGGTAACCATGTGCAGATCCACACCTTTGGTTTCGGCACGGATCATGACTCTGCCGTGATGCATTCTATCGCCGAGACATCTAGCGGTACGTTCTCGTTTATCGACGCTGAAGGTTCAATCCAAAACGCATTTGCTCAGTGTATCGGTGGCCTCCTCAGTGTTGTGGTTAAGGAGATGCGGTTGGGCATCGAGTGCGTAGACCAAGGCGTGCTACTTACCTCCATCAAGTCAGGCAGCTACGCGAGCCAAGTAGCCGAAGATGAACGTAACGGGTCAGTGGATATTGGCGACCTGTATGCAGATGAAGAGAGGGCGTTTCTGATCACCCTGCATGTCCCAGCTGCACCAGGGCAGACTGTGCTGATCAAACCAAGCTGCACATACCAAGACGCGGTTACAACAGAGAGCATCCAAGTACATGGTGAAGAAGTGAGCGTCCAGCGCCCTGCGTACTGCGTGGACTGCAAGATGTCTCCCGAGGTCGAGCGCGAGGCTAATTTTTTTTTAATAATACATTTTTTTAAATAAATTTGAAAAATATTACGCAAAATAACGAAATTTCAAAAATAATACGGCCTCGGCCAGGCCTGGGTCGATTAGGTCCTGTCGGCCAGGCCTGGGCCGATATGTGCTGTCGGCCGGCTCTGCGCGTGGCAGAGAAACCGGTCGGCCAGAGCTGGGCCGACTGGACCTATCGGCCTGTACTGGGCCGACAAGAGGCTGTCGGCCCAAGCTGGGCCGAGAGGCTCTTCCATTTTTTTCCACCTCTCCCTCCTCTTTTTTAGCCACAAATGCAGACAAATTACAGATGAAATCAAACTCCAAATTTAAATCACTGATCCACACATATTACAGATAAAAACATTGTCTACAAACACTGATCCACACATATTACAGATTAAAACATAGTCCAATTTTAAAACATTGATCCTCATTATTACAAATAAAAGCACAGTCCAAATTTAAAACATCCTAGTTTCTTCCCCTTCCTCTTGGTCCTCGGCTGCCTCGCCCACGTGGAGCAGCTGCTCTAGTTGCCGGAGCAGCATTCGTAGGTGGGAATTTTGTACAACCAGTGTCCCTGTGACCAAAATCATTGCACAAGAAACATTGCACTGTCGGGCCTCCGGCTTCAGATTCATCCATACCATTTCTGATACGCTTGCACGGTCGTCTACCTCTACCAGGACGCAGTAGCCTTGGGTCGGGGATGTACTGCCTTTCATTAGGGTCAACCGTGTTAAAATTACCCACAGCTCGAAATCCCACCATTTCACCGGTCCAGGTATTAAGCACAGACTCGTTCAAATAATATGGTGAAACGAACGAGATGGCTGACAGTCCGAGTTGGCCACACGCAGCCAATACATGGGAGCAGGGCAGGTGAAGCAATTTTGGTTTATTGCATGTGCAGTCACATGTTGGTCGGGCTTCATTTCCAATTCGCACCTCATGCGTTCTGAGCTGATTTCCGCAACCAAACTTGTCAGAAGGTAAGCGTACCTCGAACCTCCTTTCTTGATTTCCTATGGCCTGCACAGCATGAGTACGAGCTTTTGCCATCTTCCTATCCATGTACTCCGTAATCTTCTCACAAAAAGGTGTGTTTGGGTTGTTAACGATATGCATGTGAGCTTTCTGGCGTCTTTCTCTGAAGTATTTGACTGTGCCCTCAAAAATACCCTCCACAATGGCTGTAAGTGGCAATGCCCCATTTCCTCTAAGAACAAAGTTGTATGTTTCAGCCAGGTTGGTAGTCATAACACCGTACCTGGCTCCATAAGTGTCATGCAGCAAAGACCACTTCCATAGCTCCAACCTCGGTTCCCAAAGCAGCAGTCTTGTCGGCGCCCCCGTTGTTGGCGCAACCAACCCCGAGGTAGATGCCAGCGAGGGGGACCAGAGAGGTAGGCGTGTCTAGCGCCCTTCCAAAGTTCCATGATCCGAACCTTCTCGAAGCTGAGATCAAACTCAAGGTATGCCTTGGTGGCCATCGAGGCCGTTATCCTTTGCCTCTGGTCGATGCGAGCATGGCTCCATGGTGTTCAGTAGCGGATTGAGGTTGCTCACCGACCTCACTTTTGGAGGCAAAGGGCTCATTTTTGTTACCATGGCAGCATTTTTTAGCAAAATGGCTCATTTTTTCTGCCATGACAGCATTTTTTAGCTAAAAGACTCGGTTTTACTGCCATGGTAGCATTTTTGTGCCAAATGGCTCATTTTTGCTACCATGGCAGCTGTTCTAAGTTGTATGCCATTATTTTGAACTTATTCCGCATTTTATATATGTTAGGTCATCATAATAACTACAAGTGCTAATGTGTCCATTTCTTCCCAGTGTTTGTCCATGTCAAAAGAGGATCGATACGCCAAGTGTTCTGGGGCATTCTATAGAGTTCGTCATCGATCTTATTCACTTGGATGTGCATTTTGGAGTTGGAGGTGCTATGGTGTCATTGGTGAACTTTTATGCATGTAATGTGGTCAACTTGTGTGAACTATTTAAATTATGGATCTTGATGTGTACTTTAAAGATTTGTTAAGTTTCGACGATGATCTTATGCTTCTTTTGTGTGATCTAGTGCTATATCTCAGGTGGCGTCAAAATTATATGTGTATATATGTGAATTGGTGTTATGTGTGATGATATTGTTTATTTGGAATATTTGAATTGCAGGGCTATTTGAAAATGCAAACAAAAAATTAACTGTTGTGCACTTTGTCGAGTGTTACACTCGGCATAGAGAGGTTTGCCGAGTGTAGCACTCGGCGTATAGGACATGTGATGTCAAACTGTACATTCTGGCATTCTTTGACGAGTGACTTGGTCAGTTTGTCGAATGTCCGGGTCAAGGCACTCGGCAAACCTTATAAGGGGTCTGAAACTCGGTAAAGACGGGCACATGGGCCCCTCGAGGACCCACGGCCAGCCCTTTTGCCAAGAAGATTTTACCGAGTGTCCCCTCTGACGCTCACTCGGCAAACAAAATGGTAGGTGGCACCGCTGTTCTTGTCTATGTTCCGTCTCTTCACTTTATTTTGCCGAGTACCCCATTTTTAGCATTCGGCATAGATTTGTCAAGTGCGCGACGGAAAACACTCGGCATAGATTTGTGAAGTACTAATTAGACTAACCGAGGCCATGAATATGCAGTGGTGGAGATCGCTACCTATTTCGCCAACTTCGGCGTGTCCTCGAACCTCACCACATATCTGAACCTCATCACGTATCTGACTGGGCTGGCCGCGGCGGCCGCCGTGAACGCCTAGTCGGGGACGGCGAGCCTCACCTCACGCCGCTGTTTTTTTTTTTGAGAAAACCTTTTTTTGCGAAACACAGTACAACGCAGGCGCTCATATACACGCGCACACACTCACCCCTATGAACGCACGCACGCACACCCTACCCCTATGAGCACCTCCGAGAGACTGAGTCGGCGGGTCGAGTCTTGAGATTGACGAAGTCACCACGGGCGCCTCGCTGTCGACGGGAACGTCGCCTCCCACTGAAGAATATTCCGCCTTAAATGAGAAACACCAGCGTCAAACCTGGGGTTTGAACTCTGGTGGGCTAGGGTACAACCACCCACCTAACCATCTTGCCACAGGCAAGTTCTTTTTTTGAGAAAACCTCACGCCGCTGCTGGGCCTTCGTTGCCGACTCCTGGCTTCATTGTTTTTTTCTTTAAACATCACGTGTCATTGAACTAAACTGAGGTCTTACACCACACGTGGCTTCTTTCCGAAAAGTCCGCACACCCAGTAACTTTACACAAAGAACCCCACAAAAAGGGAAATAACAACTAAGTCTTCCTGGGCTTTTGCGTCTGCCAACTGCACGGCCGCCGATCCCGAACACCGCCGTCACCGTAGCGAACGCCGGAGAAGGGGAAGACAAGCCTCCAACAAGCCAAGCTCCAAGGAAACGCCATAGCAGCCAAGCTGCGTTGCGAGCCTGAGAAAAGATGCCGCCGCGAACGGCAACACACATGTCGGGGAAGATCCCCACGCTCCATGGAACTCGACCCTATCCACTCCAGGCGATGGCATCGCCGGAGAACAACAGAGCCGCCAGCCTCCTTCCACCGCCGAAGCTCTGGATGCTAGCGCTCGCCCAGGACGGTCGACACCGACCGAGCGCCGCCACCCAAAACACCTACCCTACACCTATCTACATGCCGGGCCAAAGGAACTGGGGCTCCCCCGCCCTCCCCCCGCCACCGGAGCAACGAGAGAAGAGAGAGGGAGCCCGCGCCCTTGCTGGCGGCGGACGGAAGGAAACTTTGCACCCCTCTTTTCGCCTCCTCTAGCTACAGGAGAAAGGAAAATGATAACTAAATCTTCATTGTTACCTTTCATTTTACCTTTGTACTGTTTCCTGCATATCAATCCTACCAATAGATCGATCGAGTACAGAACAGTACAGAGTACGCGATCAAATTAGTTTTTTGATCGGTTGAGCTTCAGATTAATTAGTTTTTTAATGCACATGGGCTCCATTAATTAACAGTTGGTCGATCTCAAGGAATCGTCGATGATCGATGTTGATAGTGTGCATGGATATGAAAAGATACCTTTATCAATTACCACTATTTTAGATGAGAATGCATCAAGACTACGGCACTACCGGATTTTGGCCATATGCCGAGTGACTTTGCGAGTGTCCCGCTTGGCATACGGCCAGCGGCTGACACCCTTCCGACAAATGGATGTTTGCCGAGTGCTTTTTATCGGTTCTCGGCAAACACTTTGCCAAGTGTCAACTTCGGGTGCTCGGCAAAAAAAAGCAAAGAGACGGACGGAGACGGCGTGCCACGTGGCAGGCTTTTTGCCGAGTGCCGCGGTGGGGACACTCGGAAAACCACGGAGCTGTTTGCCGAGTGCCCTAGAGGGGACCCTCAGTAAACCACGAAGGTAAAGCCTCCCATATTTACTGAGTGTCCCTATACGGCCCTCGGCAAACGGAGTGCTCCTTGTTTTGTCAGATTGACCTCTACGCCGAGTGTCCTGGCATGGGGTTTTCCGAGTGTCCCGCTCGGCAAACTCACTGCCAAAATGCCAGATTGACGCATAATATGTAATCATGCTTAAAAAAAACTAATGTATGTTAAATCAAACATATTATGAGCACAATAATTTTGATCATTATAATTTTCATGCAAAATTACAAGAAAAGATTGAAGCTTTGAGACTACCTGTATGGCTCGAGAATTACGTAATTTATTTTTTCTCCACTATCTACACCAATATAAATGGTACAAGTTGGCATGCCTCTTTTGGTTGGAACCGTCTGAAATTTTAATCCAATATCATAATTATTCAATCAATGGTTGTCGAAACATGCTACACCCTCCTTAACAACCAGTATACTTAGTGTAACAGCCCCAAGTTTATGAACTGGAAAATGTGAATAAAATTTCCACTTTTGCATCCATTGCATCATGGCATCCATTTAAAAGTGCTAAACTTGAAACAAATGATTTTGGCTCCAATTAAAACAAATGCCAAAAATGGCTTTAAATCATTTAAATGGTTTGTGGAATTTTGTGATTTTTTAAAATTTACTTGAGGTTAATATATTTGTCAAGAAAGTTCCAAGAGTTCAAAATATAATTTTTGCAAACTAATTTGATTTGTAAAATAAAATAAAGTGGGAGAAACTCAAAAATGCCTGTGAGCATTTCCTATTTTATTTTCCTATCAAAAGAATTTCAAATGACCTGAAAATTTTATGGAAGCTTCCTTGCAATATATGAGGGCTACTCAAATTTTTAAAAATCGTGCAAGCCACTGGAAAATAATTTCAGAAAAAGAAAAGAAGAAGAACATGACACGTGGGGCCCACCTGTCATCCCTTTCCTGTCGCCATAGTGGCCGCAACAGTGCCGCACCGCCGCCGGGCCACATGTGCCGCGCGCACGCCTCGCGCGCCTTAAGGAGCATATCGAGCCCCCCCCCCCCCCTCGCTCCTCCTCTGCTCGACACCGCACTACGCACCCCCCTCGCTGCTCGCTCTCGCCTCCTCGTTCTTCTCATCGCCGCCGCGACCGCCGCAATGGCGTGCGCCGCGCCGCCGTTTTAGAGCCCCCGAGCAGATCGAAGACCGCCGTTCGCTCCGCCTCATCGTCCTCTTCCTCTCCGTGCAAGGAATCAACGCGGGGAGCTGGGAATCGACCGCGACGTCCTCGTCTTCTTCCTCTCCGACCAAGCTCCGCCGCGACATTGCCGCCGGCTCCGCCCTCCTCCGTCCTCGCCGAGCACGTACACGTCGAGGGTGAGCTCACGAACCTCCACGTGCCCTCCGTTCGCTCGCTCGTGTCCCGTAGCGTTTTCTAGCTGTAGCTCGCCGTCGGCCGCCTCTCGTCACCGTCGTGCACGTCGCTCCGCGACCGATAGGTAGCGGCGCCGCCACAGTTGGGTTCGCCGTGCCAGTGCGCGTTGAACGCGCCCAGTAGACCATCCCACGCGCTCGCTGTCGCCGTGTCCTTGCGCGTCGCCGCTGGCGACCACCGCGCGCGCCGGTCAGCGCCGCCGCGCCAAGTCAAACCTGGCCATGGGCCTCCGCGCTGACGTGGATGCCTACGTGGCCCTGGGCCCAACCGTCAGTGACCGTGGCTAGCTGGCCCCTCGGTGAAAAACGTTTCACCTTGTTTCTCTGGAAAAGAATAAATGGTTTAAATGAATTTAAATTCAATTGAACTTGTAAATTCAATAACTTTTGAACTACTTGTCCAAAATTTGCAAACCAAGTATTAAAATGCTCAGAAAAATGAATCCTATTCAAATATATGACTCATCCATGCAAATGAACATGTTATTTAATGTTTGTTTTTTAATTACAAATTCATCGGTGAAATATCCAATTTTGGGAAAATCATAACTAATTAAATATTGCTCCAAAAATTGCAAATGATATATCAAAATTTCAGCAAGTAAAATGCTACATGGTTGTATCATTTTCCCATCATGACTACACATTTTATTGTGTTGATTTAAGAAGATTAAAAGGCAGATTTAAAAGCATATTGTAAAATCAATAACTTTTTAATGGCTTATCAGAAAAATGTGTTCTTTACGTCAAAATTCTTAGAAAAATAAGATCTACACATCAGTACCAAATTCATGCATGTTTGACCATTATTTTAGTACTGTATATATTTTGAACTTGCTAAAACCATTAAGTAATTTAGGAGTTAAATTCTTAGGGTTGCAAGAAAGATTCCTTGCACCCCATTTAACTTGTTAGATAGTTTTATAAAAAATTACAGTGCATAGAAAAATGTCATGTCATCACGTGTTTGCGCATTGCACTTGTTATATATTGTGTGGTATTTTGATTGTTGTTTTTCCGGTGTTTTTATGCATCGATAGATCAAGGAGTCGGGGTTTCTCCACAATACCCTGACAACCAGTATTACCAGCCATCTCAGCAAGGCAAGCGTAATCCCCCTCTCTGAGCATGTCTCCTCCTATGTTTTCCAAAATATTTTCTCCACTATAATATTGCATGTGTTTCCAAATGTCAATTTTGGTTGATGGATAGAGTATCCTATAATTGTATTATGTTCCCGATGCATTGCATGTTTCCTTCCTAGTATCCATAGGATTGACGTGTTGGCCTGAGTAAATATTATATGCTATGGAAATGTTAGCCATGCTTAGTGAAATGCTTAGTGATCCGGTGGATAATTTCAGTGTTGGAAAAGATGATGATTTGTCCGGATGTTGGTGTAAAATGGTGGTTATATCTTAACATGCTAAAAGGTGGGGATGAGAGGCCATGCGTTTGGTGGTGTGTTGTCTTGTTCTCGCCGCCTAGGTGCGAGTTCTCCCCTTCGAGGCAAGACTGAGCGTGCATCCATACGTGGGCATATGGACCCCTATCGACTGACTAACTTGTGAGGGGCTATCCAAGGGTCCTCCAGTTTGAGCTTTCCATTTGCGCGTGCGTGAAGATGAAGGTAAAGACTGGGATGAGGATGGTGGTGTTTAGGACGTGGCCGCGGGGCAGGGTGTTGGAGGCACTGAACCTGTCCTTCCGCACACAGATGATCCTTGGGTTAGACTCACGCGAGGTAAAGGTCGTAACCATTCCCACTCAGCCGGCTTTCCCAGGAAGAGAGCTAATGTTCAGGCAATTAGTCGGGCGGTAAGTGTGGTAAACATTGTACACCCATGTAGGGTTAAATCTTTTCGAAAAGCCGTGTCCACGGTTATGGACGACTTGGTGCCGGATTCAGAGATCATAGCACTAGTACAGAACGACACATCGGAAATGGCCCAAAAAGCCCATCGGCAACGGAGAAAGGGTCCGTGTCCCCGCCTCTGTCACTGATGTGAAGCCTCACAATGGCAACGGAGATTTTGATCGTTTGCAATAAGTTTAACAATGGGCATAATATATAATCATTGCCTTTAGTCTTTACATCAGATACAGAGATTAGTTTTTGACCGTTTGTAATGAGGGCTAAAGGAAACAAAAAAAGGCGGTGACGCCTGCTGCGCCGTCGACGGAGCCCTGTGGTTCCAGCTTGACGGCCGCCAGTTCTTCACCTTCCTCTTCGCCCAGCTTCATTGTGGGTCTTCTTCTACCTATTTAGTACTGCACAAAAGTCTTGCTCCTGGAGGCGCCGGCTTCAGTGGACCGTGTGAACGGAGCCCCGCTCTACGTCTTCACGGCCGCCGCATAGTCTCCAGGTTTCCTCCTCGCCCTAAAGGAGATGAAAAAAATCAAAATGTAAGCTCCTTCATCTCTACACACAAGACAGATGCTTCTTCATCGGCATTACAGAAAATATAGAACTAATTACAAATAGAACATAGCCTAAACAATGCCTCATATATAGGTAGATTGGACACACAAATTCAGGGATGGAGCTAGTGAGCCAAGTAGGATGCACAAGATCGGTATTTGTGCATACCACAAGGATCACTAGCGCCACCCTCGAATCACACCGTGTCACCTTATTTTAATCATCGGCATTACAGAAAATATAGAACTAATTACAACTAGAACATAGCCTAAACAATGCCACATATATAGGTAGATTGGACACACAAATTTCAGGGATGGAGCAAGCGAGCCAAGTAGGATGCACAAGATCGATGTGTATTTGTGCATATCACAAGGATCACTAGCGCCACCCCCGGATCACACGGTGTCACCTAATTTTAATCATCGGCATAACAGAAACAAAACTAAAATCTATGTGTAAACAATGCCTACTAAAAACAGAGCAAATCTATGGATAAAAAATTAGCTACTTACAACTAGAAAACAACTAAAATCTATGTGTAAACAATGCCTACTAAAAACAGAGCAAATCTATGGATAAACAATTAGCTACTTACAACTAGAAAACAGCTAAAATCTATGTGTAAACAATGTCTACTATAAACAGAGCAAATCTATGGATAAACAATTAGCTACTTACAACTAGAAAACAGCTAAAAATCTATGTGTAAACAATGCCTACTAAAAACAGAGCAAATCTATGGCTAAACAATTAGCTACTTACCACAATGCCTAATAATAACAGATCTAATCATCTGAAACGAGCAAAAAGAAGTGCAAAAAAAAAACTATCCTACTGAACTGGGGTCTTACATTAGGCGAGGCGGGCTCGCTTAGCATCGCCGCCGGCGACGGAGCTAGCGCCGGCCTCCCCTGGCGGCGCCTTGCCCTCGCCGTGGACCAAAGAGAGGGCTATGGCGGCCCGGAGGTCAGACTGGTAGACCGCCTCCTCGGCGCATTCGACCTGGGTCGAGGCCTCGGAGAGGAGGACCGCCGCCTCCAGATCGGCCTCGCCGTGACGACGCTTGGCGTCATCGCGCTCGAAATCGGCGCGGGAGAGTTGGCAAGCGATCTCCAGATCACGATCCTCCTCCTCTTCCTCTTCCTCTTCCTCTTCCTCTTCCTCTTCCTCTTCCTCTTCCTCTTCCTCTTCCTTGTCGTCGGAGAACGAGGACGAGGAGGAGGAAGACGGATGGTTCAGAAAGCGAGGACGGCAGCCGGGGTACATCGCCTGGCGGATCTCGCGGTAGCTGCAATGGCGGCCAAATGAGCGGGTGCGGCCGGAGCCTTCGCCGTGCTCTTCCTGCGACGAGCGCCAAGGCTGCGGGACCGGCCCGCGGGGGACGGATCGGCGGCGGCCTGTTCCGCAAGCTCGTCCCGCAACACCAGCTGACGCTGCTGCTGCCTGAAGGCCCGGAGGGTGGGGCGGCCACGGCCGCGGCCGTGATGGCCGGATCTACCAGCGCCGACGGTGGAAGCCATGCGAGAGAGTGGAGAGAGAGGAGACTGTGCGGCGGCTAGGGTTGGAAGTGAGACAGTGAGAGTGAGAGTGAAGGGCATAGTAGGTTCTTATAGGCCGCGGGCTGTCGGGCTGCTTCTAATGGCAACGGAGATTACAAATTGTCCGTGTGCGATGAGCACACATCGGTAACGGAGGTAACCTAACCTCCGTCGCCTAACTCCTGCCGTTGCCGTAGAGGGGTATCGGATGTGTCGTTCTGTACTAGTGTAGAAAACATGAATCTTGGTAAAACTGGAAAACTTATGAATGCAAGGATATTTTCCTCGAGGGTGATTCGGGGAGGTGCCTTTGTAGACTGGTGCAGGTGTTGATGATGGAATCTGGTGGATGAAGATGATCAGAAGAAAATGAGTTTACTATCTTATCCGCTTTGAAAACTCTTCTGTTTAGTCGATGCCATGGGGTATGTCTTTGAAAGAAAAACTAGCTTTATGCAAAATAAACTACAACTTTGTCAAGCCAACCATCGAGCTAGTAGCTCTAGTAATCTTGCATAGTTCATCGAACTCAACCTTGTTTTGTGACTTTCAGTTGAGGACTTCGCCGAGATCGAAGGTGGGTTCTACGTGGACGCCGACAAGTAGTCTGGGGTTCCCAGGTGGCAGCCTGGGGCAATCTCGGAACAGCTGGCGCTGAGTTCTGTTTATCTACATGCCTCTTAGACCATAATTTGGATCTTGTTGTTAGAACAACATAATTTGCTTCCGCTTGATGTACTGTTGGTTCATGTGACCTCTGGTTGTAATATTTGCTATCTTTCTCTATTATAAGAGTTGAACTATAATGCTTTGAGTCGTAGAGACTGTGATGTGCTAGATGTTCCGCAGTCTTGATCTCTTTATTATGCATGGATAGCTGTGCCTGTGTTATGGCATGATCGAGGTGTTGTGTTGCTGATGATCCATTCCGAGCAACGCCTGCCAAAGGTTTCGGCCTGGGAGTGGTAACCCCAGTAAATTTTGATTGTGTAGTATGATCTGTGACACACAGCATCTTTGTATAGTCCCAAGGTCGAGGAGCTACACTTAGAGACTCGTGGATGTCTCATAATTACTCTATAGCTTTATACTTTATACATGAGAATCATTTTTTCGAGCTTACATATTTTTATGTGATATTTCTTTAAAAAAATTGTGTTCATGATTTTGCCCCCGAGATATAAATGTTATCTGAAATTTGCGAACAATGTTTTCCCATTTAACTTGATATTCTATGATGATCGATATATCCAGACTTAATTATGCTTGTGTTTGTAATATGCTGATTTAATGTATACTTGCATTATTGTAAAGAGTGTGGACAATAACATGTTTTTATAGGTTTCTTCTAAGACAACAATGTTCAAGTTAAGAAAACATATATAAATTATAAAAAATAAACTTGTAAATGTCAAGAAAATTGTAACTTTGGGAAAAAGCAAAAGGGTGTTTTTTTATGTTTCAACTAGGTGAGTCAAACGTGTTTTGGACAGTTCAACCTATTAGTATCGGATTTTCTTAGTTTACTCCTTAATATTAAGCTAGTTCTAAATATGTTTTAAAAAGGTATCTTAGCCTAGGAAATTAGCTTATTGTTCCAATTTGTCCTTAAAATACATTAAAAGTTAAGCAAACACTAACAAGTCAAAACTGTATCTATCCACATGCAGGGATATATATGGCATGATCACTCTTGTGCCCATGCTCCCAACGCTAGGCTCCCCGCCAGGCGACCACAACTTCTCTTCCCGCCCTTCGTCCTTGAAGGTCGTCTTCTTCTATGGCTCCCCTCTACATCAATGCCCTCGCGCAGGGTGCTGACAAGGCTTGCGGCCTAGCATTCGCCGCCGACCAGTTTGACCCCGACCACCCCAAGGAGAGTGCCGCCTGAAGTTCCCTCTTCATCTGGTGTTACTTCTCCACGGCCATTGGAATCGTTGTCGCTGTCACAGCCGTGAGCTACATCCAGGAGAACATTGGTTGGGGAATCAGATTTGCTTCACTATGTGCCATTATGATCTGCGCATTCATCGTCTTCCTTGTCGGCAGGCCCACCTACCACCTCCACGCATGCACCTCCAGCGTTAAGAGCCCTTTCGTCTGCCTGGCCCGCAGCCTCGCCACGCTTGCCAAGAACTCAAGCTTCTCCTTTTTCACAAAAAGACATTAGCAGAAAGATGAAGATGACGCGGACAAGTCAAAGGGGGCGCACATCCTGCTATGGATGTTGCCAATCTGGGTGACATGCTTGATCTATGGCATAGTGTTTTGCGCAGGTCTTACCACTGTTCAACAAACAGGGCCGCACCTTGGGCCTCCTCACCTTCGGTGGCGTGGAGCTGCCGCCGGCTGCGCTACAGTCGTTCAGGCCGGCGAGCATCCTTGTGTTTGTGCCCATCTAGGATCGTGTATTGGTGCCGGCGCTGCGGTGCGCAATAGGCAACCCGTTGGGACCACGGTTTTGGGTCTCGGTCGTTAAGAAAATTTGGGCACCTCCGAAATGAACGAAATTCAGAAATTTCGGGGAATTTGGACTGAAATTCGTTCGATTTATTTATTTATTATTTTGAGTCATAGGAATCACCACACTATTAAGAGAAACTTGTGGGAATCTTTTTTGACATCTTTTTAGTTATTCTTTAAAGCAAAGGCTGATCAGGCAGCTAGGATAAAACATGTGTTGGATAATTATGCAACAAGCACTGGACAGCTCATAAATCCAGGGAAGTGCTCAAAATCATGTTTGGTGAGGCGTGCCTGCAGGAAACAAGAGAGTAAATCAAGGAAAGTTTACAGGTTACACAGGAATCCTTTCAGTCCAAATGCCTGGGACTACCTACGCCAGATGGGAGAATAAACGAAGGCAAGTTTCAAATTCTTCACTAAGAGGCTTTTACAGCGGGGAGATAACCATGTATCACAAGCTGCGAAGGAAGTTTTAATCAAAGCGGTGGCTCAAACCCTCCCCATTTATGTGATGGGTGTCTTTAAGCTCTACCCGTGGCGCATTCACTAGGCGAGTCACAGGGAACGACCTAGCGCGTCACAGATATCGGCTTCACGACCCACTGGAGCACGCGGCGAGGAACGGCCGGAGAGACGCCGGTGCCACCGTCCCAGTGGAAGAAGCACCGACGTTCCACGGCATCTTGGACCAGCTCTCCCCAGATCGAACCGCTGTTGCTTAGCGTAGCCGCGTTGCCCAGAACCCAAAGGCAGTGCCTGCACCACATGGTATATGTGGTGAGCAACCCAAACAAACAAAAAAAAAGGCAGTGCCTGCAACCAAAAGAAGCAAAACGGTAGTACATTCGTCAAGTTCAGTCCGCCCCCTAACTAGCGTAGCGTACCTTGCCCTCGTCAAGGCGACGTTGGCGCGTCGCCGGTTGGACAGGAAACCGATGGACCCTGTGCCGTTGGACCTGACGGTCGATAGGATGATAACATCTTCTTCGCTGCCTTGAAACCCATCGACGGAGTTCACGCGAAGAACAAGGGGACGCATCCCCTTCACGTCTCCTATCTTTCCCTGAATCGCCTCCACCTGGGCAGCGTACGGGCATATGACGCCCACACTAACCACTTGCCCCGCTCTGATGCAAGCTGAAACGACGTGAATTTTCAGTGCAAAGATCAACAGCACTAACAGAAAACAGATTGATCGATCAGTTCAGAAAATGCAGATGCAGACGCACCGTACCGACCTTGTCTGAGACTACGGAGGATCTCCAGGATGGCGGCTACCTCGGCCATATTTCTCTTGCTGCGGCCACCATCTTCCCTGCCGTGGATGTTGATGAACGAGTATGGTCCGTACATTGCGCCTGGCAGGTAACTAGGCCCGTGCCCCACCTGCTTGACATTCGGGCCATCCAAGATTTGCTTGTCGTAGAAACTCAAGTTGGGGAAGATGCTTATGGAAGGGTGCATCCTGTACTGCATGTCCAGAAGATGCTTCTTGTGTCCCAGCAAACTGAATCTTTCAAACAGGCTCCTACCCAGCAACGCATCATCTGAAACCTGCAAGAGATGAGATTGCTCAAGTTTGTCCAGATAATAGCTTTTTGTTGCTCAGGACAGTCAGTACACGTTCAATGCAAAAGAAAGTACGTTTTCTCAAGACATATATAATTTGAAAGGAGAGTTCGTTCAACTGGACCTTGCTTTTGACGGTTGCTGGCAGCTGGCACTCATCACCGATAAGAACTGCATGCTTCAGTCCGGAGACTTGCAACGGGATGAGGGATTCGCATTCCTTCAACTGTGCAGCCTCATCGATGAGAAGCAAATCCATCTTCTGCCCGTTCAGCTTAGCCGAGCCAGACACGGTGCAGAAAAGAAGGGACGCACTTCGATAGCAAAACTCCTTGATCATGAATTCCTGGCATGTCAGAGGAAGCTTCAGGTCCAGGTCTCGCATCAGAGACGTCGTGACTACTAGTATCGCAGCCATGTTTTGCTTCAGGGTGTGAACCATTTCTGAATTGCCCATCGCACCTGCTGAACCATCGCATTTCTCTTCAGTCCTAGGCATGAACACGCCCAGTACAATTTCATTCCCAACGCTCTTGTCACGGAGCAGCTTGCCCAAGTCGCCCAGCATCTTATTGAGCGAACCAATGTTCTTACAATTCTTCTCCAGGATGATATCTCTAGGGACATGGGACGTGATTGTTCTAAAGCACCCACTAAGCTTCTGGGAGATCTCGTGGAACCTTGACCTGACGAAGGACGACTCGAGCAGCTTTGTGCCCTTTTTTCGCTCCCGTGCTTGCTGATACTGGTGCCTCAGTGTTTTCGGTTCGCCCAGAAAAACTTCCAGCGAACGGAGGCACGGCTTCCAACCCGTCACCGGCGAGAAGCACCAGCTTAGCCGCTCGACACGAGTGTCCAGGAATATCTCATCCAGTTCGTTGTCGATGGCCATGCGTTTTCTGTTGCCGAACAGCAGCAGATCGCCGTGGCACCCTCCGGTGCCGGCATGCTGCTTCCTCAGCTCCAGGAGGCGGGAGGCGACCTGGCAGATGGCGGTGTTGGTCGGCGCGCACGTCAGGACCCGGCATTTGCTCTGGCTCTTCGTCGTCATCACCGCCAGCAAGAGCACGCTGATGGTCTTTGTTTTGCCCGTCCCGGGCGGCCCCCAGATGAGGCTGAACTTGCTGCTCGCGCCTCCGGACTGCACCGCCGAGACGCAGCTCACTATGGCATCGGTCTGCGAGTCGTTGAGCCCAAACGCAGACAGCGTGTCAGCCGTTAGCAGAACGCCGGCGCCGCCGGGCAGGCAAGTGCCCTGCATGCCGATCACGAGGATCAGTCATATTGCGAGGCCAAATTTACCATATGCCACCGCCTTTCCGTTTTCGGACATAAATCCACCACATTTTTTTAATTTTTTACAGAAAACAATATATACATGTGTCGTAGCAAAACTCATCCTGTACATTAAAGATCGGACAAAAAGATCTTTAAAAAATAAAGATCACGGGCAGAACACGTCAAGTATGCTCGCTTGAAAATTAGAGATTAAAGTTTAGAATAAACAATAAAACTAATAATCAATTTGGTTATCATACAACTCCATTTAAGACGTTTTTTAGAAGCACTAAGTACAACACACCGAATCACTAACTATATGAAAGCTGAGCGATTTAGCGAACTGAGAGCGATCGTGTTACTGTTTATCACTGTTCCTAGGAACAGTGTTTCGATCCGAGCCGTAGACAGAAAGAAGATTCTGATTAGGCGGTGGATATAGACTACAACTCCTTTTATATATATATCAAAATCAGAATAAGAAAATTAGCAAACTGACTTTGGTGAAAACAGTCCATGGATTTATTTATTTTGGAAATGAGCAGATGAATTTATATAAAATTTAACCTAAAAGTGAAAATGTGGAACAAAAATAAAATTAAACATTGCTCACGTAAGTACTCCCTCCGTTCCAAATTAGATGACTTTTATTTGTCCATATGCGAATGTATCTAGACATGTTACAAGTATAGATACATCTGTATGTGGACAAATAGAAGTCATCTAATTTAGAACGGAGTGAGTAGTTGGTTACCAGCTGCGTGGTGTCACCGGCGAGAACCTTGACAAGGGCTGCATTCCTCTGGACGGCAGCTTCGTACTGGAGGCACCGCCAGATGCGTGCGTAGGGTATGAAGCTGAGCAAACTAACAAGGAAGGCGTAGCAGCCTAGGTCATCAATTCTCTTGGACGCTCTGATCATAAAGCGGCACCCCTGGACACCCTTGACGTGAGCGAGGCAGTAGGTGCTGCCGTCGGACGGCCGAAGCGGCATCGGCGCCCGTGAGAGCAGGATGATGTCGCTGATGCACGGGGTACAAGCTCCACCGCCGATGGTGACGCAATAATTATACCTGCTGACACCCTTGGGAACCAGGTGAAGCATGGACCGTATCCGCGCGGGCTTGGAGCAATCCGTCTGTAGTTGGTCCAAGTTTGAGCTCATCTCTGCTCGGATCTCCTCCAGCAGCGGGAGCCTGAACGAATCCAGGTAGCTCTTCAGACCGAAGAACCTGTCAGGTATGGTGTTCACCTGCGAAAAACAAGGGTCCATCAGCTACGTACTCTCAGGATTCAGGATATGTGATCGATCGAGTTACCTTGTCCCGGAAGAGGTCCTGGTTCGCGACATCTTGGAGAGACCAAGAGAAGATGAGGTTCACGAGCTCGTCGTCCACCTGCCTCGCTAGCGCTCCTCCTTTCTTCCCCATCGTCGCAATGTATTGGTCCACTCGATCTCCCCCATGCGTGCGTGCGTGTATGTGTATGTGTATGTGTATGTGTAATCATATTCCTTAGTCTGTAAGAATATGAACTGGCTCTCCGTACGCCAAGTACCTAGTATTGATTGATTCATATGTGAGAAAGGAAGAAAAGGTAAGGAAAACTCCATGCATGTGAGAAAGGAAGAAAAGGTGAGGAAAGAGTGCTAGCTCCATGTCAGAAAAAGGAAGAAAAGGAAAAGGATGCGTCGATGCCCTGTCCTTCTCAAAAAAGAGAGAGACAAGGTTGTCGGAACAAGCTAGATGCGTTACGTACACAGAGGAATGGATCGAGAATATATTTTTTAGAGCAACCATGTATTTCATTAATCGAAAATCAAGTTACATGAGGCAATACACATAGAAACTAAAAGACAGACCGGGATAAACTGATTATCCTGAAATTGCAGATAAAATCCTAAGAGATCGAGAAATACAAAACGATCCCTAGAGTTTCCTGCAGCCACCGTAGCCAGCGGCCGCCGCCCGAATCCAGCGCCGCCGAGACGGACACCGGAAGAGACGCCGAGCCTCCACCATTGCAAGATCCAAAAAAGCACCATCGCCAACGAAACGAGGCTTTATGAGTCGATGAACAGGCATGCTGCACGCAGCGAGCCACATGTCGTTGTGGCACGTCGACCGGGGGCGTCCCCGTGCTATCTTGGACCAAGATCTGTCGCCTCCCATCGACGAAGTCAGAGAAGAACGGCAGATCTACCACCTCCGCACCAACATCCGCGCTCTAGAAGAACTACCTCGCCCCGGCCGATCACTTCGGTCGGAGACATATTAATTACCTTCTTTATCCTGGGACCCTTGAGAGCTCGCTTCCCTTCCTGAACTGAGGAAACCGGCGCCTGAGACTGCGGAATGGGTGCCACCTAACTATGATTCGGTGAAGGTTCAACCTTCCTTCACAGATATAGTTATAGTAGTTCCACTCGATGTGGATCGCGCCCATGCTTGCTCAGCTCCCGGATCAGGCTCCTAAACCTATTTTCAATAAATAAGTCATCTGGTCTATGTTGTTGGAGTTCCGCATGACGCCTTAATCCCACCTCTGTGTCTTAGGAATAGCCTTTTCTTCTTTATTGTATCCCAATCCTTTAGAAAGTATTTGAGAGGTTGGAATGTTAATGAGTACAGTGATGCCAGTATCCGTAAAGACAATCTTATTAGAAGCAAGCATAGAGGTAATTGAAAAAAAGGCTGAGGAACAACCATTCAGGAATGGACACTCAGATATGAGCTAGAGGCTCAACTTGTGAAGATATATGAAATGGAGGAACTCTACTCAAAGGCAGAAAAGAGGTTGTGAACAATGGTTGCTGAAAGGATACTCAAACACAGCTTACTTATTACCGGAACTCTATCCCCCCGATTCCTTCCCTTCTGGAAGAAAACGATACCGAGAACACCATCAGGCAATAGCACTTGCTAAAATGAAAATATCATCTGCGTCATAAAATATTCTATTGCTATTCAGGAGAACACAGGTTTCGAAAGCTTACTGCCGGCCGCTCTAGCTCTCGACTTTACGTATAGGAATTTCAGGTACATTGGTCGATGAAAGTGAGCATCTATCTTACGCCACTTACTCTAGCTTGACTTTGTGGAAGACGTCCGATTGAATGATCTCCAGTGGGTTCTATTACCATGTGTACCTAGCCTTCTTCCTTATTTTGGACCAGGCTCTCTGCTTCTGTCAGTATAGAGGAAAGTCTTCAATCCCTTGAGATAAATCAAAAAATGGCCAATAAAAATACCTAGCATGACACATAAGCTACGCCATCTGAGCCTGTCCACTTGCTAGTCAGGAAAAATAACCGCTCCGTTCCGTGGGCTTCTTTCGCTGCTCTCTTCACGCTCGCTTTACGAGTGCAACCAAGTTCAATAAACTGTTCATGCTAATTCTCGCCGCCGTAGAAATGACACACGCCAGCGACACGCCGAGAAACTGATCTCGCCAGATCTGAAGAACGGCGAGAAGACCAAGCTGTCGATCTGAAGGACCGACAAGCAAACATTGACATCAACTCCGAGTCGCCGCCGGTGTGGGGTAGAGCTGAGGCATATTTATTTGCCCGGGCGCCGCTCCCACCACCCCAACGGCGCATCACAGCAGACAGACCCTAACCCTAACTATTAGGCGGAGAAACGAGGTCCCCCCTCCCTCCTGCTGCCGGAGCGGCAAGCGGAGGGAGAGGGAACCAGCGTCGTCGCCGGCTGAGATCTGGAGGGAGGGAGTTGGTCGCCGCCGCCTGTGAGGGAGGGAGAGGCGAAAGGTTTGTTGAGGTAAGACGACGCGGCTGGATCGGGAATAATTGGGGGAGAGAGAGAGAGAGAGAGAGAGAGCGGGATTGAACGTACACTGTGTCCCCGGCCCCGTGACGATGTGCCGTTACCTGCCACACACACGAGGCCACCTCCCTTTTCGACTGTCGGTGGAGAGAGGGAAAGGGGAGTATGTGCGCTCTTTATACGTTGGACCAGAGATTGTACAAGGGAAAAAATGGTGCGTTAGAGCATCTCTAACAGGTCCCGCAACAAGGCTCGAACCGCAAATAAACCGTAGTTTTACGGTTTTGGGCAAAAAAATGCCGTAAAACGCCCTGTACCTCAATTTTTTCCAGTAAACCTAAACCGAGGGCCGATTCCCGCATATACCCAGTACGCGCACCCAGTTTTTCGGTTTACCGCATAGTCACGCGCGCTTGGCGGGAGGGACGTTTCACCCCTTCTGTTTCCCGCTCCCGCGCCGCCGCCGGCGTCGATCCCCTTGCCACCGCGCCGTCCGTCCTCCCCTCGCCACCCAAGCGTCACCATGGACCTCCCCGTGCCGCTGCCTGTCAATTCCGCAGTGGCGCGACCCGAATCGGGCCCTCCCGTGGCGCCCACGCCTCCCGCCACCGGGGCCTCCACTGCGCCACCCGCGCCTCACGCCGCCGCGGACAAGCGGAAGCGCCAGGGCATGCGCATCGTCACGGGCGCCGGGTACGGCGCGGCCACGTCCTCCGGGCTCCCTCCCGCATTGGTGGCGGAAAGGTCCGGCCTGCCGCCGCCGCCTCACGGGCAGCCAAAATCGGTGGTTTCCGGGCCAACAAAGACGAAGGAGACAGCGGCTAACAGACCTGCGCCTCCTCCACCTGCAGTACCCCCCAGGCGTCTGGAACCGCCGCCTCGACCGTCACCGATGCCGGCGCCCACCACGTGCTCGACGAATCGTCGAAGAGGTAACATTTCACCCTGACTCTCCGAATGTGTGTCAAATTGGTTTAGATGCTTAGTTTTTTTAGGTTTTGCATTGTGTAGTTTAAATTTGCATTCCGTACCTATTTCGTATGTGAGCATGTTGGAGGAGGCCGAGATAAACATTGAGGACAAGTTTCATCGGTTCATGCCGGAACCATCACCTCACTCATTGAGATTTCTCCAAGGCCGATATGATGTCATCAAATTATTGTGAATGTTGGGTATTGAAAACTATTGTGAATGTTGCGTAATGAGAGTGCAAAAACTATTGTCTAAATGCATAGGTTATTCAAAATCACTAAGATTCGTTTTTACGGTAAGGGTTTTAGGGGATCTATTCCGGCGAAACCCGAGCCATATCGTAAAAATGGTTTGCGTTTATGGTATGCATTTTTGCGGGATCTGATAGAGATACTCTTAGAAAAGAAATTGTGGCACCATTATTGTTGCCGCTCAGTTATGCAAAACAATTTGACCTCCGGCATGTTCTTTTTGCAAAATTGTTCGCCTATATAAACCCCATGAACAGCCATGAACGAAGGCCATGGCGCATTAGAAAAGAAATCGGGGACGCTGGTATGACTTGAGGCGGATCACTGGTACTACTAACACCAGGCGCCGTTTGAGTGCTTTATTTATAAAGCGGGGCCTAACGCCTTCGTTCGAAAAAGAAGTCTTGCAAAAATTTGAAGTTCGTACACAGTGCACGTCCTAAAAGTGCATTTCACAAGTGACACAATGATCTGGTGAGGGCCTACGCTTCAAGGTGATCAAAGGACGTTGGTGGGGTAAACACTTTGCACACCCGAATGGAACAGTCCCTCTAGAGAGAGAAAAACCAATGGATTAGTGGTGAATCCAACCGGCTCTGAACCTCCTCGCACTCAAAAGAAGACCTGCAGTTCACCCTTACAAATTACCGAGCAATCTAATAAAAAATCTAACAGACAAGAACAGAGCACATCCTTCCAAATACTAAGCTCCCTAGAAATAAAGAGCTCTTCTTGATTGTGGCCCCACCTTTTGGAGATTTTATTTTTTGCCCCTTTTTATTTTGGACTTTGATTATTTGTCCTCTTTTACATTGTAATTTATTTTTGCCCCACTTTTATTTGGACTTTGATAATTTGCCCCTTGCTGGCTGGGCCCGCGTGCCAATGACGAAATTACCCTTTTGGTTGTTTTTCTGGATCGATCCGAATCAGTAGCGCTCGTCTCTCCCGACATAGATATGGAGAGCTTGCGGCGGCCACGCTGTTCCCCCACGATACTCTCGCCCCGCTGACCCCGTCCTCTGTTCGGTGCTCGATTATCACGACGGCAGCCACGAACGCCTCGGTGTTGAGTGTCCGGACGTCACCCGAGCCGCCGAAGCTGGCAAACATCTAGGCCCTATGCTTGGGCGCCTCCGGCACCACCCTTGACCACGCCTCCTGCGCGGCTCCGCCCCGTCACCGCCCACCGCCTACAGCAGCGCTGCCAAGGGAGGGAGCGGGAGACTGCCAGGGAGAGGACGACGCAGTTGGAGTTGGAGGCTGCCGGAAGCATTCGGAGTTCGAGGCTACCGGAAGTGTTCGGAGTTCGAGGCTGCCGGAAGGGGTTTGGGCGTACAGGTGGAAGCGGTGGGGTTTGGAGAGAGAGCCGAGGTTGAGTGGGAGAGCGAGGAGGATCTCGCCAGACTTGGAGAAGAACGCCAGATTTCAGAGAGGGAGCAGCAAAGCGGCGGTAGGATGAGCAGCTCCTCTATTAAATAGACGGGGCATTATCGTGTGGAGATGTTGCCTAACGTAATCAGATGATGTTAAAAGGATTAAACAAAATTCAAAAGGGCAAATGATCAAAGTTCCAAAAAAAATAATCAAAACCTAAAGTAAACAGGGGCAAAAAAATAAAATTCCCCCACTTTTTAGGTTGTGGAAAAAAGTCCCTAGAAATAGAGAGCTCTCGGTTCTCGTGGCCCCATGTTTCTCGTTGTGAAAAATTCTTTTCTGCCTGGTATCTGGTCTCGGGCGCTTGGATGCTGTGTGGCGGGTTGCACAGAGAGAGGTTTTTTTTAGCATGGACTCAGCCGTACACCACCCTGTTGTTACCATCCATTCGCGTTGAGAATACTAGATATACGTTATGTTCCAGACATGAATTTGCTGGACATAAAAATGAGGTTACAACTTTTTTATTATATTATTCAACAAAGTGTGACAAAACAAATACATCAGTCGATCAAAGCCATCTTCTTGGCGGTATCTGTCGCAACACCTAAAAATGATAATAGGATGGTCCAGATCGCTTCCAACACTAGTAGGAAAACCCTTATAGGAGCAACAATACCAGTGGCGAACATTTTTTTCTGGGCGCCACTGCTAAACCCTGTGGCGCACAGGAAATAGTGTGCGCCACTGGTATAGCATTAGCAGTGGCGCATAGAGAAATATGTGCGCCACGGATATTGGTTCCCTGGGTGCCAGGGGATGAGGGAGAATACCGGCAGCGCACGCAAAAATATGTGCGCCACCGGTAGCCTATTACCAGTGGCGCACATACTTTTGTGTGCGTCACTGATATTTTGCCTCATTTTTTTCCATTTCTGAGAATACCGGTGGTGCACCGATTTCCTTGAGTGCCACTGGTAACCTGGCACCTCACTTAGCTCGCCCCACCCACCACCACCTCCATTATTGCTAACTCATTCACCCCCTCCCCACTCAGCTCGACCCCTCTTCCTTCCCAGCTCATTCCCCCATCTCCTCCCCCCCATTTTAGCCAATTTAACCCCCTTTAGTTGATAGATGTAAACAAATCTCTCTTCCACATCTATGTAGATCTAGATCTACTAATTAAGATCTCTCCACACACTCTTCTAAATTCATAGATCTACTATATCCCTCTCCAACAAGCACCCCACACCACTCTCTATCGATCGATCGACGTGTCGTCTCGCGGTTATCTTCTCGTGTGTACTTATATATCTAAGGTGACTAATGGATTGGAGGACGTAATAAATAAATGAAATTGTGAGATTTGGGTGGATGTGATCACTACACATAAATGAAATTGTATTGTGTTCTCGATCCGAAGATGATGTGATATGAAAATGAGTTGCCAATGTATTACCAAAATGTTGATTCATTTCCGTTTCGGCAAAATTTTGGCACTCCGCCTAGATCCTATTTGTAGGAAGGTCATGCCGAAATTTTGCATGAAAACAACAACCGATGGTTCTAAATAATTATCTTGCTTATATGTACCGTGCAGGCGATAATGGTCATCATGAGCAAAAGGAAAGTGGCCAGATATCTGAAACACGCTACGGACGACATGTTTCAAAATAACCGCACAGAGATAAAATGTTCGTGTCGAAAATGCAAACTGAGTACCTTGCACAACCCCTATTCCGGCACAGTGCGGATCACCTGCTCATGCGTGGTTTCATGGATGGCGCTCAGTGGATAAGTGATGAAAATGATGTGGAGGTCCATGGGGCGGCGGCAGCAAATGATGATCAAGGGAAGCAGGACAATAACGACGAGCAGGACAATAACGACTAGGGGTTAGAAGACGAAGAGCCTCCCGCACATGATGGAGAAGAGGCTGAACAACATGTAGAAGACGCGAACACGCGGACGCCGCTAACTTCGGTCGTGCGGGACCCTCATTTGCAAGAACTACTTCTCAAGAAATCTAGCTGGCGCAACTTGAGATAGACTCGAATACTCCATTGTATGCAGGTTGCAGGCCGGAGGAGTCCCGCTTGAAAGTAGCTCTCGATGTTCTGCAGATGAAGGCAAAATACAAATGGAGCGACGCACGTCGACGCTAGTCTGCAATACTGGCACAATCTCCTTCCCGAGTAGAACACGTGTCCTAGTAGTCTAGACGAGGCCAGAAAGTCGTGTGCCCTCTTGATTTACCGCACGAAAAATACCACGTCTGCATCAATGATTGTTACATTTATCGGAAAGAGGACGCGGACAAGACCACATGTCCAGTGTGCAACGCTGCTCGATACAAGAAAGGGAAGAAAGCTCCCGAAAAGTTGTGTGGTACTTTCCGCTCATTCCCCGTCTACAGCGGTATTTCCAGGACAACAAGGAAACAGAGCTCATGCGCTGGCACGCGGAAAGAAAGAAGCCAGTGCTGAAGGATCCAAAGCGGAATGAAAACGTACTGCTGACACACCCTTCGGATGCAACCCAGTGGAAGGCATTAGACGCTCACGATCCAAGTTTCGGAGCAGAGCCAAGGAACATCAGGTTGGGTGCGAGCACCGATGGACTCAATCCATTTGGCAACTAGAGCAGCACACATAGCACCTGGCCCGTGTTTGTATGGATATACAACCTCCCCCATGGTTGTGCATGAAGAGGAAGTACATACACATGAGCATGCTGATCCAAGGGCCGAAACAATCAGGGAACGACATCAATCTGTATCTGCAGCTACGAAAGATGAGCTAGACACGTTATGGGCTAAGGAAGGGGTCAATACATGGGACGCCGTCGCAGAAGAATATTTCCGTATGAGATCCGCGTTGATCTGTACAGTGCACGACTTTCTCGATTACGGTTATGTCGCAGGCATGGTGTGCCACGGACATTTCGAATGTGTGAGGTGCATGGATGATACGACATACGTCCAGCTTAAGAAAGATCCAGGACTTCGAAAACCGTCTACATGGGTCACCGAAGGTGGCTACCCAAGAATGACCCGTGGAGAAAGCGTGGAGACATGTTCAACGGTGAAGACGAGCCCGAGGACCTCCACGTAAGAGGAGTGGCGAAGAAATCAAAACGCTTTTGAATAATTGGGAACAGTGCCCTGCGCCGGGAAAGAAGTGAAAGGCACCAAAACCGCTCTTGGAGGTATGGAAAACGAGGTCCATGTTTTGGGACTTGTCGTACTGGCCTTTCCTCGGCACACCTCATTGGCTTGATGTCATGCATATCACGAAGAATGTGTTCGAGTGTTTGTTTGGCACTGTGCTAACATGCCGGAGAGGACCAAAGATGGGCCGAAAGCAAGAAACGACCTTATACATTTGGGTATCAGGAAAGAGCTTCAGGGGGACGCCCGACTATTGATGATCAGTCGGATGAGGAGACGGACGGTCACAAGGGCAAAATGTTAAGAGGAATGACTATTACTGCCCCCCCCCCCCCTGCTTCACTCTGCAGAATGAGGTCGATCAACTCTTCAAGTGCCTTCTAGGAGTCAAAGTGCCTTTCGGTTACGCGGGGCTGATAAGTAGATACCGAGACCCGAAGAAACAAAGCTTCAGCGGGATGAAGTCTCATGACTGTCATGTGATGATGACGCAGATATTTCCGGTTGCAATCCGAGGGATAATGGTCAAGCACGTCCGTGAAACCCTTTTTGGCCTTGTAACTTTTTCGACGTCATCTCTCGAAAGTCGATCAGCCGGAAGGAACTCGCAAGGCTGCAGGAAGAGATCGTTGTGATACTATGCGAGCTTGAGATTTACTTCCCGCCCGCATTCTTTGACGTTATGGTACATCTGTTGGTCCATATCGTGGATGACATCATCCACCTCGGGCCGACATTCTTGCACAACATGATGGCGTTCGAAAGGATGAATGGGGTCATCAAAGGATTCGTTCGTAACAGGGCCCGTCCGGATGGAAGCATCATCCAGGGCTTTCTCACCGAAGAGTGCATCTCTTTCTGCACGAATTATCTAGACCTCGAGAACCATGTTGGTTTGCCCGTAAACAAGCACCTTGGCAGCCTAAATGGAGTAGGTCACAAAACTGGCCAGAGGGAATTGCATGTGGACTTTGAGGGTCGACGCGCCGACTTTGCCAGAGCCCACTTAGTAGCACTACAACACATTTATATGGTCGACACTTGGTTGACAGAGCACAAAAACATGATTGAGAAGAAGTATAGTGACCGGGGCAAGCCGAGGACGGAGGGAGAAATAATCAGAGAGCACAACTCCTCTTTCGCGCTTTGGTTCAAAGACCGGCTTATGGCTAATCCCCCGCCAATGACTTGTACGGAAGATAAACTCTTACTCGCCTTGTCACATGGCCCCGCGCCCAAACTCTCAACTTACCAAGCATATGATATCAACGCGTACACATTCTACACTGAGGCAAAAGACCAAAACAGTGATTATCAAAACTCAGGGGTAACGATGGAATCCTACACCGGTGACGTAAAGACAAGATACTACGGAAGGATCGAGGAGATCTGGGAGCTTAGCTACTCTGGAGAGAAGGTGTCGATGTTCCGTGTCAGATGGGCTAAGAACGTCATACCCGAAGACCGATATTTCACCACCATGTCCATACCCGAAGCCAAATCAAGCGCCAACGCCGGAGCGGAAAATGAGCCATGGGTATTGGCTAAGCACTGCACACAATGCTTCTTCATAACCGACCCGTCCAGGCCTAGCCGTGTTGTCGTGAGGAGAGGCAAAAGGACCATCATCGGAATGGATGGAGTCGCCAACGAGTACGACTTCGACCAGTACGGCGACCCAAAGATTGAAGATGACGAAAACGATAAGGCAACATACACCACAAGAAGAAGTAGGACCACACTACCAGCTAAGTTAACAGGTTTTATGTTTAAAAGAAGAAGTCACGATGCGGGGCTAAATTATTCAATAGCTACCAAGAAAGGAAAGAAGATTGTGAAACGCTGAGAAACACGCGCGATGCATGTGTGCAGTGTATGCGAATGAAGAAACTATTATTACATGTATCTTTTTTTGTATAACTATATATGCACTTATCGAAATGTTTGAAAGTTGGACTATCTATGCATGTGTGCAAATTTTTAACATATCTGCAATTTGACTGTTTTTGAAAATTTTGACTGCAAATATATATGAAATATTGACTGCAAATATATATGAAAATTTTGACTGCAAATATGTATGAAATATTTGACTGTTTTTTAAAATTTTGACAGCAAATATGTATGAAATATTGGACAGTTTTTGAAAATTTTGAAAATCAAATCCCAGTACCCGTGGCGCACAAATATTTTGTGCGCCACCGGTAAGCTGGGTGTGGGCTTATCCCTAACCCCGCGCGCCCTGGCGGCAGTTCAATTGGATTCGTTTTCTTTTCCCCTCCCGCTACTCGCCGTCGCCGTCGCCCCCGCCCCTGCTCACCGTCGCCCCGAGGAGCCCCTGCTCGCCGTCGCCCCAAGGCGCCGCCGTCGCGCTCGAGGAGCCCCTGCTCGCCGTCGCGCCCGAGGAGCCCCTGCTCGCCGCGCCCCTCTCGCCTCGCCTACTCGCCAACCCCGTCGATCCCCGCCGCCGTCGGTCACCGTCCTCCCCACGTCATCCCCGACCCGCCGCCGTCCGCCCGAGGTGCTTCTCCATCCCCTCCCCTGCCTCCCCTCCCCTCCCCTGCCCTGCTCCATCCCCTCCCCGGCCCTCCCCTGCTCCATCCCCTCCCCTGCCCTGCTAGCTGCATCCCCTCCCCTGCTTGCTAGGATAGTTGCTGCTGCTAGTTAGTGCTAGGTTAGTTGCTGCTGCTAGTTGATTCAAATAATTTTTTGTCTTAGGAATTTCAAAAACTGCGAAAAATCCTAAGTTATGGTCACTGTTTAAACATGCCTTCAAAAAGGACTTGTATTAAGGTGCTAGAAATTTTCAAAAAATTATTTCTAAGGTTGATCATGAAAAACTAACTTAGTAGAAGAGATCCATGAAGGTAAATTGTAAATAGGATCAAGATTTGATAATTTAGGAAGCCTCCGAAGTTGGTACTTTTTAACAAAATGTGTGTCCAATCTAAGTATGAGACACAAATCGAAATCAGTCGTTTTTTTAGTTTTTGTTGCCTAATATTATATGTTGCATATTATCTATGAATTTGCTTATGTCTTTGGTATAGAGATGAAGAGTAAAGAGAAGGCGGAAGCTATAGCTACATGAACCCGCTAGCGGAAGAGAGAAGGAACCGGATGAACTTTATCTAGCTAGTGACTCGATCGAGATGTATTGTATGTGATTCTAGTTTCTTAACCTAGCTAGAGCGACTCGATCGAGATGTATTACACTTGTACCAAATGTGATGAACTTGTCTATTTCGGAACATTCAAATGTGATGAACTTGATAAACCGATTTGGCCACTTGATCTCTATTTGTACTACACTTGTACCAAACTGTGTACTGCTTGTGTATTTATACCTGTACAAATACGAAATATGATGCAGCAGAAAAAAAACAGAAAATATACTAGTGTCGCACAAAAATAAATACGAGTGGCGCACACGGTGACCTACCGGTGGCGCACGAAATCTGCTACCCGTGGCGCACATAGCCCGTGCGCCACTAGCCGGCACAGGTACCAGTGGCGCACATATGGTGGCTACCAGTGGCGCACAAATATGTGCGCCACCGGTAAGGGAGATACCGGTGGCGCACAAATATGTGCGCCACTGGTACCTGTTATCAGTGACGAGCTAGCGGTGGCGCACACGTGTGCGCCACCGGTAGCCTTTTTTGTGTGCCACTAGTAGACCTTTTCCTACTAGTGCAAGTATCCTAACCTCACAGCGACGCACGCCATCTTAACCGGAGGCCTCACGAAACCGACCAACGGCAAGCCGGGAGCATAAACTGGTCCAGTAAACTCTCAGCGCGCACAATCTGCGTACGTATTAGAAGTCGCCACCTCCCTCTTCCGCCTACCCATTTCAGGAGAGATCAACGCATTGACCTTGCCAGCCATGCCGTCGAAGCCGCCACGACGCGAGACAGCGCCACCGTCCTGCACGCGTCCATGAGCACGGGTCCGCCGCCGAGACCCCGCTGCGTCACGCCGTCGAGACTCGCTGTTATCGACGTGCGTCTCGACGCAGTTCTCCCTCCTGGCACCGCGTACCACCATCGCCCGATATGGGAGACCTAAATCTAGGGTTTTCCCCGGAACAGCGTGGGCGAGAAAACGAGCATAGCAATGATGTCTTCTACAAGGTTTTGCTAATTGTCAATCTATTATTTTTGGACACATGTCCAGTATTTGTTAATGGTTTTGCTAATTCTCAATCTATTATGATTTTCTAAAAGAGCGTTCTCAAGGAAATACCATGCAGTTCTTTGTTTTGTTTCACAGCTTGGTAGTGGTCCATCAAGGCACTCATCTTTACAGTATGACAGTATCTTCTTCTAACTTTTGAAAATGACATTAGAATTTCTTATAGTAATAGTTGTTTTCTAAATCTTTTTGGTACAGAAATAGTTTTTTCAATTGTATTAAGCGATAGTTTTATGTATAAGATAGTTGAATGTGTGTGCGTATGCACGCATTTTTTTAATACCAGTGACGAATGATACTCTTGTGGCGTCGTGACTTTGCTATCTCAAAAGATATCAAGACATATCTCTCTATATTATAATTATTTTGTTTACCTCTAATGTTTTGTGTGAAATGAATTTGATTTGTGACAGCAAAAAAAACATTGCTAGAAACAAATACGCTTATAGATAATGAAGTTTTCTTCACACGCATTGAGTGTTAAAGACATGTTATACTCCAATATCAATTGGGCGCGGCAACGCGCGCCTTACCCTTCTAGTTTATTCGATATGCAACATCATGCGCTACTGTACCAAATTTACTAGCAACTCTTGTGATGTTCCTGCAACACACGCGTGGCCGTGCACTCAGTGACAAAACTAATTAAGCTCATTAATTTTACAGCCGGATCATGGGGAATTCACTACCGGAATCGGCAAAGGGCTAAATACACTCGGCGAAACATTTGCCGAGTGCGACACTCGATAAACACCACTCGGCAAAGATGGCTTTGCCGATGTTTTTTTGGGACACTCGGCAAAGTCGTCTTTGCCGAGTGCCACGAAAAGCACTCGGCGAAACATTGCACTCGGCACAATAAAGTAGACGGACGGCGAGGAGACGGAGTTCGCTACTTTACACTCGGCAAAGTACCACATCAGCACTCGGCAAAGCAGGGTTGGCAGGACTACCGGTGGCCACCACGTGGCGTGCCTTTGCCAAGTGTAATGAGAAAACACTTGGCAAAGCATGTCATATTTGCCGAGTGCTTTTTCATTACACTCGGCAAATCCAGGGCTGCCAGGACTACTGGTGGTCGCCACTTGGTGTAACTTTGTCGAGTGTTTTATTACACTCGACAAAGTCAAGTTAGGAGCTCGCGGATGGCGCCACGTGTGGTCAGTTTGCCGAGTGTTTCTCTAATACACTCGGTAAACAGTGCCAGAACCTAGCTCCCAGATCATGCCACGTGACATCTTTGCCGAGTATTTTTGGTTTTTGGAAAAAACACTCGGCAAAGGTGTACATATTTTTTCTTTTGTTTAATAGATATTCCTGTAATCCACAAAAAATATCACATAATTCATGGCAATCGATGTCGTGGACAACATATATAGTCAACATTCAACATTCAAATACATCATCATTTCGAGCACAACAAGCCGACATCATGGAAAACATACAAGTCACAAACATCATCATGTCGAGCATCGTAGTCCACCATAAGTTCACATACATAGCATAGTCTATCATAAGTTCACATACATAGCATAGTCTTTCATGGACAACGTATAACATACAAACCGACAACATCTAAAGAAATTCAGAAATATACACAACATGTCGAACACCGCCACAACATATACATCTACCGTCGATAGCATCCGCGAGGCAAAACTATAAAATGAAGACGACATTACTCAAATGTTTTAATAACTTCAAACTAATGGCATCCAACATGTATAGAATCTAAACTTTAGCAACAAGAGTTGAAGAGAACTAACCGGAGTTAACATCAGGACGATGGAGTACCACCATGAGGGGTGACTGGGCTCGTGTAGCAGGACCATCTCCAGGATCATTTTATCCAGTTGATCCATGCATGTTTAAGTAAGAGATAGTAACTACAAATCTCTATGGTTAGGAAGAGCAATTATTGGTGATTAAGAAGTTTGAAGAGAACTAACATGAGTGTTTGGAGCATATGAAGGAGGGACGATTGTCATCGGTGGTAGCTGAGTGCCATAGACATGAGCATAGAGAGCCTGCAGATTAGTTTTGAAGTGGTAAGGTTACATGTAGCAAAGACCAAGGTTAAGTAATGAAAGTAAGATTTCCTCTTGGCTATTACGTGCAAGAACTAACCCCGGATTGTTCCATTAGGTAGGCTCGTTGTCTTGCTTCTTCGCCCAACCTCCTCTCGAGGGCTTCACGCTCTTCCCGACGTTGTCTCCTTTCATCCACCAGCTAGGCATTGAGTATGTCATCGAAACTCATCGTCGTAGCAATGCAAGCATGTAAGACCGAGGAGGATAAATGAAAAAGAACAAACCTAGAGATCGGTAGATGTATTAGGCCCTGGGCGACGTTGTACGAGGCCACCTCCCTTTTCGACTGTCGGTGTAGAGAGGGGAAAGGGGAGTATGCACGCTCTTTATACGTTGGATCAGAGCTTGTAGAAGGGGGAAAAAATGGTGCGTTAGAGCATCTCTAGCAGGTCCCGCAACAAGGCTCGAACCGCAAATAAAAAAGAATCTACAAGAAATTGAGAATCTCTGATGAAAATCCCATGTCACGGACAATAAAGTTTGTAAGTAAGAAAATATAATACTTCCTCCGATCCATATTAATTGTCGCTGAATCGGATGTATCTAGACATGTTTTAGTACTAGATACATCTGATTCAGCAATCGGAGGGAATAGCAACCTTTCTATGTAAGATTGCTTGGAAACAAAACGAAGATTCTTTCTACAAAGAATAATTTAAATGACTGATAACAGTGTAATGCGGTGGCATTATCAACTTCAGAGCGCAAAAGGAGTGGCGCGTACTCAGCCATTGGTCAATCTACAGATGCATAACAATGGCAATTTAGAATATACTGGGATGATCTTGAAAATCATTGACATACACCGTATATGCAGAACATAAACATACATGTGCTTCCAGAATAGCATCCTCGCCACAGAAGCTTGAACCAGATGCAGCACGGGCATTGTAATGAATAATTGTGTTGACGTCGTGTATAAAATCCCTGTACAGGATCATCATAGATTCATTGAGGCGGTATAAACTCCCATACATAAATACTGCCGAGGACAAGTCAAGTGAAAAAAGACGTAGCACAAGGAAATTTGACCTGCAAAATGGTAACCATATTAGCAAGTAGCTGCATCAGGACATGTCATATCATCTCCAAAAACCCAAAAAAAATGCATCCGGACCAAAGTATGAGTCTGACAACTAATTTGATCCATGTGCTTTCCCCACCTAGCTCTTAGTGCAACCATTGAATCATTTCATCGAACATTTGGAGAACACACACAAATTATATCGCTGATGTATAAATACCTTGATACAGATTAAATCCCTTGGCTGATCATGTTGACCTCATCAGAGTTCGCTGGTCAGGGAGGCAACGATGGCGTAGATGGGCGACTAGGGCAACGGAGCTGGCGGGTGCGGGAGCCTCTCGCCTCAGGGCGCAGGACGTCGGCGACCGCATGCGGGCTCGTGGCGCAGTGGTAGGTCGAGCCAGCGCTATTGCGGCCGCAGGGGCGGGGCGGCGCAAGTCGCGGCGGCGGCGGGTGAGGTGCAGGGGTAGGGCTGTGGCAGCGGCAGGAGTGGGTCACGGCGGCTGTTTGGGTTCCGGCTCGAGGCGCACAGGCAGGGCGGCGCTGTGGCAGGGGCAGGTGGGAATCGTTGGTTTTGCCTAGCCGAAGAGAAGACGTGATTAGCGGTTCCGTGCGACAGACTGTGTTTTAGAGCTAATGACGGGCGGCAATTGAGCCTAGTTTGATGGCTGTGATCTGTTGGATCTGCCCCTCTCGCTCTTTTTATATTGGTATAGATATAGACTAGAAGGGTAAGGCGCGCGTTGCCGCGCCCAATTGATATTGGAGTATAACATGTCCATGCGTTTGAATAATTTTATTATCTATAAGCGTATTTGTTTCTACTTTACATCTTTATTGTCTAGCAATGGTTTTTGTATGTCACAAACCAAATTAATTTCACACAAAACATTAGAGGTAAACAAAATAATTAGAATATAGAGAGATATGTCTTCATAATTTTTTAGATAACAAAGTCACGACGCCACGAGAGTATCATTCGTCACTGGTATTATAAATGCGCGCACACGCACACACATTCAACTATCTTATACATAAAAATGTCGCTTAATACAATTAAAAACCGTTTCTGTACCAAAAAGATTCATCTCTTCTCTTCTCTACTATATAATATTGTTAACGGTGTCCGGTACGTCGTGGCGATTTTACGTGTAACCCCCTAACAAGTTGGTAAATTAACCCGCGGTCCAACAGTTGAGTTCAAAGTTTTGTGTTTCAGCCCCTCGTAACGCTTCGACAAACAGACAGACAGACGCGAACCCAGCGCCGCCGCCGGCCCCATATCCAGCAGCTGGAGCGCCACGCCGCCGAGGCTGTTCTCTTCGTCCTCGACCTTCCTCCCAGAAAGGCCACATCACGGGCCAGCCACGGGGTGGGAACAGGATCAAAAAACAGCATCACGCACGCATGACCCACAATCCCTCTGCAACTGGCCGCGCGCCGCCGCTGCTGCTTGCCGCCCACTTCCCTGGCAAACTCCGTCCCCAAATCTCTTCTAGAAATAAGAGATTTAACGGCAGCGGCCGGCGGCGCTTCCTCCGACGATGTCCCCATTATCCAGTTGGAGAACCTCACAGGTACCCGGCCTGACGGAGGTGTCGATGTGCTGCTCCCAATTTCTGGGCTGGGGCGTCAGTGCGTCACCGTCAACTGAATGACGGAGGTGAGCAACTGGTTAGGGACTTCCAAAGTTCTTACTGTCCGTGCTTGGGTGGTGGTGGTGTCCCAGGAGCACTCAGCGGCAGTACGTGTCAGATGATCAGGATAATGAGTTAATTTTGTGTACCCATAGGCCATAGCCCATGCTCTCCACGACCACACGATTCTTTTCATTCATAATAATAATGTATCTCGAACACCTCGTCCACCAGCTGGTCTGCTCCCCATGGATCCAAATCGCGTCGTCCTCGCCCTTCCCCCATCCGCCGGCAACGGTGGCCGCGGGGACCGCATACGCGGCCTTGGGCTCTATGCTGGCCGCCGCGGGAGCTCGGATTCCCAGCGCAGATACCAGCTCCAAGATGCAGAGGCGGGCGCGAGCTGCGCGGGGGCGCCGGCGCGAGCGGTGGGAAGGGGCGGTGGTCGGATTGGAGAGGGAGGAGTGCTGCTGGTCGGTATAGGTGTCGCTCACAGAGCGCCTGGCCGCAAGCGTCTTGCGTTGAAGAGGAAGGACGCTACCATTCCGCTTCTTTCTTTTTTTTGGTCCCTGAAGCGACCGAATTAGCGCGCTGCGTTGCACGCTGGGGCGCTTACCTATTAATCCGACTTTTTGCTATTTATTTTTATTAGCATAAGCGTCCGACTAAGCGTCTTGCAGTGTACTTGCCCTAAAGGACGAGGGCGAGTTCATGGCGGCCGGCCTCGCGTCTGACCGGCCGGGCGATGCCGAAATCGGCGGCGAGCGGATGCCGGGAGCGTAGGACCGTCGACGGCGCGGGCCATACTCTCTAGGGCGTGTAGAGCGAGCTGGGTGCGTTCTAGGCCAATCGGCTGGAGCACGATCTTTGCCATTGTCGGAGGGAGGAGTTCATGCGTGGGGAGATAATGGAAAACGAGCCAACTGAGGGTACGGTTACAAGAGTCGATAGAATTTGAAAAATAGTCGCTCGTAACGCCCATGTTTTTAATTGAAAACTTATTTTGTTTTTTCTCGCCCGTTGCAACGCACGGGCATGTTTGCTAGTAAAACTATTATTACTATGAGAAATTCTAATATCATTACCAAAAGTTAGAAGAAGATACTGTCAGACTGTAAAGATAATTGTCTTGATAGACCACTACCAAGTTGTGAAACAAAACAAAGAAGTGCATGGTATTTCCTTGAGAATGCTCTTTAAGAAAATCATAATAGATTGAGAATTAGCGAAACCGTTAAGAAGGCATCATCGCTGCAACGTTTGTTTTCTCACACACGCTGCTCCGGGGAAAATTCTAGATCTAGGTCTCCCATATCGGACGATGGTGGTACGCGGTGCCAGGAGGGATAACTGTGTCGAGACACACGTCGATAACAGCGAGTCTCGAAAGCGTGGCGCAGCGGGGTCTCGTCGGCGGACCCGTGCTGATGGACGCACACAGGACGGTGGCGCTGTCTCGCGTCGTGGCGGCGTCGACGACATGCCCGGCAAGGTCAATGCATTGATCTCTCCTGAAAATGGGTAGGCGGAAGAGGGAGGTGACGACTTTTAGAGCGTACGCAGACTGTGCACGCAGAGAGTTTACTGGACCGGTTTATGTTCCCGGCTCGCTGTTGGTCGGTTTCGTGAGGCCTCCAGTTCAGATGGCATGTGTTGGTGTGAGGTTAGGATACTTGGCAGCGATCAGGACCATCCTGTTATATTTTTAGGTGTTGCGACAAATATCGCCTGGAAGATGTTTTTGATCGACTGATGTATTTGTTTTGTCAGACTTTGTTGAATAATATAATAAAAAAGTTGTATGCTCATTTTTATGCCATGCAAATTCATGTCAGGAACCTAACGTATCTCTAGTATTCTCAATACGAATGGATGGTAACAACAGGGTGGTGTACGGCTGAGTCCATGCTAAAGAAAACCTCTCTCTCTCTGTGCAACCCGTCACACAGCTGCCAAGCGCCCGAAACCAGATACCAGGCAGAAAAGAATTTTTTCACAACCTGAAACGTGGGGCCACAAGCACCGAGAGCTCTCTATTTTTAGCGATTTTTTTCCACAACCTAAAAGTGGGAGGAATTTTAACTTTTGCCCCTGTTTACTTTGGTCTTTGATTATTTGCCCTCTTTTACATTAAAATTTATTTTTTGCCCCACTTTTCTTTGGACTTTGATCATTTGTCCTTCTGAATTTTCTTTAATCCTTTTAACATCATCAGATTACGTGAGGCAACATCTCCAGACGATAATGCCCCGTCTATTCAACAGAGGAGCTACTCGTCCTATCGCCGCTTTGTTGCTCCCTCTCCGAAATCTGGCGTTCTTCTCCAAGTCCGACGAGATCCTCCTCGCTCTCTCCCACTCATCGTCGGCTCTCTCTCCGAACCCCACCGCTTCCACCTGTACACCCGAACCCCTTCCGGCAGCCTCCAACTCCAACTACGTCGTCCTCTCCCTGGCAGTCTCCCGCTCCCTCCCTTGGCAGCGTTGTTGTAGGTGGCGGGCGGTGCCGGGGCGCAGCCGCGCAGGAGACGTGCTCGAGGGCGGTGCCAGAGCCGCCCAAGCACGGGGCCTAGATGTGTTTTGCCAGCTTCAGCGGCTCGGGCGATGGCCGGACGCTCAACACCGAGGCGTTCGCGGCCGCCGTCGTGATAATCGAGCACCGAACAGAGGATGGGGTCAGTGGGGAGAGAGCATCGTGGGGTAACAACGCGGCCGCCGCAAGCTCTCCATATCTGTGTCGGGAGAGACGAGCGCTACTGGTTCGGCTCGATTCAGAAAAACAACCAAAAGGGTAATTTCGTCATTGGCACGCGAGATCAACCTATCAGGGCAGATTATAAAAGTTCAAAGAAAAGTGGGGCAAAAAAAAAAATTACAATGTAAAAGAGGGTAAATAATCAAAGTACAAAGTAAATAGGGACAAAAAGTAAAATTCCCCAAAAAGTGGGACCACAGTCAAGGAGAGCTCTTTATTTTATTTCTAGGGAGCTTAGTATTTGGAAGGATAAGAATAGAAGATGCGCTAAGACTACTCATAGTGGGAGTAACATAGCTATTAACATAGATGACACATAGGTAAAAAAGATGACGTAGCATGTAATTAATGAAAAGGGAGGCAAATGGAGTAACATAGATAATTATCGTAACATCACATATCCCAATGCAATATGAGTCTATAATCTAATAAATGCACACTTGCATGACACCACACATATGTTACTACCCACTATAAAGGTAGTAATATAGACTGGAAATGCATCGAGGAGAACTTACCTTGTGAGTCACTACTCCGGCACTGGGCAGGAATACTACTAGCGAGGCTTATAGGCGGCTAGTTCTTAAAGAAATCTGTCAGCTATAACCTAGCCTATTGAATCTGGTACGCCCGAAGCACGAAATTAGATAGGTAGCCCTACCTACGGCTAGAAAAGTATCGTATTTTTCATGTTACTACTCTATGTTACTCCCCGCTGTGAGCAGCTAAGCATGTTTGGTTTCCTCAAAATAAATAAATGTACTTTGACACCTGAGCTGACCAAGTTATTAGCGTAAGAAAAAAACAGCAAACCCGACACGTGGCTCTTCCACGACGCCCGCACCTGACTTGCATCAACAGCTGCTCTGCTCTGCTGGAGGGAGACCGCTCGAGGTCGACGAGGAGCACGGCGGCAATGGCGATCTGACGCCGCCGCCGCCGGCGGAAACATGGAGCGGATCCTCAAGTCCGCCAGGGAGTCCGGCTCCCTCAACCTCTCCAACCGCTCCCTCAGGTCCATCCCCCTCTCTCCCCTTCCCGCATCCTCTTTCCACATCCCCCATCATCTGTTGTTCTAGCTGGATCTCGATCCGTTCAACTCTGCCGCGCTCCACTAGCTCGTGGTCCTATGCCGACCGAGCCGTGAACTGACAGTAGAAACTAACTAACGCATTAGATGATTCTCAACACCGCCAGCCATGGTCAGATCCAGACGCAAGATGATGGTACGCCTTAGGTGTAATTACGGCGACCAAATGCAAATTGTTCACTGTAAACCACAATCACAAGATATCTCGACCTTAGGTGTAATACTTATTCTGTCTTTGCTGTAACTGTTATTGCCCCGCCGCTGATGGTACGCCTCTACGTGTGTTTTTTTTTCCTTCAATGTAATTTTCTAGTGAGGTGCCTGGGGAGGTGTACAACAACTTGGACACAGGCAGTCAGGACGACAAATGGTGGGAGGTAAGCTGCGCATTCCCGCGCGCTAGCTATACTATAACAAGAACTTCAAGTTAACCAAGCCTTGCTTGCATTTTAGGGAGTGGACCTCCAGAAGCTCATATTGGCTCATAACAACCTGGAAGCTTTACGAGAAGACCTCAGGAATCTGTCTTCTCTCGTGGTGTTAAACATAAGCCACAACCAGATATCTTCCCTTCCTGCAGCTATCGGAGAGTAAGTGGTGGATTTCACCTAATTTCAGCGATAGATATTGCGGACCCTTATATTATCATCTCACTTTCTTGCAATCTTCTTTCATTGCAGCCTTCCTTTGCTAAAATCGCTGGATGTCTCGTTCAACCAAATAAACACCATCCCCGAAGAGATTGGCTTGGCTACTGCTTTAGTCAAGTAAGTCCACTATATACCTTTTGTTGTTCACTTACATTAAATGATTTTCATTTATACCGTGTGGTCCGGGTCGTCGCATAAAATAACTTATCATCTTGTACATTTTGTGTATTGACGTGCTGAACGTCTTATGGGTCCCGGTCTTACTCTTTACTCCAGATTTATCCCCCTTCTGAGATCACAATTACTCAAGAATAAATATCAATTCTGAATCTTATATTTAGTGAGCATTAACTATAGGTTCACAACAACAATTTATACCATTTGTGGGTCCTAGATGTTGCTGATTAGTGATTAGCACATAACCCAAAATTTCACGCATTAATATGCCGCTTTTTTTTTGGCAGGGTTTGACTTTTCAAATAATGGCCTTACTGAGCTTTCAGCTAGCCTTGGCAGATGCTTGAACTTGTCAGAACTCAAGGTAAACTATAATTACGCATTTCTTATTTTCACCATATTTTTTCAGGTTTCTATCAATCTGCATGTCGTGGTGGGAACACGCAGATGCCTAGGGGTAGACTTATTCTGGGGCCGAACGGATGCTTGTGGATTCGGGGAGGGATAGCACGCAGGAGTGCGCACACAGACAAACAGATCAACACGGGGATTTACCCTGCTTCGGGGCTCTCGTGAGGAGATAAAACCCTACTGCAGCATCTAGCCTATTTGGTGTATCTTCCTTTGTATATGCAGTTTGTACAAAATGCTCCTCGAGCTGTATACGAGAGCAGCGCAGTGCCCAGCTAAGCTAATGAGAATAAGGCAGGGGAAGAAGAGCTCCCGTGCGTCCGCCCCGCCTGCTCATGCCTCCCTGGTGCCTTTATAAAGAGGAGGCCCAGGGGACAAGGAGACAAAGAACACTATGCGCGGGTCCCACTTGTACTCTAGTCACATCCAACAACTATGCATGCTTGTCCTCTT
Source organism: Poa pratensis (assembly GCA_947311845.1). Classification (NCBI taxonomy): domain Eukaryota; kingdom Viridiplantae; phylum Streptophyta; class Magnoliopsida; order Poales; family Poaceae; genus Poa; species Poa pratensis. Next base: position 23,056,628 of record CAMZMU010000093.1, read on the forward strand.
GTGTGTGTCCTGGAAGCCTCTTAGTCAGCTTCTTATCCTCTCCCAGATATTTTTCCTGTGGGTAGTAAGGCATCCAATGCCTAGACTCGGTAGAGCTGGTTGATGATGAATGGAGCGGAGGTGCTAGACACGGGATGCTGGGCGTGGTGCCGCACTGGGACTTCGGTCGAGTGGAGGAAGTAGCGATGGAGGTGTCCCGAGATGGCAGCGCATGCACTGGTCGATGCTGCCTCGATCATGATCGTTCGCCGGTCCAGTGTCGGCCTGCCGAAGTAAATAAGCCTCGGCCCGAACCGAGCTATCAGCTGGCGACGGCGGCCTGCTCCGGAGTGCGGCCCGCAAGGAGCCTCGGCTTCACCAAGGCGAAGGGAGCCCGGTCCATTCCGCGGGGTCTCGGTCCGCCTGGAGCACGCAGCGGCCGGCCTGCCCGGAGCGACGCGAGCTCGGCCCACTCGAGGTAATTCTGCGCCGGACTATACTGGGTTCTGCCCAGCCGAGGCAACCAGCAAGGCCCGGTCCGAGGCAAGGAGAGGATGGCGCCTCGGCCTGCCCCAGGGAAACTCGGCCCAGACCGGAGTCCGGGGCATCTCGGCCTGCACCGAACCTGGTGGCACTTCGGTCCAGTTTAAGTGACTCGATCTCAGACTGCCGAGGCTAAGTGCTGGATGATTCGGTCCAGGCTACACTTTTTTGCTTATCTCTTCTATCTCGTGTTTATTAAACTCCGGTTCCCGTCTCGTTTACTGACACAGCAACCACCTGATTTTGGGGTACCGGGGATTACATCCCCGACATTAGTCCCCGAGGCTGCGGGGGACTCGCAGAGTCGCGCGCAGTCTTAAAAAATAAATTGCCATCATCGAAACCTCCATGTACACGACCTCCTGCGTGTATGGGCGCCATAGTATTCGGTCGTCTAACCACGCCCTCCAGGCCCACTGCGACATCCGATTGACCGAGCTCACCCGAATCAACAACGAGATGGACAGTTTGCACTAGAGATGTGTTGCCAGCATGATCACCATTATATATCGGTTTTTAGCCCTCCTGGCCTTTACCGAATTGAGATGCCGCCAACGTCGGTTAGCCCTCCTGGCTTTTACCGACTGGAATGCCGCCTGCGTCGGTTAGCCCTCCTGGCTTTTACCGACTGGAATGCCGCCTGCGTCGGTTGGACCGACATAAACCTTGCAGCACTGGCCTACTTGGTGTATAACTCAAGGTGACATCAATGGTGGAGAGCTTCAGGAAGAAGAAGAAGACTACGGGGAAAATGAGCCCAAGGGGCCTCGCGCACCGCGCGTCCCTGTGTGTCTGCGCGCACCGCGCGTCCTTGGCCTAGCTCCGCGCGCACCCGCGCGTGTGTCTGGCCGAGCTCCTCTCAGCCCTCAAGTGAGACCCTCCTGGCCTTTACCGACTCGGATGCCGCTTGCGTCGGTTAGCCCTCCTGGCTTTTACCGACTGGAATGCCGCCTGCGTCGGTTAGCCCTCCTGGCTTTTACCGACTAGAATGCCGCCTGCGTCGGTTAGCCCTCCTGGCTTTTACCGACTGGAATGCCGCCTGCGTTGGTTGGACCGACATAAACCTGCGTGTTAGTATCTCGTACGTCTCGGTACCTCGGCCACTGCTGGGCATAACTCACATAGGTCTCGATACCTCGGCCACTGCTGGGCATAACTCACATAGGTCTCGATACCTCGGCCACTGCTGGGCATAACTCACATAGGTCTCGAATGTTGGTTTTAGCCACTTCGGGCGTTTACTGACTCAGATGTCTCCAGCCACTGCTAGACTGACATAAACCTGCATGTTAGTATCTCATAGCTTGCCTCTGATTAACCAACATAGACACTGATCTGGTATACAGGCAATGCCATGATACATTGGCAAAATAGAAATAAACAATGATTTGGGATGCGGAACGATGCTGGATATGTTATCAGACCGAAATGAACGGCGACATGAAGAATACCGATATTGCCATGATAATCTGACGAACCGACATAAACGGTGATCTGGAGACATGGTGATACCGTGATACTGTGTCAGATCCCAATAAATGGCGAGCTGTAAAATACCGATACTGTCATGATACACTGGCGAACGGACGTAAACGGTAATCTGGGGATATTGCACGAAACCATGATACTTTGGTACACCGACATAAACGGCGATCTGGAGATATTGCACGAAACCATGATACTTTGGTACACCGACATAAACGGCGATCTGGAGATATTGCATTTATAACTCGGCAAGCCGATACCAAAGATTATCCGCGATAAACTTTGAGGCCATCCTAAATTTTAAGATGGATCCGAGATGACTGATATAACCGCGACCTTTGATATGAATATTCTCTCGGTAAAACCGATATCACCTTACAATGTCAGTTCATGCGTACATATACAAAGAATATTCGACGGGAACAACAACTCTATTTGACAGATAAACGTAAGTCTGGCAGCAAAACTATGCATGTAGAAACAGACTCGGTCTCAACCGAGTCCCCGAGTCACTTTTCTTATCTAGGAGAAACAGTAAAACAGACTGACTATCCAGTCCCCGGGTCAAGACATCTTGTCCCAGGGGAAACAACCAAACACAGCAAGGTAGAAGCGAGGGGCAGTCACCGAGTACTATTTGAGACTATTTAAAAGTATAAGCAGACATACAAATGATACTTACAATGCCAGGTCGTTGGAGAAGTCGTGATTCGGATTTCCAAGTATTAACTCGGATTCTCCCAGGACACCACGGACTTCAGAACACCTCGGATTGCAGAACACCTCGGATTACAGAACTCCTCGGATTACAGAACAGCTCGGATTCCAGAACACCTCGGATTACAGAACAGCTCGGATTCCAGAACACCTCGGATTTCCTGCATACCTCTGATTCCAGGATACCTCGGTAACAAACATTCTCAGCAGAACCGACAGTAACTTTCCACGTTAGTTCAGCATACGTAGCTGTTGGTGTTGCTCGTTGAAGCAGAACTGCTGCTAGTCCATCGGTCCGAGGCCGAAGGAATCGATCCGAGGGTGGAGGAAATGATTTGCTGACACCGGACTGCCAGACGCGCGGAGACCACGCCCGCCCGAGCCTGTGATCTCGGCCCTGCTCGATCTTGTCCGCATGAAGCCTATGCATGCATGCAATCATGCGTGTACGCATGCATGTATGGATTTTTGGCCGCAGGATTCACATGCGTGCACGAAGCTAGCCGCCGGCCGTAACGATCCAGCTGCTTGCTTTCCTGCTTAGCTTTGCTGATGCGGAATGACGAGTAACGGAGGGCGGCCGTCGGAGAAACTCGATGCCGCCGAGGCGAGGACGGCCTGCGGGGGGACGAACGACGCGGAGGAGACGCCGGGCGCAGATGCGGATGCGCGGAGCAAACCGACCCGCGACCAGCCGGCGCTGATCTGGACGGCGGAGACGCGGTTTGAGCGCGGCAAGCCGAGCAGGCGAGCAGAGGGCAATGTCGATGTCGAGTCCCCGAGTCGATGAAGAAGATCCCGTCCGAAATTAGTCCAGCAAGCGCCACTGTCAGCCCCACGGTGGGCGCCAACTGTCGTGGTGGGATCACGGCAGATGCCATAGGTATGGCTAAGATGGGGCCGAATGGTCGTTGGGGGAATCCGGGGAGGGTTTATGCACTCAAGAAGTGCACACGCAAGAACACGCAAGAACACGAACAAAGAACCAAGAAAGCAAGAACACAAAACACACCACGATGTACCCTGCTTCGGGGCCCTCTTGCGGAGGTAACACCCCTACTGCAGCACTATCCTAGTCAGTGTATAGCTCAAAGTGACAAGTACAAGCTGCTCCTCGAGCTGTATGATGATACAATGGTGAGAACTCGTGGTGGAAGATGATGCTACAAAGAGAGGAAAAGGCAGTCCGAGCCTGAACCGAGGTCTCTCCGAGGTATTCCGAGCTTCCTCTCTATCTTTCTCTCTTTATCTTCGATCCTCAATCCGTCCGTCCGTCCCCCCCAGCAGGAGGGGGTGAAGCCCACTATATAGGCCAGCCGGGTTACCATTGTGCCCCTCGCAGAACACTGTTGCCATGCCTCTGCAACGGTCACCACCGTACCACCGTACCTCGGTCGGGGACAAGACGTGGCTTGCCCATCTCCTGTAGCCTACCGGCAGAGCTAGCATGTCCCCTCTGACCGAGACAGGACGTGGCCTGGCAGAGCTACCTCGTAGCCTTTTCCCAGACCTCGCGTGGTCAGCGGTCGGAGACGTGCAGGCCCGCCGAACCCGGAGCACGCCTCTGCCATGCTCCTTGACAGACGCTCCCGTGTCAGGCGCTCTAGTACCCGGCTGGAAGTGACAGGAGCATTGACTCCGGCCCGACCTACAGCCCACCACCTCGGTTTAGCTCGACACGGATGTGACGGGCTCCGTACCTCGGGTCTTGCGCTTAATATCTTTTACTAGCTCGGATCTTACTTCCTTACCACAGCTACTCCTGCACCCACAACGCAAACCACCGCACTGAGGTAGTTAGGTCGGCAGAACATAGCTCGGACTGTGAACCTCGGCCCTGGCCACTAGTATACCTCGGACCCCTCTGGGCCAAAATAGGTCGGCCTGTATTCTCCAGGTCAAGATGAAGCTCGGACCTTCCCAGGCCCAAACAGGCCGGCCCTTTCCGTACCTCGGCACAACTTGGAACACCACCTTATGCCAAGCCTTGACCCATGCCGGGGATACTCCCCCGACACTGCAGTTGATCATTACCAATTTATATCACTTGTTCATTCTCTAATCTAGTCGTACATGGAATAATATATATTGCATTATCTATAGGCATCAAACAACAAAATTTCCAGATTACCAGACGAACTTGCTGGTTGCTGCAAGCTAAGTAAATTTGATCTGGAGGTACAAATTCGTAAAGTTGAATCTTTCGTTTTGTCGCGCTGCTTGTCTTTTGTTCACAAAAACTTGAACTGCTACAAAATGTCAGGGCAACAAGCTTGTGCTACTTTCAGAAAATATGTTCACATCATGGACAATGCTTACAGAGCTAAATGCTGGTATGCAAACCAAATTCTATCAAATTTACATTATTTTGTTGAGTTTTTCTTTCCCTGAAACCAAGGTTTTTGAGTCGCCGAGCCAAGTCAAGTCGCCAGGCCTGCGGCTCGGCGATTAGTTGACGAAAGTCGCTGTTTAGTCGCGAGTCGCCCTGATTTCTAGAAAACGACTTGGCGATTAGTCGTCGACTATACAGCGACTCAAAAACCATGCCTGAAACTAACATCTAAATAATCACAGCAAAAAATCTGCTTACAACCATTCCAGCTAGTATCGGAGCACTTTCAAAATTAATTCGTCTGGACCTGCACCAGAATAGTGAGTGAATCTACTCTGTTGCATATTGCCATGTGTACAAGAATCGTTTTATTAGTATTGACAGCTTTGTACCTTTTTTATATCAGAAATAACCTCAATTCCTTCTTCCATAAAGGGCTGCTCTTCTCTAGCTGAGATCTATATGGGGTTAGTTATCTACTAGACTTCAGAATATAGTTGTGCTTTTCTTTATTCTGCATTTTTTATGATGTAATTAACTTTGTTTCTATTTTCTGTTCTAGAAATAACTTATTGTCGTCAATACCAGCTGATATGGTCATGTTATCAAAATTAGGAACACTTGATCTTCACTCCAATCAGGTTTTATTCCAGTCTTTACATGACAGAATTATCAATCTCATGTTTTAAGGTTTTCTCCTGGTTCATAAATATTTTGCATCATTTAACAAATTGAAGATACTGTAACAACTACTAATTTAATTTCAGTTCCTTGTCGGGTGTAGCAGCTATCTGTTCCCTGATGCCAAATAAAATAATCTTTCTTCACAGTTTGGAAGCATAGGCTTACCTGTATATTCCTGGTTTTGAGCTGTCATTTATTAGCTTAGTTCATGGTTTTTAAGGCGGTAAAGCGTTCCAAGGCGATTAACCCACGCCTTACCTTTTAAGCGCCCAAGGCGAGGCAGTAAGGCGAGGCAAGCCGACGCCTTAAACATTGCAGGAAAAGAAGAATCAGCAGTTCTGCACTTATATTACTAGGAAAAATAGCAATGACCGAGAGATGGGTCACTACTTATGCACCTCCCAGTGGCCCAAAAGCCCATCTAGTGGCCATATACTCCTCCCCGTGACCTAATTCCACTATCCTCCTTCCCTTCTTCCCCACCACAGCCGCCACACACCTTCTGCTCCCTTTCCTTGTGGTAGCAGCACACAACCCTCAAACTCCTCCCTCCTCTTCATGGCCCCACCCTTCTCCCTCACGCGGCATCCTTTCACCATCACAACAGCAGAGTAGATCGGGCAAGGGAAGGCGACGAAAGAACCAGGTGCACAACGGGATGCCGTCGGTCTGCCGGGAGGCGGCGAGGTCATCGTTTCCAAGCTCTAGGTGCAGCCACAGCGACGGTGCAGCGAGGAACAGGCAGCGGCAGAGACCTCTTACGACGCTGGACACTTCAGTGAGGCAGCCGTACACTTCATGTCTAAGGCGGGGCGGACGCCTTACCATCCCGGGGCGCCTCAGCGCTTAAGCGACGCTTAGGCGACGCCTTAAAAACCATGGCTTAGTTGTTACATGTCAAAAGGAATTGTGGAATATTTTCATGATACGAAATAACTGATGCAAAGATTGATCCTTAACTATAACGTTATCAAAGCATTCAGAACACTGAACATTCTTTGTTACGACATTAAATTGCAACTCTTGGTCCCCACTATGCTAGAATTGACACAACGTTGTACAAGAAACAAGATCTTATTCTGTTGATCTTTTATTTTCTAATAAATGTGCTACTGTTATCAGGATCAGCTAAAGGAGTATCCTGTGGGAGCTTGCAAACTCAAGCTCTATTTCCTTGATTTGTCAAACAACGCATTGTCTGGCCTACCACCTGAACTAGGTAGGTTTTGTGCTGCGCAGTACTATCTTTTTGTAGTACCGTTCCTGCTGTTCGCCTGTTTGGTTTCCACTGTGCAGCCATGATCTCTTTGTGTGCATGTGCATGTGCACGTAATTGTTGCATTCTTGTATTTGTGTTGGATAGACTATATTGCTGAATTCTTGCATGTGCGTATGTTTTAAGAACCGAGTTTGAGTATATGACGTGGTACTCTCTCATTGAACATTCTGGTTTTGGACACTCATGTATGCATTGGATGCAATTTCAAGGTACAATGATAACCCTAAGAAAGCTTCTGCTCAGCGGAAATCCTATGAGGACACTTCGTAGGTATGCACCGTATGCTAATGCTACATGTCCTGTACTCTTAATGTTGTAAAACTGTTTGTTAGGATTCTCAGCAGAGTTGCCAGCCTATTAATCCATATTGGTTGCCAGTTCTTTGGTTACTGGACCAACATCAACATTGCTGAAGTATCTGCGCAGCCGCCTTTCATCTGATGAGGAAGGTAACTGAAAATGCTGATTCATATCTGTTTAGATTTGATTGCAATGTTTGCTGAATCATATCTGTTTTAGATTTGATTGTAATGTTCTATATTTTGCATTGTTTGTTTGGTACATGTAATATCTTGAGATTTGGATTTAGAATTGCTTCACCGCTACTAAAGATGACCAGATTTCTTAAACATACTTCTCCAGCAGCATCAGGGTCCGGAACTACCCCAACCAAAGATGACCAGATTTCTGCAGCAAAACGATTGTCTCAGTCTTCAAAGGTACTTACGTTATTTTGCCAACATACTTGCAATCAAAAGGTAGATTACCCTTCTTTTAAATAAAAAAGTGTTTATCACATGGCTTAGTAGAACTAAAACTGAGCACATGAGGTGCAGTTTCAGTACTACTAGACATGAGGAGGAAGAGGTTAGCCTTGATGGGCAGGTGGTACCTGAGAAAGACACCTTCTGATATTTGGGGTCTATGCTGTAGAAGGATGGTTATATCGATGAAGATGTGAGCCATCGAATCAAAGCTGGTTGTATGAAGTGGCGCCAAGCTTCTGGCGTCCTCTGTGACAGGTGAGTGCCACAAAAGCTAAAAGGCAGGTTCTATAGGACGGTGATCCGACCTGCAATGTTGTATGGCGCAGAATGTTGGCCAACCAAGAGGCGACATATCCAACAGTTAGGTGTAGCAGAGATGCGCATGTTGAGATGGATATGTGGCCACACAAGAAAGGACCGGGTTCGGAATGACAATATACGTGAGAGAGTTGGGGTAGCACCGATTGAAGAGAAGCTTGTCCAACATCGTCTAAGATGGTTTGGGCATATACAACGGAGGCCCCTAGAAGCGCCAGTGCATAGCGGACGGATAAAGCGTGCTGAGAATGTCAAGAGGGGTCGTGGTAGGCCAAACTTGACATGGGAGGAATCCGTTAAGAGAGATCTGAAGGATTGGAATATCGCCAAAGAACTAGCCTTGGACAGGGGTGCGTGGAAGTTGGCTATCCACGTGCCAGAACCATGACTTGGTTTCGGGATTTTATGGGTTTCAACTCTAGCCTACCCCAACTTGTTTGGGACTGGAAGGCTTTGTTGTTGTTGTTTATCACATGGCTCTTGAACCATTCGGGGGTCATATTCAGAGCCATCATACTAACCTAGCTAATTCACAGTTGTTTTGTTATGTGCTGTATCCTTTTACCTCTCCTTTGTATTCTTAAAATGACAGAGATAACCAATTAGTTGGATCCTGGTAGCAAATGATCATTTGTTTTCCTGACTATAGCCCCTGATTTGAATTAATTATACCAGGAGTTGAACTTGAGTGGTCTTGGTGTGACCAGTGTACCATCTGCAGCTTGGGAGACAAGTGATGTGCTGAAACTCGATCTTTCTAAGAATTCAATAGAAGATCTGCCAAATGAGTTGTCATTGTGCTCATCACTTCAAGTGAGTCTTCTTTACAGGACAATGTTGCCTTGTGTTGTTATTAACCATGTTTAGCTTAATTGCATAGCATTTATGTATATAAAGGTTTCAACCTTCTATATCCTTTTTTTGCAGGCTTTGATTTTGTCGAATAACAAGATAAAAAAGTGGCCTGGCATGGTAGTTTCCTCCCTTCCCAGTCTTTCTACCTTGAAACTGGACAATAATCCTCTGGCAGAGGTAATGTAATGATCTTATCTTCGTACGCTTGTATTCTGGCTTATTGTTGATGAACAGATGTCCTGCATGTGTTTTCTCTCATTTGTTTCGAGAGTGAGTATCAGTGTTGCATAGTCTCGATACTGGACCATGATGACTTCAAATTTGGATTGGATTGATGGTTGTTGAATCAACAATAGTTCTTGGTTTAACAATTAAAGCTATCTCAGCCTTCTGCTCGTGGTTCGTGTTATGAGCCATTCTACATTAATTACAATTTTGTGACATGCCAATTATCCGTATAATTGCTGATGTTTTTTCTTGGGGCATCTGCCATGACATATTAAGTACATCTAGAATGACTTATAGAACAAAATGGATGGACAAGGGAGTATTAACTTTTGACATGGAAATTAAGAGTAATGTCATGAATCTCATTCTGCAAATTATAACAGTTAATTTTCTTGCAGATATCATCCACTGATCTTGAGGCTTTGTCAAAACTTGAAGTGCTGGATTTAAGTGGCAATGCATCCTGTTTAACTGAACCTTCTGCAGTTTCTTCATTACCACAGCTGCAGGAACTATACCTTAGGTTGGATTATATGCAAATCATGTACGCTACATCAACCATTCTATAAGAAAGCTTATTTTCTCTTTTATCTGTGAGCAGACGAATGAAACTCCAGGAATTTCCTATTGGCCTTTTGCGATTGAAACAACTGCGGATTCTTAACCTCAGTCAGAATCATCTTACAACTGTACCAGAGGTAATTACTAGGGTTTCAAGGAAGATGACATTTTTTTTCTGGTTTTAGAAACAGCACATGATACGTCTATCTAAAATTTCGTCACTTAAACAGGGTATCAAGGATTTTACTGCTCTCATTGAGCTTGATCTATCGGACAACAATATAAAAGCGCTCCCAGCCGAGCTGGTACGTTGTTGTCTTTAGCAACTTATACATATATGATTGTCTACAAGTTTGTGATACTCTAGGATGGTTTTGTCTGTTATGCTTTTATTAACTACTAATAGGTTGCATTACATGCCTGCTCGAGATCTTGTGTGCATGTGTTGAGATGACCAACAATAATTAAAGCACATCATGTATTGACCAAACAAAGAGTAGAAAATGTTAGTCAATAGTCTATATTTGCAAAAAGCTTTGCTTAAATGTAAGACCAGTTTTATGAGCAGTGCTGCTGGTCTGCTGTCATATATATTTTCTTAGCAGTACATCTGTTTGAGGAACCTATATTACCATCTTTTTAAGGAAACCATTAATTAAGGATTTTTTTATTATAACTGTGTACTCATGGCCGGTAACAACAGCGACTAGGTATGTCATGATCCAAGTAGTAGTAGCTTGTAGCTATCTATTGACATTTTTACAAAATAGCTGCTTGGAGAATTCTTGAGAAATGTCACCATGTTTGAATTTCATAACAACTAGTAATTCCTACTCACGAGTCCTCAATCTCTCGCTGTAACGTTCTAATCCTTTATTTTATTCTGAATGGTTTTATGAGCAGGGTTTGCTTGAGCCTACCCTGCAGGTGCTGAAACTTGATGGTAATCCCTCAGGAGGTAAGCATCTATACTCCCTCCCTTTTTTTTTTGCGATGGATAAGCATGCATGTAGAGTTCACACGGAAAGAAAATAGCTCGACATACATTGTTGTCACATAAGTTGAACGGAAACTTGCATATTTGATGCAGTTCCCGCATGGGACTAGCAGAAAGGAAAAATAAATGCTCAGACTGGTTTCGGTTTCTTGTACAGCATAAGGCGGACTATTCTGGATCGAGGAACGAAGGCTGTTCTCATGTACCTCAAAGAAAGGCTTCCATCATCCCACTAACTTAATAGTGTCATTGAGAAGGAAAGTATGGCTGCTTGGTGCCACTGGATCGTGTGGTAGAAAGATTTGTGTGATCAGATGGTTGTGAGGCTGCATCTTGGTTGAATCTTTCGGCATGTATGTTGGCGCGTTATGTTGAACACTATGCAATGACTTCTTTATGTGTGTCTGAGTTTGTAATAGATGGTTATATTTGGGATTCAGCATACACTGTTTCTTTTGGCAAAATGCGGTGCCTGCTTTGTTGGAATGGTGTATCGGGCTGGGTATGAGAAAAGTTGTCCTGACCCAATATTCAGATCTCTCCTCGGCATGTTATTGATCGACAGAGCAACAGAAGATAATCCAGTTAATTATTTTTTATGTCTGACATTGTAATAGATGGTTATATTTTGGATTCAGTATATACACCTCTATGTTTTTCATTGAAAAAACGCAGTCGTCTTTGATGGTGTTAGGTTTGATCTCTAAATTTAGAGTAGAGTCATGTTACTGATTTAATCAAATTATTATGACAAACCCGTGGTGTTGGCGTTGTTTTTTGGAGCATGTGTGCAACATCTGATCTCGGTGTGGAAATTATACGTAGTAGACCGTATTTCGGAGTGATCTGGCTTACTCTGAATACAGTAGCAATAAGTGGTGGAGCACTCTCAGACTCAGAACACCTTAACTGAAACAAATTGAATACGAACCAAAAAACGCAATTACACCAGCGACAACGTTTAACCCTCCAAGACCATCGTATCATGAAAACTAATAAAATCCAGTAGAGATGGGCACTACAACTAAATCCTGACCGTTAATCTTCACTCGAGGAATAGAGTGTATTCCTGGCATTTAGTGTGCCGTGTCCGGGCAAAGGTGCCACGCATTCGCAGCTAGTTCCCAGGTCGTCGTCGTCGGCGGCTCCGACCCGCCTACCTCCGCACGACGCCACAAGCATGTCGTCAGCGTAGTCGCCACCGGACCACCTGATGGTGACTTGGAACACAAGCTCTCCCTGCCGCATATCCGCCACGAGGCTGTCGAGCACAGTCCCCGGCACTCGCACCCCGGTCCCCCCTCGCGACGAGCCGCTGCTCTTTCATCTCCCTCGGCCCGGCGCAGAGCGGGTGCTGCGCCGTCGCGCTGGCGGCCAGCGTGACGCAGCGGTAGGCCACCTCCACGTAGGTCCCGGGCTCGACGCACGCTTCATCACGGCGGCTCTCTGACGTTACGCGGAGGGTGAGGTTGAACTCCGGGTCGAGAGCGAGGCAGAGGCGGGCCCAGGATTTTAAGAGCGGGTATTCAAAATCTTAGGGGGTACAAAAATAATGTTTGAGGGTATAAAGCCTAGATATTCCATGTATAATTGATTATGGCATCATAGATTTCTAACCGTATAATGTATGGAAGATATGACACAGTTTGACCATAATATCTCGAGTAATAAAAACACACTATAACTTGAAAGGTTTCAACTCAAATAAGTACCAATTGTTCAACATATGAAAGAAGCAACATCTAAGATATATAGCATCTAAATATATAGAAACAAGGAAAGCTTAAAAATTACAGATAACTCTCCGATTTCTCGAGGCTTGAAAATTTGTGACAAACAAAAAAACAAATTTTAGGTCTTATGAATTTCGGACCATTTTCATGTGATTTTATTTTCTGAATCTATACATCACCTCAAGATTGGAACGGTTCTGAGAAGTTAGAACAGGTCAGCCATCATATGCCCATAAATTGTTAGACCAACATGAATTGTTAGATATGCCAATAAACTGTTAGAGATACCAGCGACCATCATACCCAAAGAGACATCTCAGTGTTACAAATCAGTAGGGAGCAAAACATTTTAAGTCATGAGCTAGCTAATCTACCCAGGAGAGAACGGTGTTGATGTGATGGCCGATTAGCTCTGAGCTATCACAGAGCAGGCCATAGGATTTCCATATTGATGCTTAGTCTCGCAACACAAGCAGGCCTTTTACAACATCCAGCCTCAGTCTTTGCACCACCCACTTACAGCATCAAAGGTTAACTGCAGCTTGTTATGCCCTGCTCCATATCAACACACGAAATCCTTTTATATGTCTGATGGAACAGCCAAAGATGGACTGCTAAATTGAGAGTTTGAGTGGCTCGTTGATAACTGCATTCACCGCGCTGGCCATTTCCTTCGGCGAGCTGAACCCATCGGTCTCGAAGTAGAACAAGTGAAGTATCTTACACATCTTCCAGAACAGCTCCTTGCATGCCCTAGGGACAACCGTGTCTTCCTTGAGGACCAATCCTAGCAAGTCTCGCCTACACGTGACTATGGATTTCTGTATCGCCTCCTTAGCCCCTTCTACAGACATCGAACCACCGCTGTGAAGAACAAGTAGTGAAACGCTATTCAGTTTCCCTTCGCTATCCTCCCTCTGCGACATAAGATTGCAAATTTGTCAATCATCCAATGACAACAAGTACAATTTACAAGTTTTAACTGCATGACAATATGAGTTACTATTAACTTAACAAACACTTACAGTTGGATACAAAAATAACTAACTTTTCTGGAAAAGAACTAGCAGAGTTTTTTCGCGGTTTATGCAACTAGACATCATAATGCATATGCTTAGATAGATTTTTCTTTATTATACAACTCTAAACTTGTTGTGCAACTATAAACACAGAGCTGACTAACATTCTCTAAGAAGCAGTCATAATGGCAAACAACCAAAATAAGCACTACAGATCTCTCTTTTTCTTTGATTATTATTTTTTAGATTTTGTAAGTAATCGAAAAAATAATCTGATCATAGATGGAATTTTATTTTACATTATGGTGTGCAAAATCATATAAACTAAGATTAAAAATATCAATATTTTAGGCAGCAGTCATTTCACACAAACGGGACCAAGTACCTCAAAGCCCTGGATGTCATTCAGGAGACGGCCACAAGTGCTCATTATCCTAAATAGCTCATTGTGCTCTTGATCTTTGACAACAGACTCCGAGATCTTCTCCCCGACAAAATACAATGCTGGGAGCACAATGGGGCCAAGTGCGAATGAAACAACTCCATTTGTCATATATTCTTCCACCGTTGGCACATATTGACTAATCTGCCATTCTGCCTCTGTCATCATAGATCTTAATAGTTGTAGCCACTGCAGACAAATTTCAACCAGTCAATACTGAATACAATGCAATTAAGAACCAGGGATGGGGGCACATGAGACTCACAGTTTCAATCAGGTGATTTCTAACACAGCGGTTTTGGACTGCAGAAGCCATCGATCCAAGCTGGTTCACCGTGGTATAGAGAGCACAAAATACTATTTTTACTTGCTCAGAATAAAAGTCATCTTTGTGGTGCTCATCCCACCTAAGGCAACCATTTGCAAAACAGGGAAAGGGAATTAATAGCAAAGATAGAAGCGGTCCTAACAAAGTGCAGACAAAGACATCAAGTTAGAGAATTGTACTTCTCAACTAATGTGATGAGGTTTTCCAATTCTTCTTTTGATCCTCCAATATCGAAGAAGTCGTCAACAACAGTTGTGAGCACACCATTTTTGGCCCATGATATACGAGCATCAGACAGTTCAGGAGGAAATATCGTAGCAGCAGCAGAGAGATAACAATATGTTAACTTCTGTCGTGCAAACTGTAGCTGGTCCAACTTGCTCTCTTTCACCCACCTGCCGCAACAAATTTCAGAAAATTCTCAAATAAGGGAATTGTATAGTCAAGAAAGCATAGAGGCCAGATTACCTATCAAGACGTTGGAGTTCATCCTGGTAAATAGATTGAGAAAGGGTGAAATCTTCAACAGCCAAAGACAGAAGTTCTTGGTTGACACGACATGGCCTTTCAGAAAAAATTGACACTTAGTGTGACATCAAAGCAATACGATTTTAAAGACTATTATTTTAAAAAAGAAATAAATATATTACAAGTATTCTGTCTTCATCATGTGAGAACACCTAGCATCAAAATGTTCAATGTGCCTCTTGTGCTCTAGACGTTCCAGCGTGGTATAGAAAGGAAACTTGAGAGCATACTCCATCTGAAATTCTAAAAGCGTAGAATTAAACATAAACTGAATTTCTAAGTGAAATGGAAAATTTCATTTCCATGCAGGCACCTCTCCATAAGTTGAGATTCTTGGGAACCCATCAGACAACAGTTTTTGCGTCAATAAGCTGCCAGACCAGGAGCCTATGCTATCTAGGATCACTTCATCTTCGGATACAGTGACTTTTGAAGCCTTGTACAATTCCAATATGGATTTTGTATCATTTAAATATCCTTGAAGTGAATTATGGAAAGCAGAGGCTTCAGCAACATGAGACAGTTCATCTGTGCCAAAATAGTAGTGAGTTAGACTGTTAACTCAAGATCAGTGATGACATTGACATGGAATTCCTGCCTAGGTACCTGAGGATACATCATATCCATTCATCCGTAGAAGGCGAAACGCCATTGCACATGTTGCTACATCTAGCATGATCTCCTCGTCTCTCTGTAACCAAAAACTGCAAACAGGATATTACAAGTTACTAAAATACAGATAACACCTTCATTTCAAAATATTAAGATGTATTTAGTTTCGTTAAGACAAGGATCGGCCTAAACATTTACGCCATTAATACTTTGATACCATGTCCAAACTGATGAAAAGGGCTAGTGCAATCCACATATATACTGTAACAAATACATGGAGTATGTGATAAAATATAGCACTCATATGTAAGTACTTTTGAATGTGAATCATGTAAATTGCATATTAATAGCAATTGTTGGTCAAACACTTTATTTATCTTAAAAAGAAACTAAATACATCTAACATTTTGAATGGAGGAACTCAATTTTGTGTCATGGTCATTACCTATATGTCATGTCTAGGATGCCCCTTATCTCACTAGAAAAATGGTGAGAGATTCCTATCTTCTCAAGAGAATCCACCATTGAAAGCTGGCAATGTATATTTAGTGGGTATACTGTCGGTACTGCAAAAATTATATTGGCATTGGCCATTTAGCCATTAAGTATTTAGCAACAGTTTAAACCTTGCTTTGCTGATTTTTTACAAGGAAAGGTACAGATACCCACCTGCACTACCAAATTTACTGACAAGCAAATTTAGGTACCCGAGGGCTTTATCATCATAGTTGTGGATTAATGCAGCAGCAGTCGTGGAAGGGGAGTTGAACAATGATCCATTCTTCCTCTGGAACTTCATAACTTCGTTCCAGTCTAGCAGGTTTCCTAACCCTTCAGAAACATAGGCCATATATGCTTCACTGCCACATGATATCTGCCCAGCCTGTCTAAATTAGTCAAGTATGAGGAATTTCAGGTGTTACCCACGGGTGATAATCAAAATCTGGTTGCTAAACAAGTTCTCTCTAATGTACAACCGAGAAGGAAATACAATTCCATATATTTTTCCGTTGACAAACCTTTTCACTTCCATCTCCCAGAGGTGTAGAATCCTATCAATATCGGTCTGTCTAACAGGAAACTGCAAACCCATCGCAATGGCAAGTTTAAGCATACCAGGAAAAATGACACTGAAGCCTATAGGACCAGCAATCTGCTCATCCATAACGATGGAGAAATATCTTCCAATAAAATGTAGCCCTGTACAATACCATTTCGGTGCATTAAGGTGCTTCGGTTCTTCAAAACAAATGTAGCAGAACTACATGAACAAGCAATGTGTATGTGTCTATACCTCGCCTCATCTGCTCGTGGCCAACATTCCATTTCTTGAGTGCAAGAACACATGCCAATGTGGATAAGAGAATGTCCTTGTTGGCTGATGATCCAAAGTCGTTGATACCCCAAGATCCATCATCCTGTTGGTTTTGCAATATCCATTCAACACACTGGGGAAAAGATGGAGCCCCAGGGGAGCCTGGCAAGGGCACCATAGCCACCCACGCCGTGTCGTAAGAAGATGGCGATAATTCAACTTTCTGGAGCTGCTCCTTTATTCTAGCTTCCCGTCCATTTGTTTGCTGCATGTATGATAACAGTATTTAATTAAACAAAGATCTAGCGGGGTGACAGGACCCTAGAATATAAAATAACCAGCAGTGAGACTCAGACCACGTTTCGAAGGCCTGCATTTTCTCCTACCAACCCCCTCTCGACATATGCTGTTGGAAGAAAGGAGATACGAGTCAGGAATCAAATAAGGTGTCACCCATATGAATACGCACGCACATGGTGTGGTGAAACAAGGATCAAGCAACAATTGCGAGTAATACGATCGACATTCGTGAACCTTGGACACGACTCTTCCCCGCTACAGTAAGGAGAGACGATATTTGGAATCCCCCGTTTGACCAAGCTCGCCGGCGGTGAATCGCTGGTTTCCCCTCCCTCCGCCGGCCGCCGCGGCGGCGGGAGGGTGGGGAAACCCCGGATCTCGCTTGTACATAGCTTAGGTGTGAGTGGGTGGCCTGCCGGCGGCGCTTTGGAGAAGATGGCGTGGCCGGTCCGGCGTTTTGCGTGGGCGGTGATCTCCTCCGGTGGTGATGCTCTTCGGGGTGTGACCACGAATCTGCCCACTTCCCCGCGTGCGCAGCTCGGTAGAGGTGCGTGGCGCTAGCTTCCCGTGCCGGTGTCCGTGGAGCGGCGGTGCCGGATCTTGAAGCTTTCGAAGGTGACGGTGATTCGAGCCAGATCGACGACGACGACGGCGATGCAGGGTGGAGGCTCCTTGGAGCTGAGGTTCGTTGCCTTCCCGTCCGCCATGGGACTCCTTCTGATCCAAGGTTGCAGAGGAGGAGCGGCGGCGGCGCGCCAGCGACACGTCTTCTTCGACGACGACGTCTTCGTAGTCTTTCAGGACTGGTTTGTAATTTCTTATTTTCTCAGGGACTGTTCTGTAAGGACTCTGGTGTAAGATCACTTGATCTTTCTTCACAAAAAAAAAGCAACAATTGCGAGTAACTGAACGAAAAACTTCTTCTGCCTGCTTTGAATCAGGTGTAGGCGTTCAGAACTGGCAAAAAAAAGGTGCAGGCATTCAGGAGACAGGAACTCGGGTAAAATAAGCGACAAGTTGTTGAGTTGTATGCTGTCTTTCTTCAAAAAAAAAATCGTATGCTGTCTTCCTTAAAAAAAAAAATCGTATGCTGTGTTCCTTAAAAAAAATCGTATGCTGTCCATTTCATTTAGTAGAAGTGCCAATAGTATTACGAGCCTTTTCAGCTGACATATTTTTTAAAACAAAACAGTTCATATGCAAAATTGATTTTGTTGCAGGATCGAAATCAACCGTTTACATATAATCGATCCATCCAAGAGGCAGGGCTTCTTACCAGAACATGGCGCGCGAATCAAGTGGAGAGCAGGAGGACGGTGACGGCTACCGGTGCAGAAGGATCCGAGGCGGCGTGGTTCAGCGGAACGGACATTACCGCGGCGCGGGAGAACGTGAGGCGAGGATTACGACTGGAGCGGAACTTTAGCGCGATCAGGGGAGCCGCCGCCGGGAGGAGGGTGTGGCGACGAGGCGCCGGGAGGACGGAACAGACACCGGAAACCTTCGGGTACGACATGGGGAGAGGTGAGACGATCGCCCCGGTGCCGCGGGCTGTCGCCGGACTGCCGAAGGTAGGGTTTACAATTACGGCGGCAGGATCGATCGCCGTCGTTGGGAAAGCGGCGGGAGGGAGAGAGCGGCGGGGAAAGTGAAAAGGGCCACCGCAGTAGTGGAGCACTACTGTACTACAGACGAGAATAAAACGATGTACTGTATGTATGTATAGATTTGACAATACTTAGCATCTGAAAATGTGATAGAAAGAGATCCTTCCTGGAATGAATTTTGTCCTCTGCCGCTCTGCGGACGGCGCTGTGCTTCCGAGCATGGCGGAGAAGGGCTCCACCGTAAGTATTCCACTCAAGGCATGACCGAGTGTGAGTCCGCCAACAACAAAACTTGTGTGACAACTGACACGGCGTCATGCGAGAACGTATTGACAGAGCTCTGGGGTGGATCCAAGTGCAGCTTGGGGGTTGCACAGCCACACGACACTTATAGTAACTCGTAAATAAAATTATATCCGTGCTAATAGGGGACGGTTCTGTATTGGCAATTTGGCATGCTCTGATCTTGCAACTGTCCCATGGGAACATGGGTGGTCAGACCACCAAGAGAAATGAAAAATGGAAGGCATAAGCGTTTCTTCTTAATTAGTGAGATGACGCAAAATAAAAAAAACTGATTGTGCGAGATGTACCGTCCTGAATAGGACTTGGGGCAAATTATCTAGTCATTTAGCTAGGGAAATGTCCTCCTTTTATTGTTGAGATTTGTTGGGAGCCCCTGCCAAGAATAATATTGGGAACCCAAGATGAGTCTCGAGGGGATGGGATTCAGTCTCGTACAAATTCCAATAATACTATATCATCCTCAAGAAAATTGCAACTTTACACAAAGAAAGGGCCCATTGTTTGATAAATGATAATGTTCTCCCCCATGAGTTACACTGATGAAGATAACTTTAGCTCAAAGGATTGAGAGATAAAGTCTCTCATCCTGAATCCTCACCAGAAGATGATAATAGTGATTAAAGTCTTAGTGTTTGTATAGGTTGTATGGTTTTTGGACCCGGGTTTACTTATAAACTGGGTCAGCTCTATTCTAACTAATTGGGTGGTGGATGTCGACCAACTTAAGCTCAAAAGAAAGTCTTAGTGTTTTTTATGAAGATATAGATGATTTATATAGAGTTCTAGCTGGTATTGGTTGTAGTAGTGCTAACAAAAACACACAGAGAGGTGGAGGTACACGTAGGGGTAAAGTTGTTGTTACTGGAGATATGCCCTATAGGCAATTAATAAAGTGATTTTATTTGTCATATCTCAATTGTTCATAATACGTTTTAATACCATGTTATAACTGTATTACGCGGAAACATTAATACACGTGTAGTATGTAAACAACCAGGTCCCTAATAGCATCTAATTAACTAGTTCGTTGGGTAAGAGATGATCAAGGTTTCCTGATCATGGACAATAGCGTCGGTTAACAACGGAGTCATATCATTAGGTGAATGATTTGATGGACATACCCAAAATATAGAAACGTAGTGTTCATACCTTCGACTGTGAGATCATATCAAATCTCTGCTTCTGGAAGATACGGCTGATCGCATCAAACGGCATGTCTTATATAGCGTGACAATAAAGGTGACACTTTCGGGTATCGGAAGGAAGCAGTAGAAGCGAGTGATCAAGAGCGGGAATTGCCAATCCACATAGCAGGATAGATACTCTGGGCCCACTCGGTGAGATTACATCAATGAGCTTGCAAGCATGTGACTAGGTCACGAGAACGTAATATCACAGACGAGTAAAGATAGATTTGTCGATGACGAGGTCATGCTCGGTAATCGTGATACCGGAGAACGACGCTCGGACAATCTAAGTATCGATAGGCAAGAGGATGAGACTGGACGTCTAAAGGTTCAAACGATAAAAGACATTCGTGGACGCACAGGGGCTATCATGGGTATCCAGATCCCGCTGTTAGTCATTGATCGGAGAACGTGTCTCGATCATGTCTGGAGTGATCCCGAACCGTGGGGTAACACACTTAAGAGTGGGTGACGATTAGATTGGATATAAGAGAGAAAGAAACCGGGAACTCCGGAAGTGTTCCGGGACTTGTCCGATGTTGATCGGAGGCAACGAAATATGTTTCGGAGCCCCGAATGAATTAAATAATATATATTTAATATTAATAAGTGTTATTAATGATTAAATATATTTTTATTTAATTAAATTCGAATTTTAAAAGGCATTAAACCTAAATGGGCCTTAGAGGCCTAAGGCCCATTAGGGGAAATCCCAAAAAGGAAAAAGGAAAAAAATGAGGGAGGAGGGCCAGCCGCCCTAGGTGGGTCGAATGGGGCCCACCTAGGTGGCCGGCTGCCTCCTTGGCCGGCGGGTGGCCATGTGGGGTTTAGTCCCACATGGCCTAGCCAAGGGAGATGGCCTCCCTCCTCCTCCTTTAAATAGGGGACCCCATGCCTTGGAAATACACACCAATTCTCCCTCTTCTTCTCTCCTACCTTGAGCGTGATTCCGTTTCTGGAGCTGCGTACGAGGAGGGAAGTCTCTCTACTATACGCACACCGCCGTGCTGCTAGATCCGCTCTTCCACTTCCGCTGCTCTGCTGGATCTGGAGCCGGAGGTCGTCATCCACACCGTACTTGTGTGGAACCGCGAGGCACCATTGTTTGGTGCTGGGAGCTGTCTTCTTCCACTACACGACCCTGAGGTCGGTGCCGTCGTCTCCACCGACAACGTTTGTGCGGGAACGTAATCCCGCTTCCGGTCTACAAGGGTATGTATTCTGATCTCCTCTGTATTAGTATATCTGCATAGTATAGATTCTGGCTAGTTTATGGTTATCGTCGGTAGGAAAAATTTTGTTTTATGTCTACGATCCCCAATAGTTGTTACTAATAGGAAAAGTAAGGGTTCAAAAATAATTCTTTGATTATATGTCAGGAATGTTCTGAAATCGTATGGGTCTTAATGACCCTGAAAAGTTCTGCAATTTTTAAGCTATCAACCATTACCAACTAGGTTTTGTTAGGCTTCAGAAGACTATAATTTTTTTGTATATAATGAGATTTTTCTGGTTTCTCTTACAGGAAATTTTAGTTTTATCTAGGAGGGCTCTCCTGAAAGAGGTTTTGGTGGCGGCGGTGTGCTTTTGGGATTAACAGAGATGTTTGATATTTTACAAATGGCTTATGGCATTTTTATGTAAGATGATTAATTAAATATAAATTGACTCGTCAGGTGTGGAACATTATTTCTGTTATATATGGGGCAACTCATAATAAGGATAAAGAAATTTTCTTTATAGAATTAGTGATGTTTTTACAAGCTAGCACTTCCCTTTTGTAGTGGGAGAATATTTTAACATAATTAGAAAAAAATAATGAAGCTTATAAACCTAGAATAGTTTCTAAGTTGTCTAATTTGTTTAATGTTATTATCAATAATAAAGAGCTTAAGGAACCAGAATTAAAAAGGTAGAAGTTTACTTGGTCCAATAACCAAGAAGACTATGTGAAAGGATCGGTATGGCCACCTAGAGGGGGGGGTGAATAGGTGCTACTCAATTTTTAGCTCTTTTTCGAATTTAGGCTTGACACAAAGGTAAATTCTCTAGATATGCAACTACGGTGAATTTACCTATATGACAAGTTAACACTAGACTAAGCACGAAACAAGTAAGAGCTAGCGAGTAAGGAGTAACCGAACGGGAAGCACGCGGAGACAAGGATGTATTCCCGAGTTCCTCCTTTTTAGGGGAGTACGTCTCGTTTTAGGGGTGTGAGTTTCAAACTCAAACGCCACAAATGGCCTCACCCTATTCTCCGATGAACCTTGCCCAAAAGCTCGGTTCACCTTCCACTATCGGAATCCTTCAAGGCGGAATCCGGATCCCTTACAACAAACTTGAGGCTCAACCCACAAAAGGATTGGGGGCTCCCAAGCACCACACCACCTGCTACACAAAAGTAACAAGCAAGTAAGTACAACAAGATGCCTAGGTTCTCCTAGTGGAAACCCTAGGCCCGAATCCCTCAAGTGAATGAGGGGGAAATGAAGAACGCTTTGGTGAAGTAGTAGATCCGGGCCTTCTCCTTCAATCCTCCAAAGATCAACGAGTTTCGGTGGAGGGATTGGGAGATCTAGTGATTCTTGAGCTTGCAATAATGGTGGACTTCAATTCTGGACGAGCTAGCTGGCTGGAGGTAGGTGGAGGGGTATTTATACCCCTCCCAAAAATGTAACCGTTGCAGTCAACTTTGACTGGAGACTCCGTTCCAGGAGGTCCGGAGACTCCGAACCCGGAGGGGCGGAGACTCCGGCCTGGTGCGGAGACTCCGGGGTCACTCCGGACCAACTCCGGACCCCTATACCGCAAGCGCCGTCCTGTGGAGCTCTTCGCTCCAAATCCTGGGGGGCCGAAGACTCCAGCCCCTGAGCCCCCTGAGGCCGGAGACTCCGGACTGGACAGACAAGATGCAGACTCCTTTTTTTCTTGTCAAGTGTTTCGATGCAAAGTGCAACTATTTCTTTTGATTCCTGCACCACTTAACATCATATTAGATATATATCCTAGTGTTGTTGCCTAACACACAAAACACCAAGGGGATATAAAATATGCTCTTTCAATCTTCCCCTTTTTGGTGTTAGATGACAACACTAGGATTTGCAATATAGCACAAAACAAATATCAACATGTTCCACAAAGGATTTGAGAGGCTCCCCCTACATGTGTGCATATAAGTAGTTTGCATTTGAATACAAATGCTCAACATGTAGAGGAGAGGCAACTCACAAGAAATATTGAACATGATAAGTTTTCATAAACACAAAGACATATCAAGATAATGGATTGAGAGGAAAGGAAGTATACCTTGTGCATAAAAATGTGAATATAGACCAATGCACAATAATATATCACAAAGATAGATACCATCTCAACCATAGATAATATGAAATATCCATATGTCTCACACTGAATAAAACATAGTCTCACACGAATAAAAGGCAAATAAGTTCAACAGCTTAAGATAAAAGGACACAAGCTTTAAAGAAATGATAAAAGAGCATGTTTGTGTCCGACCCATGCAAATCCCACGAGATAACCTAGAAGAACTACTTCTCCCCCTTTGGCATCGAAACGCCAAAAAGGGAAAAGAGCGATGCTAACGGAACCCAAGACGATCACTCGTCGTCTTCATCATCGTCGGCATCACGATCCTCCTCATCATCACTCTCGGCATCATTATCATCTCCACTTGCTTCCCCACTTGCTTCGCCACTTGCGTCTTCATCATCACTTTCTTCTTCATAGCGCATAGGGGCCTTGCCAGTGTTGCGAGAAGAGGAAGGCATGGAGGACACATCGGCGTAATCAGCCCAAGGAAATATATCCTTATTCCACTTCTCAAGAGGGATAGTGGCATCGGATGGCGGAGTGACGAGGGGTAGACTCATCAAGACCCATGGTTAAGGTCCCTAGGTTATGAATATGGGGGAGAGAACGTGGTAGAGCTGGAAGTATCGTCGGCTGACAAGCAGGGCAAAGATTTTACCCAGGTTCAGGGCCCTCGTGTGGAGGTAACACCCCTACGTCCTGCCTGTCTGTTATTGATTTGTGAATATGACGGTTACAAGGATCCCGGCGAGATGTCGATCTCGCTAGGGTTTGTGGCTCTGGTGGTTCGTTGTCTGGTTCGATGGCCCTCCCAGTCCTTAAATAATAGGCTGGGTCCCGGGTGTTCGTAACCGACTCGATTTACAAGTAAGGAAACTCTAAACCGACTATTGCTTCGCCAAACTTGGAGGATACTTCATCTTCGTGGGCCTCCCTTCATGGGCTTCATGTAGGCTCTGATAGTTGGGCCTAGTCGATACGTGCACCAGGTACCCTCATGGTAGGGTACCCGATAGGCATACCCATGTCAGTAGCCCCCGAGTACTTGTCTGATTCGAAGAGTCGGGCATGGACTCATACATCATGCACGTTATATATATTTTTTACATCTGTATTTAGAATTCTTATGAAATAGCACATGTTAGCAATGCCGAGTGTTTCATCGACTATGAGTTTTTGCTTATGATAATCAAGGGATATTAGCTTAGCAGGCCCGGCACACACGACGGATCGGGGCCGGTTAACTACCATTTGTGGCAAAACCATACTAGCTTTCAATCAAACTCGAGTCCCCGGACTCGAATCTGGAACAAACTGGACAGACTCGAAACGGCCGTTGAGGTCTTACTGAATCGAACTGCAGTATAATTTTGAATCTACCCAACGCGTCCGTCGGGGATTTTCATCATGTCTGCTGACACGGAACATTTAAGGATAACGCTGCTGGAGCGGTCCTTAGCCCAGCTCGACTGATCGGCGGGTCTTACCTTTGCACTTATGCATGCAGCATCCAAGGATCGTCGGATCAACTCGGGAATATTTTGAGTGTGATTTTGCTTATGAACTTAGTCGAATGTTTCGTCGACTGACACTTTTGCCATTATTCTATCGGGTGCGCGACAGCGCTCCCGATGGGAGTAGCCCCCGAGATTGTGCTTTATTGCTTGCAATGGAGGATAATCTCAAATTCTTTTACCCTGCACATTTTAGTCAAAGAAATTTTTTGATACGCTCCCGATGGGAGTAATGCTGCAGTCGAAAGAATTTCGACTGGCCTCTATGACTTTTGCTAAAAAACCAACCGAAACTTATGCGAGAGACCACCCGAAGATATCATCGAGTGACTTTTATGCCAGTTGTGAAAGAGAGAACAACGTCAGCAATGACGCATTTTGCGACTGCTATCTCTGACAAGCGATGGCGTGCCTGGAGAGGCTTTGATAAGACGTGACCCTGTTCTGTGGGCCCGTTTTTGCAGAGCTGACCAGGGATGACGCCGCGTGGACTTGATTTGACCGTTCGGGCACGATTTTCACGGGGCGTGATGATGGCTTCCTGGATTCTCGTGCGTAGTGGGCGGAGTGGCCGGCGACGGTTGCTCTCCGTGGCCGCCACGTGTATGGCCAGATTTCGCGCGGAGCGTATGGATTTGTTTTAACGGCTACGATCGTTTTTGCGCTCTGTGGTAAATAGGGAGGGACGGTGCTGGCAGAGTTTTTTACTTGCCATTTTCTCCCTGCGCCGCCCCTCGTCTCATCTTCTTCCTCGCGCCCACCTCCATTGCTCTGCGCCCAAGCTCCTTGCCCCACACTCCCTCCACCGTAGCGATGGCGAAAGGTGGAGGTGCGAAGCGTGGCGCTGCCGCCGCCGCCGCTACCGATGCGACCAAGGGCAAGAAGGCCGTGGCGGGTACATCTGCATCCGCCGCGCTGAAGAAGGGCAGCGGGGACTGGGCGAAGTCCACCATCAAGGACGCCCATTTGGTCAAGTTCCGCGAGCAGGGGTATCTGCCACCCGCGGAGCAGCTCGCCGTCCGCGCGCCGTCGCCCAAGGAGGTACTCCCCGAACCACGCGCCAACGAGCGTGTTTGTTTTGCGGAGTTTTTGCCTAGGGGCTTTTCGCTTCCCCTCCACGATTTCGTTCGTGGTCTTCTTTTGCCTACGGGGTGCAGATCCATGATCTCACCCCAAACGGCATTATGCATATCGCGTGCTTCATCACGCTGTGCGAGTGCTTCCTCGGCGTCGCTCCCAGCTGGGCGCTGTGGAAAGCCATCTTCATGGTGCGGCCGAACAGAGGAGGTGGTCGCACCTACCCCGTCGGCGGCTGTGGAATACAGGTGCGCAGCGACACCCGATACTTCCGCCTGAAGACCGTCGACTCCGCTCAAGGCTGGAGGAAGGGGTGGTTTTATGCGACTGTGGAGCAGGATGCAGCCGCCCCTTTCTCGACTGCTGCTTTCACCAGGACCAAGGCGTGGGATCACCAACTCTCAGCCGAAGAAATGGAGGAGGCAAGCCCTTTGCTGGCTCGGATCGGAGGCATGCTGGACAAGGTCACAGGCATCCATTTGATCGCCACCTTTGTGAAGAGGCGGGTGTGGCCCATTCGCGCCCGAGCGCACCCCATGTGGGAGTATGAAGGCGCAGGTGACATCACCCGAATGAATCCAGAGGAGCTTTCAAGGAGTGAGCTGCTGACGCATGTGCGACACATCACCAACTTGACGACAGGCGACACTTGCAATGTCGACTGCCCTGTTGCACCATATGGGTTGGAGAACCCTTTGCTTGAGGTATGTATGTGTTATAGCCTGCTTGCAATGAAAAGTTTGCCACTCGCATGTTTTATGATCGCGATTTTTGATTCTGACTTTGCAATTTGTGATGTGTGCTATGCAGGGTCACTCGACTGCTGCCTCCCTTCCTCCTCTGCCTGAAAATGGCGAGACTGAAGAAACACA
This sequence comes from Poa pratensis, assembly GCA_947311845.1. Classification (NCBI taxonomy): domain Eukaryota; kingdom Viridiplantae; phylum Streptophyta; class Magnoliopsida; order Poales; family Poaceae; genus Poa; species Poa pratensis. Next base: position 23,083,546 of record CAMZMU010000093.1, read on the forward strand.
GGCACAGGTGGTGGACCCGAAAGGGGATCAGTCGCCCATCCCTTCCGCCACCACTTCACGTGTGGAGGATGTCGAGGAAGAAGCAGCAGAAGAAGTCCAATCTGAAGACAAGGCTCCTTCTGACCAAGAAGTCGATACCGCGCAACCGAAGCGGCGTCGACTGGCCAAGAAGGCGCCTTCTGCTGCCAGTTCGCCCGCGAAGGAGCAAGGCTTGGAGGATGACGAGGAATCAGATTCACCACCTGTTTTCCAAGCCGCTCCTTTGCGTGCGTGCTCAACAAGCTCGACTCTTCCGCTTCAGTCGAGTGGTACCCCAGCCTTTGGAGGACCAATTTTTGGCGACTCCGAAGACGAGGAAGATGAGGAGCACAGGTATGTGTGTTTTTGAGTATGATATGAAAATGTTTGTGCTGTCATATTTTTGTGCTGACCATCCTTTTGTTTTGTTGTGTTGCTCACAGTGCTGAAAACAATCAGCCTGGGACTCCTCCAGTCGAGAATGTTCCAGCCGTGGAGCACTCGAAGTCTGCACCGACTGGAAACGAGGCTGCCCAGCCCATGGCCACTGACGCTGTCGTTGAAACAGCCAAGGCGGCAACTCCAGATGTCGGGACATCAGTCGCGGCTCCTGAGCCGTGGATGAACCACGTGAGTAACTTTTTGCTTGACCCGTTTAGTTGTAGGTCTGTGAGAATTTTTAGATTTTTGCTGAATCCGTGTGCTCGCAGCCCTTCTACCACACCTTGGCAGATTCTGCCAAGGCTTATGTCCAGGTGGAGCAGGAGAGGGACACCATGCGCGCCGAGCTCGAGCGGCTCAGTCGTGAGTTCTCCTTTTTGCTTTTGTTTTGCCCAACTTCTTTTCGCAATGCCTGATTTTGTCGAGTATTGAATGCACGTAATTTTTGCTGGGCCAGGCGAGAAGAAGGAGCTGGAAGACGCACTCGCCGCGCAGCGCGAAGAATCGAAGAAAGAGCTGGCTGCCGCCACCAACTCAGCTGCTGCACGCGAGCGAGAATATGCTGACCAGCTCGCGGCACTCGCGCAGGCCATGGGAGGTGAGTAATCTTTTTCTCCTTTTGATATGACGATATAACTTGTCGAGTGTCGTACTTATGCCTGTTTTGAATTGTGCAGAAGCTGTTGGCGCACCGGCCTCTGCAGACGTGGCGAGTGACGATCTTTCGCTGGAACAGGCTGTGGGCGGCTTAGGCGCTCTATGCAACCAGGCGAAAGAAGCACTCGCCAAATCAACGAGCACACTTGGTGCTGTATACCAAGTGGTGTTCCCTACTGGCGTGGTGCCGTCGACGGTGGATGACTTCGCCAACGTGTTTGGCCCCGGGACGTCCACCATGGCGGGTTTTGCTCGCGCCAACACGGTACGCGGATCCGAGTCCACCATCAAGCTTCTTATGGGACATGGGATAGATTGCGACTATGAGGCAGCACTGTCTGCGTTCCCTCAGAAGCCAGACGGGAAGCCCATTTCGCTGAAGGGGGTGAGCGGAGCAGCCGCGCGACTGGCTGAAGTTTTCATGAACACCATGGAGCGCCGGGCACTCGAGACTGCCAATCGTCTGCTTAGGAAATCGAAATCTTAGGCTTAGGGTAGCTGTACCCTTTTGCTTTTTTATGCCTTGTAATGATACCTTCTGAACTGCGCGAGTCTGCGCTTTGTTTTTGCTACCTTGTTTATGCAAACTGTCTTTTGCCAATGTCTTTCATTTGGAGAGTTGTATGCTTATGACGCGAGTCTTACAAACTTTGTGTTTGTGATTATGCTCTTTGAACAGTCACGAGAACCTGCTACTGCGACTAGTTCCTCGCAGGCTCCAACCACCACCCGATCCCAGGGTCAGGTGGCAAATGATGCCAAGGTGATGGAGTATATGAAGGCTAAATTTGTGAGAATGGAGCAAGATCTGAAGGACGCCCAGGCTGAGCTGAGTCGATTGAGGGCCAGACCCGCGTTGGCCACCCAACGCGAGGATTATGTTCTCGGGGAGATGGAGCTTGTGAACAGGCAACTCGAGTGTAAGTTCGAATCTTGCTTTGTTTTACAAGCTTTTTGTGTAGCTTTTGTCCTTTTGATCTAACTGGTGCGCCCGTATTTGTAGGCTTTGTCGACAACTTCCAGGCTGAACAGATTCGCGTGGAAGGACGCCTGGATAGCGTGGTTGACGACCCTACAACTGGGCGTCAACACTTTTGGCTTGATAGGTACCATGCCCGCATACTTGCCACCCTGAAGGATCGCGTCTGGCGAAGTGCTGAGCTGCTGGAGTTATGCCGGGCATCGTTTATTCGTCTGAACGAGACTCTTTTTCCTTCGGGGCCACAACCACAAGGGATTCGTGCTGTGTTGAACATCTTCCGCCAAACAAATCCCATTCGAGAGTTGCTGTCTCAAAGACTTGTAATTGGAGCCAACGCTGCAATGGCGTATATGCGTAGTCGAAAACCAAGGTTGGTGTTGCGGACACCTGCAGCCGGAGAGGTTCTCGAACAAAAAGACTTGGATGACACGATCCAAGCTGCGGAGACACTGATCGAGTGCACTCGCGAACAGCTTTGCGGCCCCGAGCTGCCCGTAAAAGACGAGCCTGAGGATTAGAATGGTTTGCGAGTGCAATTTTTGTATAGGGGGCAGCCCCCGAGTGTAATTTTTGACTCTTTGTATATTGTATAGTTTGTATACTTTGATTTTTTGCCGAGCCCCCGAGTCAATCGAGCGGGGTTTGTGAAATATGTGTTGGTTATGAACCGATGACTGTGCAGCCCCCGAGTATTCGAGTGCGGCTGCAAAGTTTTTATGTTCTTTGTTCGGATCCTTGTTACGCAGCCCCCGAGGGTCTCGGGTGCGGTTAAGGTATGAATTATGCAGGTGGTAGCCACAAAGGAGTCGAAGGAACATTGATTTTATTCCTCTTTTGAATGTTAGGCTGCAGGCCGCCTCATTAAAAACCTTCCAGTCCCCTTAGGTACCCTGGTAAGGAAAAGAGCGCGTCTGAAACCTGCAGCCATCCGACATATAGCCTATTACATTGTATGACTGTGAGCACTTTATGCGTAGAAACGGCGCAGATGCGCAACGTTCCAAGGATTGTGAGAGGGTTCGCCTGTCTTCGCGTGCTTCAGTCGATATGCGCCTCCACCAAGGACCTCCGTGATGATGAAGGGACCCTCCCATGGGGAAGCGAGCTTGTGCACCTTCTTTTGCTTCAGTCGAAGAACCAGGTCGCCAACGACGAAGGACCTGGTGCGCAGTCGACGGCTGTGGTAGTTGCGAAGGTCCTGCTGGTAAACAGCTGTGCGGGCTAAGGCCGTGTCGCGCGCCTCATCAAGCAAGTCGACTGCGTCTTCGAGTGCCTCTTCTGCGTCTTCTTCATTGTATGCTTCAACTCGTGGTGCGTTGAACCTTACGTCTGATGGCAGAATTGCCTCTGCACCGTAGACCATGAAGAATGGGGTGAACTGCGTAGAAGTGTTGGGAGTTGTGCGTAGGCTCCATAGCACAGACGGTAGTTCTTCGACCCAAGCACCTGCAGCTCTTTTGAGTGGCACCAGGAGGCGCTTCTTGATCCCACTCGTCACAAGCCCATTGGCCTTTTCGACTTGGCCATTGGATTGCGGATGCGCCACGGATGCGTAGTTGAGCGTAATGTCCTGCTCTTTGCAAAAGGTTTTGAACTCCTCAGCCGTGAAGTTTGTGCCGTTATCAGTGATGATACTGTTTGGGACACCGAAGCGATAGATGATGCTCTTTATGAAGTTGACTGCCGTAGTAGCAGTCGAATTTGTGATGGGGACCGCCTCGATCCACTTTGTGAACTTGTCGACTGCCACCAGTAGGTGAGTATGCCCGCCATGCGATGATTTTTTGAGTGGCCCAACCATATCGAGCCCCCATTGGGCGAAAGGCCAGGCCAGCGGTATAGTCTTCAACGCCGATGCGGGTGCGTGCGGCCTTGTTGCGAATTTCTGGCAGCCGACGCACCTTTTGACTATGTCCTCCGCGTCTTTGAGTGCTGTAGGCCAGTAAAACCCTGCGCGAAAGGCTTTGGCTACGAGTGATCGACTGCTGGCGTGATGCCCACAGGTACCTGCATGAATGTCTCGAAGTATGGCTTGGCCATCTTCGAGTGCGATGCATCTTTGGAACATACCTGATATGCTGCGCTTGTATAACTCGCCGTTGATAACGGTGTATGCTTTTGATCTTCGAGTCACGCGTCGGGACTCGGTTATGTCATCTGGTAGCTCGCTACGGAGTATGTAAGCCAGAAAAGGTTGAGTCCAGGTTGGCTCAATGAGAAATACCTCGACAGGGGGGTCCTCTGTGCTAGGCATTTTGCTTTTGGGTGGCGTAGTCGACGGAGGAGGCTCTCGTTTCTCCTTGATAGATCTGTGTTCAATACGCTCGAGGAAGACACCAGGTGGAATTTGTGCGCCAGTTGAGCCAAGATTGGCTAGCATGTCTGCTTCTTCGTTGCTTTCCCTTCCTATGTGCCTCAACTCGCAGCCCTCGAAGCTGCCTCTAGTGTGTTGTACAGATCGCGATAAGCGATCATGTTGTCCGCGATTGCGTCGCAGGCCTTCATTGTTTGCTGCACCACGAGGTTGGAGTCGCCGTAGATCATCAGTCGAGTGCACCCGAGTGCCTTTGCCATCCGCATGCCATGGATCAGAGCCTCGTATTCAGCCTCGTTATTGGAGGGTAGCTTGAATCCCATCTGCAAAACATAACGTAGCTTGTCCCCTTTTGGTGATATGAGGACGACGCCTGCGCCTGCGCCTTCATGTTTCTTGGACCCATCGAAGTACATGGTCCAGGAATTGGCCACGTCTGGTGCTCCAGGTAATTGGGCTTCTATCCACTCGGTTGTGAAGTCGGGTAGGACTTGTGCTTTGATAGCCTTCGGGTGCTCGTACTTGATATCTCTTGGAGCCAGCTCGATGAGCCATTTTGCCACTCGACCCGTTGCATTGGGGTTTGTGAGTATATCACCGATTGCTGAGTTGCTTACCACGGTAATCGGATGCTCGGTGAAGTAGTGTGTCAGCTTCCTTGAGGACATGAATACAGCGTATGCCAGCTTTTGATAGTGCGGGTACCGCTGTTTTGATATGGAGAGAACCTCGCTCAGGTAGTAGACTGGACGTTGTATGCTTTGGATGTGCCCCTCCTCCACGCGTTCGACTACCAGTACGGTGCTCACCACCCTGTTTGTAGCCGAGACATACAGGTAGAGTGGTTCCCGTTCCTTAGGTGCGACGAGGATTGGAGGGCTTGTGAGGATCCGCTTGAGATCTGTGAAGGCTGCTTCAGCTTCTGGCGTCCACTCGAACTTGTCCGCCTTCTTCATCAGTCGATAGAATGGTAGAGCCTTTTCACCCAGTTTGCTGATGAATCGACTGAGCGCCGCTACTCGTCCTGCTAGTTTCTGCACATCATGAAGCTTTGAAGGCCTTTGCATGGTGAGGATGGCCTGTATTTTCTCGGGTCTGCTTCGATTCCACGAGCAGAGACTAGGTACCCTAAGAGCTGCCCGGCTGGAACGCCGAACGTACACTTCTTAGGATTGAGCTTGATATGGAAGCGTTTGAGGTTTGCGAACGTCTCCCTCAAATCGTCGAGTAGTGTGCGTTCTTCCCTTGTGGTAATGACAATGTCATCAACGTAGACCTGGACGTTGCGTCCAATTTGCTTTTTGAGGCAGTCCTGCATCATGCGCTGGTATGTTGCACCCGCGTTTTTTAGCCCGAAGGGCATAGTTGTGTAGCAGTAGACCCCGAGTGGGGTTATGAACGCCGTTTTTTCTTCGTCTTCTTGCTTCATCCTTATCTGGTGATAACCTGAGTAAGCATCCAGAAAGGAGAGTCGTGCGCATCCGGCGGTGGAGTCAACGATCTGATCGATCCGGGGTAGCGGGAAGTGATCCTTTGGACAGCACTTGTTCAGCGCTGTGAAATCCACGCACATCCGAAGGATGTCTGTATGCTTCTTTTCTACGAGTACAGGGTTGGCCACCCATTGTGATTTCTTGATTTCCCTAATGAATCCTGCTGCGAGTAACCGGTCGACTTCGGATTCGACTGCGGTTCGCTTTGGGCCGGAGATTCGACGCATCGTTTGCTTGACTGGCTTTGCATCTGGAAACAATTGGAGAGAGTGCTCGGCGAATTCCCTGGGAATACCTGGCATGTCGGCTGGACACCACGCAAATATTTCCCAGTTCTCACGGAGGAATTCGACGAGCGCGCCTTCCTATGCGATAGGCAGGCTCGAAGATATGTTGACTGTCTTGGACGGATCGGTCGGGTGCACCTGATGCGACCTTGTGTCATTTGTAGCATTGAAGGATCTGTCGACTGCCAACTTCTTATGCTCTGGAAGGAGTGTGCGGTCGTTGGTAATCGCTAAGTCAGCGAGTGATTCCTCCACCCCGAACATCTCGGAGATTTTGCTGAACTCGCGGTCGCAAGCATCGGACCTTTGAAAGTTTCCACGGACAGTGATGACTCCCTTTGGTCCTGGCATCTTCAGCGTGAGGTACGCATAGTGTGGCACCGCCATGAATCGAGCAAACGTCGGGCGACCAAGAATAGCATGGTATTGTGATTCCAGTCGACGACCTCGAACTCAATCGACTCTGTCCTGAAGTGGCTTACGTCCCCGAACGTAACGTCGAGTTGTACGGTGCCTTCTGGGCTAATTGCTTTGCCAGGAACGATACCGTGGAAGGTATTTGAAGATTTTGGGAGGTTTTCGACTGACCTGTTCATTTTGCGGAGTGTGTCCGCGAAGATGATGTTTATGCCGCTGCCTCCATCCATGAAGACCTTGGTCATGGCGTAGCCTCCTATTTGCGCGTCGAGTACCAGAGCCGCATGCCCTGGTCGAGCTACAGCTGGGGGATGATCCTCTCGACTAAAGCTTATGATGGTTTCCGATCCCTTCAGAAATTCGGGCACGGCTGGAGGTGCCATGACAGCCAAGTTCACCTGTCGAGTGATTAGTTTTTGCTGCCTGTTAGAGGGGCGACCCTTTTGTATCATGTACATCTGCCCGTGGGGCTGTGGATATTGATCATCTTCCGCCCGTAGCACAGGTTGTATGGCACCTGCGAGATTTGCGCCTGGAGCAGGCTGTGGTGCGGGTTGCGGTGGCGGCTGTGGCGCCATGAGAGCGGGCACAGCGTTCGGCTGTGGTACGGGTGCAGGCATGGGCTGAGCAGGTGCTGGGCCATTCCTCTTGAGTCGTATCACATAGTCAGTCGCCATTTGGTCGAATTCCCTGCAGTTCCTTAGGGTGTGATTGGAGCGTAGTTTTCCGTCGTCCCCCTTGAAGAGGTGGAATCTGCACCAGTCGTCCATCTTTTCCTCGAACGACCGCTCGGGTTTTGCGTCGCTACGTTTGCGCCATTCTTGCCTTTTGTAGCTATCGCTCCGCTGCTCGCGATCTCGACTGTCACGTCGATCATCCGAGCGTCGATTGCTTCTATCATGGTCCTCCTTTGGCTGTGTGTATCCAGCCGCCATGAACTCGGGTCTGTTATCGTCGTAAGGACGTCTGGACCGTTTACGCCTGCGATCTTCTCTGTATGAATCTCTGCGGCTTCGACTGCCGCTTTCGTAGTTGTCGCGTGTTGGGGAAGCACGGGATCTGCGTACAGAATCCTCTCCATCTGCCCACTCAGTCGCAACTTTGATGAGGTCAGCCAGGGAGGTTGGCTTTTCACGACCAAGTGCCTCTTTGAAGTCCTTCCTGGCGAGACCTTGTATGAAGGCATCCATGGCCCTGTCTTCTGACACTTTGCCAACCGAATTGCGTATTTCGGTCCACCGCCGTATGTATGATCTCAGCGACTCGTCTGATCGTTGAGTACATGTCCTTAATTCCTCGAATGTCTTCGGGCGCTCACACAGAGGCTCGAAGTTTTTGATGAAGTCTCTGCGGAAATCATCCCACGAGTCATATGATGATGGAGGGAGTGATTTGAGCCAGTCGCGGGCAGTTCCTTCGAGCATAAGTCGTATGTACTGCATCGCCGTGGTGTTCGTGCCCCGCTGGCATGCCACGGCGAGTCTGTAATCTTCTAGCCACCCAGAAGGTTCTTGGCGACCGTTGTACTTGGGTTGCTCGCCTGTCAACTTGAACCGTTTGGGCATCCGCGTCTCACGGATGCGTCGAGTGAAGCACAATGCTCCGCATGGCTCTGGTTCGCGATCAGAGTATGAATCGCTGCTATAGGATCTTCGAGACCTGCTCCTGCTGGACCTGTGCCGGCGCGTGCTTCTCCTTCCTTCATCCGAGTGGTGGCTGCGACCACTGCGATGATGTGCTGCGTGTCGTGAGTCGACTATGTCGCGATCGCGATCCCTTGCTGGAGTTTTGTCTTCTGGCTGCATAGCCTGTGCCGCTAGAGCTAGCGATTTGAGTTGTTGGCGATGCAGGGCTGCGTTAGGGTCATTCGCCGGAGGTTGTATTGCCTTGAGGTAAGCACCTACGGAGAATAATGCACCCGCAGCAGTTTTGGGTACTGGGATTCCGTTAGCGTCCTCTGTCATGAACGACAGGTTACGGGTGATTGCTACCCTTTCATGTTCTGGAAGGCTTGCCAACCGCGACCTAGGTCGAGGGGTTGGTTGCTGTGTGGACCCGAGGGATTGCTCCCTTCGTCGGGCACTCGAGAGGCTGGCTTGCCTTTTGCGCTCCTCGAGCGTCGCTCGGTAGTTTTGCAGTCGAATTGACTCCTGCCAGTTGAAGTACTGGAAGGTCAACATCTCCTCTGGGTGGAGTTTGGCGGCATCATAGTGCACTCCTTTATGACTTTATCTGCTTTTGCTGCCATCTCCTCCGTGATTGTCAAGGTTGTGACCCCATCTGGCATGGTTACCGTGCATGGGAATTGTGCAGGCCTGCGAGCGGCAGCGTCTGCGGATGATTCTGCGGTGAAGGCCACGTAGACCTGATGGGGCGTGACCCGAGGACAGGTGTATGTGCTGTCGATTCCAGTCATGGACTCGACATCGCCATCGAGGCTCATGTCAGAGCCAGTGTGTTCATCGAGTAGATCTTCGAGGCGAATCTCGTTGTCGATGTGCTCATCACCTATGCTCATCTCGGTGTTGGCGAAGCCATTACGGATTTCTGAGTCGAGGTTGGTGTTGGTGAAGATCTCCGAGTCGACGTTGTTGTCGTTATGAATCGCGGGCTCGTAGAAGTCATCGAGGGAGATCCCGCAGTCGAAACTCTCGTCGAGTGGTAGGTTGAAGTCGATGTTGCTTGTGTTGTATGCTGATTCTGCTTCCTCGCCTTGGAGTTCCGTCATCATGAACCTATCGAGCTCGCCGGTCGACATGGTTGTTGCGGGCGAGCAGGCTTCAGGATTCGACGATGGGGCGAGCGCAGTCGACGGAGCCTCGAGTGCACCCAGCGCCAGTTGTTGCGGATCTGCTGAGTCCTGCGTGCCAAGATTGTTTACGAAAAAATTGAATGCTCCAACAGTCAAACTCAAACCTGAATCAAGGCCGAAAACGCCTCCTGAAGCTCTGGCGAGTGCGGATTGAAATTCATTGGAAGAGCAGATGCGCTTTTTGCGGGTGAAGCGGGCAGGCCGCCGCTTTTCGAGTAGATCGGCGAGTCGCCGTGTGTCGTCTGGATCGGCGAGTTGCTGTTTGCAGACATGGCCGGCGAGTTGCCGTTTGCAGATGAGATCGGCGTGTTGCCGTTTGCTGGTGTGATCGGCGATTTGCCGTTTGCTGTTGGGACCGGCGAAACTTCGAGTCCAGCGCTATTCTTTCCCACAGACGGCGCCACTTGACGAGGGGTAGACTCATCAAGACCCATGGTTAAGGTCCCTAGGTTATGAATATGGGGGAGAGAACGTGGTAGAGCTGGAAGTATCGTCGGCTGACAAGCAGGGCAAAGATTTTACCCAGGTTCAGGGCCCTCGTGTGGAGGTAACACCCCTACGTCCTGCCTGTCTGTTATTGATTTGTGAATATGATGGTTACAAGGATCCCGGCGAGATGTCGATCTCGCTAGGGTTTGTGGCTCTGGTGGTTCGTTGTCTGGTTCGATGGCCCTCCCAGTCCTTAAATAATAGGCTGGGTCCCGGGTGTTCGTAACCGACTCGATTTACAAGTAAGGAAACTCTAAACCGACTATTGCTTCGCCAAACTTGGAGGATACTTCATCTTCGTGGGCCTCCCTTCATGGGCTTCATGTAGGCTCTGATAGTTGGGCCTAGTCGATACGTGCACCAGGTACCCTCATGGTAGGGTACCCGATAGGCATACCCATGTCACACACATTGGGAAAGAGGGTCTTGGTTATGTTGCCAAGAAGAAGGCCAAGCCCGCACAAGCAAAGAAGACTACCATTGCGAGTAGTGATGCCACAAGGGGCAACACTCCTCGTAGTGACTTTGCGGGATATGCTAACCCCAACTACATTCTTTATGTTGATTATTATGGGGATGTATATGCTAAATATGTTGGTCCTTATGATGGTTTCATTGCTTACTCTATTTGGGTTCCTAAGACCCCAAGCAATGATTTCTTGTAGGACTATGCTTCCGGTGGGTCGAAATGGGTGATTGATAGTGGATGTACAAGTCTGACCGGAAGCAAGGAGGCTATGACGAAGATGAGACCAAATGATAATCATTCAACCGTCACATATGGAGACAAGTCTAAAGCTGAGGTATCGGCCTCGCAAGGTGGTAGTAGCAAGGGATATCACCCTTGTGAACGTCATGCTTGTCGAGTCCCTTGGTTACAATTTAATGTCCGTTCGTGCACTTAACATGATGGGCTTTGCCGTCCATTTTGATCTTGATATTGTGGTACTCATGTGGAGCAAGACTCTAAAAGTCGCTTTCGTTGGGTATGTTGAACATGAGTTGTTTGTGGTAGCCTTTTTGGAAAGGCCGACGTGGGTGGTTGTGGCATCGCCGCTTGTTCCATGTTAATATGAGAACTTTGCAAACTCTTCACAAGGGTGGCCACATTCTTGGACTAAAAGAGAATGTTTCCTTTTCTAGAGATCGTTTTTGTAAGCCTTGTGTTGAAGGAAAGATGCATGATTCTCCCCACCCAAGCAAGACCATCATCTCATCAACAAGGATATTGGAACTTCTTCATGTTGATCTATTTGGTGCTGTGCCTCAACCGAGTCTTGGTGGGAAGAAGTATTGTTTGGTGATTGTTGATGACTATTCAAGATTCACTTGGGTTTATTTCTTCAAGTCGAAGAGTGAGACCCAACAAGCCGTCATCGACTTCTCCAATGAAGTTCAACGTCAATACAATGTCCCTATATTGATCATTAGAAGTGACAATGGCTCCGAGTTCAAGAACTACACCCTAAATGAGTTTCTTAGTGAAGAGGGAATTTGTCATCAATATTCCGCTGTGTATACCCCTCAACAAAATGGTGTAGTCGAGAGGAAGAACCGGACCCTTATGGATATGGCAAGGTCTATGTTGGCGGAGTTTAAGACCCCACTTTTCTTGTGGGCCGAGGCCATCTCCACAGCATGTCACTCATCTAACCGGCTCTACTTCCGCACGGGAAAGAAGTTCACTCCATATGAAATGCTTACCGGCAACAAGCCAATATTTCCTACTACCGGGTGTTTAGTTGTAAGTGTTTCTATAAGATCAAAGGTTATCGTTTATCTAAATTTGAGTCTAAGGCTTTAGAGGGTACTTTTGTTGGTTACGGTGCCGAATCCCACACTTATAGAATCTACGACAAGTCCTTCGGGACCATTGTAGAATCTTGTAGTGTGGAGTTCGATGAGAATGACGGCTCCCAAGTGGTGCAATTTCATGTTCGTGATGTAGATGATGAGGAACCTCAAGATGCAATAAGGCGAATGGGCATGGTATTCTTTCGCCCAATTAATCGAGATCCACCATGAGGCACCTCAAGAAGGACCAAGCTCCACCCATGTGGAGCATTCATCATCACAAGTGGAATCCGCACCATCCGATGGAGCAAATGATGCACCAAGCCAAGAACAAGTTCAAGACCCTCCTCAAGTTGATCAAGTTGCTACGCAAGAACCAAGTTCTCCAATTATTGATGCTAGCCATGATCAAGACCAAGGTCCATCCTCTCCTTCTAGTGTTGAAGGTGTGCACATTGAAGACCAAGGTCATCATTCCGGTCAAGACGGGGACACAAATGTTCAAGATGATCAAGAGATACCTCCTAGCTCCAATGAGGATATCGAAGCCCGTCGTCAAGCTAGAGTTGCAAGAACCATGGAGATAAGACAACATGCGTTGGAAAATATTATTGGTGATTTAAAGAGCAAGGTTGTGACTAGAAGACAATGTGCAAACTTTAGTGAACATCAAGCGCACATATACATGGTGGAACCAAAGAAAGTCTTTGAAGCTATTGAAGATCCGGATTGGTTGAATGCAATGCATGAAGAGCTCAATAAATTCAAGCGCAACAAGGTGTGGAAGCTAGTTGAGAAGCCAAAGGAGTGCCGCAATGTTATAGGCACCAAATGGATATTCAAGAACAAGCAAGATGAACATGGCATGGTGGTAAGGAACAAGGGAAGATTGGTAGCTCAAGGGTACTCTCAAGTTGAAGGCATTGATTTTGGAGAGACCTATGCTCCCGTGGCTCGCCTTTAGTCCATCCGTATCCTCCTTGCATATGCATCTCATCATAATTTTATCTTGCAACAAATGGATGTGAAAAGTGCTTTTCTAAATGGTCCACTTAAAGAATTAGTATATGTTAAGCAACCACCGGGTTTTAAGGATCCCAAACTCCCTAACCATGTCTACAAGCTCGATAAGGCGCTCTATGGACTTAAACAAGCTCCACGTGCGTGGTATGAGCACCTTAGAGAGCTTCTAGTAGACCATGGATTTGAGGTTGGGCAAATCGATCCCACTCTCTTTACCAAGAGAGTAAAAGGGAGCTTTTCATATGCCAAGTCTATGTGGACGATATTGTCTTTGGCTCAACTAACAAAGCTTTCAATGATGAATTTTCAAAACTTATGACCGATAGGTTGGGATGTCCATGATGGGAGAGTTGAAGTTCTTCCTTGGTTTTGAGATCAAGCAATTGAGGGGAGGACTTTCATCTCTCAAACTAAATATATCCAAGACATGCTCAAGAATTTTGATATGATTGGTGTCAAGGAGAAGCGCACCCCAATGGACACAAGGGTTCATCTACAACTTAACCCAAAGGGTATAGATGTCGATCAAAAGGTTATACCATTCCATGATTGGTTCTTTGCTCTATCTTTGTGCATCTAGACTCGATATTGTGTTGAGTGTAGGGGTGTGTGCAAGGTACCAAGCCGCTCCTAAAGAAAGCCACATGGTGGCGGTAAAAAGAATCCTTTGATATTTGATTCATACCCCAAAGTTTGGGTTGTGGTACCCTAAGAAAAAGGTTTTCTCTCTTTGTGGGTACACGGACTCGGATTGGGCCGGTGATCATGATGATAGGAAGTCAACTTCCGGGGCTTGCCAATTTCTTGGTGGTTCCTTGGTGAGTTGGTCTTCCAAGAAGATATATCTCTCTCCACCGCCGAAGCCGAGTATGTGGCGTCTGCAAGTGCATGCACCCAATTGTTATGGATGAGGCAAAATTTAAAGGAATACGGTGTCAATTGTGACAAAGTTCCTCTTTTATGTGACAATACAAGTGCTATCGAGATTGCCCACAACCCGGTGCAACATTCAAGAACCAAGCATATTGAGATTCGTCATCATTTCATTTGAGATCATGTTGCCTGAAGTGATATTGAGCTAAGCCATGTTCCCACAAGAGACCAACTTGCCGATATATTCACGAAGCCTGTTGATGAAGCAAGATTCCCCTATTTGAGGAATGAGCTAAATATCGTGGATTCAAGGAGCTTGGCTTGACTATTTTGCATACACACCTATGTCTTAACTATCTATCGTGTTTAGGTTTAGGCATGGACATAGGGGGAGTGCGGTTCTAATCCATTGGACTATCCCTCCCCCATTATGCCGATAGTAAGAACTCATTGTGTCTCTATATTTTCATTTCATGAATTGTGAGCTTAAATGACGAGTAGTGGCGATGAACCCAAGATATATCTTCGCGGTGTCACGCCACATACACTCATACATGGTGGCCTAGGCCACCGCCCTCTTCTTTGTGAAGAGTTATCTTACTTGGTCTTTATTTGATTTTATTTGTTCCTAGACCTTTTATTTTGTTTTGGGAGAAACACTTGGAATTGGCTTTTATATTTGCATCTTGCAATTTCCTAGTGTGTATCCCACCATCAGTGACTTTTGTTCCAAACCTAAGCTCATCTTATTCTAAACCTTGCTCATCTTGCAACATACTGTCCTCCACTTATACATATGAGTTTCTGACCTGGAGGGCCGGAGACTACGGTCATCAGGACCGGAGACTCCGGTCGGAGTAGAGTCTCCGCCCCAAACCACGGAGATTCCGGCTAGTCCGGAGACTCCGGTGCGTTTGAGCCGGAGACTCCGGTCTGAGGCATTTTCCTGGGATTCTAAAGGGGATCGGGGTGGGGGGTTGTCTCACAACTCCCCATACACCCTCGACCCCAAACCCTCTCCCAGCCTCCGCCTCCTCGTTGGGAACCTCTTCTGGCCGCCTCCCTCGCCGCCGGAATCCGTCAAGTCGCCGTCCCTCTTCTCCTCTCCGGTGTGGGGACCCTTCTCCTCCACTTGGAGCACCATGAAGGACAAGGGTATGCCTCCTCTTCTAGATCTTGCTAGATCTACTGTTTTTGAAGCATGCCCCTGTCCTAGTTTCATGGTAGTTTCTTATAGACGACAAATGCAGTTCATAGACAATACTTGCCCGATTCTTTGCTGTCGTTTTGATCTAGATTGGTTTTTCCAATCTGGACCGGAGACTCCGGCCTGTCGGTCCGGAGACTCCAGTCTCACTGGAGACTCCGGTCCCTGCGACCGGAGACTCCGGTGTAGATCAAGTTTTTCAGCCCAGAATTGATTAAGTGTTGTCTTCTTGACCTCCTGGACATGTATGCTTACCTCTATGCTACCTATCCACTCTTTATTCACAGATAACAAGAGGTCCTATTCGGCACATCATCATCCAAACCCAAAGCACCAAAGAGGTCGGGAAGAGACTACATGGACTATGATGAAGATAATGACCGTTATGTGCAGCGGGGTGTTATCTAGCAGCAAAAGCAGTCCGATGCTCGAAGGGCTAGGCAAGAAGCTGCCCTCCTTCGAGAAGAAAGGGCCAAGAAGGCCAAGTTTGACAACTTGACCACTGTGAAGGACTTGAACAAGGAGGATTTCCGAACCATGAGGGCGCATAATTTCTATGATATGCCCAACAACACAACCGATGGTCACTTTTGGAGGAAGGAGCAAGAGCTCATCATGAAGGAAATTTATGCAAATTTATACCCCAAAGCCCTTGTGTGCCCTCAAAAGCCGCTGAATTTTGATGTGTTGGCCAAGAAGGACTACTTTGTGGAAGCAATTTGGGTTGCTCGGAAGCTAGGGCTCGAGAAGCTCATGTCCACTCAACAAAACTATGACATTGAGATGGTCCAACAATTCCATGCTACTCTTGTGATTGGATTGGAGGAGAACACCATGATGACTTGGATGACGGGTCCTGTCAAGTGTATTTCAACCTTTGAAGAGTTTGGGCAAGTTTTGGGTTATGAGTTCAAAGGAGCCACCGTTTCCGTTGGTCGAAGGATGCATGTTGAAGGGGTGGACTATGATAAGAAGCTTCTTGCCCCTCTTGTTGCAAAATGGGTGCCATTGCTAACACCCGTGACTCAAGCCCATCTACAACATCTTGATCCGCATGTTTCGTTGAGCATTGCCCCCCAAGCGGTAATACAGATGCTATCCGTGGAGCTCTTGTCAACCTTATGCATCATGCTCACAAGACATATCTTGCCGGACCATCTTGCCAAGGGTATGAGATTGATGTGATGGATTATATCAAGTGTGAGATCAATATTGCTATTCATGAGAAGAAGAATCCTATGTATGCTCCTTATATCATGAAGCTTATCCTCAAGAAGATTCCTCAACTTGATCATTCCCGCTTCAAACAACACTCGTTTGGAACCCTTCAAGTGCTATCCATTCATACTACTCCAACAGCCACTTATCAAGAGATAGAGACGGAAGAAGTTCCTAGGGCAAGAAGGAAAAATGGCACTCCACCCTCTTGGAATCATGGTGGCAAGCAAAGAGTCAACAATGAGTTGAAGCATGTTTCTTGGTGGAAAAGGCTATTATGTGCATGGGTGTTGCGGTGCACAAGGAAAATCATCAACAATATGTTACTAACAAGAAGATCTTGTCCAACCAAGCCAAAATGATGACGGAACTGCGCAAAATCAACAATGGTGGTACCACTCCTCCTCGCAAAGAAGGTGATCCCGTCACTCCGCTGACATGGGTATGCCTATCGGGTACCCTACCATGAGGGTACCTGGTGCACGTATCGACTAGGCCCAACTATCAGAGCCTACATGAAGCCCATGAAGGGAGGCCCACGAAGATGAAGTATCCTCCAAGTTTGGCGAAGCAATAGTCGGTTTAGAGTTTCCTTACTTGTAAATCGAGTCGGTTACGAACACCCGGGACCCAGCCTATTATTTAAGGACTGGGAGGGCCATCGAACCAGACAACGAACCACCAGAGCCACAAACCCTAGCGAGATCGACATCTCGCCGGGATCCTTGTAACCATCATATTCACAAATCAATAACAGACAGGCAGGACGTAGGGGTGTTACCTCCACACGAGGGCCCTGAACCTGGGTAAAATCTTTGCCCTGCTTGTCAGCCGACGATACTTCCAGCTCTACCACGTTCTCTCCCCCATATTCATAACCTAGGGACCTTAACCATGGGTCTTGATGAGTCTACCCCTCGTCAAGTGGCGCCGTCTGTGGGAAAGAATAGCGCTGGACTCGAAGTTTCGCCGGTCCCAACAGCAAACGGCAAATCGCCGATCACACCAGCAAACGGCAACACGCCGATCTCATCTGCAAACGGCAACTCGCCGGCCATGTCTGCAAACAGCAACTCGCCGATCCAGGCGACACACGGCGACTCGCCGATCTACTCGAAAAGCGGCGGCCTGCCCGCTTCACCCGCAAAAAGCGCATCTGCTCTTCCAATGAATTTCAATCCGCACTCGCCAGAGCTTCAGGAGGCGTTTTCCGGCCTTGATCAGGTTTGAGTTTGACTGTTGGAGCATTCAATTTTTTCGTAAACAATCTTGGCACGCAGGACTCAGCAGATCCGCAACAACTGGCGCTGGGTGCACTCGAGGCTCCGTCGACTGCGCTCGCCCCATCGTCGAATCCTGAAGCCTGCTCGCCCGCAACAACCATGTCGACCGGCGAGCTCGATAGGTTCATGATGACGGAACTCCAAGGCGAGGAAGCAGAATCAGCATACAACACAAGCAACATCGACTTCAACCTACCACTCGACGAGAGTTTCGACTGCGGGATCTCCCTCGATGACTTCTACGAGCCCGCGATTCATAACGACAACAACGTCGACTCGGAGATCTTCACCAACACCAACCTCGACTCAGAAATCCGTAATGGCTTCGCCAACACCGAGATGAGCATAGGTGATGAGCACATCGACAACGAGATTCGCCTCGAAGATCTACTCGATGAACACACTGGCTCTGACATGAGCCTCGATGGCGATGTCGAGTCCATGACTGGAATCGACAGCACATACACCTGTCCTCGGGTCACGCCCCATCAGGTCTACGTGGCCTTCACCGCAGAATCATCCGCAGACGCTGCCGCTCGCAGGCCTGCACAATTCCCATGCACGGTAACCATGCCAGATGGGGTCACAACCTTGACAATCACGGAGGAGATGGCAGCAAAAGCAGATAAAGTCATAAAGGAGTGCACTATGATGCCGCCAAACTCCACCCAGAGGAGATGTTGACCTTCCAGTACTTCAACTGGCAGGAGTCAATTCGACTGCAAAACTACCGAGCGACGCTCGAGGAGCGCAAAAGGCAAGCCAGCCTCTCGAGTGCCCGACGAAGGGAGCAATCCCTCGGGTCCACACAGCAACCAACCCCTCGACCTAGGTCGCGGTTGGCAAGCCTTCCAGAACATGAAAGGGTAGCAATCACCCGTAACCTGTCGTTCATGACAGAGGACGCTAACGGAATCCCAGTACCCAAAACTGCTGCGGGTGCATTATTCTCCGTAGGTGCTTACCTCAAGGCAATACAACCTCCGGCGAATGACCCTAACGCAGCCCTGCATCGCCAACAACTCAAATCGCTAGCTCTAGCGGCACAGGCTATGCAGCCAGAAGACAAAACTCCAGCAAGGGATCGCGATCGCGACATAGTCGACTCACGACACGCAGCACATCATCGCAGTGGTCGCAGCCACCACTCGGATGAAGGAAGGAGAAGCACGCGCCGGCACAGGTCCAGCAGGAGCAGGTCTCGAAGATCCTATAGCAGCGATTCATACTCTGATCGCGAACCAGAGCCATGCGGAGCATTGTGCTTCACTCGACGCATCCGTGAGACGCGGATGCCCAAACGGTTCAAGTTGACAGGCGAGCAACCCAAGTACAACGGTCGCCAAGAACCTTCTGGGTGGCTAGAAGATTACAGACTCGCCGTGGCATGCCAGCGGGGCACGAACACCACGGCGATGCAGTACATACGACTTATGCTCGAAGGAACTGCCCGCGACTGGCTCAAATCACTCCCTCCATCATCATATGACTCGTGGGATGATTTCCGCAGAGACTTCATCAAAAACTTCGAGCCTCTGTGTGAGCGCCCGAAGACATTCGAGGAATTAAGGACATGTACTCAACGATCAGACGAGTCGCTGAGATCATACATACGGCGGTGGACCGAAATACGCAATTCGGTTGGCAAAGTGTCAGAAGACAGGGCCATGGATGCCTTCATACAAGGTCTCGCCAGGAAGGACTTCAAAGAGGCACTTGGTCGTGAAAAGCCAACCTCCCTGGCTGACCTCATCAAAGTTGCGACTGAGTGGGCAGATGGAGAGGATTCTGTACGCAGATCCCGTGCTTCCCCAACACGCGACAACTACGAAAGCGGCAGTCGAAGCCGCAGAGATTCATACAGAGAAGATCGCAGGCGTAAACGGTCCAGACGTCCTTACGACGATAACAGACCCGAGTTCATGGCGGCTGGATACACACAGCCAAAGGAGGACCATGATAGAAGCAATCGACGCTCGGATGATCGACGTGACAGTCGAGATCGCGAGCAGCGGAGCGATAGCTACAAAAGGCAAGAATGGCGCAAACGTAGCGACGCAAAACCCGAGCGGTCGTTCGAGGAAAAGATGGACGACTGGTGCAGATTCCACCTCTTCAAGGGGGACGACGGAAAACTACGCTCCAATCACACCCTAAGGAACTGCAGGGAATTCGACCAAATGGCGACTGACTATGTGATACGACTCAAGAGGAATGGCCCAGCACCTGCTCAGCCCATGCCTGCACCCGTACCACAGCCGAACGCTGTGCCCGCTCTCATGGCGCCACAGCCGCCACCGCAACCCGCACCACAGCCTGCTCCAGGCGCAAATCTCGCAGGTGCCATACAACCTGTGCTACGGGCGGAAGATGATCAATATCCACAGCCCCACGGGCAGATGTACATGATACAAAAGGGTCGCCCCTCTAACAGGCAGCAAAAACTAATCACTCGACAGGTGAACTTGGCTGTCATGGCACCTCCAGCCGTGCCCGAATTTCTGAAGGGATCGGAAACCATCATAAGCTTTAGTCGAGAGGATCATCCCCCAGCTGTAGCTCGACCAGGGCATGCGGCTCTGGTACTCGACGCGCAAATAGGAGGCTACGCCATGACCAAGGTCTTCATGGATGGAGGCAGCGGCATAAACATCATCTTCGCGGACACACTCCGCAAAATGAACAGGTCAGTCGAAAACCTCCCAAAATCTTCAAATACCTTCCACGGTATCGTTCCTGGCAAAGCAATTAGCCCAGAAGGCACCGTACAACTCGACGTTACGTTCGGGGACGTAAGCCACTTCAGGACAGAGTCGATTGAGTTCGAGGTCGTCGACTGGAAATCACAATACCATGCTATTCTTGGTCGCCCGACGTTTGCTCGATTCATGGCGGTGCCACACTATGCGTACCTCACGCTGAAGATGCCAGGACCAAAGGGAGTCATCACTGTCCGTGGAAACTTTCAAAGGTCCGATGCTTGCGACCGCGAGTTCAGCAAAATCTCCGAGATGTTCGGGGTGGAGGAATCACTCGCTGACTTAGCGATTACCAACGACCGCACACTCCTTCCAGAGCATAAGAAGTTGGCAGTCGACAGATCCTTCAATGCTACAAATGACACAAGGTCGCATCAGGTGCACCCGACCGATCCGTCCAAGACAGTCAACATATCTTCGAGCCTGCCTATCGCATAGGAAGGCGCGCTCGTCGAATTCCTCCGTGAGAACTGGGAAATATTTGCGTGGTGTCCAGCCGACATGCCAGGTATTCCCAGGGAATTCGCCGAGCACTCTCTCCAATTGTTTCCAGATGCAAAGCCAGTCAAGCAAACGATGCGTCGAATCTCCGGCCAAAGCGAACCGCAGTCGAATCCGAAGTCGACCGGTTACTCGCAGCAGGATTCATTAGGGAAATCAAGAAATCACAATGGGTGGCCAACCCTGTACTCGTAGAAAAGAAGCATACAGACATCCTTCGGATGTGCGTGGATTTCACAGCGCTGAACAAGTGCTGTCCAAAGGATCACTTCCCGCTACCCCGGATCGATCAGATCGTTGACTCCACCGCCGGATGCGCACGACTCTCCTTTCTGGATGCTTACTCAGGTTATCACCAGATAAGGATGAAGCAAGAAGACGAAGAAAAAACGGCGTTCATAACCCCACTCGGGGTCTACTGCTACACAACTATGCCCTTCGGGCTAAAAAACGCGGGTGCAACATACCAGCGCATGATGCAGGACTGCCTCAAAAAGCAAATTGGACGCAACGTCCAGGTCTACGTTGATGACATTGTCATTACCACAAGGGAAGAACGCACACTACTCGACGATTTGAGGGAGACGTTCGCAAACCTCAAACGCTTCCATATCAAGCTCAATCCTAAGAAGTGTACGTTCGGCGTTCCAGCCGGGCAGCTCTTAGGGTACCTAGTCTCTGCTCGTGGAATCGAAGCAGACCCGAGAAAATACAGGCCATCCTCACCATGCAAAGGCCTTCAAAGCTTCATGATGTGCAGAAACTAGCAGGACGAGTAGCGGCGCTCAGTCGATTCATCAGCAAACTGGGTGAAAAGGCTCTACCATTCTATCGACTGATGAAGAAGGCGGACAAGTTCGAGTGGACGCCAGAAGCTGAAGCAGCCTTCACAGATCTCAAGCGGATCCTCACAAGCCCTCCAATCCTCGTCGCACCTAAGGAACGGGAACCACTCTACCTGTATGTCTCGGCTACAAACAGGGTGGTGAGCACCGTACTGGTAGTCGAACGCGTGGAGGAGGGGCACATCCAAAGCATACAACGTCCAGTCTACTACCTGAGCGAGGTTCTCTCCATATCAAAACAGCGGTACCCGCACTATCAAAAGCTGGCATACGCTGTATTCATGTCCTCAAGGAAGCTGACACACTACTTCACCGAGCATCCGATTACCGTGGTAAGCAACTCAGCAATCGGTGATATACTCACAAACCCCAATGCAACGGGTCGAGTGGCAAAATGGCTCATCGAGCTGGCTCCAAGAGATATCAAGTACGAGCACCCGAAGGCTATCAAAGCACAAGTCCTACCCGACTTCACAACCGAGTGGATAGAAGCCCAATTACCTGGAGCACCAGACGTGGCCAATTCCTGGACCATGTACTTCGATGGGTCCAAGAAACATGAAGGCGCAGGCGCAGGCGTCGTCCTCATATCACCAAAAGGGGACAAGCTACGTTATGTTTTGCAGATGGGATTCAAGCTACCCTCCAATAACGAGGCTGAATACGAGGCTCTGATCCATGGCATGCGGATGGCAAAGGCACTCGGGTGCACTCGACTGATGATCTACGGCGACTCCAACCTCGTGGTGCAGCAAACAATGAAGGCCTGCGACGCAATCGCGGACAACATGATCGCTTATCGCGATCTGTACAACACACTAGAGGCAGCTTCGAGGGCTGCGAGTTGAGGCACATAGGAAGGGAAAGCAACGAAGAAGCAGACATGCTAGCCAATCTTGGCTCAACTGGCGCACAAATTCCACCTGGTGTCTTCCTCGAGCGTATTGAACACAGATCTATCAAGGAGAAACGAGAGCCTCCTCCGTCGACTACGCCACCCAAAAGCAAAATGCCTAGCACAGAGGACCCCCCTGTCGAGGTATTTCTCATTGAGCCAACCTGGACTCAACCTTTTCTGGCTTACATACTCCGTAGCGAGCTACCAGATGACATAACCGAGTCCCGACGCGTGACTCGAAGATCAAAAGCATACACCGTTATCAACGGCGAGTTATACAAGCGCAGCATATCAGGTATGTTCCAAAGATGCATCGCACTCGAAGATGGCCAAGCCATACTTCGAGACATTCATGCAGGTACCTGTGGGCATCACGCCAGCAGTCGATCACTCGTAGCCAAAGCCTTTCGCGCAGGGTTTTACTGGCCTACAGCACTCAAAGACGCGGAGGACATAGTCAAAAGGTGCGTCGGCTGCCAGAAATTCGCAACAAGGCCGCACGCACCCGCATCGGCGTTGAAGACTATACCGCTGGCCTGGCCTTTCGCCCAATGGGGGCTCGATATGGTTGGGCCACTCAAAAAATCATCGCATGGCGGGCATACTCACCTACTGGTGGCAGTCGACAAGTTCACAAAGTGGATCGAGGCGGTCCCCATCACAAATTCGACTGCTACTACGGCAGTCAACTTCATAAAGAGCATCATCTATCGCTTCGGTGTCCCAAACAGTATCATCACTGATAACGGCACAAACTTCACGGCTGAGGAGTTCAAAACCTTTTGCAAAGAGCAGGACATTACGCTCAACTACGCATCCGTGGCGCATCCGCAATCCAATGGCCAAGTCGAAAAGGCCAATGGGCTTGTGACGAGTGGGATCAAGAAGCGCCTCCTGGTGCCACTCAAAAGAGCTGCAGGTGCTTGGGTCGAAGAACTACCGTCTGTGCTATGGAGCCTACGCACAACTCCCAACACTTCTACGCAGTTCACCCCATTCTTCATGGTCTACGGTGCAGAGGCATTCTGCCATCAGACGTAAGGTTCAACGCACCACGAGTTGAAGCATACAATGAAGAAGACGCAGAAGAGGCACTCGAAGACGCAGTCGACTTGCTTGATGAGGCGCGCGACACGGCCTTAGCCCGCACAGCTGTTTACCAGCAGGACCTTCGCAACTACCACAGCCGTCGACTGCGCACCAGGTCCTTCGTCGTTGGCGACCTGGTTCTTCGACTGAAGCAAAAGAAGGTGCACAAGCTCGCTTCCCCATGGGAGGGTCCCTTCATCATCACGGAGGTCCTTGGTGGAGGCGCATATCGACTGAAGCACGCGAAGACAGGCGAACCCTCTCACAATCCTGGAACGTTGCGCATCTGCGCCGTTTCTACGCATAAAGTGCTCACAGTCATACAATGTAATAGGCTATATGTCGGATGGCTGCAGGTTTCAGACGCGCTCTTTTCCTTACCAGGGTACCTAAGGGGACTGGAAGGTTTTTAATGAGGCGGCCTGCAGCCTAACATTCAAAAGAGGAATAAAATCAATGTTCCTTCGACTCCTTTGTGGCTACCACCTGCATAATTCATACCTTAACCGCACCCGAGACCCTCGGGGGCTGCGTAACAAGGATCCGAACAAAGAACATAAAAACTTTGCAGCCGCACTCGAATACTCGGGGGCTGCACAGTCATCGGTTCATAACCAACACATATTTCACAAACCCCGCTCGATTGACTCGGGGGCTCGGCAAAAAATCAAAGTATACAAACTATACAATATACAAAGAGTCAAAAATTACACTCGGGGGCTGCCCCCTATACAAAAATTGCACTCGCAAACCATTCTAATCCTCAGGCTCGTCTTTTACGGGCAGCTCGGGGCCGCAAAGCTGTTCGCGAGTGCACTCGATCAGTGTCTCCGCAGCTTGGATCGTGTCATCCAAGTCTTTTTGTTCGAGAACCTCTCCGGCTGCAGGTGTCCGCAACACCAACCTTGGTTTTCGACTACGCATATACGCCATTGCAGCGTTGGCTCCAATTACAAGTCTTTGAGACAGCAACTCTCGAATGGGATTTGTTTGGCGGAAGATGTTCAACACAGCACGAATCCCTTGTGGTTGTGGCCCCGAAGGAAAAAGAGTCTCGTTCAGACGAATAAACGATGCCCGGCATAACTCCAGCAGCTCAGCACTTCGCCAGACGCGATCCTTCAGGGTGGCAAGTATGCGGGCATGGTACCTATCAAGCCAAAAGTGTTGACGCCCAGTTGTAGGGTCGTCAACCACGCTATCCAGGCGTCCTTCCACGCGAATCTGTTCAGCCTGGAAGTTGTCGACAAAGCCTACAAATACGGGCGCACCAGTTAGATCAAAAGGACAAAAGCTACACAAAAAGCTTGTAAAACAAAGCAAGATTCGAACTTACACTCGAGTTGCCTGTTCACAAGCTCCATCTCCCCGAGAACATAATCCTCGCGTTGGGTGGCCAACGCGGGTCTGGCCCTCAATCGACTCAGCTCAGCCTGGGCGTCCTTCAGATCTTGCTCCATTCTCACAAATTTAGCCTTCATATACTCCATCACCTTGGCATCATTTGCCACCTGACCCTGGGATCGGGTGGTGGTTGGAGCCTGCGAGGAACTAGTCGCAGTAGCAGGTTCTCGTGACTGTTCAAAGAGCATAATCACAAACACAAAGTTTGTAAGACTCGCGTCATAAGCATACAACTCTCCAAATGAAAGACATTGGCAAAAGACAGTTTGCATAAACAAGGTAGCAAAAACAAAGCGCAGACTCGCGCAGTTCAGAAGGTATCATTACAAGGCATAAAAAAGCAAAAGGGTACAGCTACCCTAAGCCTAAGATTTCGATTTCCTAAGCAGACGATTGGCAGTCTCGAGTGCCCGGCGCTCCATGGTGTTCATGAAAACTTCAGCCAGTCGCGCGGCTGCTCCGCTCACCCCCTTCAGCGAAATGGGCTTCCCGTCTGGCTTCTGAGGGAACGCAGACAGTGCTGCCTCATAGTCGCAATCTATCCCATGTCCCATAAGAAGCTTGATGGTGGACTCGGATCCGCGTACCGTGTTGGCGCGAGCAAAACCCGCCATGGTGGACGTCCCGGGGCCAAACACGTTGGCGAAGTCATCCACCGTCGACGGCACCACGCCAGTAGGGAACACCACTTGGTATACAGCACCAAGTGTGCTCGTTGATTTGGCGAGTGCTTCTTTCGCCTGGTTGCATAGAGCGCCTAAGCCGCCCACAGCCTGTTCCAGCGAAAGATCGTCACTCGCCACGTCTGCAGAGGCCGGTGCGCCAACAGCTTCTGCACAATTCAAAACAGGCATAAGTACGACACTCGACAAGTTATATCGTCATATCAAAAGGAGAAAAAGATTACTCACCTCCCATGGCCTGCGCGAGTGCCGCGAGCTGGTCAGCATATTCTCGCTCGCGTGCAGCAGCTGAGTTGGTGGCGGCAGCCAGCTCTTTCTTCGATTCTTCGCGCTGCGCGGCGAGTGCGTCTTCCAGCTCCTTCTTCTCGCCTGGCCCAGCAAAAATTACGTGCATTCAATACTCGACAAAATCAGGCATTGCGAAAAGAAGTTGGGCAAAACAAAAGCAAAAAGGAGAACTCACGACTGAGCCGCTCGAGCTCGGCGCGCATGGTGTCCCTCTCCTGCTCCACCTGGACATAAGCCTTGGCAGAATCTGCCAAGGTGTGGTAGAAGGGCTGCGAGCACACGGATTCAGCAAAAATCTAAAAATTCTCACAGACCTACAACTAAACGGGTCAAGCAAAAAGTTACTCACGTGGTTCATCCACGGCTCAGGAGCCGCGACTGATGTCCCGACATCTGGAGTTGCCGCCTTGGCTGTTTCAACGACAGCGTCAGTGGCCATGGGCTGGGCAGCCTCGTTTCCAGTCGGTGCAGACTTCGAGTGCTCCACGGCTGGAACATTCTCGACTGGAGGAGTCCCAGGCTGATTGTTTTCAGCACTGTGAGCAACACAACAAAACAAAAGGATGGTCAGCACAAAAATGTGACAGCACAAACATTTTCATATCATACTCAAAAACACACATACCTGTGCTCCTCATCTTCCTCGTCTTCGGAGTCGCCAAAAATTGGTCCTCCAAAGGCTGGGGTACCACTCGACTGAAGCGGAAGAGTCGAGCTTGTTGAGCACGCACGCAAAGGAGCGGCTTGGAAAACAGGTGGTGAATCTGATTCCTCGTCATCCTCCAAGCCTTGCTCCTTCGCGGGCGAACTGGCAGCAGAAGGCGCCTTCTTGGCCAGTCGACGCCGCTTCGGTTGCGCGGTATCGACTTCTTGGTCAGAAGGAGCCTTGTCTTCAGATTGGACTTCTTCTGCTGCTTCTTCCTCGACATCCTCCACACGTGAAGTGGTGGCGGAAGGGATGGGCGACTGATCCCCTTTCGGGTCCACCACCTGTGCCTGTGTTTCTTCAGTCTCGCCATTTTCAGGCAGAGGAGGAAGGGAGGCAGCAGTCGAGTGACCCTGCATAGCACACATCACAAATTGCAAAGTCAGAATCAAAAATCGCGATCATAAAACATGCGAGTGGCAAACTTTTCATTGCAAGCAGGCTATAACACATACATACCTCAAGCAAAGGGTTCTCCAACCCATATGGTGCAACAGGGCAGTCGACATTGCAAGTGTCGCCTGTCGTCAAGTTGGTGATGTGTCGCACATGCGTCAGCAGCTCACTCCTTGAAAGCTCCTCTGGATTCATTCGGGTGATGTCACCTGCGCCTTCATACTCCCACATGGGGTGCGCTCGGGCGCGAATGGGCCACACCCGCCTCTTCACAAAGGTGGCGATCAAATGGATGCCTGTGACCTTGTCCAGCATGCCTCCGATCCGAGCCAGCAAAGGGCTTGCCTCCTCCATTTCTTCGGCTGAGAGTTGGTGATCCCACGCCTTGGTCCTGGTGAAAGCAGCAGTCGAGAAAGGGGCGGCTGCATCCTGCTCCACAGTCGCATAAAACCACCCCTTCCTCCAGCCTTGAGCGGAGTCGACGGTCTTCAGGCGGAAGTATCGGGTGTCGCTGCGCACCTGTATTCCACAGCCGCCGACGGGGTAGGTGCGACCACCTCCTCTGTTCGGCCGCACCATGAAGATGGCTTTCCACAGCGCCCAGCTGGGAGCGACGCCGAGGAAGCACTCGCACAGCGTGATGAAGCACGCGATATGCATAATGCCGTTTGGGGTGAGATCATGGATCTGCACCCCGTAGGCAAAAGAAGACCACGAACGAAATCGTGGAGGGGAAGCGAAAAGCCCCTAGGCAAAAACTCCGCAAAACAAACACGCTCGTTGGCGCGTGGTTCGGGGAGTACCTCCTTGGGCGACGGCGCGCGGACGGCGAGCTGCTCCGCGGGTGGCAGATACCCCTGCTCGCGGAACTTGACCAAATGGGCGTCCTTGATGGTGGACTTCGCCCAGTCCCCGCTGCCCTTCTTCAGCGCGGCGGATGCAGATGTACCCGCCACGGCCTTCTTGCCCTTGGTCGCATCGGTAGCGGCGGCGGCGGCAGCGCCACGCTTCGCACCTCCACCTTTCGCCATCGCTACGGTGGAGGGAGTGTGGGGCAAGGAGCTTGGGCGCAGAGCAATGGAGGTGGGCGCGAGGAAGAAGATGAGACGAGGGGCGGCGCAGGGAGAAAATGGCAAGTAAAAAACTCTGCCAGCACCGTCCCCCCTATTTACCACAGAGCGCAAAAACGATCGTAGCCGTTAAAACAAATCCATACGCTCCGCGCGAAATCTGGCCATACACGTGGCGGCCACGGAGAGCAACCGTCGCCGGCCACTCCGCCCACTACGCACGAGAATCCAGGAAGCCATCATCACGCCCCGTGAAAATCGTGCCCGAACGGTCAAATCAAGTCCACGCGGCGTCATCCCTGGTCAGCTCTGCAAAAACGGGCCCACAGAACAGGGTCACGTCTTATCAAAGCCTCTCCAGGCACGCCATCGCTTGTCAGAGATAGCAGTCGCAAAATGCGTCATTGCTGACGTTGTTCTCTCTTTCACAACTGGCATAAAAGTCACTCGATGATATCTTCGGGTGGTCTCTCGCATAAGTTTCGGTTGGTTTTTTAGCAAAAGTCATAGAGGCCAGTCGAAATTCTTTCGACTGCAGCATCATACTCCCATCGGGAGCGTATCAAAAAATTTCTTTGACTAAAATGTGCAGGGTAAAAGAATTTGAGATTATCCTCCATTGCAAGCAATAAAGCACAATCTCGGGGGCTACTCCCATCGGGAGCGCTGTCGCGCACCCGATAGAATAATGGCAAAAGTGTCAGTCGACGAAACATTCGACTAAGTTCATAAGCAAAATCACACTCAAAATATTCCCGAGTTGATCCGACGATCCTTGGATGCTGCATGCATAAGTGCAAAGGTAAGACCCGCCGATCAGTCGAGCTGGGCTAAGGACCGCTCCAGCAGCGTTATCCTTAAATGTTCCGTGTCAGCAGACATGATGAAAATCCCCGACGGACGCGTTGGGTAGATTCAAAATTATACTGCAGTTCGATTCAGTAAGACCTCAACGGCCGTTTCGAGTCTGTCCAGTTTGTTCCAGATTCGAGTCCGGGGACTCGAGTTTGATTGAAAGCTAGTATGGTTTTGCCACAAATGGTAGTTAACCGGCCCCGATCCGTCGTGTGTGCCGGGCCTGCTAAGCTAATATCCCTTGATTATCATAAGCAAAAACTCATAGTCGATGAAACACTCGGCATTGCTAACATGTGCTATTTCATAAGAATTCTAAATACAGATGTAAAAAATATATATAACGTGCATGATGTATGAGTCCATGCCCGACTCTTCGAATCAGACAAGTACTCGGGGGCTACTGACATGGGTATGCCTATCGGGTACCCTACCATGAGGGTACCTGGTGCACGTATCGACTAGGCCCAACTATCAGAGCCTACATGAAGCCCATGAAGGGAGGCCCACGAAGATGAAGTATCCTCCAAGTTTGGCGAAGCAATAGTCGGTTTAGAGTTTCCTTACTTGTAAATCGAGTCGGTTACGAACACCCGGGACCCAGCCTATTATTTAAGGACTGGGAGGGCCATCGAACCAGACAACGAACCACCAGAGCCACAAACCCTAGCGAGATCGACATCTCGCCGGGATCCTTGTAACCATCATATTCACAAATCAATAACAGACAGGCAGGACGTAGGGGTGTTACCTCCACACGAGGGCCCTGAACCTGGGTAAAATCTTTGCCCTGCTTGTCAGCCGACGATACTTCCAGCTCTACCACGTTCTCTCCCCCATATTCATAACCTAGGGACCTTAACCATGGGTCTTGATGAGTCTACCCCTCGTCAGTGTGGCTTTTGCAATTGCAAAAGATCATCAATAGGCTTACTTTGGGAACTAGAGGCCTTGGCAAGTTCGCTCTTCAACCTAGCATTTTCCTCAATGACATTTGCATGATCACAAGAAGAAGTAGAGGAACTAGGAACATTTGTTTTAGATGATTGAATTTGAAGTTGTTCAAAAGATTTGGTGAGAGTAGAGTGTTCACTCTCCAAGGCCTTGTGAGCCTTGGTGACCTTCTCTAACTCCTCGTAGTCTATCATGACCAACACCAAATTCAACCTTTTCTTTCTTGAAAAGCTTATATTTTGCAATTGCATGGTCACGTTCTTTAATGATTTGAGAAAAGATTGTATTTTGTGACTCATCAAGATTTTCAAGTTTCTCTTCAAGTGAAACCCGAAGCTCATGCTCTTCTTCAAGAGCCACGGTGAGAGCGGCAATTGCTAAAATATTGTTGAAATATTAGCATATAACAATTCCAGAAAAATCCCTAAAGGCCCATGCTGTCATGCGGTCAACTGAAACATTTGCCTTAATGGATAATGAATATGAGTTGAAACGTCTGTATTAAGTACAATTAAGTACGGGAGTTTTCAGAATTCATTGCGAGCTGAAACGTCCGTCTTAAGTGCTATTAAGTACGGGAGTTTTCAGAATTCATTGCGCTTAATGGAGAATAAATTTGAGCTGAAACTTTTTGTCTTAAGTGCTCTTAAGTACGGCCGTTACCAGTCTCTTAATTCTCCCCTTAATTGCGTGTGTTTCCGTTGGTCTTCCGCCTGCGTGTGTATATAAGAGAGGTCGCTCCTCTCTCGAAAATACACAACAGACACCACATCGCATTTGCTCCTCGCATCGTCGTTCCTCCCGCTGTTGCTGCCATCGCTGATCCCATCCCGTCCACCGCGTACACGGCTGACGGAGAGCAGGCCTCCGAAACTCCGCCTCTCTAGATCCTGTACGGGAGAGGGGCGATTAGGTTTTTGGGGAGCGTCTCCTACGCGACTGCTCGCTCTACTTCATCGGATTCAACTACATCTGCATCAACTACGTCCGCGCCGCCTTCCTCTTCGTCATGGCCACCGACGCCGACATCGAGAAGGCTGCTGCCGACAAGAGGATCGCCGACGAGGCTAATGCCTCCGCTGCTGCGGCCAACTGGCCTACTGGAGGTTACACGTTTATCCCTCTCCTGATTACTTGCATGTTTGCCGTACTAGCTATTTGTGTAGATGTATCTACTATTTGTCTAGTACATGATTTTATCATAGAATTTCAGTATGTCATTAGCACTGCTCACGTCATGTTCATGATTTATTATTGGATTAATTTAATCGAACAATTGCCTAAATTTTCAGCAATCCAAAAACCTAATTTGTGTAGGCAATTTTCGATCCAAGGTTTTGCTGCTGCACTGAAATCAGCCCCGTTTACGGGGACATATTTTAAGCGTTGGCAAACCAAAACCACCTTATGGCTCACTGCGATGAACGTGTTCTGGGTCGCCGGTATTACTCCCACTGAAACGATTGCTCCTGAACAGGAGAAGGCGTTTAGGGAGGCCACCGTCGTCTTTGTTGGAGCCGTTCTGAGCGTGATCGGAGATAAGTTGGTTGATGCATATTACATGTGCAGGTTTCCAAGGACTTGTGGGAGGCGCTCGAATCTAAATTCGGCGCATCCGATGCTGGAAGCGAGATGTACACTATAGAGCAGTTCCATGATTATAAGATGGTTGAAAACCGTTCTGTATTGGAACAAGCTCATGAGATACAGTGCATCGCTAAGGAGCTTGAGCTTCTGAAGTGTGTGCTATGGGCAAATTTGTCGCGGGATGCATAATCGCTAAGCTGCCTAATTCTTGGAGGAACTTTGCCACTACTCTGAAACACCAGAGGCGTGAATTCTCAGTTGAGGATGTCATTGGCCATCCGAGTGTCGAGCAGAATTCGAGAGCAAAGGACTCGCACGGAAAAGGGACCGAGGGAACTTCTGTCGCCAATTTTGTATAGAAGAATTCCAACTTCCACAAGCCCAAGGGGAGACCTAGTGTCCAACAGAATACCGACTTCAAGAAGAAGGGTAAGAAGCCCTTCAACAAGGATAAGAAGAAAGGAGCCTGCTTCACATGTGGTTCAGAGGAACATTAGGCTCCCAAGTGCCCAAAGAAGTTCAAGAAATCAGGACAGGACTCCAAGTCTGTCAACATGATTGTGAGCAACAATGAGAACGGTGCATCTGGGTACGGTAATTTGTTTACTGTATTTTCAGTTTGTCAGTCTAACGATTGGTGGATTGACACGGGTGCAAATATTCATGTATGTTCTGACATCTCATTGTTTTCTTCTTATCAGGTCACGGGGAACGGATCTGTATTGATGGGGAATGGTGCAAGTGCTTCTGTTCTTGGTGTTGGCACGGTCGATCTGAAGTTTACTTCGGGAAGGATCGTGCAACTCAAGAACGTGCAGCATGTCCCCGCCATCAAGAAGAATCTCGTTAGTGGCTCCCTTCTATGTAGAGAAGGGTTTAAGTTGGTATTTGAGTCTAATAAAGTAGTTGTTACGAAATATGGACTGTTTGTTGGAAAAGGCTATGAATGCGGAGGCTTGTTCCGCTTTTCCCTCGCTGATTTTTGTAATAAAGTCATGGACAATATTCATTCGAATGTTAATGAAGCAGAAGTTTGGCATTCACGTCTTTGTCACATTTGTTTCGGTTGTATGACACGACTAGTAAAATCGAATTTAATCCCAAGTTTCACTTTAGCCAAAGGTTCTAAATGCCATTCGTGTGTACAAGCAAAGCAACCTCGCAAGCCCCACAAGGCTGCGGAGGAGAGACACTTGGCACCGTTAGAACTTATACATTCTGATCTATGTGAGATGAATGGTGTGTTGACTGAAGGTGGAAAGAGATACTTCATGACTCTGATAGATGATTCCACTAGATATTGCTATGTATATTTGTTAAGCACCAAAGATGAGGCTCTACACTACTTTAAAATCTATAAGGCAGAAGTTGAGAATCAACTTGAAAATAAATTAAGTGAATCCGGTCAGATCGTGGTGGAGAGTACTTCTCTAATGAGTTTGATTCTTTATGTGCGGAACATGGTATTATTCATGAGAGGACGCCTCCCTATTCGCCCCAGTCAAATGGGGTTGCCGAACAGAAAAACCGTACTCTAACTGATTTGGTTAACGCCATGTTAGATACATCGGGTTTATCCAAGGCATGGTGGGGGAGGCTATATTGACATTATGTCATGTCCTGAATAAAGTTCCGACAAAAGACAATGAGATTACTCCCTATGAGCAATGGCAGAAGAGAACGACGACACTTTCATACTTACGTACTTGGGGCTGTTTGGCGAAAGTCAATGTGCCGATCCCCAAAAAGCGTAAGCTTGGACGAAAGACTGTGGATTGTGTTAATTTGGGCTACGCTAAGAATAGCGTCGGCTATAGATTTCTAGTAGTGAAATCTGAGGTACCTGATGTGAAGGTCGTACAATTATGGAGTCTAAAGATGCTACATTCTTTGAGGATATTTTTCCTATGAGAGATATGCCAAGCACTTCTAGACAGGAATCTGATGGGACTCCTGAACCTGCCATTCCTATGGAATATTATGAACAAACACATCACGAAAATCCTGAGAAGATGACGAGGAAACCCTTGGTAGGGGCAAGAGACAGAGGACTGCAAAGTCCTTTGGTGATGATTTCCTTTGTGTACCTTGTGGATGATACTCCCACTTCTATTTCAGAGGCTTATGCGTCTCCGGATGCTGATTACTGAAAGAAGCGGTCCGTAGCGAGATGGACTCCATCATGGCTAACGGAACATGGGAAATTACTGAATGTCCCTATGGTTGTAAACCGTTGGGATGTAAGTGGGTGTTCAAGAAGAAGCTTAGACCCGATGGTACAATTGACAAGTACAAGGCTAGGCTTGTGGCCAAGGGTTATTCCCAGAAAGAAGAGGAAGATTTCTTCGATACTTATTCACCTGTAGCCAGACTAACCACCATACGAGTATTACTCTCTTTGGCGGCCTCGCATGGTCTTCTCGTCCACCAAATGGATGTTAAGACGGCTTTCCTGAACGGAGAGCTAGACGAGGAAATCTACATGCAACAGCCAGATGGCTTTGTATTAGATGGTCAGGAAGGAAAAGTGTGTAAGTTACTGAAATCTTTATATGGCCTAAAACAAGCACCTAAGCAATGGCATGAGAAGTTCAATACAACTTTAACCTCTGCTGGTTTTGTTGTTAATAAAGCTGACAAATGCGTATACTATCGCCATGGTGGGGGCGAAGGAGTTATACTGTGCTTGTATGTTGATGACATACTGATATTTGGGACCAACCTCAAAGTGATTGAGGAGGTTAAGTCATTTTTATCTCAGAACTTTGAGATGAAAGACCTTGGTGTGGCTGATGTTATTTTGAATATCAAGCTACTGAGAGATAATGAAGGTGGGATTACACTGTTGCAATCCCACTATGTTGAGAAGATTTTGAGTCGCTTTGGATATTCAGAATGGAAAATTTCTCCAACACCATATGATCCTAGTGTGCAGATTCGAAAGTTCACAGGCACGGCTAAGGATCAGCTGAGACAGTGGCGGAGGCAGCAATCTGGCAAGGTTTGGCCTCCGCCACACCTTAAAAAAATTCAACTTCATATTATATACTCCCTCCGTCCAAAAAATAAGTGTCTTAGCTTTGCACAAAGGTGGATGTATCTAAACATGTTTCAAGTCTATATACATCCACTTTTTTGGCAAATCT
Source organism: Poa pratensis (assembly GCA_947311845.1). Taxonomy (NCBI): domain Eukaryota; kingdom Viridiplantae; phylum Streptophyta; class Magnoliopsida; order Poales; family Poaceae; genus Poa; species Poa pratensis. The sequence continues at coordinate 23,118,035 of CAMZMU010000093.1, forward strand.
AAGACACTTATTTTTGAACGGAGGGAGTATGTGTTGGCACTCATGAAAAATTCAACTTTGAAGTTGCTGTGTACATGGCTGCTTGGATCGGCCATACCTCAAAAAATTTGCTGCCTCCACTACTGAGCTAAGATACTCTCAAGTAATTGGTTCACTCATGTACCTAGCAAGCGCTACAAGGCCTGACATCATGTTCGCTGTGTGCAAACCGAGCCGGTTTGTTTCCAATCCGGGATGTACATTGGCGTGTTGTTGAAAGAATTATGCGCTATCTGAAAGGTACAGAGAACTATGGACTTCACTATACCGGAAGCCCATCAGTGCTTGAAGGTTATTGTGATGCGAATTGGATCTCTGATGCTGATGAGATGAAAGCCACAACGGGTTATGTGTTTACCTTGGAGGTGGTGCTGTTTCCTGAAGTCTTGCAAGCAAACGATCCTGACGAGATCGACAATGGAAGCAGAATTAACAGCATTAGACACATCTAGTGTCGAAGCAGATGGCTTCGAGATCTGTTGATGGACTTGCCTGTGGTTGAAAAGCCTGTACCGGCTATCCTTATGAACTGTGACAATCAGACAGTGATTACCAAGGTCAAAAATTCAAAGGACAACATGCAGTCCAACAAACATATAAGAATGAGATTAAAAGCTGTCAGACATTTGAGAAACTCTGGAGTGATAGCGCTGGATTATATCCAGTCGGCAAAGAATCTGGCAGATCCCTTTACTAAAGGGCTATCACGTGTTGTGATGGAAAATGCATCGAGGGAGATCGGATGAAACCCACATGAGTTGCCATGGTAGTAACCCAACCTATGTGATCGGAAATCCCGTGAAGTAGGATCTGGGAAAACAAGCTAGTGGTTAACTAAGGAGAGTACTTTTACTAACCCACTCCGTTGTAGATGCAATACTCTCGGTAACTATATGGCAGGTTGACATTTGTCTTAATGTGTTCCAAAGCTTTGCATAAGCAAGATGCTATCCTACAGAGCGATCTTTTGAGGACCACACCTATATGAGCCTGACTGCTGGTCACGGTCTATGAGATTGGGTTGATCTCTAGTAAGTTCATGAATAGGTCAGGAGTGTGACTAATATGCTCCACCCAAGGGGTCAGCCTTTGCAGCCTAGTACTGGTAAGGCGTTTAGTGAAACTACTTTACGCCAAATTGACAATTCAAGGCATAGTCCATTGTCAGTTGTGAAGGAGTGTAGCTATTCGTTCTAGGTGGAGCTCAACCTTAACAGGTCTCCACTGAAAATACTGGTATATCAAAACAGTGTTTGGAACAGAGAACAACATCATGGGTCTTTGGGATCTGGTGGGGGTTACTGAAATATTGTTGAAATATTAGCATATAACAATTCCAGAAAAATCCCTAAAGACCCATGCTGTCATGCGGTCAACTGAAACATTTGCCTTAATGGAAAATGAATATGAGTTGAAACGTCTGTATTAAGTACAATTAAGTACGGGAGTTTTCAGAATTCATTGCGAGCTGAAACGTCCGTCTTAAGTGCTATTGAGTACGGGAGTTTTCAGAATTCATTGCGCTTAATGGAGAATAAATTTGAGCTGAAACGTTTTGTCTTAAGTGCTCTTAAGTACGGCCGTTACCAGTATCTTAATTCTCCCCTTAATTGCGTGTGTTTCCGTTGGTCTTCCGCCTGCGTGTGTATATAAGAGAGGTCGCTCCTCTCTCGGAAATACACAACAGACACCACATCGCATTTGCTCCTCGCATCATCGTTCCTCCCGCTATTGCTGCCATCGCTGATCCCATCCCGTCCACCGCGTACACGGCTGACGGGAGAGCAGGCCTCCGAAACTCCGCCTTTCTAGATCCTGTACGGGAGAGGGGCGATTAGGTTTTTGGGGAGCATCTCCTACGCGACTGCTCGCTCTACTTCATCTGCTTCAACTACATCTGCATCAACTACGTCCGCGCCGCCTTCCTCTTCGTCATGGCCACCGACGCCGATATCGAGAAGGCTGCTGCCGACAAGAGGATCGCCGACGAGGCTAACGCCTCCGCTGCTGCGGCCAACTGCCTACTGAAGGGTACACGTTTATCCCGCTCCTGATTACTTGCATGTTTGCCGTACTAGCTATTTGTGTAGATGTATCTACTATTTGTCTAGTACATGATTTTATCATAGAATTTCAGTATGTCATTAGCACTGCTCACGTCATGTTCATGATTTATTATTGGATTAATTTAATCGAACAATTGCTTAAATTCTCAGCAGCAATATCATTAGCATACTCTCTTTCAAGTCTCTCCTTCTCATCAAGCTCCTCTTGAATCCTCCCATAATCGCTCATAAGAGCTTCAAAGCGTTTCTTGGCTTCACCTTGCAAGTTAGTCATGAAACGATCCAAAGCAACATTTTCTTCCTTTACTCTAAGACTCAAAAGATCCTCCATTTCATTTGTAGTCTTGGAGGGGGAATGAGATGATACCTCGGTGGCCTTGGCCATGAGACACTTGGCGGATTGGATTGGGACATTCTCATTTGGAGATTCGAAGAGGATGATGATGTTGATGAAGTAATGGCAATGGCAGCCACTTCACTTGTGTTTCTTCTTCATCACTCTCACCCCCGGACATGTACTCCTCTCTAGTCACCAATACCATTCTTGATGGAGGCTTCTTGTTGGGAAGGTTCTTCTTGAAGAAAGGTTTCTTGCTAGGGGACGTTGAGGCATTCTTGAGAACAAGTCTTCCTCCATGATCTTCACGGTTCTCATCACATGGCAACATAGTGATATCTATCTTGGCAATTGAAGCAAGTCTTCATCTTTGGGTTGCCCTCCTTGTAACCACTAGATTTGAACTTTTGCTCCACTTGAGCTTTAGCTTTGGATGGGTTCTTCCAAAAGGTCCTTGCCGCAAGAGCCACATAGTCCCTATGAGCAATCTTGAGTTCTTCGGGGTCCATGGAGGACACATCTACATAATCTTGATCTTCATGAGTTCAACCACCTTGGCCTTCAAAGCAAGTGAAGCTCCTTGTTGCATTCCAATAGCTCGGGCACGAGAGTCTTGTGCAATTTTGGCTTGGACTTTGAAAGATTTCATCTCTTGCATGACTTCATTGGAGGTCAATTGCGGATAGTTGTGTCTTCCTTGGAGACTCTTCAAGTCAGCCGGTTCAAAGGGCAAGAGAGCATTCACATACTTCCTCTTTATCCAATCATCATTCACATGGGTTCCACCAAGAGCTTTATAGGCATTGGTAAGGGACTTGAGTCTTCGATACATTTGCTCATGGTCTTCTCCATCTTCCATGAAGAAACCTTCGGCCTTGTTGCTCATTTCCTCAAACCGGTTTCTCTTCATGCTTTCATTTCCAACGAACACCTCAACAAGACAAGCCCAAGCTTCTTTGGCGGTGGTGCAATGCTCGATGTGAGACATATCATCATCTCCCACGGCATCTCGGATCAAATCAAGAGCGGTGACATTTAGTTGACAATCAACCACCTCTCTTCTTGCCTTGTTGGATTCATCCACGGCTTGATATCCTTACTCAATGATCCTCCAAAGCTCGATAGATGCACTGTTCACATAAGATCTCATAGAAGATTGCCATTTAGTAAACAAAGATGCATTTAGCTTAGGTGGGTTGCCCCTTAGGTGAATTGGTGGATGAGGGATAGGTAGGTCGGGAGAGTATGGGAACGGAACGGCACCATATACTCCCGAACCATTAGGTTGTTTAGTTGGGGTGTCAATTTTATCTTGTTCAACCCCCTTCTTCCCACCACCCTCTTCATTCTCGGGTTTGTCAACCTCCGAAGAAAGAGAGGTGGGTGGAGGTGAGATATCCTTAGCTTCCATGAGTTTCAAGATCATCTCTTGCAACTTGTCCATTTTAGTTTCCATAGAGGACTTCAAGGTATTGAAGTCCTCCACGGAAACCGAAGTGGACTCGGTGGGAAGATCGGGTATCTCAACTCCATGCTCATCGATGGTCATACTTCTCTTAGGCGGTTAAGCCCGAATAAAGAGCCGAGGCTCTGATACCAATTGAAAGGATCGGTATGGCCACCTAGAGGGGGGGGGTGAATAGGTGCTTCTCAATTTTTAGCTCTTTTTCGAATTTAGGCTTGACACACAAGGTAAATTCTCTAGATATGCAACTACGGTGAATTTACCTATATGACAAGTTTAACACTAGACTAAGCACGAAACAAGTAAGAGCTAACGAGTAAGGAGTAACCGAACGGGAAGCACGCGGAGACAAGGATGTATTCCCGAGTTCCTCCTTTTTAGGGGAGTACGTCTCGTTGGAGGATGTGAGTTTCAAACTCAAATGCCACAAATGGCCTCACCCTATTCTCCGATGAACCTTGCCCAAAAGCTCGGTTCACCTTCCACTATCGGAATCCTTCAAGGCGGAATCCGGAGCCCTTACAACAAACTTGAGGCTCAACCCACAAAAGGTTTGGGGGCTCCCAAGCACCACACCACCTGCTACACAAAAGTAACAAGCAAGTACAACAAGATGCCTAGGTTCTCCTAGTGGAAACCCTAGGCTCGAATCCCTCAAGTGAATGAGGGGGAAATGAAGAACGCTTTGGTGAAGTAGTAGATCCGGGCCTTCTCCTTCAATCCTCTAAAGATCAACGAGTTTGGGTGGAGGGATTGGGAGATCTAGTGATTCTTGAGCTTGCAATAATGGTGTACTTCAATTCTGGACGAGCTAGCTGGCTGGAGGTAGGTGGAGGGGCATTTATACCCCTCCCGAAAATGTAACCGTTGCAGTCAACTTTGACCGGAGACTCCGGTCCAGGAGGTTCGGAGATTTTGGCCTGGCCGGAGACTCCGGACCCGGAAGGGCGAAGACTCCGGCCTGATGCGGAGACTCCGGGGTCACTCCGGACCAACTCCGGACCCCTATACCACACGCGCCGTCCTGTGGAGCTCTTCGCTCCAAATCATGGGGGGCCGGAGACTCCGGCCCCTGAGCCCCCTGAGGCCAGAGACTCCGGACTGGACAAACAAGATGCAGACTCCTTTTTTTTCTTGTCAAGTGTTTCGATGCAAAGTGCAACTATTTCTTTTGATTCCTGCACCACTTAACATCATATTAGATATATATCCTAGTGTTGTTGCCTAAAACACAAAACACCAAGGGGATATAAAATATGCTCTTTCACTATGTGCTGGCAAATTAAAATAGGATTTTGGTGGGTATGGAATGGGAAAGGTCTTTTCCTTTAGGTGTTGTAAGAACTTTCTCCTAGGATTATCTCTTATAACACTATTCTGGTTTATGGATGTGAGTGTAGAGAAAGATAGTTGTAGTAATTTTGTTTAAATTTGAGATCTTTGGTTTCTCAGAGAATAACTAGATATGGTAGTTAGTAATGTACGGTTTAAAAATACCAAGGCAAAGATCTTCTAGATTTCTAGCAAAATAGGGCTAGAGAAATAGAAAGGTTTTAAAAGGACGGTATTATAATTATAATAGTGCATACCAAAAAAAACTCCTGGTAGGAAATACATAACATAGATAGAGAAAATGAAGTGTATGATCTTAGATAGTTTCCTTTTGCGAATGTTTTTGGAGAGAAGGTTGCAAATCATCAATAAGGAGAAAAAAATGAAATGGATCCAAAGAGCTACATAAAAAAACTTTTAGAAGGATATATTATGACCTCTTTATGGCTAAAGCTAGAGGTAGAAAAAGAAGAAAAATATAATTTTCAGTCTATAACAAGATGAAGGTTTAATCCAAGGGGATAGATTCATTCTTTTATATGCTACAAGTTTTACAAGGCTTTCTTTGGTCCTAGCTCTGCTGATATTAATATTTCTCTAGATATACCCTTAGAGTGTGTTTTGGATGATGCTGAGAGAACTTTTCTAGAACAATATATTTCCTTGGATGAGATTAGAAAAAATTTTATTAGATCAAGCATAACAAGGCAACAAGGCCAGATGGCATGCCTGCTCGGATTTATCAGCATTTTTGGCATATGTTGAAGAATGATATGTTGTTTCTTTTTTTAGGAATTTTACCATGGTAGAAAAATATATCTAGACTGCATTAAGGTATCTCTACAACATACAACCACCCTAGAATCTCTGGCCTATGGAGGGTCCCACGTGTCGAGTGTTTATTGGGCCTTTCGTGAGTCGGTTCGGTCTCCTTCCTGCCATCTTCCTTGACGGTTCGTTTTTTCGCCGCTTCTACACAGGCCGATGTGGACGAGAGGAAGGCGAAGCTTCAGAGGAGAAGTAAGGAGCTAGGGTTCCAGCCCCTAGCGGCCACGGCGGCCGTTCTTCGGGCCAGCGACCACGCCCGCAAGATCCTGGCGGCGACGCCCAAGATAAGCCTTCCCTCTGCCTTCTTCTTCCTCGCCCTACTTCTGCCTGGACCTTCTCCCCCCCCTTCCTCTTCCTAGCCCACATAATGCGCCGGCCGTTCCTCCGCTCTAGAAGGCCGACCTAACCGTAGATCGAAGCTAGGTAACTAGCAGCCCGGCAGCGGGAGAGGGAACGATGGCGGCAGTTGATTGGGAGGCCGAGGATGGCCACCTCTACATCTCCCCAAGTCGTCCTCTGTCTAGCCATCTTCTTCTCTGCCGAACCCCACCCCATTGGCGTGCTGGGTGAAACGGGCCGGGGTGCTTCACGGGCATGAGCGGATAGGGCCGTTTCCTGGACCTCCACACAAAGTTTTAAATATCTCCGGGTATATCTGGGCTATAGCGGCGCTATAGCTGCTCGATGGGTATCCCGCTATAGCTATACTCTTTTTTCGCTATTCCATAAAAAAACGTTAATAGCGCCGCTATATGATGTTTAACGCTAAATTTGCCTCTGTTTAAAACGCTACAGCAGGCTGAAAGGCCACATTTGGCTCCCACGGCCCAGATATGCCCAAATTTTCTAACCTAGCCCAAAAGCCCCCCCCCCCCCCCCCCCCCCCCCCCCCTCTCCCCCAGCTCATCTCCTCGTTCCCAGACCTTTCTCAATGACAGAAGAGATATCAGAGATGGTTGCGGCGGCGGGCTGCTCTGGCCACCTCCTCTTCGTCTCGCCCTCCTCTGCTCTGCCTTGACGTCGTCCCGCTGGCCACCTCCGCTTCGGCTTCCCTCGTCCTGGCGGCCACCTTCGCTCGAGCTTGACCGCATCGGCTCGCCGGCTGTCTGCTCAAGCTCGCCTCGTCAGGTCGCCTTAGTTCTGATTAATCTCAGCCTTAGTCTCACTGTCCCGATTCAGATTGATTGTATATTTACTTGAGTTTTTTGCATTTTTTCCATTGTATATTGTTGTGTGCAAGTGTGCTTCCATGTGAAGCATGTCCTGAACTCTTCTGATTTGATGTCCTGGGCGGCTGGGCCTTGTGTATGCAGGCTTAATGAGTGCTTATCTGTATACGTATGTGATATGAGATGTCTGATTGAGTCAGTAGGGGATTGGTTTTCTATTGTAGATATTATTTTTTATGATTTTAGCAAAAACCGCTAAATGAGAGTTATCCCGCTATAGCTGCGCTATAGCAGTTTATAGCTGCTGAAAAAGTTGCCGCTATATGACTTATCCCGCTATTTAAAACTTTGCCTCCACATCAGGTTCGTGGTGGAGATGGCTCATCGCTGCACTAGTGCTAGGTTCCTGCATCATCACTCAGCTCATGCTTTCCAGATTCGTCCTTTGCATAGTCCCTGGATCTGCAGGTTATACTCTTCCTTAACTTGTTTATGCAGTCCATGCCTTAATTTTGATTGCCCGTGTTGGTGTGTGTCATCCAACAGTGGATTCAACTTGGTTTCCATCATGTTTGTGTGTGTGTGAGAGATGTTTCACTGCATATGTCCCTCACGCATTAAGGAATGATATGAAGCTGAAATTAGGTATGCCCATGTCTGGTTCTATTCATTCCATTCTCTAGCGTCAACTAGCAAAAGAAAACTTGTTTTAGAGCTTGCAGGTTAAAGCTTGATAGGTTTTGATAGGTTTCGCTCATTCCATTCTCAATGTAGGGAACCACCTTGTATGCTCTTTTCCACGATTTATAACTTTATTAGAATGCTTCTTTAGGGAAGCATTAGGGGGGACAACCAAACATCTGACATATCTTGTACCAAACATCTCACATGATTTATACATTGAATATGGCTAGGCTCTTGTCATAATTTGACCTCCCGTCATAGTGTTATCTTCAACTGTGTAATAGGTGACAGTCTTTAACTGAGAAAGAAGAAAGGAACATAGCTATTTTTGCTTGTTGGTTTTTATTTTCAAGGAATCAAGGTTATCTTCAAAGAAGAAAGGAACATAGCTATATAATAGCTTACAATCTTAACTGTCATAATGTTATCTTCAGGGAGTCAAAGTCATACAGTAAAATAATTTTTGCCGTATTTGATATGTGCGGGCTGCGGGTCTGAAGATTAGTGGCGAGCGGGGTTACTTTTGGGATATTTCATGCCATTTGCGCCGCGGGAGGAGAAGATACCAGATTTAATTTTACTAAATGGATTTCCTGCCCCTTTTTAGTGTTTTCCTTCCAAATATCAGTATGGGAGATTGAGGTTTGGGGATTCTGAGAGCATATATTGTAGGTATTGTTTTACTGGCATGTGTATAAGTGTGTAATAATGTAATGCATAGCTAATTTTTCTGTGTTCTTCTCTCCTGGGGTTTATGGGGATGCTCCAGTATCTGCTTCGATTACCATCAAATCTTGGTGTGAGTTGTCCATGAAGGCATATCTTCAGGACATAAAAAAATTCTCCAGTTCCTCCTCTTTTATCTGTAAAAAATACAAAATGTGTTCGCTCGTGTGTGTAATCTATATTATCTTAGTTGTTTCAGTGCTAACGCCACAAACTTTGTTTTCAGGGTTAAGGAATACATGATCATGAGAGAGATGATATCTCTATGCTGCTAACAAACGTCAAGCTACCAAGATTTGTTAGAAGTACATCCATGTGTACGTGAAGAAGACACATATGTACCCCAACACAGGTCACGAGTCAGCCACCAGCTCAGGCAGCAGCAGTTGGCAATCCTTTTAGCGGCAGACACACTGGATAGGCTGCCGCGTCATCCACGGGTAAAACAAGTCAGAAAATCCAGAAGCCGTCATGCCGGAAGAAGCTTGAGGAAATATCTCTGTCACACTGGAGATATTTCAAAGAATGAACATTTGATGATGTTTAGACCTTTGAGACAATGTGATAATCCTGATTGTGTCAGCTGCCCTCCTGCATTCAAAAAACATGAGAAGGTTCCAAGGAGCTTCACATACTTTTGACAATAAGGTGGTTTGTTTCCTTACTTTAAGGGTCTCCTAAATTACATGACTCACTTGATTGCTGATACTTGATAAGTATGCCATCAGTCTATTATCTTACCTAAATCTCTTTTCTTATAAGTAATCTAAATTCTAGAAATTTAATATACCTGTTGAGTATTTCCAATTGAGACCTTCACAGCTGTTGGACTGTGGTAGATGTGTTTCTTTTTGCTCTTCTAAAGCTCCATAATATTCTCACCATCGTGGGTGGAAGAAGTTCATTCATCGTTTTCTTCCATACATACCGATAATGAATTAATGCACGAAGTTTGTTCAACATTGGAATCGATTCTTTGTGATATCTTGCCTGATTGCTATTTTCATCGATCCTCTGTCTTATTCCTATTATCGGTACATAAGCTAATATTGCATAAGTTTGAAATCTAACAACTCCATTATTTTCTACATGTTGTCATGGACAGTGGCAGAGTCTTAGAGTGTACACCTTTGTCTGAGGAAAATGGCAGGTGCACTGCCTTTGATGTATAAGTAGATTTTGAAGCATCGTATGCCTGTAAGATTCAGGCTTGCTAGTGCATACATTTGAACATTGTTTTTCTACTTGCATGCTCATTGAAAGATATTAGTACAGCTAATGCATTAGGTAGGTTTGTTTGGATGCTTACTTCTGTCCGTTGATGCTTTATTTTAATGCTCAGTTGTGGTGTTTGTTACTGATCTTAGGAGAGCCTGTCACATATATAGAGTACATATCATGTTGCACCATGGTATTGTTTCATACTTTCATCTCCAAAAGTTGATATCTATTGTGGTGATACATGTAGGAGCAATAAGGTTATGACATCTTTTGGGACACACTTACCCTAAAAAGTCATATTATAAACACATTAATTCAGTAGTTTTAGGAATATGCTGAGGATACAGTTAATTTTAGTTGTTTATGCTGTAACTTTGTCAAAGCAGACCTATTATTTTCTTTTGGGCTCAATGTAGGATAACAAATACGGTGTCAAACTGGAAGTTTGATATAGGGCTTGCCGTTGTAAGGCGTGTTTCTGATGCTATTTATTTTCTGCACATGCTTCTTCAGGTAAGTGACTAATCAGTTGTGATATATTTTATAATCTAGACTATACTTTCACATTTTATGATCCACGAGTCAAACAGGTACAAGATGAAACGTTGTGAATGACATATTGCTAACTTGGTATCAACCTACCTGGTCACTATTTCCACATATTGTCTCCTTTCTTCTTATAAGTTGTATTTCAAAAATTATGAAACCTGTTATGCTTTAATTACTACGAACAAAACGAGAAGTAGTGGATCCTGAAGAACTATAATTCCTGGCCGCAATTAGGTTTTCTTTGTTTCATTTAGTATTCTTACTTATAACAGCAATCAGTGTGCAAAATGATAGGTGTTATTATTCCTGTAGCTAGCCATGTTTCTGATATCAGTGGCTCTATGAAAGTTCTTGTTGCTTCGTATTAACCTGTATGTTGTAGGTTCTCTTGCTTTTCACCTACAAATATGTGTGACCTCATGGCCAGTTTTGAATTGTCCTTTTTAGACCTTTTCTTCTGAACATGTTATAATATTATGTACGGATGATGTCATTTTGATTCAACCATGCTATTTAATAGTTTAGCTAGGTTCTATATTCGCCCGGTTTCCTTTCCTTTCCAAGCATGCCAGCACCCATTATGCGCTCACAGTTATAGTTGATGGGGTTCTTTCTACCGTAAGCTAATGACTTAATTTGCATTATCAGCAGCCATGTGCAGTTGTTGATATGCTCCAGTTGTGGATTGTATTATCGAACTATTATTAATTGATATTGGTTTCTCCAAACGATATACTAAAATATAACAGACATAATACAGGAAAAGGCTTCATGGATACATAATGACAAGGACAAAACGGGCGCGGCAACGCGCGCCTCTCCCTTCTAGTACTTACTATGTTGATAAACTTTGGTGACGCAAATGAAATTCAAATGTCTAGGCCAACATATTTGATTAATGTTTTTATTTAAGTTGGCAACGTATATGATGCATAATAGGACTACTGTAGTTGTTGATAAACTGGTAACTCGAGTGCAAAGTGCATTTATTAAAGGCAGAAAAATATTAGATGGTGTGATTATCTTGAATGAAACCTTGCATGAAATTGTCAATAAAAAGATAATGTTAGATGGTGGATCACGCCGTTTTTTTTTTTGCAACAATTGCACACAAAAACTTGTTCTAGGGCGGCCATACCATGATCCAATGCTTGGAGTAGGCTATGGAGATTACCACTAGACACGTGGTTGAGGAAAATGATGACGTGCGTCAGGCAATGCAGTCCTTAAACATCGTCTCGGACAACTCTGCTTGCTTGTGCTCGCCGCCTTAGCCTTGCTGCCTTAGCATGGAATGCCGGTGCCTCTGCCGGAGTGACACATGTACATGTGGAGCAACTACAACACTTATGTCAATCAGCGACGGATTCCTCGCCACGGATCTTGTATCCGTGGCTAATCTCGACTCGTTTTGACGTCTTCGTATTTCTCGTCACTGATCCATGCGAGGCCCACCTGGCCCGGAAAAAATCAGACAAAAAGGCGCTAAACATTTAAATTTACAATTTGATTTAGTCTATTTGTTTTGCGCGACGCATTTCGAGAATCTAAATGCGCCAAAATATGAACCGTAAACGCGATACAGGCCCGCGTTATAAGGAACATATGCTCTGATCTAGTTTTTTTTTTGAGAATTATATGCTCTGATCTAGTGGGCTCCTGAACCCCAACAACCATCACATTGACCGTAGGCCCAAACGTCACGCACAGGGCCCAAGCCCCAAGCTGAGAGATTCTCAAGTTCCACGCGTTGGGTACTCGGGATCGGGAGAAGACACCAGAGCTCTACGGCGAAACAGAGAAGAGGGGACGAGAGGAGCGAGTAGCAGGAGAGAGAGAGAGGATGAGGGGCGGCGGCGGAGGGATGATGGACGACAACGGCCAGGTTGAGCACGCGCAGATCCCCAACAGCTTCGGCCACGAGCTCCGCGCCTGCCTCCGCTGCCGCCTCGTCAAGACCTACGACCAGGTACCAACCCGCCGCCGCGTTCCCCTCCATCTACTCCTAGGGTTTAGGCCAGCCCCACCCTGTTGGTTAAGTGATTCCGTATTATTCTTCGTGCCGGGGGAGATCTACGCGTCGAATTAGGGTGCCTGATTTCTTCTTTCGGGGAGCGAATCGTTGTTGGATTGTAGGGTTTGTTCTTGATTCCGACCTCGTACTTGTCTTTCGTGTAGACTCTGCGGTGTGAAATTTTTGTGGCACGAAAACTCTCCTAGCACAAGCAGCGAGGCTAACGGAGGCGATGTTATTGTTGCTGCTGATATTTACGTCTCCTGTATCTGATTCCTGTATTGGGGCGTGCAGTTCAGGGAGAATGGCTGTGAGAACTGCCCCTTCCTGGAGATGGACAAGGACCGCGACAACGTCGTAAGCTGCACCACCGCCAACTTCACTGGGTAATTCCATTCTTCACTGTATTCTTCTAGGTCAACTGGCTTGGAGTGGTGCTCTCAGAGGTTTTCTATGGCCACGTTTTTTAAATTACCTTAAGATCATATCTTGTGCTTTAACCTGCTGCAGATGGATCCATAATAAACAAATAAGAGGAACAAATAGTTGTGGTTTTTCTCTAACTTCCAGTCTTCTACGTACCCCTCGTGTTGATATCTGCAATTCAAAGACATTTTGCCGTTGAAAAAACACATAGCACATATGGTCATGTAGTGTAAATTGTGGCCGCATAAAGTTAAAACCGTCATATACTCCCTATATAAAAGATGTTATGTCCCCAGATATTATTATGCAGTCCTGTGCTTACCTTTCTTTTATTTCATTGCACATCCTGGCTTGCAGAATAATATCGCTGATGGATCCCAATAGGAGTTGGGCAGCTCGTTGGTTGAGAATTGGTGAGTGTGTAGTTAAATAGTTATAACACGGCCTATACTTATCTTTGTCTTCAAGTTACTTGTCCTTTCAGTTTGGATTACTATATGCTATTGCATTACTAGCCCAGTATGATATGCATTTTTTAGACTGCTAAGAAAACATGTTAGACCATGTTCAGAGAAAGCTCTCTTTGCGACCTTATACTAATCATTTATGTCTATCATCACTACTAGGTGGGCTGTCTGAATGAGTACTGCATATACCCTGTGTGAACATTGTGATGGATATGCTGTATTGTTCATAATTCCTTGTCTGCTTGCTGCCCTTCTGTAAAAAAAGTTGTGGTTGCTGATAGGACTTAAATTTGTTAATAAGCATCCACCTGAGTATGTAGGCATTTTTTCCTTGCAAAATATATCTATTTGTCTTTATTTTTAATATTTCAACATAGTTCTTCACTTCCTCTTGACCTGTATGTGGTTACCACCTTTGAAGGATCAGAAAACTGAACTGAAATATTTGCCAGGATCCACTCCTAGCTTGTTTGCATTCAAGGGATTAGTTCTTGAAACCTTGTTGTAGTAAGGAAAGTATGAGCAGGTTATCTCATGGGAGAATAATTGTTTTGTAAAGATTGTGTTTTTATTATCTGTAAGACTTCCAATTGCATGCTTGTTAACCCAAGTTCATATCATGCACTCCTTTTTCTTCTTTGTTTCCGTTCTGAAGTCTTCCATACACATGTCATGTATTGCTACTGGATCAAATACTTCCATAATTACATGTACCAGTCTACTAAATTTATTGAAGTTCGTCTCAAACTTAAAACCATAATCTGATATTCTGATTCACATTTTGCAATGATACAATCCTTGTTCAGTTCCCTTGATTTACATTGTTAGCATGGTTTTCGCGTTGTGAAACAACATCAAGGAAGCTATTACGTCACACCATTACGAATCTAGGCGCAGTCATTTTCTCAAGAGGTCCCATACTAAGAGGTTCCACCAGTTATTATCTTTGCATTAATTTCAGCCTACCAGAGTGTGGGAGAATCAATACCAGTAGTTCACGGTGGTGATATACATTACTCCGGTAGCCCTTGCTTGAGTACCACATTTGTCTTATGTGTGATAACTCATACATGACATAAAAAGATCTAAAAGAAATGTTGCATCATAGCTGTAACTTAAATTTGCTCATGCTCCCTCGTTGATCTGCAGGAAGATTCTTTCCCGGATGCTATACTCTGGCCATCTCTGAGGAACTTCCGGAGGAGTATCGAGTAAGAAACTGCATTTTCACATTTTAGCAGGAAACTGTAACACTTGTACGATATGTGACCTAATAAAAAAATCACGGTTATTCCAGGGGATGTGCGAAGACAACAATGTGCAGTATCATGCTCCCAAGCGCCCGTGAAAAGGCTCTGAGTTGTTCACACGGGTCCTCATCCTGAAGCAGTACCTCTATATGTAGTTACACCTGTAATGCCTGACAAAGAAATTAACAGTGTTTGAGCCCCGCGTGAGTCAATCTGGCACGTATGTGCTCTAGTTTAGTTTAAGCAGATATATTATTATGTACTGCTTGTATGCTTCCTATGCAAACAATCATAATATTAGCTTACAATGCCCGCACTCAGCTTAATTGCCGCTCTGGCTTTCATACGTTAGGCAGGTGGAAACCAACGGTAACCTATTTCATCTTTTTCATTGCTGCTTATATTAGCAGAATTGGAAACCAAATAAAAAATCCCAAAAGCAAATAAAAAATCCTGGAAACAAATTCAGAAGTAAAAAAATCACCGAAAGCAGATACGGGATGCTAATGACCATTGTGACACGCACGTACTCCCTCTGTATCAAAATACAAGATGTTTCAGATATTTCAATATGTACCACATTAGCATCCCATAAGCGAACCAAAAAGAAAATCACCAACTCAAAGGAATTTTTTCATGTTTCAATTTCCAGAATTTCGTGCCGTTTTTTGTTTTCTTCACAATTGGCTTCTCATTTCTTTGCCCTTCCCGTTTAGAATGTTCCATTTCTTTTCTTTTACGTAAAATACTGTTTGTTTGTTCTCCGTTTCTATTTTTCTGTAAAACAGATGGAAAATTTTCATTATGTTTTCAACCCACCATTAGGATCAAAGATACACGTACAATAAGAAAGAAATCGGCGTTCAAGAATTTCAGTAAACAGGAAATCCACGGAAGGATGATGTACGTCGAACAACGGAACAAGAGCACAGCTGAGAACACGATGATGTAAGGACTTCGCAATCAATACACATTTTTCAGCGTATATAGAACAAGTTAACCAGGTCCAATCCTCTTATATTTTTTTAAATTTCCACTACAAATATATCATACATTACACTTCTGAACACAGGGCACTATATGAATCATCAAAGATCTTTCTGGACGGCCATCATCACACCATCAAGATCCACAGCGGATCTTAACTCAGCACTCACATGATCACATCTAGCGGGCAACAGGCAATCAAATGAATGTAGCTCACTCTGCAACTGAAAACACCTACCACATCTTCTACTGCTTAAGGTTGTTAGTTGTGAAGAGCAAGTCCTAATATGCAAAATAAGTATGTCGTGGTGGTGTCACGGCAGATGCCATGGGGATGGCTTAAGTGTGGGCTCGCTTGGGCGTTAAGGGAACCGGGGAGGGTTTACGCGCTCACGAAGCACGCATGAAGAATCAGCAAGAAGTCGCAAGAACCAGCAAGAACAAAGCAAACCAAGAACAGCAAAGAACACCACGATGTACCCTGCTTCGGGGCCCTCTTGAGGAGGTAACACCCCTACTGCAGCTCTAGCCTACTCTCTTATATCTCAAGTGTTTACAAGTACAGAGCGCTCCTTGAGCTGTATGATGAACAATGGAGTGAGCGCCAGGTAGAAGATGAAGCTTGGGGGGAAATGATGTTCACAATGGTCGATCCTCTCTCCTCTGTTGCCGTCCCTCGCACTGGAGGATGTGGTAGCTCATTTATACACAAACCGAATTACTATTCTGCCCCTGGCTCCATGAGACAATGGCATTGCCAAGAGGAAAAGGACAAGCCTCTGCCTCCTGTCAATCCAACGGCTGGACTGTCAGGCCCTAGCAGGCCTATCTTGCTACTTTGGGCAATGGCAGGTGTAGCCCACCGGTCTCGGTCATATCCTTTTTCCCGAATTGGCCGAGTCAGCTCCTAGGTTGCTGCGCTCCCAGGAATCCCGTGACCTGACCTGGCCGTCAAGTCCCTAACAGGCCTATCTTGCCACTTAGGGCAATGGCAGGCGTAGCCCCCGGGCCTCGGTCATATCCTCTTTCCCGAATTGGCCAAGTCAGCGCCTAGGGCCTTGCGACCCGGAAAACCTGCGACTTGACCCGGCTGTCTTCTCAGCCTCTGGCAGGAGACCTGCAGGATCCGTGAACCTTTCTGACATTACTTGGCCCTTGTGCAATATCCGGATTACCTTATCCGAGTCCTTCCTGGCCAACCCGGCTACCTTATCCGGGTCCTTCCTGGCCAACCCGGCTACTTTATCCGGATCCTTCCTGACCAACCCGGCTAACTTAGCCGACACTTCTTAATCTGATCCGGTTTGTCTTTACCGGATCCTCTCTGGCGTCTTATCGCACTAGCTTGATCATGCGCCAACCGACTCTCACGAGAGATCCGGCCCAAGTGACCCGGCTATATGTTGATCCGGCTAGCTCTTTGCAACACTTAACACCACATCTTTGCCCTACCCGGGGGCAGCCCCCCGACAGTAGTCCCCGAAGCTGGTGCGGTTCTACAGCCTCGGCTGAAGAGCCGTAGCAGGTTAAAAATTAACATCACTAACCGAATCACACATACACAATCTTGTCTCAGGATTTCGGGATACTTCAGTGAATCTCTGCGCAAAGCCCCATAATCCGGTCTCTGATCTGACATGTCACTGACAGCACGTTATCCGGATTTTCCGGGTACTCGAGTGCATTTGACCAAACGACCGCGTCTCCTCGGTTTCCTCGTTGACCAGCACATAGGATCCTCCCCACCGCTTAGAATTCTATTGCCTCGTGTGTGCTGGGAATACACGGCCATACTGAAGGCCACAGAATTCCAGGGTGCGGTTAATGCACGATACTCCGAAAACCGCGCAGCAGTGGGGGCAGTTACCGCTGGAGGCTATAAATGTGGGCGAAGGAACCTCCCCTTCTTCTTCGCCTCATTCCCTTACTCATCCGCTCCGCCGTCGCCGCCGCAATCTCGACCTCCAAACTCGCCGCGCCGGGGACGCACAGCGCACCAGAGCAAGACCGCCGGAGCCGCGCCTCGCGCCCATCTCCGCCATTTCTCCGTCGAACTCCTCCTTCGAGGAACCAGCACTGTAAGTTCTTCCTCCTCTCGCCATAGCCACCGTGACAAGTTCATACTCTTGAAATACACATGCCTGTTCTTGCTAGATTGATGCATATCTAAGCCATGTTCATGCCATAGCATACTCCGTATACTTTCTCTCCAAGTTTTACATCAGACTAGCCTAGAAAGACTTGTCACCGTAGGAGCAGTTCAACCATGTTTTTACCCGTAATTTTCTTTCTTTTTTACCACCGCTGTAGATCTTCCAAACCCTAGAAACCCGCGGAAAGATGTTTGCGATTTCCAACCGCATCACCTTCCCCACTGGACCCGGTTAACCCTACCCGGGATAAGATTAGCCGAGTTACCTTAGATCTGATTCGGTTTCAATGTTATCCGACTCTTCTTTGGTGTCATGGATTCCGAATCTCCTAATCCGGTTATCTGCCTTTTTACTGCAGAACTGAGTCGGTTATGGCCAAACTTCCTCCCGGCAGATGGGAGGGATCTGATGTTACCCGGAATGATTTGGAATGGCTACGAGCCACCCGGCGTATAACGCCGCAAGTTATATGCCGCAGACCCGGAAAAGAACTCGCACCGGCCCCCGAACCCGGTGAGCGCGTGGTATTCATAGCGCATTTCGAGCGCGGGTTCGGATTGCCTGCTAGTGACTTCTTCCGGGCCTTTCTGGACTTTTTCGGACTACAACTTCACCACCTCCCGGCGAACGCCTTCGTCTCTTTATCAGCTTTCACTTCCTTCTGCGAAGGCTATCTCGGCCTCTGGCCGAGTGTGGATATATGGGCCAAATACTTCCACCTCCGCAAGCATACCATTCCAGGTACCAAGCCGAAACAACTGACTGCTTGCGGCTCGGTTAGCATCACGCCAAGGCAGGGATCCATCTTTCCCCGTGTCACTGGCCTAGACACGGTCAAGAAGTGGCAAAGGACCTTCCTTTATGTGAAGAGTGCTGAGGGCCATGATGCCCTCAATCTGCCCGAGTTCAGGATGGAGCCGCCCACAGCCGAACTGAACTTCGGTTACAATCCGGCTGAAACAATTGCTGAACTTCAGACAGTGCATACCACTCTGGAGGATTTTTTGAAGAATGGTATGATCTCTGACGACCTCCTCCGGACCTTCATCTCTCGCCGGGTCAGCCCTCTTCAAAGGCGTGATCACAAGATATGTCACATGCGTGGCGCACTAGATCCTACCCGGATCAGCAAGCACGAGCTTGACAAAGCTTCCGTCTTCAGACGGGTAAACGCCATTGCTGCCAATGAGATGTCGGATAAATGGCGGTGGGGTGTAAAGCCATTCTACCGGGAAAAACTTCCTCCACAGGTTAGCTCACCACTCTCCGAATCCAATCTTACTTCATCTGAATAACCCCGGCCTGATCCGGATTCGCATTATCTTTTTTGCAGCTGTTTGATCGTCAACTTACTGAAGACGGAGATCTCTCCACCAAGGCATGGACACCGGATCTTAGCCCGCCGCGCGAGGGCGAAGAGGATCCGGATACGGATGACTATTTGCCAATTCCCCGTGCCAAGCCAGTCCGCAAGGGTAAGCAATCAAACATTCACCATATTTCCGACGAGGAAGATGAAGATTGCTGCCTCTTAGAACCCATCGACGCTATTCCGATTTCATGGAAACCACCTCCTTGTGTTCCAGCCAAACAAGATACTGAAGAGACCTCTCGGAAACGCGCTGAGGCGCCCGAAACAGATGCCCCACAGACAAAAAGAAGAAAGAAGTCCGGCGACAAGCCGAATCGCGTCAAGCCGATGCCTACCACCAAGGGGTAATACTGACTTAACTTTATTTGCTTTCTTCCTCTGTTAACCGAGTCATATATATCCGAGTTAACTGTCTGCTTTGCTTTATGCAGTGATGTCCTCATCACCGCGCAGACTCATTCCTCCATTTCTTCTCCCATTCCTCCACTGGATACGGCCATGGAAACCCAGTCTCCTGACCGAACTGCCACCTCACCACGCGTGTCACAACTGCCAATATTCCTCAGCCGACTCCCATTCAGAGCCGGTTATTGACTTGGAGAGTGAGGAAACCTCGGCTCCATCCGAGATTCAAGTTGGCCACGCCCTCTCAAGGAGCTGGAGAAGGAAAAGGCCAAGACATCGGCTACCCCTGCCTAAGCCGGATCCTCGCCCTACTCCCGCAGCGCAAACCCTGCTGAATCAAGAGCAGCAGAAGAAGAAAAAGCAGAAGCAGCAACAGCAACAGCAAGTTTCCGAGAAGCAGCACAAGGAGCCACATCCGAAGCAGACTCCGGGTGCGTCACCGCAACCCAAGCCGACTCAAGGTGCCTCTGGCACAACTCCAACCACCTCGGATAAGCAGGTGGTTGCTAGCAAGAAGGTTTCTGCCGCCCCATCAGCGATTCGATTCGGCCAGTCCGTCGAATCCCGCCCTCCGAGCAGCGATAAGCTCGAGTCCGCCAAGCAATTCATTGAAGCTTGGAATGATGCTGACCTCGCCAAGGATTTTTCTACTTCAGCGCCACATCCGGCTGGGCCTAGTCGGATGTTTCAATCATTACACTCTGTACAGACCTCGGTCACTGAAGCTAACCGGGTGTTTGAGGTAAATTTTCCGAATCTTGCTTTTATTTTAACATGATCAAATAGTACTATACCCAGTCCCCGAGATTCGGGTCGAACGACTGATACTCCTCCGAGTAAGAAAGTCATTCGGCTTGAATCTCTAAAAAACTTATCATGAATGTTGCCTTAACCGAGGACACCGTGGGACTTCCAGTCCCCGAGTCTCTTTTCCAACTGATTCGGTTAATCTCGGGCCAGTCCCCGAGATTCTTTTGACGCCATTTGCCTGTTTTCTTTCAGGAAACCATGACCGCTCGCGGCAAGCTCTTTAAGCAGCTCGCCCATCAGCACCAGAAGCTCCAAACTTCCTTCGATGGGCTCTGTCTTGAAATGGACAAGAAAGAAGAAGAGCACAAGCGCGCTTTATCCGAGGAAAAATCAGAGGTAACTCGGCTCCAGCGAGAGCTTGACCGAGTTGAAAAAGTGAAGAACAAGGTTAAAGGAGAGCGGGATACGCTGAAGCGTGAAAAAGACATAATCCAGAAGGATCGGGATACTTTCAAAGCCGGACTTGAGAAGCGGGCCAACTGGACCAGCAAATTCAAACGACCATTGCCGAATCTGAAGCCGAAGTCAAAGCGGCTAAAGAAGAACTGAGTGCTCACAAAGCGGCCAGTGCGAAATGGCTTGCTGCACTTGCTAGCCTTAACGATGACATGGATCGTAAGTTCACCGAATCCCCTTTTTCTTTCTGCTCTTAACCGATACATATGCTTGTGTTCCTTCTCGCTGAACTCAGTATTAGCTTATTTGTTTGTAGGAGAGTTTACCAGCATCCGGCTTCAAGCCGCCAGGCTGTGAAACGCCCGAGCTGAGAGAGCTAAATTAACCGAGGCTCCCTATCAGAGACATGGGACATCGAAGATCATATTACAGCTCTTAAGGCCGGATTGCTCCTCTGAAGGATTCCCATATGGTCTGCTTAATGCCAGTCTCAAGGCTCACCGAATCTTGTTTCCTGAAGCGCGGCAAGTTGTGCCTGCGGAGGAGCTGATCAGAGACCTGGACCAAGCGATGACTCGGTTACAGCAGTGGAGGTCTTCATCCGCCCGCGCTGGTGCTGACGCAGCTTTACTATTCATCATGTCCTGGTATGAGCTAATTGACCTTGCCAAAGTGCGCTCATTTCGCGAAGGTTCTCCATGGGCTACAGACCCTACCCGGATCAAGATCCGTGAAGAAGCCGCCAACTTCATGGCCGAATTTGCACGCACCAAGCATCTTGATCTGGACGCTCCGGTCTATTCGATGGAGAAGAGACTGAAGAAGAGGAATCGGACGATGCCTCCGCAGAAGAATATGCCGACTCTGAGGGCGAGTCTGATGAAGAAGAATCCAGCAAGGTACCAGCCTCCGACTCGGCCAAGCTCACCGAACAAACTCCAACCGAGTCTCCTGTGATTCCAGCCACTAACTTGACTGTGATTACTAAACAGGCTTCACCTGATCCGGATATTTCCGAATCCGCCCATCCTTCAAGCTCTCCAGTCAAGATTACTTCCGAAGTGCCACCATCTTCTGAGTCTGCTCCAGCAACAGAACCTCCCGTAACCGCGTCCACTTCAACCGAAGCACCCGTAGCTGAAGCCCGTGCCCCCGAAGCTCCGCTAACCGAGGCTCCTACCACAGAAGTTCCCGCAACCGAAACTCCTATGACCGAGTCTGCCGCGACCGAGTCCGCTGCACCCTGAAGTACTTAACAAAAACATTAAATCCCCGGTATGCCGGGAGCAGATGTAATAGACTATTTTAAGTTCTTTCGAGACTATGCTTATCATGCTTAACGCGATCCGGACAAGGTTTATGTTGGATCATCTTAAACCGAGTCCCCGAGTCTGTTTTCTTGTTTACTACTTTTGCCAAATCTTTGCTCTTGTCTACCTCTTTGGGTGTTTTGACAGTCGAGTCACAAGATAGGAATCATAGCATACAATACTTGAAACATGCGAGTTGTGGTTTAGAATCATTCAACATAAACGAAAAAATAAATAACAGGGGTTAGTAAACGACGTGCCGAATCGGTTTTGGACCGAGTCCCCGAGTCCATTTTCATGTTTCCCATATTCCTCATCTCTGCTCTTGACTACCATTTTGGTGTTTGTCAGTCGAGTCACGAGATCAACAACACAACATACATTACTTGAATTTTGGGACGGGGTTCAAAGCAATTCGGCACACGAACGGACAAAAAACAGTAAAAAACACATGCATATACGAAACAGTCCCCGAGTCCAGACTCGGATTGCTGCGATTTCATTATGATAAACGAAATACATACATTGCGCCCTTCAAGAGTAAAAGGGTCGAAGCAGAGCTACATTCCAGGTCGCTTGGTTTCTTGTCCGGGTCTGTCCAGGCCATCCTCCCTTGGTTCCTGTACATCTATAAGATAGTACGAGTCATTGTGCATAGCCCTGCTCACAATGAATGGTCCCTCCCATGGAGGTGACAATTTGTGTCGGCCTTTGCTGCGCTGCACCAGCCTCAGCACTAGATCACCCTCATGAAACACTCGAGGACTGATTTTTCGGCTATGATAACGCCTGAGATTTTGCTGGTATATTGCTGTCCGAGACAGGGCCAACTCTCTTGCTTCCTCTAGCAGATCCACTGCATCTTCCCGGGCCTCTTTTGCCTCGGTTTCAGTGTACATTGCCACCCTTGGTGCATCATATTCTATGTCAGTGGGTAGGACAGCTTCTGCCCCATAAACCAGAAAGAATGGCGTATAGCCTGTTGACCGATTCGGTGTAGTCCTTAGACCCCAAGAACTGATGGAATTTCATCTATCCAGCACCCCGGAGTTTTCAACAATGGTTCAATGAGACGAGCCTTGATGCCGGCTAACACTAGAGCATTTGATCTTTCCACTTGTCCATTGGACTCTGGATGTGCCACTGAGGCTATGTCTAACCGGATCCCCTTATCCATGCAGAATCGGGCAAACTCTCCGACAGCAAAGTTCGTGCCGTTATCCGAGATGATGCTATGAGGGTATCCGTATCTCAAAATGATTTCTTTCAAGAAGGTTACAGCCGAACGGCCATCCACTTTCCGGATTGGTTTCACCTCTATCCACTTGGTGAACTTATCCACCATCACCAGCATATGTGTCATGTTGCCCCTAGCCGGCTTGAAATCTCCCACCATATCCAAACACCACACAGCAAATGGCCAAGTAATAGGAATTGTCTTCAGTGCCGATGCGGGTAAGTGTGTTTGCTTAGCAAATCTCTGGCATCCTTCACATCTGCGGACTATGTCCTCCGCATCTGCATGAGCAGTGGGCCAATAAAATCCATGCCGGAACACTTTAGCCACCAGGGCTCTTGTACTGCAATGATGTCCACATTCACCTTGGTGTATCTCTAGGAGCATCTCCTTGCCCTCTGCTGGCTCCACGCAGCGCTGCAACACCTCGGTTACACTTCTTTTGTATAACTCCTTGTTGATGATGGTATAAGCCTTGGATCTCCTCTGGACACGCCTAGCCTTGGTTTCATCGCTTGGCAAGCTTCCTTCCTCGATGAATTTCATGATCTCTTCAGCCCACTCTGGTACTGGATGCAAAGGGAACAAGTGCTCATTTTCTTCCACAGGTTTGGCCGCCATTATTTCTTCTATCAGCTTCTGTCCATTCCCCACAATCCGGTTAGCATCATCTTCATCTCTGCTCCTCTTTCCCAAGACTCGGTTAGCATTTTCCGAATCTGTGTGAGCAGTCCCCGAGTCCGGGCATGCAGTCCCCGGGTCTTCCTCGATATACTCAACATCAACATTCATAGGAATAGCTTCGGATTCTTGCTTGGGAATAAAAATCGACTCGGAATCAGGCGAAGGTTTGATTGAAGGGACCCTTAGATGATTCAAGGATATCCGGGTGGGATTGCCTCCCTAGACGACCCGAGTTTTGACAGAACATCTGCAGCTTGGTTTTCCAGCCGAGGTATATGCTTGTACTCACAGCCTTCAAAAAATCCCGAAATTTTCTGAACATGAAACCGATACAGTGCCATATTGGCATCAAGAGCATCCCAATTTCCAGAAGATTGCTGCACGACCAAATCCGAATCACCGAAACATTCAATCCGGCGAACGCCGATGTCCCGAGCCACATTAAGCCCATGGATCAGTGCCTCATACTCGGCTACATTGTTTGACGCTGAGAAATGAATCTGCAATACATATCGCAATTGATCCTGTTTTGGTGATGTGAGCACCACCCCAGCACCTAGCCCGATTTTGCATTTGGAACCGTCAAAGTGCAACCTCCAGTAATTGTAATCCGGTTTAGGTGGTTCATATTGCATCTCAGCCCAGTCACAAAGGAAATCCGGCAAAGCCTGAGACTTGATAGCATCTCTTCTCTCATAATGCGGTGTGTAAGGAGACACTTCTATCGCCCATTTGGCAACTCGGCCAGTTGCATCTTTGCACCCAATGATCTCCGCAATTGGAGCTTCACACACCACTGTAATCGGATGCTCTTGGAAGTAATGTTTCAACTTCTTGACCGCCAGGTACACACCATATGTCATCTTTTGGTAGTGAGGATAATTTTGCTTCGAAGTTGAGATCACCTCACTCAAATAGTACACCGGCCTCTGCACGGATTTGCCCTCTTCTTCTCTTTCTACCACAATAACCACACTTACGACCCGGTTAGTGGCCGCAATGTAAAGTAGCATTGGCTCATTCGGCAAAGGTGATGCCAAATTGGAGCAGTGGACAACATCTTTTTTAATTCGTTGAAAGCCGAATCTGCTTGCGGGGTCCACGTGAACCCGGTGCTCTTTTTCATCAACTGATACAAGGGCAAGGCTTTTTCTCCTAGCCGACTCACAAACCGACTCAACGAGGCTAAACACCCGGTGAATTTTTGTACATCTTTCAGACATTTTGGCAGTTTCATTCTTTCTATGGCTCGGATCTTAGCCGGATTCACCTCAATACCTCGGCTCGATACAAGGAAACCGAGCAACTTTCCAGCCGGGACACCAAAGTGCATTTATCCGGATTCAATTTCAAACGATATTTTCTTAAGTTCACAAATGTTTCCTCGAGATCCTCGAGGAGAGTGTGTTTTTCTTTAGTTTTGATGACGATATCATCGACATACACCTGCACATTTTTGCCCATTTGGGAGTGTAAGCATTTCTGCATACATCTCTGATAAGTTGCACCGGCATTTCTCAAACCGAAACACATGACACGATAGCAATACGCCCCGTACGGGGTAATAAAAGCAGTCTTTATTTGATCTTTAGGGTTCAGTGGTATCTGGTGAAAACCAGAGTACGCATCAATGAAAGACAACAACTCACACCCAGCAGTGGAATCGATCACTTGATCAATCCGAGGTAAAGGAAATGGATCCTTCGGGCATGCCTTGTTCAGATTGGTGAAGTCGATGCACATACGCCACACCTTGACCACAGCTGGTTCGTCCTTCTTCTTCTCTACCAGAACCGGATTGGATATCCAGTCTGGATGCAACACCTCCATAATAAATCCGGCTGCAAGCAGCTTAGCCAGCTCATCAAGCACCACTTTTCTTCGATCATCTGAGAGACGCCGAGTCGGTTGCCTCACCGGTTTTACATCCGGCCTGACAAATAAAGAGTGCTCTGCCAACTCCCTCGGAACACCAGGCAGGTCCTTAGCCGACCATGCAAAGATATCCC
Source organism: Poa pratensis (assembly GCA_947311845.1). Taxonomy (NCBI): domain Eukaryota; kingdom Viridiplantae; phylum Streptophyta; class Magnoliopsida; order Poales; family Poaceae; genus Poa; species Poa pratensis. The sequence continues at coordinate 23,143,971 of CAMZMU010000093.1, forward strand.
GATTCTCACGGAGGAAGTGACAGAGCGCGCTTTCCTATTTCTCCCCACCGGCACCAATGATGGCCATGCGCTCCGGGTTCTCCGGGTCAATGGGGATCTTCTTCGTCTCCTTGGGCACCTCAAATGTTGCACCCGCATCCGGATTGGTCATGGCCAGCACGCCTAACTGAGCCGACTTCGCCATTGCCACCACCTCGTGCATCTTGCTCTTTTCAGCTTGTATCACCAGTGATTCGGCTAAGTTAGAACCAACTGTAGCACACTGTATGGCCTTCTTGTAGTCTCCCGCAACGGTGATAACACCATTCGGGCCAGGCATTTTCATCTTGAGGTAGGCCACATGAGTAGATATCATGAACTTGGCTAATGCTGGCCTGCCAAGCAGAGCATGGTATGGGCTTTCCAAATCCACCACCTCGAACTCGAGACTCTCAAGTCTGTGATTGTCCCTGGTACCAAACAACACATCCACCCAGATCTTACCCATGGGGGAACAAGACACCCCGGGTACTATGCCATGGAAAGTACAACTGCTCTGTTGCAACTGATTCGGCGAAATACCCAACTTGACCATTGTATCCCGATACATGATGTTTATGGCACTGCCATTGTCAACCAAGACTCGGCTAAACTTCACATTCAGCTTGGGCCCAACCAGAGTCGGATCCACGACTAGCGCATAGGTTCCTGGACTTGGCATGATTCGGGGATTATCCGCCCTGCTCCACGTGATTTCCTGCTCAGACCAGTTCAAGTACTTTGGAACTGCTGGCATCACTGCATTCACCTCCTTTGCTCTTCTCAACTGACTTTTCTTGTCAGTTGGCTCGGTCACGAAAACCACATAACTCTGATGTGCTTCCTTGTAATCATTCCAGGGTATCCACCTTGCCTACTTGGGCCAACATCATTGTCATTGCCTCCCATGTTCACCAGGTTAACCGGCTTCGTTGCTGCTGGCCTCGGAGCTCCAGCGTTCACCGGGGTTGCATTGGCTCCGGTTAGCGGCATGTTTGGCCTGAAATTCGGTCTAGGAGCACCTCTCTGAGGTGGTCCTCTTTGACCTTCCGCCTGAATGCGGTGATGCCAACTACAGTTCCGGGTCGAATGATTAGCCGGTTTGCGCGGATCAGTGGTGTGATAACAGCAAGGCCCATCTAATCTGGACTCAAAAGTCAGAGGTGGACTTGGTCCCTCCCACACTTTCTTCGGCCAAGCACCTTGATTCGGCCTCCAAGCCGGACCATCAGTTTTTTGCCTCTGGCTATCTCCCGCTCCGGGTTGGTCCATGTTTACCGCAGCAACTTGATCAGAACCGTATCTGTAATCCGGATCTCTCCTCTTGTAACCGAATTCATGTCGGTCACTGGGCCTTAATGGTCCAACTCGGTTATTAACCGGTTGCCTCCTGTTTGCTCCCACTGCATCCAATGCGGGCTGTGTTGGATCACCCAGTGCATACGTGTCTGCTATCCGGATCATATCTGCCAGGGTTTTTGGCATATCTCTTTGGAGTTTCTGCCAAAGTGGGGTACCATGCCTGCATCCCTGCGCAAACCATGAAATGGCCTGCTCCTCTACTACACCTTCGCAAGAATTGCGCATGTTGCTCCACCGAGTCAAATACTCTCGGTCTGTCTCCCTCTCTTCCTGCTTGCACGCAGCCAGGAGCTGAGGTCGGTTTGGCCTCTTGTAGGTGCTGGAGAAGTTGCTGTTAAACGCCTGTTCCAAATCCATCCAACAATTGATACTACCCGGCGGCAAGTTATTCAACCAGATCCGGGCTGGACCTTCTAACATATGCGGGAGATACCGGACCGCCCATCGGCGATTGCCCCCCGCAATGTGCACTGATGATACATAGTCCGTCAGCCAATCCTGTGGCTTGGTGCTGCCATTATACGGCTTCGTGTTGCGGCCGAGCTGGAACAACGGCACACTTGGCTCATTCATTATCCGAGGTCCAAAGCATGGTGGACCCGGTGGGCCTTGCTCTTCCAGCTTCTCGGACTGGTAGATTCTGTCCAACTTGAGACGCTGATCATCCGGATCCAACATCCGAGGCCCCAGTCTCGACGCCAGTGCATTGTCATACGTCTGGTATCCGGCTCGCGCCATAGCCGAATTGCCATCGTCATAGCGGTAGCCCACCTGGCCACCACTTTGCTGCTGCACCTGTGCCATCATTTGCTGTCCGGGATGGCGTGGTGGTTGACCTCGGCCAGCCGAATTTCCCCTTCCAGCACCCAGATTGCCTTGACCACCACTGTTTCTGCTTTGTCCGCCTCTTCCTTGAGCTGCTAGCTGCTTGCCCGCATATACGGCATCATAGGTTTGCAGCTGCTTGCTCTTACCCGAGTTCACACTTGGGGATCGGTCAACTACAACATGCGGAGATGACGCCTGGCCCTTAGACTTCTGGCTAGCAGCCTTAACCGACACCACTACACGGGAACCACCAGCATCCGGATTAGCTTTCCGGTAGGCTTCATTCTGCCTGTTGCACACATCTACAAGCTCATTGACTCTCTCCGCCTGCTTGCGCCAAGCATCCCCGGTTAATGTACTTAATTCGGCTCGCGCTGCCGCTGCAGCCCTAAGATTCTTAGCCGGGGAGCTATATACCGGCTTGCCTGTGCCGGATCTATGACTAGTAGCCTTACTTGAGCTCGATCTTGCAGCTCTGGCTAACTCGTCATTGAGGTCCTTACCCCTGTTACGCAACTCGGCTTTCTTGCGTGAGCGATGCACTACAGGAGTAAAACCATCTGTGATTCCATTAGCCGCATTGTACTCTCTCATATCTCTATCAAAGGCTTGCCTAGACTCCACCACTAACCGGGCTTCTTTTGCAACCTCAGGCGTTCTGCCTCTAGCTGAGCTACAGTGAGTTCTACATCTGCCCCAGGTGCCACTGGCCGAGCTAATTTCTCCAAGACATCCTCTAAAGGAGCCTCCCTACTTGACATGCCAAGCGGGCCAACCGGATCTGGTCTCTCCTTTGGGAACTTCGCTGTCCGGGTGGCTTGCCAACCGGATCAACTGGCGTGGCCAGCTCCTCGGGCATGTTTTTGCTGGCATCTCCTTTGCCAGCAGCTGCACTTGGCCCGGTCATCATCACCTCCACGCTACTCCCGGGGCGAGCGTTACGCCCTCCGCGAGCTGCGCGGAAAGAGGGAGGATCCGCAGCCACGAGCACCTGCGCCGGGTACTCGCGAACTGGCTCGGTGGCGACGTAGGTGACGAAGCTGCCGAGCGTCATGAGGAAACCGTCAGCGGGGAAGGGCTTGTTGGTGAAGCACCCCGCGTTGTCGCTGATGAAGTTGAACTCGCCGATCTTGCAAACGAGCCCAGAGAGGACCCGCTCGCCGGAGCCAGCGACGGTGCCCGTCCGGATGGAAACCCCAGCCAACGCCACTGCTGCCCCACGGTGGGCGCCAACTGTCGTGGTGGTGTCACGGCAGATGCCATGGGGATGGCTTAAGTGTGGGCTCGCTTGGGCGTTGGGGGAACCGGGGAGGGTTTGCGCGCTCACGAAGCACGCATGAAGAATCAGCAAGAAGTCGCAAGAACCAACAAGAACAAAGCAAACCAAGAACAGCAAAGAACACCACGATGTACCCTGCTTCGGGGCCCTCTTGTGGAGGTAACACCCCTACTGCAGCTCTAGCCTACTCTCTTATATCTCAAGTGTTTACAAGTACAGAGCGCTCCTTGAGCTGTATGATGAACAATGGAGTGAGCTCCAGGTAGAAGATGAAGCTTGGGGGGAAATGATGCTCACAATGGTCGATCCTCTCTCCTGTTGCCCGTCCCTCGCACTGGAGGATGTGGTAGCTCATTTATACACAAACCGAATTACTATTCTGCCCCTGGCTCCATGAGACAATGGCATTGCCAAGAGGAAAAGGACAAGCCTCTGCCTCCTGTCAATCCAACGGCTGGACTGTCAGGCCCTAGCAGGCCTATCTTGCTACTTTGGGCAATGGCAGGTGTAGCCCACCGGGTCTCGGTCATATCCTTTTTCCCGAATTGGCCGAGTCAGCTCCTAGGTTGCTGCGCTCCCAGGAATCCCGTGACCTGACCTGGCCGTCAAGTCCCTAACAGGCCTATCTTGCCACTTAGGGCAATGGCAGGCGTAGCCCCCGGGCCTCGGTCATATCCTCTTTCCCGAATTGGCCAAGTCAGCGCCTAGGGCCTTGCGACCCGGAAAACCTGCGACTTGACCCGGCTGTCTTCTCAGCCTCTGGCAGGAGACCTGCAGGATCCGTGAACCTTTCTGACATTACTTGGCCCTTGTGCAATATCCGGATTACCTTATCCGAGTCCTTCCTGGCCAACCCGGCTACCTTATCCGGGTCCTTCCTGGCCAACCCGGCTACTTTATCCGGATCCTTCCTGACCAACCCGGCTAACTTAGCCGACACTTCTTAATCTGATCCGGTTTGTCTTTACCGGATCCTCTCTGGCGTCTTATCGCACTAGCTTGATCATGCGCCAACCGACTCTCACGAGAGATCCGGCCCAAGTGACCCGGCTATATGTTGATCCGGCTAGCTCTTTGCAACACTTAACACCACATCTTTGCCCTACCCGGGGGCAGCCCCCCGACAAAGTACTTCTACAGCTATCAGAACCATGCTTACAGAGTGGATGCAGTGTAACAGAACTTTACTTAAAACACTAACTGAAAAAAAAAACTGATATAAACCATAAAAAATCCTACGATACCAAAACGACTTGATGATAACATTGGCATATATCTGCATTACTCTAGTCTACACATGTATATTTTTAAATGGCTTAGAAACAACATAGCTTCTAATACATGATTCTATCAACCTATAGAAGTTACACTTATCATTTCAGATATCATCATATGAGCACTTATTAAAGTTGAAGTGTCATGTATCATTCAGAAACTATGGTGCATCAAAACCATAAGACTAAACAGAGCCCCTATGTTGTTAGGACATCATTTCATGATCCAAATTTCGAAATCCTAGCATGCAGAATCATGGAACAAAGTACTTTTATGACTGAAGACCAGCTGTAAGTAGTGAAACTCAGCTGAATCAATTGAACCTTACTTGTCAGCAAAACAAGTGCAGACAGCAAAGGATGCAAGCAGGCAGCAAAATGATCAGCATCATCAAACGGCACCATCATCATCATAATCACCATCACGAGCATCATCATCATTAGGGGATACAGCACAAACAATATCGACCGCAACAGCAAGTAACTTGTTTGTTGACCCTTTATCAACCGGCATCCCTTCACCACATCATGTAACTAGAAAGGTGCAAATTACCATTTAAAGCAAGTACCCAACACAGAAAAGGAGAAGTAATATTGAGTGCTAAGTAGACAAGGTTGAATGGGAAGAAAGTGAAGTACATATAGTTCTAACAAGCATCCAGATATCCACAAAGCAGTATCTGCGGCTTGAAGCAGCCACTGATATCAAGCACGGCGGCATTTCCGTTTGTAACTGAAGTGCGTTCACAACCAAGCAACTGAACAACCTCTGATATGAGCAGTCCTGTTCCATCCATCCTATAGAAAGAAGAAGCACAAGTTATGTTTAATCACACGTAAGATATTTAACTTTGATGACATAAATAATAATAAATTAATTAGAGACCTCCGTCGTTGATATTCAGCTTATGTTGAAGGGCTACGAGAGCGTGGAGACCGGTCATCATTGCGCTTAACAGGAGATCCCTCACGAGAAGATGGTGTCCTGCGAGGTGAACGACTAGGGCTTCTACGCACAGGCGATACACTGCAAGCAACCACTAAAGGGCATCAGTCCAGTTCAGCAGGACAAAACCATGAAGTTGATTCCCAATGTACATACATACCTGTCTCTGCCACGCCTCCTGTCATCATCAGGAGTGTAGCTGCGACTCCTGCTACGACTAGGGCTTCTACATGGAGCCAATAATAATTATTAAGAAAGACCATACAGTTTGATCTAGCGAACAACCACATTGATTATCTAAAAGTATATACCTGTCCCTGCCACGCCTCCTGTAATTATCAGGACTGGAGCTGCGACTCCTGCTACGACGATGATAATCCCTCTCTCTGTACCTGTCACGTCCATACCTCTCTCTACTCGGACTCCGACTTCGCCTTCTAGAATAATCTCTGCCACGATGATCATCCCGGTACCTGCAAGTGTGGTACACATGTTTTCTGACATCGTGACAAAGAGCATCTAACAAGAAACAAGGAAATCCCTTTGTAAATGCACAGTGCCAAATCACAATCTGATATCTACCTAAAGAACAGAACTTTGGGAATTTAGCAGTACTGGCCAGTAGTCAGTGCTCACCGGCGAAGCTAGAAACCGACAAAAGGAGGACTATATGCAATTTCGACAAAATGCAAAGAATGAATTAAGGTAAGGCATAGCAGCAACCAGCAAGCCAACAACATAAAGGTAGCAGAATTATAATATTCTAATTCTGGTCTCTATGTTAAAAATAAAATATGGTGTCTGACAGCACAACAGAGGCATAAAATCATGCCATGTCCATTGGCTTGATATTGAAGAAGTTAGTGGAACCTCCGTTTCTTACACAACTACAGCCCTATTTTTCGTGTGTTTTAATATCCATTCTATTGAAGAGAATCACAAGCCAGATGAGCGCAGCTCCCAGGGGAAACCGGGTTTATGGGGCTTGTGCACAAACCCAAGGTCCCGAAACGGGCAGCACATGTGTTTATGGTTAACCAAGTCATACTACAGAGGGAAAGCAAACTAAACCAACACTCAAGATATATGTGCAAATTTATAAAGATCTAGAAAAAATGGTGTTACCCTCGTCTTGGACTGCGGCTTCTGGAACGACCCTTGACCTTGGGAGCGTTTCCATGATTCTCCCTTTCTGACTGCATAGTTCAGGCAAAAGATATTATGTCCAGATGTGCTCTACTTCATTCTTTTACATAGATGTACCAAACATATTACTCTCTGATTAAGCTTATAGTTTTAAAAGAGGCTTTTCTAGTCTACTATAGTGCTGATGGCCACTAACCATATGCGTGTTGGCATACAAAATTTGTTGTCAGACATGACTCTTTTCAAAAGTTCCTGGACACAATAAACTAACAACAATACCCCAAGACCATGTTGCACAAGGAACAGATGTAACCATAACTTCAGGAACGATGGTCTCAAAATCTAAGATAATCCATGGCATCAAAACAGAGCAAAATCTTCAGAACCATCAATTCCTTTGACCTAGTACAGAGTATTCTGCTGCACGACATTTAAGACCTAATACATCCAACCAGGAATCAATGAAGTTCACATTTAGCAAAATGACAGATCCATGCCACAATATCAAGAATGGAGACATGTATCACTTTTGCTGAAAATTAAGTCTCAATGCCAAGATTGAATCCACAATCCTGCCAGCAGTTAAGGGCAATTGTATCTTACATCTTCTCAGCATTTGGGCCGTACTTGGCAAACTGCACATCATCTCCCTCCCGTCTACCAACCTCCCTGAAAAGTAACCAAGAACATTAACGCGATCCTAAAACATGCATGATAAAAATCTCGAAATTCGTATGGAGGAGGGGAACCAACCGTCCAGTCGATCGACTGCCTTCTGCGCCTCGTCCTCATACTTGTACCTCACGAAGGCAAACCCTCGCGAGTCGCCAGTCCTACAGAATAGACGCATAAACACATAAGTAACTCCCGCAACCCTAAAATTTCTGCACCCAGTATCCGCAATCCTACTCGCCACCCACCTAACCCTAAACAGCAGACGCAGATCAAGTAACCGGCGAACGAACCAACCGAAATTTCTCTCACCTGCGGTCCCTGGGGATGTAGATGTCAACGACCTCGCCGTACTTATCGAAGAGCGGGAAGAGGTCATCGGCGGTCGTGCCTGCGAGAAACGAGCGGGGCGGGGATGAGACCAGGCACCAATTTGGAAGCTAGCCCGCCGGAGAAGGGAAGAGGGGAGGGATTAACTCACGGAAGGTGATGTTGAGGACGAGGAGGGAGTAGGTGTCGCGGATCGGCGGCGGGCCGGAGCGGCCGAAGCGCGACATCTCGCTGGAGGCGGAGGCGGAGGCGGCGCGGGGGCCGGAGGCGGAGCGGCGGTTGCGACGTGGCTAGCGGAGGGCGGAGGCGATGAGCGAAGCGAGGTTGGGTGGGTGGCCACAAAAGTTGCCGATCCTTCTAGGCTCGTACGCACGCGGACGACGGAGAGCGCGTGGGCCTGACCGTATCCGCACGGCCTGGTCTGGTCGGCCTGTTATTAAGTGGGCGTCTATGGTCTAATATCGGGCCGGCCCACCCTGCCTTCACTTCCCGTGGCACACTATACTTGAGAATGAAGGTTCTAAGAAAAAATCTGAGAATGATTTTTTTTTTAACTTAAGATATGTACTATAGAAATTCAACTCAAGAATTTACATTTTTGCTATAAAGGTTGTTAATGTACATCCCGCTATTCCATGCAGACTTTCCCAGTGAGCACATATGACTCTACTTACGCTAATTAGCAAGTCTCGCGAACTTTTTTGCCTCTATTCTTTGTTTTCTTTCGAATCCCAAAGTGTCATTGGTTGATCCAGCTCCTCTTGCTACAACCAGTTGACCAATAAGATAGTCCTGTTTGTGAGTCTATTGCATTCTTACCCAAAAAATTCTACTAGTAAACAAACAGTGCAGTTGTGTGTGACGCGTTTGTCTGCATTTCTTATGCCGTTGCGCACTGTCTCAACTTCATATCATATCTCAACTGCTATGCTTACTAGTTTAGACACTGGTAAACGTTTTTCCGGAGTCCAACTCGGAAAATTTACAGGAGCCGGTTCCTACACAGGCACAAGGTTCACCGTTAATTTGTGCCCTAAGGTTCCTGCCCAGATGACACATGTATGAATCAAAAAATGCATAGATGTCTCATCTGAGGCACTGATCTTAGGGCACGAATCAATGGTGAATCTTGTGTCAGTATGTACCATATCCTGTAAAAGTGCATTCGCCCTCCGGAGTCACGTTCAAAATGTGAACAATGGGGTTGAAATCTTGGTGGGTGGAAATCATGCCCCGAAACTCTTATCACCAGCCTAGGGGTGGTTATGTACTGACAAGAGTATTTGCGATAGTACGACATCTATGATTACTTTTCATCCAAATACAACATCATATACAGGGAAAAGCCACACTATAGAACAGTAACAGATAACATGCAGAAACATGGTGCTAGCTGCTATGCAACAAGGAAATTCAGTCGTAATAGCTTCATGACAGTGCAGTTGTTTGCGACGCATAGGTCTGCATTTTTTACGCAGTTGATTCATCTGAATCGTGTCTCGAGTCTCAACCACATCGTTTCAACTTCGTATCATGTCTCAACTGTTATGTTTACTACTACCTCGGATCCAATAAGTGTCGCAGTTTTGAACTAACCCCGGTTCAAAAATGCGACACTTATTTTGAATCGGAGGGTAGTTTTCAAAATGTAAACAATGGGGTTGAATCTTGGTGGGTGAAAATCATGCCCCGCAACTCTTATCACCAGCCTTGGGGGTGGTTATGTACAAATTTGGCAAGGGCATTTGCGATAGTACAAGATTACTTCTCATCAAAATAGAACATCGTATACAGGGAAAAGCCACACTATAGTACAGTAACACATAACATGGAGAAACATGGTGCTAGCTGCTAAGCAACGAGGAAAATCAGTCGTAATAGCTTCATGACGGTACACATTTCATTCAAAGATCAGCCGGCCACACCTTGGCTTATACTAGTACTGACCTTGCACTATGATGGGATGTTTCCAGACTTCCGGTAGAAGTTTATGAGCAAGGGAAGATACACTACTTATACCCGTGCATATAAACGCTGTAATCTATAATTGTGGAAAGAGCAATAAAATTCAAAAAAAAAATTCAAAAAAACTCTAGAGCAAAACAACTTCCCCGGAGACGGTCACACAAATGTGGTGTATTCAGGTGTCCCCCTGCCGGTTAACATCACGGCTCATCTGCAGCATCAGAGAGATTCAGAAAAGGACAACAACAGACTATATAATCTGATTCAGAATGTTGGAAAGATAATGGTGCAATAACAATGTTGATATAAACATGAACCAAGTACATCATAAAATGACATCTCATAACGAGCTTGGTCCTTTTTTATCTGCATAGCTAGCTTGGTCATTGTTGATGCGTATACACCCTATATTTACTGATCGATCATTCATGTAAGGATGATGCAAATTTTGCATTAAAATTAGGATATTTCTGCACGAGTTGATAAATTACTAATCAAACTTTAACATGAAATACAGGTGATACCATTTTGAAGTAGTTAAGAGTTTGGTCAGTAATTCATAACCAGACAGGAATAGATCTTTATTTGCTCTAGACCTTTGTATTTTCTGATTAATTTCTGCTCACATAAGAGCTCACCAAGCTCTTTTTTTACCTTGCGTGCGAAGACTCAAACCCGCAAGTACCAAGATGACTTGCAAGTTTCTCTCCACATTGCTTCTGCCAATCTTCTGTCACCTTGACTTCAGGAGTTGTCCACACAACAGCCGATGCTTCTTTAAAATTAACTGTAGCAGAGCTAACCTCAGGCTGAAAAAGGGACGAGAGTACATGGTGAGCAGCAGCAGAAGAGAAAACATTAAATAAATGGAGGAAATAGAAAGGGTCTCAAGAATCTGGTATGTATGTACAAAGTGAAAACATCTGGACAGGTCAACATAGCTAACATCCATATACTAATAGTCCTGTTGACCATATAAGAGCAGAAATGTAACTCGTGCATGCTCTTCAAATATCTTTCTTTTTTTAGAAACGGTGCAAAAGATTTGCCGTTTATATTGATATAGGAGAAGCAAACAAGAAGGCCTAAGCCGTGCGAACCAAAAAGAAAAAGGCGAGAAAGCTTAAGGTTCTCAAATATCTTTATATAGGAACAGAAATGCAGTTTTCAGCATATGAGTAGCTGCCCCTCTCTACCCAGGCATTTCTGTCATGATCGAAATGCATCAGAAATACAAAACAAATAATTTACAGGTATTTCTTTCCTCCCCTCGATTCATTACTTCCGATCAGGCGTGGAGGTGCCCCCTCAATCGCTGGCACAAATTTCAGATATACAAAGACTTAACTAAAATTATTTTACAATGAGAATTTATGAGTGGTTTCAGGTCGTGTTTGGATTGCAGGCAGGCAACAGAGGAGGACACCTATGCGAGCTATCCTAACCTCCAGGCTCCGGCTACTTAAAATTTCATCAATTAATTGCTCTTCACATTCTATGCACAAACCCAATACGATGATGGGTTCTGCGCTCCTATTGTTCAGCTTCACTCCATTCCCATTTTTCTTTAATAAAATTTATATGTGCTGGATAGGTATCAATTATCTTGATAAAATATGTACAGCTGTACTTCAGTCACTGTGATAGTGTGCTGAACTGTTCACATAATTTTGCAAGAGAAATGAAGCGAAATCGCGATAATACATAGACCTAAAAAAACAAGATTACCTGACTCTCCAGAATCCGCTTCACACTGGCGGCGCACCCATCGCACATCATGCCCTGCTAGTATGAGCCACAAAACAGCGCATCATGCCTGGACCCTAACCCACTCGCGAAATTCAAAGAGACCTCCAAATTCAGACTAGCTGTTGAGGCGAGAAGTGCACCTGGACGCTGAGAAAGATGGCCTCGGATGCGGGCTCAGCCGTCTCGCCGAGCGCCGCCGCCGCGGCGGTGACCGACGAGGTAACGCCAACGCGGGGACGCAAGACGCCACAGGCGCTGCCGGAGGAGACGGAAATGGAGGCGATGCGGCGAGCTCCGGTGGAGGAGGAAGATGAGAGGCTTCTGGGCTTGGAGGGAGAGGGGAGGATGGGAGATAATCTCGTGATCAGCGTAGACTCCATTGCGTTGCTCTGATTTTTCGTGTCTCCCTCGTCGTCACAGATAGGAGGCTTTGGTTACTGTTTCAGAGGAAGAACAGCTACGCCAGCAATGACGTGGAGCTGTGGATCCTACTTGTCAGTTAGCAACATATCGTGCTGTCATTCTCGCGAACATGGTACTCTCCCGACTCTCCACATCACCTGAAATCGACTTAAACATATCTCATGACTCCAAATTATAAAATATTATGGAAATTACAATGTAAATTATATATAGACTGAAATGAGTAAACCAATACATTAAAACGTGTCTGGATATGTGTGATTTAGAAAATAAAATAAAACATATTATATTTAGAAACGGAGCGAGTAGACTAAATAAAACGGATGTAGTATTTTACACATGCGATTTTTTATCTCATAAGTTCCAAAACGTTTTATCACAAAGAAACTAATATCCATTGCAACCCTGATCAAGTTCTATGTTGAATAATTTGGTACTTAAGAAACTACAAAGGAAACACCTAATAATGAATTATATCATTAAGGGAAGAAACTATTTGGTGACATTAAAATGAAGACTTAAGCCCTCTATAAGTCACAAAATTAACTAAATAGGTGCTTTTTATTTTTGCTTTTGGCTTATATCATCATATAATAATGTCCAGTCACAAGCCATAACCGGAACTACCTATTTAGATGTTTTTGTGCCTTATGAGCCAAACTCTGAAAAGGGAAAAATAAGCCTAACCAAATAGGGCCTTAATTTTGTGGTTAACAACTTTATTTTTTATTTTTTGGATTATTACAAATTGATACAAAGCATACTAGAAAGATTAAATAAGTACATATAGGAACATTATAAATATGTAGGCAAAGGTGCATGATAATAATAATAAATAGTTGATTGTTATGGAAGGTGGTTCATATATGAACATATATGTATAGTTCAGAAGTTGACGCAAATAGAAGGGCATGAGTTAGCGTCATGCCGTTGTGAAACAAATAGAAGAAGCCATAACTAGCGGTCACATGATCAGAACCTACTACCATGAAAATATACAGATGAACTAAATAATAGCCCATATCCACCTAAAGGTCATTTGAGATGATAATTTAGTCTTGGTGATCTAGTACATGTGAACCGAAAAAAAAAAACGGATACTAATCATTGAGATGCAAATTAATGGATAAATATATGTATTTTTTGCCCCTCTAGTCAAATCCGGTATAGGAACGGAGTAACATCCGCTTGCTCCCATGAAATCACGTGCTCCTTTTGCCATCATCCAAAAGAGGAGTAGTGAAAGTGCATGTGTTGCCCCATGCGTGGTTTTGGTAATTAATGACAATCCTTATGGACTAATGTTTGCATTGAGATATACTTGTAGATCTTATCCATAGGAAAAGATTGGAGTTCATGTGTTGGACTCTAGAAGATTTCATGATGACCAAGGTTCCATCCAAGGGTTTATATGAAGAATGGTCATGTGAAGAGTTGAGCTTATTGCAAGCATGGCTTGGAAAAGAAGATTGAGTGTACTTCATGTTTATCTCCAAGCCATCATCTATATCAAGAGAAGAATTTGGAGCGCAAGTGGATACATGAAGACGGAGCTAAGCGAGGCTCTCCCATAATGGTATGGGGGAGTATTTGGAGAAGTCTTCATTAAAGATGTGCTAGCAAGCACAATCAAGAAAGGTGTTCCAACTTGAGAGAGTCAAGATCGTCATCATCGAGCTCAAGTGGAATGCGCAAGGCAAAGGTATGATCTTGATAGGTTTTCTATTTTACCGGTCTCATGTTGTTAGTGGGAGATCGGGTTTTAGGATAGACGGCGTACTATCAAGAGGGGTTCTCAAGTGAGTAACTTGATCGCATCTTTGTGGAGAGCTCATACCTTTGCATACTTGGCATATCATCTTTCTTGGTTCTTATTTTGCTTTTCTCCTTGTTGGGTCTTGGTGCTTGTCGTGATCTTCATGAAAAGCCCAAGTTCTTCGAAAACGGATTTCTTATGGAAAACTTGTTGCGTTTTCGTGTTGGAAATATTATCGGTCCTAATTTGAGATAGGGTCCACACCTCTCCATGTGTGGTATCCCCTCTATATTTGTGGCAAAGCTCTCGTCGTTACCTTTCCAACGCAATTGGATTCACCTGTTTTGGAGTTCATACGAGAAAGTTATTGCATTTCAGGAAGAGCTTTTCTGTGTCTGGCGGTAGTACCGCTGTCGCAGCGGTAGTACCGCTCCACCTGGAGCGGGACTCCTGCAGCACAGCTAGTACTCCTCCTGGCGGTGGTACCGTGTGGTACCGCTGGTTTCAGCCAGCGGTACTACCGCTGGTGGTACCGCCAGGGGTACCGCTAGGCCGGTTTTGCTCTCTGGACTCGCTACGGTACCCACCGGTAGTTGCCTCGTACTACCGCTGGTTTCCTTCTATTTTATTCGAAGGATCCCAGCGGTACTACCGGCAGTGTCGCGGTAGTACCGCTGTGCCTGGCAGCTACGGTACTTCTCCGAGGTACCGCTGCAGCTGGGTTGTGCAGTACACTGGGTACCGCAGTGAGACCAGCAGCGGTAGTACCGCTGTCCCAGCGGTAGTACCGCTGGGTACGAAAACTGGGCATAACGGTCAGATTTCCAGGGAACCTATTTAAGGGGTCCTCTTCCCCAATGGTTCCCCAGCTTTTCCAAGCACGTTTTTCCCCCTCTCTCACCTCCATTGTTGACCTTGGAAAGCTTGCCCCTCTCCCAATTCCTCCCATGATTCTTGCATATCTTTGAGGGATTTGAGAGAGGTGACCTAGATCTACATTTCCACCAATCAATCTCTCCTCTAAGTGAGGGGAACATAGTGGATCTAGTTCTTGGAGTTCTTGTGTGGTTCTCTTCTTTGTTCTTCCTCTCTTCTCCCCCCATAAGCATTAGTTGCTTGTGGTGGGTGATACGTCTCCAACGTATCTATAATTTCTGATGTTTCATGCTTGTTTTATGTATCATTGTCACATGTTTTATATGCATTATATATCATTATTATACATTTTCTGGGACTAACCTATTAACAAGATGCCACAGTGCCAGTTCCTGTTTTCTGCTGTTTTTGGTTCCAGAAAAGCTGTTCGGGCAATATTCTCGGAATTCGACGAAACAAAAGCCAAACCTCCTATTTTTCCGAGGGACACACGGAGCCAGAAGGGCAAGCCAGGGGGAGGCCCACGGCCTCCAAACCACCTCTAGGCGCGGCCAGAAGGGGGGCGGCGCGAGCAGGTGGTTTGGCCCACTCGGGACGCCACCGACGTTGCCCCTTCGCCTATTTAGTCACCCCAACGCGAAACCCTAATATATATCTAATACTCCAGAAAGACTTCCGCAGCGCCGCCGCCATCGCGAGACCTCGTTTCGGGGGTCAGAAGTTCCTGTTCTGGCACCCTGCCGGGACGGGGATTGACCCCCGGAGCCATCTCCATCGACTCCACCGCCTCCACTTCGACTCCATGATGGTTTGTGAGTAGTTCCCCCATGGACTACGGGTTCTTGGCTGTAGCTAGTTGGTACTCTCTCTCCCATGTACTTCAATACAATGATCTCATGAGCTGCCTTACATGATTGAGATCCATATGATGTAATTGGTGTTGTGTTTGTTGGGATCCGATGAATTGTTACATTATGATCAGATTGTTCATCATATTATCATACTATTGTTTATTTAAGATCTTGCATGCTCTCCGGTACTTGTGGTTACCCTGATCAAGTAGTTGCTTGTATCTCCAAGAGGGAGTATTTATGCTAGATAGTTGGGTTCAGCCTCTATTTAACCTGGGATAGTGACAGCAAGTTCTAAGGTTGTAGATGTGTTGTTGCCACTAGGGGTAAAACAGCAATGCTTTGTCTAAGGATGAATGTGTTGTTTACATTATGCACAATACTTAATGCAATAATCTGTTGTTTGCAACTTAATACTGGAAGGGGTGCGGATGCTAACCGGAAGGTGGATTATTTAGGCACAGATGCATGCTGGATAGCGGTCTGTGTACCTTGTCGTAATGCCCAATTAAATACTACAGTAAACCTTATCTTATCATAAGCATGCATTGTCATGCCCTTACAATTATCAATTGCCCAACTGTAATTTGTTCACCCAACACCTGTTATTTGTTTGGAGAGTTACCACTAGTGTAGATAGCTGGGAACCCCGGTCCATTTGTCATCATCATTGCTCTCTGGTCCTATATGTCATTAGAAGTAGTATCAACTATTTTCTGGTGCCATTGCCTCCGTGTTACTGCTGCTGTGTTACTGTTACTATTGCTCTCATATTACTGCTGCTTTCACATCACCCCTGTTACTAGTGCTTTTCCAGGTGCAGCTGAATTGACAACTCAGTTGTTAAGGCTTATAAGTATTCTTTGTCTCCCCTTGTGTCGAATCAATAAATTTGGGTTTTACTTCCCTCGAAGACTGTTGCGATCCCCTATACTTGTGGGTTATCAAGACTATTTTCTGGCGCCGTTGCCGGGGAGCATAGCTCTACTCATAAGTTCACCTGGGGAGTACACTCTACCTCTCTCTCTGTTTTTATTTTATTTTGTCTTGTCTAGTTTTGTTTTGTCTAGTTTATTTGTGCTTAGTTTATTTTTGTTTAGTTGTGTTTTGTTTTGTTTACTTTTGTTTAGTTTATTTTTGTTTTGTTTTGTTTTTCTTATAAATTCGAAAATCCATAAAAATTTGAAAAACCAAAAAATTAAAAACTGTTGTTATGGAAGAACCCACAACCTATTGGAGCTTATGGAATTATATATGAAGTATAGAGAATCAAAAAGGGTGAAGTCATGAGTGCTGTGTTAGAAAAGTTGAATACAATTGCTAATATCTTGCTTAAACGCCATGATATAAACTGTTGCTCTAAACAGGATACTAAACATCTTAAATTCCAATGTGGCTTTAGTGAAGAAGTTTTAATTGTGAACTATCATTGGAATAACTATATTCATCTTGGGTTCGAAGAAGTAGAACAATTTGTTTTATTTATGGGAGCCTCTGAGATAGAATCTTTCATGGCTAAAAATTATGAAACTTGTATTGCTTGTAAGGACCTTAAAGATTATGTCTCTTCTATCCTTGATTATTGCATAGAACATTACAGCAATAATCCTTATATCGTTGATTACAAAGAGAGACTCATTAATGCACAAGAATGCACTCACAATTTGCAGGAACCTGTGGAAGAAGAAATTGCTGAACCTGAAAGCTCATTAGATGAAAAAGAGGAGGAGAGTGATGAACAAAAGGAGGAAGAATGGATTAGCTACCCATGCCTACCTTCTAATGAGAGTAACTCTTCATCTCTTACATTATTTGATTGCCCTCCATGCTTACCAAAGGAGGATGAATGTTATGTTCCTGTTGATTCTCTTGAAATTTTTCCTATGAGTAAAACTTGTGAGAATAATTATGCTACTGTTATATATGATAATCCATGCTATTTTGAAAAATCTTATGATAATCCTTTATTTGTGGCTGATATCGAAATGCATGGTACTAAAGAGTTTTGCTTAGAAAATGTTTATGATAAAGCTCTAGATGATGGTCCTATGTTACTTGATAATATTAATTGTACCACTAATGAAAATGGGATTGGAGAAGTCTTGACTTTATCTAGTAGTCCCATATATTTTGAGATTGATCAATCATCTTGTTATAAAATTGTTACATGTGGGTTCGAAATTTTAAATCCCACTACTTATGAGCTTGATAAAAATATGTGTTTGTAGATCATGAAAAGCATGCTTTGTGTGATAGTTATATTGTTGAGTTTATTCATGATGCTACTGAAAATTATTATGAGAGAGGAAAATATGGTTGTAGAAATTTCATGGTACTAAAACACCTCTCTATATGCTGAAACTTTTGAAGTTACTCTTGTTTTATCTTCCTATGCTTGTCACTTTGTTCTATATGAATTTATTTGTGTACAAGTTTCCTATGCATAGGAAGTGGGTTAGACTTAAATGTGTTTTGAATTTGCTTCTTGATGCTCCTTTTGCTTCATTTTCTATTTTCATGAGAGCATCATTAAAACTATCAAGCCTAGCTAAAAGGCATTAAAGAAAAGCGCTCTTGGGAGACAACCCATGTGTTATTTCTGTAATTTTTTTTTGCTTTTTGAGTCAAGGAGCTTGCTTACTTCTGTAACAACTCCTTTGTATCTTTATTTTATTGCATTGTTGTGCCAAGAAGAGCCTTTAATGATTAGATGATGCTAGATTTGGATTCTGCGCAGGGACAGATTTTTAGCTGTCACGAATTTGAGCTTTTCTCCCTGGAGAAAATCGAAAAATTCTATAAAAAATCACGCATCTTCCTCAGATATGTACGCATCTTTCATTAACTTCACTTTTTCCGATTTGAGCAACGGAAGTACCTCGAAAAAATTCGTCTTTACTGGCTGTTCTGTTTTGACAGATTCTGTCTCTGTTTTTTGCATTGTCTCTTGTGGACTTTAAGTGAGGTTTCTAGACGTGGAGGGCTGTAGCTAATGTTTTATTGAGTATTGCAATGTGTCACTACAGAACCAAAGTGGATTAATGTTTTTGAGTACTAACCCCTCTAATGAAGTTTATGAGAAGTTTGGTGTGGCAGAAGTTTTCAAGGGTCAAGAGAGAAGGATGATATTGTGATCAAGAAGAGTGAAGAGCCTAAGCTTGGGGATGCCCCCGTGGTCACCCAAGCATATTTCAAGAAGACTCAAGCATCTAAGCTTGGGGATGCCCAAGGCATCCCCTTCTTCATCATCAACTTATCAGGTCATCTCTAGTGAAACTATATTTTAATTCGGTCACATCATATGTGCTGTTCTTGGAGCGTCTGTGTGTTTTATTTTTGTTTTATTCTCTGATCATATCAATGTCGGATCCTATCTATCTTGTTTGGGAGAGAGACACGCTCCGCTTTTTCATTTGAATACTCCTATTCTTCACTTATATTTGTTGAGTATTCATTTTCGCACTGTTTAGCTTCTAGCTCTTGGTTTTCATGTATCTCTTGTTCAGAGCTATTAGTTATTTTATAGAAAGTACTCTCTTGCTTCACTTATATTTATTTGGAGAGTTGCTTGGTTGATGTGTTGGTCCAGAAATTTTTGCATGTGGTAGTGGTATAATGAAAAACTTGCATAATCTTGTAGATCATTGAACTTTGATAATCTGATTCTTTGCAAACGTTTTGAGGTATTTAGATGGTAAAGCTTGCTGGTTAATTAAGTTAAAATCATTAGTGGATTGTTGTCTTTAAGCTTGTACCGTACTACAAACTCTAAAATTGTTGAAGGTGTAGTTGGACTTGATAGCTTTCCATGTCTGAAAGTTCATTGTATAACTAAGTTGTGCTGAAGGTCGAGGGATCTAACGGGGTACTTGTGCCGCCGTGAACGGCCCTTCTTGGAGTGAATTTTAATCATGCTCTTAATGTTGAACCTGCTAGTTGTTTGCAATAAACTTGTGAGTTCTTTTTGACTAATGTTAAGCTACGGTTTTTGGCACTTCCACCATCCAAATTTGCTAGCCTCTTCGGTGCTGTGCATTGCCTTCTGCTCACATTGAGAGTTGTGCATACTTCGCCGGTACATCCAACCCCGTGGGAGGACTTCCTCTTGTTCTCCTACACATAAGCCTATACATCTTCCTCAAAACAACCACCATACCTACCTACCACAGCATTTCCATAGCTGTTCCGAGATATATTGCCATGCAACTTCCATTTACATTACATGACTTGTTGTCATTCATCACTTATATATTGCTTTGCATGATTCTATACAGCTGATGTGTGGTTTACCCATGTTACGCTAGATCATTGCATATCCTGCTACACTGGCAGAGGCATACAGTTTCATACATCATGTCTTGTTCGTTATGAGTTATATGTACCAAAAAGTGTGTTGTCATATTAGAATGTTGCCCCTGAAAGTGAAAAGTGCTATGTGGCCATCGAAAAGAGAAACAGAAAAAGAAAAAAAAATAGAAAAAAGGAAAAAAGAAAAAAAAAGAATAAAGAAAAAGGGGGCAACATTACTATCCTTTATCCACACTTGTGCTCATGTTTAGCACCTGCAGTATTCATAGTCATCATTTGTGCTCGTGTTTAGCACCTATACTCCATGTGAGAGAGTTTTCATGTTCTACTAGTATAACTATGTGGGGAATTTACACTATAGAACTTGGGTTGTATATTCCAATGATGAGCTTCCTCAAAAGTGCTCTAGGTCTTCATGAGCAACCAAGTTGGATGCACCCCCACTAGTTCCATTGGAGAGCTTTCATACACATATAGCTCTATGTGCATCCGTTGCATGGCAATCACTACTCCTTACATAGCTTCGATTATAAGACTTCCTCTTGTCTAATGATCACTTATAGCTTTGTGAGACTTTCTTCCATTGGCCTTCCAAACCCCCATTAATGTTCTCTTTGCCATAACATCCTGGTGCCAATACCAAATGCTTGCGCTCACCGGTTGAGTAGACTTCGAAACAGTTGATTCATGACGTTCATGTTTATGTTTACTTGGCTGAATCCTTCTGTGTTATGAAAATTTGCTTGATGCTTGGATTGAAGGATAGAACTTCTACGCTGGATACTTAAACCATCTTTAATGAACCTTGTACGGTTTCATGTCTTTAAAGCGATATTCATGAAAACTTTTAGCTTGTTTGACTCTTGCTTTATTATCTCTTATATCAACTATAGACATTTGCTTTGAATGATTTGATCTCAGCTCACATGCCTTACATTATTATTGGATCAAGATTATGTTGGTAGCATGTCACTTCAGAAATTATTTTCTTTTTATCGTTTACCTACTCGAGGACGAGTAGGAACTAAGCTTGGGGATGCTTGATACGTCTCCAACGTATCTATAATTTCTGATGTTTCATGCTTGTTTTATGTATCATTGTCACATGTTTTATATGCATTATATATCATTATTATACATTTTCTGGGACTAACCTATTAACAAGATGCCACAGTGCCAGTTCCTGTTTTCTGCTGTTTTTGGTTCCAGAAAAGCTGTTCGGGCAATATTCTCGGAATTCGACGAAACAAAAGCCAAACCTCCTATTTTTCCGAGGGACACACGGAGCCAGAAGGGCAAGCCAGGGGGAGGCCCACGGCCTCCAAACCACCTCTAGGCGCGGCCAGAAGGGGGCGGCGCGCAGGTGGTTTGGCCCACTCGGGACGCCACCGACGTTGCCCCTTCGCCTATTTAGTCACCCCGACGCGAAAACCCTAAATATATCTAATACTCCAGAAAGACTTCCGCAGCGCCGCCGCCATCGCGAGACCTCGTTTCGGGGGTCAGAAGTTCCTGTTCTGGCACCCTGCCGGGACGGGGATTGACCCCCGGAGCCATCTCCATCGACTCCACCGCCTCCACTTCGACTCCATGATGGTTTGTGAGTAGTTCCCCCATGGACTACGGGTTCTTGGCTGTAGCTAGTTGGTACTCTCTCTCCCATGTACTTCAATACAATGATCTCATGAGCTGCCTTACATGATTGAGATCCATATGATGTAATTGGTGTTGTGTTTGTTGGGATCCGATGAATTGTTACATTATGATCAGATTGTTCATCATATTATCATACTATTGTTTATTTAAGATCTTGCATGCTCTCCGGTACTTGTGGTTACCCTGATCAAGTAGTTGCTTGTATCTCCAAGAGGGAGTATTTATGCTAGATAGTTGGGTTCAGCCTCTATTTAACCTGGGATAGTGACAGCAAGTTCTAAGGTTGTAGATGTGTTGTTGCCACTAGGGGTAAAACAGCAATGCTTTGTCTAAGGATGAATGTGTTGTTTACATTATGCACAATACTTAATGCAATAATCTGTTGTTTGCAACTTAATACTGGAAGGGGTGCGGATGCTAACCGGAAGGTGGATTATTTAGGCACAGATGCATGCTGGATAGCGGTCTGTGTACCTTGTCGTAATGCCCAATTAAATACTACAGTAAACCTTATCTTATCATAAGCATGCATTGTCATGCCCTTACAATTATCAATTGCCCAACTGTAATTTGTTCACCCAACACCTGTTATTTGTTTGGAGAGTTACCACTAGTGTAGATAGCTGGGAACCCCGGTCCATTTGTCATCATCATTGCTCTCTGGTCCTATATGTCATTAGAAGTAGTATCAACTATTTTCTGGTGCCATTGCCTCCGTGTTACTGCTGCTGTGTTACTGTTACTATTGCTCTCATATTACTGCTGCTTTCACATCACCCCTGTTACTAGTGCTTTTCCAGGTGCAGCTGAATTGACAACTCAGTTGTTAAGGCTTATAAGTATTCTTTGTCTCCCCTTGTGTCGAATCAATAAATTTGGGTTTTACTTCCCTCGAAGACTGTTGCGATCCCCTATACTTGTGGGTTATCAGTGGGATTTGAGAGTGGAGGATTTGAGCACTTGTGCTCTTTCCTTTTGCATTTGGTGCATCGGTGTGCTCTCCACGAGGATTCGTGGAAGTTGAAATCTTGTGAACTTGTTACTCTTGGGTCTTCGGGGCCTAGACGCCTTTGTGGTGGTTGGACCCTTGTGTGGTCACTTGAAGCCGTTCGGGAGCCCCCAATCCCTTTGTGGGTTGTGCCTCGGATTGTTGTTGAAAGCCGTTCGGGAGCCCCCAATCCCATTGTGGGTTGTGCCCCGGATTGTTGTTGAAAGGCTCCGGATTCCGCCTCGAAGGAATACCGATAGTGGAAGGTGAACCAAACCTTTGTGGTGCGGTTCATCGGAGAAGAGGGTGAAACCTTTGTGGTTGTTGAACCGTTGTGTCGGTTCACACCTCTCCAACGAGACGTACTCCCTTTCAAGGAGGAACTCGGGAATACATCCTCGTCTCCACGTGCTTCGGTTATTTCTATACCCGAGCTTTTTACTTATGCACTTTACATTGTGATAGTCTTCGTGCTTGAAGTATTCTATATTGCTATCACCTTGTTGCTTGTCTTCCTTAGCATAAGTTGTTGGTGCACATAGGTGAGCCTAGTTTATTTAGGTTGTTGGCTTGTTAATTAAACACCTAGTTTTATTCCGCAATTAGCAAGCCTAAACCGGAAAAGTTTTAATCGCCTATTCACCCCCCCCTCTAGGCGACATCCTTGTCCTTTCAAGTAGATCAAGGAGGATAATGCTAGCAACCTTCAGCTGACACCGCATATCAGGACCATGCCAGTAAGGATGCGTGCTCATGATGTGACGGAAGTCTGACTCTTTGGAGAAGAACCCCATGAGCGAGGGCGTGAATGTAGTACCTACTAGAAACGATGGACCTAGATTGGGTGGTGTCAGCCCCTGCGACCTGCTGTTTGATGAAAGCACAAATAGGCAAACATGGTGATGCGGGTAGGTCCCGATTTTCACGGATTTGTGCGGAGGGAAGGATGAACACGAAGAACACGCGAAGAACGATGAACACAAAGAGGGGAAATCAAACACACACGGGTAAATAGCAAGTAGCAACCCGGCAAGAATCGACTGGTAACAAATCCCCGAGGGCAGCCCCCAATCCTCCTCTCCCAAGCACACCTTACTCTTAGGATTGTTTGTCCAATTGGTCAATCCAACCAATCCAACCTAGCCACCTAAAGATGAAAGATTAGCAAGTAATCGCAACTACAAGCGGAGCCTTGGTATCCACGCAGGGATCTTCTCCTCAAGAGGAGGCCTTGGTTCATCTCCACATGTGGAGGTCTTGATTCATCTCCATAGGAGGAAGGAGACACTTTGAGAAGAAGGAGCAAGGCTCTACTTTAGTTCCCAAATCATAGTCTAACCCTAACCCTAGGCAGAGGAGGAGTATTTATAGTCCATGAGGCGAAGGGGTAAGTTGTGGGCCGTTACATGGGCTTCAGCCCGAATCTTCCCAGGTCCAGCGGTAGTACCGCTACGCCAGCGGTAGTACCGCTGGGATTAATTGCACTCGCTGGCGGTAGTACGAAGCGGGTACCGGGAGGTACCGTAGGGGTATCCAGTGGCGTTTTCGGGCATGCCGGTACCTCCAGCGGTACCTCTGGCGGTAGTACCGTGATCTGGGTTCGGCGGTAGTACCGCTGTGTAAGCGGTAGTACCGCTGCCTGGAGTTCTGCGCAGGTCTTCCTCTTCAGCGGTAGCACGGCCGGTGCAGCTGCCTGGGACCTGGCGGTAGTACCGGCCCGCCTGGCGGTAGTACCGCTGTGCTGATGCTTCGTCTTCTTCATCTTCTTCTCGACTCGTCTCTTGGCCATCTTCTGCACTTGCTTCTTGATCTTCTTGGTAGTTGTTCCTGAGTATGCACAACGTATCCGAATGAAGTAGCAACCCATTCAAAGGAGTGTCGAGATCACACATAGATAGGAGCGAATTCACCTTATCATGGAGAGCTTTGATTCTTGCTCTTGTCATTGGGCCACTTGTTGTAGGAGACGTAGGTCGGGCTACATCATCTCCCCCCCCTTGGAAAAGAGTCGTCCTCGACTCTTGGTCATCCTCATCACTTGATGTTCCAAGGTATGGCGATAGGTCGGCGACGTTGAAGGTGTCATGGACCAAGTGTTTGGAGTTGGAGATGTCGATCTTGTAGGCATTGTCGTTGATGCGCTTGATAACCTTGAAAGGTCCATCTCCACGAGGGTGAAGCTTGGACTTCCTTGCATCCGGAAAGCGATCTTTGCGAAGGTGTAGCCACACAAGGTCTCCTTCTTCAAATATCATGGCGCGCTTGTGTTTGTTCATCTTCGTAGCATGGTCTTTGTTGTGCTTCTCGAGAGTAGTTCTTGTTTCCTCATGGAGCTTCTTCATGTAAGCGGCTCGCTTGTCGAAGTCCATGTTAACTTGCTCACGGAGTGGAAGTGGTAGCATGTCGAGCGCGGTGTAGGGGTTGGACCATAGACGACCTCGAAGGGTGTTCTCTTTGTTGCGCGGTGAAGTGCTCGATTGTAGGCGAACTCGGCGTGTGGGATGCACTCTTCCCAATTCTTCAAGTTAGGCTTGATCAACACACGAAGGAGTGTAGATAGGCTTCGGTTCACCACTTCGGTTTGGCCATCGGTTTGAGGGTGGTATGCGGTGGAGAATAGTTGCTTGATTCCCATCTTGGCCATCAAAGTCTTCCAAAAATAGCTCACGAACTTGGTGTCACGATCCGACACAATGGTCTTGGGCACTCCATGAAGACGGACGATTTCCCTGAAAAACAAAGTAGCAATGTGTGAAGCATCGTCGCTCTTGTTGCAAGGTATAAAGTGTGCCATTTTAGAGAAGCGATCAATGACGACAAAGATGGAATCCTTGTTTGTTTTAGTGCGTGGGAGTCCTAAGACAAAATCCATAGCTATATCGGACCATGGGTGATGTGGAATAGGCAATGGTGTGTATAACCCATGAGAGTTTAGAGTAGACTTAGCTTTGAGACATGTAGAACATCGTCGAACTAGGCGTTCCACATCACGCTTCATTCTAGGCCAATAGTAGTTGGTGGAGAGCATGGCGTAGGTCTTGTCGCGTCCAAAGTGACCCATGAGTGTCCTCCATGAGATTCCTTCAAAAGGACCAAACGAAGCGAAGACTCGGGTATACATAGTTTGTTAGCCTTAAACAAGAAACCTTTGTGCAAATAGAAATCACCAATTCCTTTGTGCTCCGAACATTGAGCGAAAATGTCTCCAAAGAAAGCATCGGTAGCATACAACTCTTTAATCTCATCCAAACCCAAGACACTAATGTCAAGACGTGTAAGTAGGTTGGCCTTGCGGGATAGAGCATCCGCGACCACATTGTCTTTACCTTTCTTGTATTTGATTACAAAAGTGAAAGACTCAATGAACTCAACCCACTTAGCATGTCTTTTGTTCAAATTTGTTTGACTTTTCAAATATTTCAAGGATTCATGGTCGGAATGAATGACAAATTCCTTAGGACGAAGGTAATGTTGCCACACATCCAAAACACGAACCAAAGCAAATAACTCTTTGTCATAAATGGGGTAATTCAAGCGAGCTCCATCTAGTTTCTCACTATGGTATGCGATGGGTCTACCATTTTGCATAAGCACTCCCCAATGCCCAATCCACTTGCATCGCATTCAATCTCAAATGTCTTAGAGAAATCCGGAAGGGCAAGGAGTGGTGCTTCGGTTAATAACCGTTTGAGCTCATTGAAAGCAAAATCATGTGCATTGCCCCAAATGAAAGGTACATTCTTCTTTGTAAGTTCATGGAGGGGGCAAGCAATTGTGGAAAAATCCTTGATGAAACGGCGGTAAAATCCGGCAAAACCAAGAAAACGTCTCAACTCCTCAAGTGATGTCGGAAAAGGCCAAGTCCGAATTGCTTGTATCTTGCATCATCAACTTCAACTCCATCCGAAGAAACAACAAAACCCAAGAAAACAAGTTTGTTGGTGGCAAAAGTGCACTTAGAAAGATTTGCATAAAGCTTTTCATTGCGAAGAACCAACAAAACTTGAGCAACATGAGAAGTGTGCTCTTCCAAAGACTTGCTATAATAAGGATGTCGTCAAAGTATACCACAACAAATTTGCCAATGAAAGGACGCAAAACATGATTCATGAGACGCATAAAGGTAGAAGGTGCATTGGAAAGACCAAATGGCATGACGAGCCACTCATAAAGACCAAGCTTAGTTTTAAATGCGGTCTTCCATTCATCACCTTCACACATGCGTATTTGGTGATATCCACTTTTAAGATCAATTTTGGAGAATATAGCGGAACCACAAAGCTCATCGAGCATATCATCAAGTCGAGGGATAGGATGGCGATACCGAACGGTTATGGCGTTGATGGGGCGACAATCCATGCAAAGGCGAAGAGTGTTGTCGTGCTTGGGTACCAAGATGACGGGCACGGCACACGGACTCAAGCTCTCGCGGATGTGTCCCATGGCAAGAAGTTCTTGTATTTGCCGCTCGATCTCCTTTGTTTCTTCGGGGTTGGTGCGGTAAGGAGCGCGGTTTGGTAGCGGTGCGCCGGGAACAAGGTCGATGCGGTGCTCGATTCCGCGTAGAGGAGGTAGTCCCGGTGGCACTCTTGAGGGAAGACATCTTCAAAGTCCTTCAAAAGAGACAACAAAGAAGGAGGAAGGTTTGTGAAGTGTTAGTCATAGAAACTTCACCCTTGCATATGAGCACATAGTGTAGGGTGGATGGGTTTTCTCTCAACTCCCTCATCTCTCTCTTTGTGGCAAATAGTGTAAGTTTTGTGGGAACTCTCTTTGAAGTGTCACACTCATTTGGCTTGTGGCTCTCACTCACTTTATGGTGGGTCTCTCGCTCACCACTCATCTCACTAGACGAACGATCTTGTTGTGCCCTTGCAATAGTCTTGGCGTTGTCGGCGATGACTTGACTTGGTGTCATGGGACGAAGGACGAAGGTCTTGTCGTTGTTCTTGAAGCTATAGTAGTTTGTTCGTCCATCATGCATAGCACCCTTGTCAAATTGCCATGGACGCCCAAGGAGTAAGTGACAAACGTTCATAGGCACAACATCACAATCAACCGTATCTTCATAGGCTCCAATCTTGAAGGACACTTGCACCATGTGTTGAATCTTGACGGCTCCGGTATCACTCAACCATTGCACATGGTAAGGATGTGGGTGCTTCTTGAACTTCAAGTTGAGCTTATCACAAAGTTCTTTGCTCGCTAGGTTGTGGCAACTTCCACCATCTATGATGACCTTGATGGACTTTCCATTGATTCCCGCTCTAGTGTGAAACAAGTTGCATCTTTGGTCTTCTTCTACTTGAACATTGGTGGTTAGAGCTCTTGCCACAACCAAGGAAGGGTCTTTGTTGTCGCCATCACAATATATCTCATTTCTTCTTCTTGAGCACTTTGCATTGTGGCGACCTTGTTCAAAGCATTGTACTCATCTTCACTCATAGATTCATACTCTCCCATGTCATTGATGATCATGACCTTCTTGTTGGTGCACTCAAAAGATTTGTGCCCTTGTCCGCCACACTTGTAGCATTGCAATAGTCTTGTGCCGGACGAAGATCCTTGAGGCGCCTTGGAGGAGGGAGGTACTTTCTTGAAAGGTTGAGGCGCTTGAGGTGTCGAAGTAGAGACTCTTGGAGGACCTCGAGTGTTCGCTTGAGGAAGAGCTTGTGAAGGTGTAGGAGTTGACGAAGAAGGCTTGTTGGCGTAGAATGCCTTTGTCTTGAGGTATTTGAGCTCTTCAAGCACGTGGCGCTCGGCCTTGGAAGCTTGATGTACTAGCTCTACCAAAGAGGCATATGGTTGGAACTCCACGATCTTCTTGATGGGATAGTTGAGGCCATTCATGAAACGAGCCATGGATTGCTCTTCGTACTCGTTGACATTGGCTCTCATCATGGAGATTTCCATTTCCTTGTAGTACTCATCAACCGACTTCAAACCTTGCTTCAACTCTTGCAACTTCTTGTATAAGTCTCTAGTGTAATGGCTTGGCACGAAGCGCTTGTACATGGTTTCTTTCATTTCAACCCAAGTGTCAATTGGTTGTTGGTGGTTAGCGACGCGAGCATCTTGTAGTTGTTCCCACCACAAGAGGCATACTCTTCAAACTCCATCGAGGCTAAGGCAACCTTCTTGTGTCGGAGAAGCGTTGCACACGGAAGATCTTGTCAACCTTGAGTACCCATGAGAAGTAAGCTTCCGGATCACTTGTGCCGTAGAACTTGGGTATGTCAAAGCGGACGTTGGTCAAGTCATCATAGTCGTCACGTGGCCACCACGTGGGAATGCACGTCCACGTCTCCTTCGGTTGAGTCCATCACCATTGTGTTGGCTTGACTCGTTATCACTTGACTCGGAACGTTGGTGTTGGTGACGATCATGAGGAAGCTCTTGACGAGGCGCATGTTGAGGAGGTAGCTCTTGTTGAGGAACGGGTTGCTCGACATTGTTCGCATTGTCATGGTTTTGATGACGTGGCCTTGGAGGATGACGAGGGTGACGTCCTTGTTCACCAAAGTCATTCGCACCCGGAACGCCATTGTCATTAGCCAATGGGTCATGACGATCACGTTGTGGCGGTGGTGGTGATGGTATGCGTGCGCGACGATCATCATTTTGGTGAGGTTGTTCTTGATGCGCATTGGCATTGTTCGCGTGAAGATCATGTGGTTGTTCAACGATAGGAGGAGGTCGTTCATGGGCGTCGCTCCTTGAATCATGTTGACGTTCTTGTCGAGGTTCATGACGTCCATGATGTGCTTGTGTCGACCTTGAGGTGCTTCTTGTACGGCTTGAGCGTGAAGGAGCTCGTTGTCGCGCAAGGTTGTTGATAGCTTCGGTCATCCGCTCCATGTTCGCATTGATTCGTGAAGTTGGCATCATGAGTTTGGAGACGGCGCTCGTAGCGGCCTAAGCCATCACGAACAAGGTGTCGAAGACCGACGAACTCGGATTGGTGACATAGCCATGATCACCGCGAACTCCACCATGGATTTCCTCATCCGAGCTTGAGCTTCCGTTTGTACTTCCCCTAAACATTTCTCAAGAACAAGTGAGATGTGGTAAGGAAAAACCAAGACAAACTATATCCCAAGTATAATGTGGCTTGAGAGGAGAGTATCCGGTTCTAACACCCAACACACACACTTATGAGGATAGGAAGGTATGAAGTGGCAAACGAAACAAGCAAACCCGCCGACAAGTATATTGTCAAAGGTAGAGAAAATCCACAATGATCAAATTACCAAAGAAACTCCAACCACAAAGTATCAAGAAACACACACAAAAGCGAATGATGGGGTTGGGCAACCAAGAGGGCGAGCACTCGAAGATAGACAACCTAACGAAGACTACGTGCTCAAATGTCACCCAACACAAGAAGGACGCTAGCTCAATTGCTTTTTGTGGGCAACGGATTTGCACAAGAGTTAACACTCACACTCACTTTGGCGGTCTTAGCTTTGTCGCAACCTACAAGAGATGAGACTTGGCACCACTTGATTCTTTTCTTTTCTCTTTTTTTTTTTGATTTTTGCTTTTTGACGATGATTCCTTCTCTTTTGCTAGTGCCAAGCTCTCTAACGATACACACTCGCCAATACTTGAAGACAAACACTCAACACGTGCAATGCCTCGCAATATCACCGAGCTAGTCCAATAGGTTAAGTTGCGCGAAAGGAAGAAGGGCTCACAACGGAAATGATGGTGGGGGAAATGTCGAGTCCTTGGTGGCGTCGTCGCTTGGCGTTGATGATGCTGCGGAAGCTTGTCGATGTCGTAGACGTAGCACACCAAGAAAGGACTCAAACCAAAGAGGAAATGCCAAAACGAACCGAGGAAAAGAAAAATTTGCTGAAAAATCTGGCCCTGGCGGTAGTACCGCTGGTCCGCCCGGTAGTACCGCTGCGGCGGTAGTACCGCTGCACTGGCGGTAGTACCGCTGCGCACGAATCTGCGCGATTTGACTCGATTTTGGGCGGATGGGCTCAAAAATCCTCGAATTCGTGGGAAATTGGCAAAATTAAGGCTAGGGAACGCAAACAAAGGTGGAGGGGGTCCTAAAGCAACAGATCCATGGACAAAAACTACCAAAAACGCAACGAATCGACAGATCGGCTCGAATCAAGGCAAGGCTATTTTTGGTGGAAATTTTCGAATTTCTCAAAAACGAAGAAAAATTTGGTGGATTTTGGTGGAAACACAAATCCGTGTCAACCTAGAGCTCTGATACCATATGATGCGGGTAGGTCCCGATTTTCACGGATTTGTGCGGAGGGAAGATGAACACGAAGAACACGCGAAGAACGATGAACACAAAGAGGGGAAATCAAACACACAAGGGTAAATAGCAAGTAGCAACCCGGCAAGAATCGACTGGTAACAAATCCCCGAGGGCAGCCCCCAATCCTCCTCTCCCAAGCACACCTTACTCTTAGGATTGTTTGTCCAATTGGTCAATCCAACCAATCCAACCTAGCCACTAAAGATGGAAGATTAGCAAGTAATCGCAACTACAAGCGGAGCCTTGGTATCCACGCAGGGATCTTCTCCTCAAGAGGAGGCCTTGGTTCATCTCCACATGTGGAGGTCTTGATTCATCTCCATAGGAGGAAGGAGACACTTTGAGAAGAAGGAGCAAGGCTCTACTTTAGTTCCCAAATCATAGTCTAACCCTAACCCTAGGCAGAGGAGGAGTATTTATAGTCCATGAGGCGAAGGGGTAAGTTGTGGGCCGTTACATGGGCTTCAGCCCGAATCTTCCCAGGTCCAGCGGTAGTACCGCTGCGCCAGCGGTAGTACCGCTGGGATTAATTGCACTCGCTGGCGGTAGTACGAAGCGGGTACCGGGAGGTACCGTAGGGGTATCCAGTGGCGTTTTCGGGCGTGCCGGTACCTCCAGCGGTACCTTGGCGGTAGTACCGTGATCTGGGTTCGGCGGTAGTACCGCTGCCTGGAGTTCTGCGCAGGTCTTCCTCTTCAGCGGTAGCACGGCCGGTGCAGCTGCCTGGGACCTGGCGGTAGTACCGGCCCGCCTGGCGGTAGTACCGCTGTGCTGATGCTTCGTCTTCTTCATCTTCTTCTCGACTCGTCTCTTGGCCATCTTCTGCACTTGCTTCTTGATCTTCTTGGTAGTTGTTCCTGAGTATGCACAACGTATCCGAATGAAGTAGCAACCCATTCAAAGGAGTGTCGAGATCACACATAGATAGGAGCGAATTCACCTTATCATGGAGAGCTTTGATTCTTGCTCTTGTCATTGGGCCACTTGTTGTAGGAGACGTAGGTCGGGCTACATCACATGGTTCTTGTGGTGCTATGCGGACTAAAAAAGCGTGTTGGGGATTCATGCAATAAAACAACTAGAAAGGGTAGAGACACGATAGAGTAGGTGAGGCAAAGAGACACAATTGAGTGTGGGTGAACTAGGGGACAAAGAGACCACATACAACTAGATCAGCAACCATCAACCATGCATGGTTCTTGTGCACCACATACGGGTGGAGTCATGGATAAGGAGGAAACCAAAGATCAAAATCAACAACCCATGTTGAGTGAGGCAAAGAGATAGGGACCAAGAGAAAAATATTTGCAATTTTTGAAAAATAACATGATGATGTGGAGGGGCTTACATGTTGAGAGAAATAAAATAGTGTGGTGCTCCTATTTTGTTATACTATACTAGAAACATACCCCACTCTTTGTGATGGCGTGAATCACACGCTCGTTGGGAGACCCCAAGACGAAGGTATGATGCAGTTCAGCAGCAAGTTTTCCCTCAAAAGAAACCAAGGTTATCGAACCAGTAGGAGCAGCAACTCTTCAGAAGGTTGTTGGTGGCCGCACGGCGCAACACGATCACCAACGTGGAACCTGCACACAACACAATCAAAGTACTTTGCCCCAACGAAACGGTGAGGTTGTCAATCTCACCGGCTTGCTGAAAACAAAGGATTAAACGTCTCGTGTGGAAAATGAGTATTAAATTGCAGAGAATGAAAAAGGAACAGTTTGCAGTTTGTGGTTGTTTAATCAGTGTAAAAGAATGGACCGGGGTCCACAGTTCACTAGTGGTGTCTCTCCATAAAAGATAACTAACATGTTGGGTGAACAAATTACAGCTGGGCAATTGACAAATAGTGAGCGCATGACAATGCATATATATGACATGTTGACTACTATGATATTTAATTGGGCATTACGACAAGATACATAGACCGTTATCCAACAGCATCTATGACTAATAATCCACCGCCGGGTTGTCATCCGAGTCCCCCGTTGGTATTAAGTTGCAAGCAACGGATAATTGCATTAAGTAAAGCGCGTAATGTAAACAAACACATATGCCCGTGGACATAGCATCGTTAGGTTATCCCTAGTGGCAACAGCACATCCACAACCTTAGAACTTTCTGTCACTATCCCAGGTTAAACGGAGGCATGAACCCACTATCTAGCATAAATACTCTCTCTTGGAGTTACAAGCATCTACTTGGCAAAAACATCTACGAGTAACGGAAAGCATGCAAGATCTTAAATAACATATAAGATAAATTGATAATCAACTTGACATAGTATTCAATATTCATCGGATCCCAGCAAACACAACATGTAGCATTACAATAATATGATCTTGATCATGTAGGGCAGCTCACAAGATCTAAACATGATGGCACAAAGTGGAGAGACAACCATCTAGCTACTGCTATGGACCCGTAGTCCAAGGATGAACTACTCACGCATCACTCCGGAGGCAGGCATGGCGATGTAGAAGCCTCTGGTGACGATTTCCCTCTCCGGCAGGGTGCCGGGAAGAGGTTCTGAACCCTCCCGAGCTAGGGTTGACGGCGGCGGCGTCTCTGGAACTTTTCGTGGATATTTGCTCAGGTACTTAGGGTTTTCGCGTCGGGAGGAATAAGTAGGCGAAAGGGCGGCGGCTGGAGACCCCCGAGGGGCCCACACCACCCTAGGGCGCGACATAAGGGGGGCCCGCGCCCTAGGTGCGTGTGGCCTCCTGGTGGCCCTCCTCTGTTGCTCCTTCGCTCCGTCAGGTCTGCTCTGGAAAAATAGGGACCCCCGTGTAGTTTCGTCCAATTCCGAGAATATTTCCAGACTAGCTTTTCTGGAATACAAAAACAGCAGAAAACAGGAACTGGCACTTCGGCATCTTGTTAATAGGTTAGTCTCAAAAATGTATAAAAGTGATATAAATTAGATGCAAAACATGTAGCAATTGGTATAAAACAAGCATGGAACATCAAAAATTATAGATACGTTTGAGACGTATCAGCATCCCCAAGCTTAGTTCCTACTCGTCCTCGAGTAGGTAAACGATAAAAACAAAATAATTTTTGAGGTGACATGCTACCATTATAATCTTGATGATATAATATTGCAAGGCACATGTAAATGAATGAAGTGATCCAAGTCAATGGTTTATAATTTGCTAGCAAATAGATAATGAGTAAACAATGAATCACACAAGCTAAACGTTTTCATGAATAGTACTTTCGAGACAAGCATCAAACAGTTTTGCATAAGTGTTAACTCATAAAGCAATAGTTTCTAATAAAAGGTATTCAATCAACACAAAGGAAGAATTTAGTTTCAGCATTTGCTTCAACTTTCAACATATTTATCTCATGGATATTGTCAACACAAGTGGTATAACAAGTTCAATACATCGCATATAACGCATGTTGTAACAAAGTTGACACTAGTGTTCGCTTGTGGAAGACAGAAAGGATAGGAAAACTGACTCAACATAAAAGTAAAAGAAAGGCCCTTCGCTGAGGGAAGCAGGGATTAAGTCATGTGCTAGAGCTTTTAGGTTTTTGAAAGCATATAGAGATTGCATAAAATATTTGATACTCCTCCCAACCTTGCTAACACAAGCCATGGCTAATCGAATCCTCGGGTGCCTTCTGTCGTGGGTTTGTCACGTCAGGTGTCATAGATGACTTCGTAGGTGTGGGATTACGCGAGTCAAGCATCTCCGAGCTTGGGATCGCAGGAACAAAGATCAACACAGATTTACCCAGGTTCGGCCCCCTCAATGTGAGGTAAAAGACCTACTTCCTGCCTACCCTAGATTGGTATTGATATGATAATCGAGGTGTTACAATGGAGGCGATCCGATCTGGTACTCGCCGTATGAGCTAGGGTTTGGGGCTTGATAGCTTGACCCGCTCTAAGTCCTGCGAGTCCTCTTTATATACACAGAGGCTCGCTAGGTTACAAAAGGAAACTTCCCCATAAGGAATACATCCACAGAGGCCTACTCGGAGACTACTTGGTCTTCACGTCCTCCGGGATTTATCTTCTAGATCTTTCTCCTTATGGCGGTTCAATATTGGGCTTGTTCCCAAGTGGGCCTTCATCCGTGCGAGTAAGTTAAGTCGCACTGGGCCGCGGGTTAATCCAGAGTATTCCCCCGACATTAGCCCCCAAGCATGGCCTGAACTTCATAGTACTTCTTGATCTTGAATGCTTAGGCCGTGCTTTTCCTTGTTTCCAATCTGCGGCTTATAACTCTTCTTGGCGACTCAGAACGCGACTTATCCTTTCTTGACGGTTGACTTTCAGATCTAAACGTCTTCCACGTCTGGGTTATTTATCTTGACTCATGTTTTCCCCAGCGTTCTGCATCAAGTCCTGTATTACGCATCCGCTACTCCTTTCCGCCGCCTCCAATCTCGCTTCTCGTACTCACAATCCTTCGGTGGATATCTCCGTTGATCGAGAAAAATGTCTCGCCGCAAGTGCAACTGGGAAGGCTCGTGGGTCGACGAAGATTTCCTGGAATCCCTATCTGCACGGGGCCTTCTTCCGCCAAAAGATCAATGCGAATGGCGGGCGGCTGGCGAGGAGGTAATCCCCAATCCTCAACCAGGAGAAATAGTGATTTTTGCGGAGCATGTTGAGCGCGGGTTCAACCCCCAGGCTCTCTCTTCTTCCGCTCCTTGATGCAGCGGTTAGGTCTCCGCTTCCATGATATTGGCCCTAATTCGATGTTGCAAGTGAGCAACTTCCACGTCCTCTGCGAAGATTATCTGGGTTCCCGCCTTCAATAGATTTCTGGCTTGCTCTTTTCAATTGCAATAGTCAAAGGGAAACCACAGATGGTCCTTTTCTCCAATGCGGCGCCATTTCCTTCCAACGCCGTAGGGGTAGTATCTTCCCAAAACTAACTCTTGCCAAGAAAATCAAGGAGTGGCAAAGGACATTCTTCTATTGTAAAAACACTTCTCCTGAGGGTGAAATTCCTCTCCCTCTTTGGTCTCCTCTTCCCTTCGAGGCTACCGATGCTTTGTTTCCAAACCTGATCCTTCTTCGTTACCCTTTGTCGAATCCCTTCTAGACAAGGTGAGAGCGCTGACACTCCATGGTCTCACTGGATTAGATCTCATATCTTGCTGGACTAAATGGCGAATTCAGCCTGTGAGTCGCCGCTCGCGGCTTATGATGGATTTCACTTGTCATGCAAATGACGTCGATCGCACTTGCCCTGAAGATTGGGACAAAGGGGAGTGGATAAATTTCATTCGCCGAGTGACGGACGAGGATATTGACTCGTATGACAACGTCGGACTTGCTCCCTTCTGGGCTGAGCACAAGCCTTTTGTGGTAATGTTTACTTGTCACTTGTTTCCTCGAAAATTCCTTTCCCAAAAATTGATTATTTCTGACCTGAGCTCCTTTTCAGATCGATCCCTATTTCTGGGTTCTTCCTTCAGAGGACGTCGACTTGAACCAAGGATCCGTGGCTGAGTCGTCAAGGCAAGCCGCAGCCTTTGACGAAGATACAGTTATGCACGAGGGTAGTGCTTCTGAAGAGGAACAACAAATGGCCGACGCTCTTTTGTCTTCGACTCCAAATACACCTTTCCTGGAACTTCCTGAGGTGCCTCGCAGGTCCTCGAAACGTATTTTATGCCAGAGCTCAGAAGACCCCACGCAGCCTGAGAAACGTCGCAAAGCCTTGGCATTACTGGCAGAAACAAGAGCTGCCAAATCTTTAAAACTTGCTGATCCCAACAAGGCTACTTTTTCTTCCGAACTGCTGCAGAGGATTGCTTCTCAATAAGCTCGGGTAATTGTTTGCGACTCTTCTCCTTTGTATTTCTGGCAAGGAATTGCTGATCACTACTTCTTTTCATACTCTGTAGGTTCAGATTTGCAAGGTTTATCTTCTCCTTCTTCTGGTTGCCTGATGAAGAGTATCCGTGTCGCCTCTGGGTATGGTTCGCCTTCCTTTTAATGTTGCGGCTCTGCTAGGTCAGCTTATTAACCCATCAATGTTTTGCAGGGCTATGTCTGAAGAGGCTCCAAGTCTAATTCCCATCCCACTTCTTCTCAGCAAGCTATGAGCGAGGATGATGCTGCTGATGAAAATGGGAAACAGTAATGGTGCGACTCAACCAAGGCCCTCCCTGGAGGAAGGTATTGCAGACGCGGCTCCTGCCGCGACTCCAGCCGCAGCTCCATCCACAACTCCTGCTGCTGGTAGGATATCTACTGAAAATAGAATTCCAGCTCCAGGAAATAGTTCTAAGTCAATCGCAGATGCCATAATTTCTGCTGGAGACAAGCATGCTGCTCTGCTGCGCGGCTTAGTTGAGCAATTTTCTTCAAGTCGCCAGGTATATATACCGTAGCCCCCAAGGATCAAAACCTTGTGTCATCGCACGGGGTGTTGATTCTTTTCCTGCTTCAAATCTCGAGCCCCCAAATTCCTGGATAATTTACCTTGCGTTTTGCTCTGTTTGTTTTCAGCGTGAACTGTCCTTGCTTGATGCTTCTGGCTCAATAAAGGGTAAAGGCATTTCCATAGACCATCCTGAAATGATGCAGTCTCGCCTGGAGCAGCATAATGAGGTCATTAGGGACCAAGATCAGGAAATAAAATCTCTCAAAGGTCAACTCGACTCCTGCGAAGAGCAATTTAAAGAACTTGAAGCTGATATGCAGCAGCGACTCATGGAGAAAGACGAGGTCATTAGATCTTTGCGAGAAGGACTGGCTCTTAAAACTGAATTGATTGATCGCCTGAAGGGGACCACGCAAAGGAACTCGCCGCGCGAGATGAAAAATATAACTCGCTGCTCAAAGCCTTTGAGGGTTTTGGCTCCATGGTCAAATCAGCCGTCCTGCAGCTTGCTGGTTGGTCTTGTATTCCTTTAATCATACATATTTTGGGTAACCACTCGTTAGTCTCTGACTTGTTTCTTGCCTTTTCTTTCTTTGACATAGGACCTGAGGCCCCAGTGTCCCGCTCCAATTTGAAGGATCAACTGGTATATCTGTCTGACCTCAGCCAGCGCTTCTTAAAGGTTACCAAGGAAGTTATGACGGTAATCACTCCTGCGACTGATGGCCCAACATCTTGCGAGTATTGGATAATAAACTGCTCAAGGCTCCACATTATGTCTCTGATTGGAAACGATCCTCTGCTCGCGCCGGAGCCGCGCATGTCTTGACATTGCTTCGAGCATATTATCCAGAGATAGATGTTGGCAAGGTTGCTCGCCACGGCCTGGCGATGAGCGCAGATGATACTGAACTGCCAATAAGCGAGTACTTCGATATCTGGAAAGGGATGCGCGGGTATGCCACAAAATTTGTTGATAACTTAGACTTGGGCACTTATCTTGATAAATTCAATCTTGATGGGAGCAAGGTGTCAAGGAAAAGTCCTCAGGAGCTGAGTCATCTCGGGCTGCCGCTCCAGCAACAGTATCTGGTGGCCCTTCTGCTTCGTCTGGCGGCGCCCTGATTATTAGGACACCTGCGACTGCAACTGCGAGACAAGCCGCGCCAATTCCCACTCCTGTTGCTCGGAAGAGGAAAAATAAATAATGTGGGACATGCCCGTTAGTCTGTAAGATATTCATGTATCATAAACAGTATTTTTGTGACCTATAAGCAGGTTCTTTTCTTGATAATTCCATTAAGTAGACGCTCGCGCGGCTCAGTATTTCCTAGGAACATGTGTGTTCAGGGTCGAGAGCGGCCATGATAGGCAATCAAGCTCGATTGACGCCACACCCCAGTACTTTGGTCGCATAATGCAAGACGCTTCTAGCTTAAGGATTGCCACTAGTTTGGCAAAATTTGAGGTGCGATTGGTACTCGCGATGCTCGTAAGGAGCCCTCAAGGGTCAGTGATATATGAAATTCAAAAGACTCAGCGACTCAATGATAGTTGAGGCGAAACGACAAACCCTTGAATGTCAAGGGTGCCGGCTTTATTTCATAATCACTCGATGTTTTACAGGGTGTTACATGATGATGCAGGCCCTTTAATGCGGGTTTTCTATTCCCCGCAGGCCATGCATACTTGATACTCATCGCACTTAGTTGCGAATTAATACTCCTAACGGAGTGGGTTGAACACCTGATTGGTTCAATTTTGAGTCGCTAAAAGCGACTCGGGTCGAGCATGATAGCTCCGATGTATATCTCATGTTGAAGCAGAGAGCAACTTTGTTAAGCGATCAGCCGCACTGAGCTGCGACTTATGTTGATTGAGTTTGCTTTGTAAGGTCTCACGATAACTGAGCCCCTTTGGCTGGGGTTGTTGATCGAGGCTGGGTCTATGCACATGCGCCATCTCTTGTCTTCTTTTTGTATCAAGGCGACCTCTGGGGCATTATCTTGCTGATGCGCGACTTCTCGGTGGGTATTTACCATCCGGTGGCTGCATCCTGTTGGCCGCTTCCGCGGTACCTCCAACGCGACTCGTTTTGAGCTGCGATCACCGATCTGCGACTGATATCCATGTGAAGAGTTGGCGATACAAGCTTCTTCTGCGAGTACTGAGCCTGCGTTCTCGCATTCTAACGCTCTCTGTCTGTCTCCATATATTGTAATAACACCGTTTGGTCCTGGTATCTTTAACTGTAGGTAGACGTAGCAGGGGCGAGCGGTAAATTTGACATAGGCTTCTCTTCCAAAGATTGCATGATATGAGCTTTTGACTGCTACAACCTCAAAGTCTAGGAGCTCTGTGCGGAAGTTCCGCTCTGTTCCAAAGCTAACTTCAAGTGTTATCTTTCCGATTGGTCGCGTAACAGCTCCTGGGATTATTCCTTGAATTTCTTTCCTGGATGGTCGCAGCCTTGTCTCGGGTATATTCATTCTTCGGAGCGTGTCTTGATATAGGATGTTTACTCTTCCTCCTCCGTCCATTAGGACCTTACTTAACTTGTATCCCGCGACTTCTGGCGTGACCACCAGAGCTGGCTGTCCTGGATCTCTTACTTCTGGGGGTGATCGCCGCGACTCCAAATAACCGATTGCTCTGTCCAGCGACGATGCCTTTCTGGCGTTGAAATCTGACTGCTCTTCCGGCTTCCATCCGTCGTTTGTACCTCCACTGTATGAAACTGTCCTATGTTTCTTCTAGGTAAAACGTCAGGCTCTTGATGAGAGCTAGATTTATTCTTGTGCTGCATCGATCTGCTGCGAGCTGTATCTGGCGTGTCGCCTTCTTTCCACCTCCGGTAATAATGACATTGCGCCTTTGTGTGACCCGCTGGCCTGCCATCTCTCCTGCGATGTAAGTCGCAAGGCACGTCGAAGATCCCCTTGCAGTTATTAGGGGTAAGGCCTTATCACTCCCTTGCTCTTGCATCTGGTGTGCGCGACGTCTGTCTTCGCGACTGGCAGTTTCCCGTTGGGTTCTGTGATAAGCCGCCTGTCCCTCTATCTGTCTTTGCGTACTTGTCAGCCGTTGCCAAAAGCTGGTCGAAACTATCAATCTTGTGCTCAGCGCGACTTAATTTGTGCACCAGCGGCTCAAATCTACAGTTCTTTCTCATAGCTTGTATTGCAGCTTGTACTGTTAAGTTTTTGGCGGAGCCAAGGATCTCCGCGATCTCTTGATCCAGTCGCCGCTTGATTCGTCCTCTTTTTGAATGCATTGTCTAAGGTTTTTCATATCTTCTGTTTGGAATCTGCGATGAACTTGTCCTTCAAGTCTTCCCATGTGCTTATTGATTTTGATGGCAGCCTTAACAGCCAATCCCTAGCTTCTCCCTGTATTGCCAAGTGGAAGTATTTGCACGTATTTCTTGAGTCACATCAGCCCCTGTCATGCTTGCCTCGTATTTCTATCCATAAGGCAGGGTCTTGGTCACTGCGATAGGTGGTGACTCGCTGC
The DNA here is from genome assembly GCA_947311845.1 of Poa pratensis. NCBI lineage: Eukaryota > Viridiplantae > Streptophyta > Magnoliopsida > Poales > Poaceae > Poa > Poa pratensis. Next base: position 23,184,563 of record CAMZMU010000093.1, read on the forward strand.
GACTCGTCGAAGTTCGGGGGGAAACGAGTGAGCCGTATTTCCTCTCCAAAACATGCTGGTCCTTTCAATAATGAATAGGAGTTTACTGGCGCTGAATCTGAATCAGTTTCAATCTGGGATGGCTGAGTCGCTCCGGACGTCGCGACTCGCCTTCTATCTTCTTTTCTTTTTCCAATGATACCTGCAAACCTGCTAACTGGTTGACCACTTCTTCGACGCTGTACTCTCCTCCTCCCCATGATACCTCGTTTTGCGGCTCATTGGGCGTGACTCCATACATATTTGCTTGTTGTAAAGCAGCAGTTTGTAGTAGGTCGATCGCATGGCGAGCTTCCTTATCAGCTCGCGTGTCTCCAACCGGTGCTATCTTTGACAATATCCCTATCGCGGCGTGCACGTTGCTCTCTGGGTCGCCGTGGAACTGTGATTTCATCTTCCTCTGTCCATCTTGATCTGATGTTTTTGCTGCCAACGACGGAGTCGCCACTCTTCTTCTTGGAGTTTCTTGCGCTCAGATGTCATCTTGGTTCGCACCGCCTGGTGCTTCGGCTGGCAGTGGCGGAGTCGTCGGCCTTCTTCTTGGAGTTTTTCGCGCTCAGCCGCGAGTCTTTGTGCCTCTTCACAGAGCTCCGTCCTGATAGCTTCAATCTCTTCAATCTTGAGGTCTCCTTCCTGATTTGGTAGAGATCCCCAAACAGGTCTTGATGGGACGGGGATGGGCAATCTTGCCGTAGCTTGTTGTAGCTCCTCCAACACGCGGACCCTGACCGGCCGCAGCTCCTTCACCGATTCGCTTCCTTGAGTCGCGTCCATAGATCTGCGACTGACGGATCCGACGAAAACTTTTACTGATCCGATGGGAACGATGTATCCGAACTCGATGCGATCTGCCTCGGGTCCCCACTCTGAGTCGTCGATGAAGGGGACCCCATTGATGTCTTCAACTTGGCCGATGGCGATGTCCTTGAAGCCTGATTTCGATCCTGCGCGGAACGTGACGCTTTTGACCGCAGGCCCCACGGTGGGCGCCAACTGTCGTGGGTTTGTCACGTCAGGTGTCATAGATGACTTCGTAGGTGTGGGATTACGCGAGTCAAGCATCTCCGAGCTTGGGATCGCAGGAACAAAGATCAACACAGATTTACCCAGGTTCGGCCCCCTCAATGTGAGGTAAAAGACCTACTTCCTGCCTACCCTAGATTGGTATTGATATGATAATCGAGGTGTTACAATGGAGGCGATCCGATCTGGTACTCGCCGTATGAGCTAGGGTTTGGGGCTTGATAGCTTGACCCGCTCTAAGTCCTGCGAGTCCTCTTTATATCACAGAGGCTCGCTAGGTTACAAAAGGAAACTTCCCCATAAGGAATACATCCACAGAGGCCTACTCGGAGACTACTTGGTCTTCACGTCCTCCGGGATTTATCTTCTAGATCTTTCTCCTTATGGCGGTTCAATATTGGGCTTGTTCCCAAGTGGGCCTTCATCCGTGCGAGTAAGTTAAGTCGCACTGGGCCGCGGGTTAATCCAGAGAGTATTCCCCCGACACCTTCCATCAATCACATACCATGGAGGAGTATCTATTTTTGAGAGGTGTTTGTTAATTGTCAACGAATGGTAGCGGGTGAGAACAGTATTCTACCTGTCAAACGGACTTTTAAGAGCGGCTCCCATGAAGGACGTTATTTCTACCAGCAAGGCAGATCATCCCTCTTTCTCTTTGGTTTACACACATTCAGGTATTTCACTGTTTGTCATTGCTTACTGATGAATCAGGGCAAAAGTGTGAAGAGAATTAATTGGTTAAAGTTGTAATTAATTGGGACTGGGCACCCCGTTGCCAGCTCTTTTTGCAAAATTATTGGATAAGCGGATGTATATGCCACTAGTCCAGGTGTAAAAGTCCATTCAACAAATAGAATAAAGAATAACCACACTAATTCCTCATGAGCTAGTAAACATTGACACAAAAAGGGAATAATAACATTTTGAATAATTTAAAGGTAGCACATGAAAAATTTACTTGGAGTGGCAAGGAAATACCACATATAGGTAGTTATGGTGGACACAAATGGCATGGATTTTGGCTCAAGGATTTGGATGCACGAGAAGCATTCCCTCTCAGTACAGAGTTTAGGCTAGCAAGGTTATGTAAGCAAACAAGAATATCAACCCGTACACCAAGTTTTATATGACAAACATATTGCAAACGTTATAAGACTTCATACCGTCTTCCTTGTTAACCAAACCTGTTATTAGAAAATATCTAGACCTTAGAGATACCACCGATGCAAACCAAATTTTCAACAAGCTTTACGGTAGTTCTTCACTAATAGGCTTAACTCATGTGATGCACAATTTAATCATGATCTACTTGTTAACTCAAAACAATTGACAAGCATCAAGTTATCCAAATTAGTGATCTACAAGATTAAGCAAGTTTTTCCTTATACCAATTACCACATGCAACATTTTCTGAACCAACCAAACACCAATCAATTTATTTAATCAACTCTCCAAACAAATATAAGTGAAGCAAGAGAGTACTTTCTACAAAAGAAAGCTAATAGCTCTGACAAGAGATACATGAAAACAAGAGCTAAAAGCTGAACAGCGCTAGATATGAATACTCAACAAATATAAGTGAAGAATAGGAGTATTCTCATGAAAAAGCGGAGCGTGTCTCTCTCCCAATCAAGAATGCTAGGGTCCAGTCAAGCTTTATTGAAAATAAAATGCAATACTGAAAATAAAAGCACACAGACGCTCCAAAAAAAGCACATATGATGTGAAAGAATTAAAATATAGTTTCACTAGAGATGACCTGATAATTTTGACGATGAAGAAGGGGATGCCTTGGGCATCCCCAAGCTTAGACGCTTGAGTCTTCTTGAAATATGCTGGGGAGATCCATGGGAGCCTCCCCAAGCTTAAGCTCTTCACTCTTCTTGATCCTATTATATCATCCTTCTCTCTTGACCCTTGAAAACTTCCGTCACACCAAACTCAAAGTAGATCTCATTAGAGGGTTAGTGCATAATCAAAAATCACATGTTCTAATAGACGCAATATGATTTGTTACTTTAAACATTAGCTACAGCCACTGATGTTATGTGAAGCTCTTCCACCCAAAAAAGAATTTCACTCAACACTAGTAAAAGAGAGAATGCAAAAATAAAGGCATAATCTGTCTAAAACAGAACAGTCCGCAAAGACGAATTTTTTCAAGCACTTACGACGCTCAGATCGAAAACTCTGAACTAATGAAAGATTCAGACATTCATAAAGATTACGCACAAAAATTTCAGATTTAATTAACAATCTGGTGATTTTAGGAATTTCGTACAGTGAACAGCAAAAATCTGTTTCTGCGCAGCAATCAAAATTAAGCATCGTCTTAACATTAGAGGCTACTCTTGGCACAACAATGCGAGAAAATAAAGATACAAAGGAGTTGCTACAGAAGTAAACATCCTCCTTGACTCAATAAAAGAAAAATTGCAGAAGTAAAAATAATGGGTTGCCTCCCATAAGCGCTTTTCTTTAACGCCTTTTAGCTAGGCACAAAGCATGCATCAAGTATTACCAAGTGAAGAAGCATCAACATTGTAATTTGTTCGAACAATAGAATCATAAGGTGGCTTAATCTTCTTCCTAGGAAAGTGTTCCATACCTTTCTTGAGAGGAAATTGATATTTTATATTCCCTTCTTTCATATCAATAATAGCACCTACAGTTAAGAAAAGGTCTTCCCAGCACAATAGGGCATGATGGATTGCATTCAATATCCAAGACAATAAAATCAACGGGGACATAATTGTTGTTAACCATGATAAGAACATCATCAATTCTTCCCAAAGGTTTTTTAATGGTAGAATCAGCAAGGTGAACATCCAAGTAACAATTTTCCAAAGGTGCTAAATCAAGCATATCATATAATCTTTTAGGCATAACAGAAATACTAGCACCAAGGTCACACAAAGCATTGCAATCAAAGTCATTCAATTTCATTTTAATGATGGGCTCCCAACCATCTTCTAACTTCCTAGGGATAGAAGCTTCATGTTTTAATTTCTCTTCCCTAACTTGCATGAGAGCATTAGTAATATGTTTAGTAAAAGCCATGTTTATAGCACTAGCATTAGGACTTCTAGCTAGCTTTTGCAAGAACTTAATTACTTCAGAAATATTGCAACCATCAAAATCAAAGTCATTATTATCAAAAGTAATGGAGTTATTATCTTCCTTATTGCTAGAAATTTCAGCATCTTTATCAAGGACAGTTTCAGAGTTATCAGGCAATTTAGGACATTTTGCAATAGAAGTGGAAACATTACCAACACCAATTATCTTGCCATTAATGGTAGGAGGTTTGCTAACACTTGAGTTTGAAGCATTTTCAGAAGTAGTAATAGTATAAACTCTAGCAATATTATTCTTTCTAGCAATTTCATCCTCTCTTTCCCATCTAGCATGCAATTCAGCTAACATCCTCACATTGTTATCAATTTTAACTTGTATAGCATTGAGAGTTTTGCTCTCTTTAACATCATGAGGCATGTTCTTTAGTTTCAACAAGTCAACATCAAGAGCAAGACTATCAACTTTAGAGGAAAGCACATCAATTTTCCCAAATTTCTCCTCAACAGTTTTATTGAAAGCAGTTTGTGTACTAATAAAGTCCTTAAGCATAACTTCAAGATCGGAGGGTACACTCTTATTATTGTTATAGGAGTTACTATAGGAATTTCCATAACCATTGCCACTATTGGAAGGATAGGGCCTATAATTGCTATTACCAAAATTATTCCTATAAGCATTGTTGTTGAAGTTATTATTTTTAATGAAGTTCACATCAACATGCTCTTCTTGAGCAACCAAAGAAGCTAAAGGAACATTATTTGGATCAACATGTGTTTGACCATTTGCAAGCATAGACATAATAGTATCAATTTTGGCACTCAAGGAAGAGGTTTCCTCAACAGAATTTACCTTCTTACCTGTTGGAGCTCTCTCGGTGTGCCACTCAGAATAATTAATCATCATATCATATAAAAGCTTTGTTGCAGCACCCAAAGTGATGGACATAAAGGTACCTCCAGCGGCCGAATCCAATAAATTCCTTGAAGAAAAATTTAATCCTGCATAGAAGGTTTGGATGATCATCCAAGTAGTCAGTCCATGAGTGGGACAATTTTTAACCAATGATTTCATTCTCTCCCATGCTTGAGCAACATGTTCATTATCAAATTGCTTAAAATTCATTATGCTACTTCTCAAAGAAATAATCTTAGCAGGAGGATAATATTTTCCAATAAAAGCATCTTTGCATTTAGTCCATGAATCAATACTATTTCTAGGCAAAGATAGCAACCATTCTTTAGCACGTCCTCTCAAGGAGAAAGGAAAAAGTTTCAGTTTAATAATATCACCATCTACTTCCTTGAGCTTTTGCATTTCACAAAGTTCAACAAAGTTATTAAGGTGAACAGCATCATCATCAGTACTAACACCAGAAAATTGCTCTTTCATAACAAGATTTAAAAGTGCAGGTTTAATTTCATAAAATTCTGCTGAAGCAGCAGGTGGAGCAATAGGTGTGCATATGAAATCATTGTTGTTCGTGCTAGTGAAATCACACAACTTAGTGTTCTCAGGAGTACTCATTTTAGCAGAATTAAAAACAGGACAGAAAATAACTTGAAAGTAAACTAGATGCAAGTAACTAATTTTTTTGTGTTTTTGATAATTGAAAGCAAACAAGATAAAATAAAATAAACTAAGCAAGACAAAAACAAAGTAAAGAGATTGGAAGCGTGAAACTCCCCTTGCAGAAGACTGCTGTCTCCCCGGCAACGGCGCCAGAAAAAGAGCTGTTGACGGGAGAGCAAACAGTGGCAGTCTGCTGAAGCGCTTCTAACTCCCCGGCAACGGCGCCAGAAAAAGAGCTTGATGGTGTGAATCACACGCTCGTTGGGAGACCCCAAGAGGAAGGTATGATGCAGTTCAGCAGCAAGTTTTCCCTCAGAAAGAAACCAAGGTTATCGAACCAGTAGGAGCAGCAACTCTTCAGAAGGTTGTTGGTGGCCGCACGGCGCAACACGATCACCAACGTGGAATCTGCACACAACACAATCAAACTACTTTGCCCCAACGAAACAGTGAGGTTGTCAATCTCACTGGCTTGCTGAAAACAAAGGATTAAACGTATGGTGTGGAAAATGAGTATTAAATTGCAGAGAATGAAAAAGGAACAGTTTGCAGTTTGTGGTTGTTTAATCAGTGTAAAAGAATGGACCGGGGTCCACAGTTCACTAGTGGTGTCTCTCCATAAAAGATAACTAACATGTTGGGTGAACAAATTACAGCTGGGCAATTGACAAATAGTGAGCGCATGACAATGCATATATATGACATGTTGACTACTATGATATTTAATTGGGCATTACGACAAATACATAGACCGTTATCCAACAGCATCTATGACTAATAATCCACCGCCGGGTTGTCATCCGAGTCCCCCGTTGGTATTAAGTTGCAAGCAACGGATAATTGCATTAAGTAAAGCGCGTAATGTAAACAAACACATATGCCCGTGGACATAGCATCGTTAGGTTATCCCTAGTGGCAACAGCACATCCACAACCTTAGAACTTTCTGTCACTGTCCCAGGTTAAACGGAGGCATGAACCCACTATCTAGCATAAATACTCTCTCTTGGAGTTACAAGCATCTACTTGGCCAAAGCATCTACGAGTAACGGAAAGCATGCAAGATCTTAAATAACATATAAGATAGATTGATAATCAACTTGACATAGTATTCAATATTCATCGGATCCCAGCAAACACAACATGTAGCATTACAATAATATGATCTTGATCATGTAGGGCAGCTCACAAGATCTAAACATGATGGCACAAAGTGGAGAGACAACCATCTAGCTACTGCTATGGACCCGTAGTCCAAGGATGAACTACTCACGCATCACTCCGGAGGCAGGCATGGCGATGTAGAAGCCTCCGGTGACGATTCCCCTCTCCGGCAGGGTGCCGGGAAGAGGTTCTGAACCCTCCCGAGCTAGGGTTGACGGCGGCGGCGTCTCTGGAACTTTTCGTGGATATTTGCTCAGGTACTTAGGGTTTTCGCGTCGGGGGAATAAGTAGGCGAAAGGGCGGCGACTGGAGACCCCCGAGGGGCCCACACCACCCTAGGGCGCGGCACCTAGGTGCGTGTGGCCTCCTGGTGGCCCTCCTCTGTTGCTCCTTCGCCCGTCAGGTCTGTTCTGGAAAAATAGGGACCCCCGTGTAGTTTCGTCCAATTCCGAGAATATTTCCAGACTATCTTTTCTGGAATACAAAAACAGCAGAAAACAGGAACTGACACTTCGGCATCTTGTTAATAGGTTAGTCCCAAAAAATGTATAAAAGTGATATAAAGTAGATGCAAAACATGTAGCAATTGGTATAAAACAAGCATGGAACATCAAAAATTATAGATACGTTTGAGACGTATCACTTTGCAGCGGGAACTTAATAAAGATTGTAATATAAACGAAAAGACATATGACACATGCAACGGGAAAACTTCTCGGGAATATTCATGATTCGATTGGGCACCATAATCGAGAATTTAGATTTAAAAAATGTAAAATATTTGTATAGTTAACAACTAAAATTGATGAGGTAATTGTATGGATAAAAGAATTTATAATGCGAATAGTTTTCATGGATGGATAGAAAATCATTAATAATGTGAGATGACATGGATAAATAATGACTCAAATAGTGGATGATGTGGCTTAAGGAATATATGATGTGTGATTAATAAGTATTAGTGGAGATGACATGTGCAATTGATTGCTTAAAAGAATGAATGATGTGGATAGCTTGCATGTTTAGATAGAAAAATAGTTAATGCACTTAGTGGGGTTTTGCTTTATAAGAGGTATAGATAGATTGTTTGCCACTCTACACAAATAGAATACCATGTGTTTTGAGGTGAACTTTGATGTAACCAAAATGGTGCAAGTCATGAACTCACCACCGGATGGCAATGGGTACCTGATACCCGCAAACCCGACGGGTACCCTCCTCAAATGGGGAGAGTTTGGTGTAGAAAAAACCCGCGCGTCTGCTTAGCGGGGAAAAACCAAACCCGACGAGTCTGGCAGAGGCGGGTATGGGGTGCCAAACCCGCATACCCGGCAACCCCACCTATAAGTGGCTACAGACCCCACCTGTCATTGAATGATTGAAAATTGAGGAACTGAACCCTAAGTTCCCCACGAGGCTCCCACGCTCCCAGCACCCCTCGTTTCCTTTCTTCCCCACCTGCCCACCTCCCTGCTGAAAGGACATTTCTTGATCCTTATGTTTTGTGTGTTAGGCAACAACACTTGTGATGATTTAATATGTGAGTTAAGTGATGCAGGTTTTTTAGATGTCTAAATCACCTTTGCATCAAAGCCAAAAAGGGAGTTGAAAAGAGCTAGGCTTTCTGTTCAAAAAGAGTGAATCGGATTATCCGACCAAGGATGAGTCGGATTATCCGATTCCCAAGGTTTTCGAGATTTCTGCTAAGGACTTAAGGAAACCTGTTTTGTGGCTCTCTGGAGGTAGTCGGATTATCCGATCCAATATGTATCGGATTATCCGATGCTCACTTGTGTCGGATTATCCGACTCCTGTCTGCAACGACTACATTTCTTGAAGGGGTATAAAACCCCTCCACCTACTCCAGCAAGTTAGCTCGCCCAGAATTAAAGTCCTCCATTATTGCAAGCTCAAGAATCACTAGATCTCCCAATCCCTCCACCCAAACTCGTTGATCTTTGGAGGATTGAAGGAGAAGGCCCGGATCTACTACTTCACCAAAGCGTTCTTCATTTCCCCCTCATTCACTTGAGGGATTTGAGCCTAGGGTTTCCACTAGGAAAACCTAGACATCTTGTTGTACTTACTTGCTTGTTACTTTTGTGTAGCAGGTGTTGTGATGCTTGGGAGCCCCCAATCCTTTTGTGGGTTGAGCCTCAAGTTTGTTGTAAGGGCTCCGGATTCCGCCTTGAATGATTCCGATAGTGGAAGGTGAACCGAGCTTTTGGGCAAGGTTCATCGGAGAATAGGGTGAGGCCATTTGTGGCGTTTGAGTTTGAAACTCACACCCCTCCAACGAGACGTACTCCCCTAAAAAGGAGGAACTCGTGATACATCCTTGTCTCCGCGTGCTTCCTGTTTGGTTAATCCTTTCTCGCTAGTTCTTACTTGTATCGTGCTTAGTCTAGTGTTAACTTGTCATATAGGTAAATTCACCATAGTTGCATATCTAGAGAATTTACCTTTATGTCAAGCCTAAATTCGAAAAAGAGCTAAAAATTGAGTAGCACCTATTCACCCCCCCCCCTCTAGGTGGCCATACCGATCCTTTCACCTGCGCCGCCGCCGCACCTTCTCCTTCGTTGACACTCGCCCGCTCCTGCGCCACTGACGTGGGCATACCCTTCGGGTCCCCCACTATTGGTATACTTGGTGCGTTCCAGCCGACGCCCCACCTGGCGGCCCAGCCGAAGGCCCACATGGCGGCCCAACAATTCCTTGAAGCATAAGGCAAGGACTCTCAGACGTAGTCTACTAGGACTCATGTAAACCCTACCTGGCTCTCTTTATAAAGCCAGGTAGAGGCAGAAAGAAAGACAACTAGGGCCATAAGGGACACAACATACACACGTAGCCATAGCGAGACCACGTCTCACCACCACCATCGCCATTACGGCCACCATGTAATCATCCAATCATTACAGATCAGACAAGTAGGATGTAGGTCTTTACCTCACAATGAGGGGCCGAACATGGCTAAATCCTTGCTTGTCAGCCGATGGAACTACCAGCGCGCCCAACTACTCCCTCTATACGAAACCCTAGGTATCTTACCGATGGGATTTGCCGTGGTAACACCACGTCAATTGGCGCTGCCGCACCTTCTCCTGCGGGGCATCTCGCCCGCCCGCTCCTGCACCACCTCCGTGTGCGCCGCCGCCGCACCTTCTCCATGGAGGCCGGGCTGCTCTAAGTCAACGAGGGGGGGGGCTCTAGTGACGGTGCGCGGTAGGGAGGCTCATCTGAGCCCTCACCACCGCCGCCGCCCGCAGAGGAGACGCTAATGCTCCACATTTCGCGTGTGTTAGACGCTCGTCTATGCATCTTGGCGGGTACCCGCCGGGTCCCGCAAACCTGGCGGGTCGCGGGTATGCTGGAGATCTCGACCCGGCCTCGAACCCGGCAGGTGCCATCCGTAAACTCACCGGTATTGGCATTCTTCAAGCCAGACCGTGTGCGTGATGAAGATCTACCCGCATCAGGTTTACATGGGGGCTTGGTTAGGCTTACTTTTGGCCTTTGGGATTTTAGTTTATAAGAAAAACAAAAAAACCTACATAATTTCCTTTGGCCGATTATTGTTGCATGATGATATGAGCCAAAATCCAAAACCAAAATCACACATCTAGCTGATTTTTTGTCTTACAAGAAAAAAAATCCAAAAGCTAAAAGAATATGATCTCTATGCATATCCGAGAGTACCGAAAGCTACATATGCGATATATACATACAAGGTGGAAGTTAATATCACTACATTTGGGCCTTGTTCAATTTGCTAGGGATTGAATTGGATTAAGCGAGATTAAATATTGTCTAAGTCACCCTAAATTCTCTTCAGTCCACTCCAATCCACCCGCAGAGTGGATTAACTGAACAAGTGCTTAATGGGAATATTGATATTGAAGGGTATCTTGATTGGTTGTATGAGGTGGATACTTCTTCGAATCCTGAATATTCAAGTAGTGCATAGAGTTCGTTTGGTCGCATATAGATTGAAAGGAGGAGGTAGTACACGGTTGGACGTGCATGTAGAACGCCGTTTTCTATTTAGTTTAAGTTTTTATTTTAAGTATCTATTATGTAATCGCCTAAATATGTACGAATTTCCCCTATATTAATGAAATTCGTCAAGTTCGGTTAAATTTCGTCCGATTTTTTTCTTCGAATGTTGGCCGTGTTTTGGGTGTAATCACGGCTGGGAAACGACGCCCCCCCAGCTACTAGAGTCGATGCCCTCCCTCCCCCCCCCAAGGCGGACCAATTTAGCACCGAAAATGGCCTGGGGGCCGAGCGACTGGAGATGCCCTAAGTGGGCCGAACAACATCGAGTGAGCACTTCATCCAAATCGATTGTTATGTTACACTAGTTCACTTTTAGGAGTATACGAGTGATAAAACAAAACAACTACTCAACTACTCGATCGGTCGTTGGATCTGCCTAACTTTCTTCTTAATCCTATCCCATCCCATCCAGGTGTCTAGGTCCCACCGAACATCTTGGAAACGTACGGTATAGCAGACAAACTGTCGAGCTGTCGAGCCCACTACGATAGCCGTTGAGCTGGAATTAGATGGGTTTAATTGGGACAGTCGGTAGCCCACTACGCATGTCTGTTAGAAATGGATATGAAGTGAAAGCCCGATTACATTGAACGGCACAAGTGGCAAGTTGGTGGGCTGCCGTGAGCGTGCCCACCTACAGCCTGAGACAGACAGGACCTATCTGCAAACATTCCATCACACAAAATGAAAACAAAAATGCCAAAAATATGCACATGAGCTAGCATGCGATGCACGTGCGTCTTCTTCACAGAAAGCAATCTCAAACTCACCTTATCCTGCCCCAAATCATGATTAGGTGGTCCTTAACCAGCCAGGGGCAATACCGTAACTCCAGTCAGATCAGACCGGCTAGTCGCGTCGCCATCCGACCCGTCGTCACCTGCGGCGGCCTTCACGGGCAGCAAGCGACCAACCACGGTCTCGGCCTGGCTGGGTTCCTTGAATCCTAACTACAGGTCTAACTAGAGGTCAGCACTAAACACGACGGCGCCAGCCCACCTAACCAACCCAGACCACCGTCCATCCCGGGGCAATCTCGTCATTCTCACAAACCTTCCGCAGGTCCGCTGCTTTTTTCCCTTCTCCCCTCACTCTCTCCTCCTGAACCAAAATATTCCAATCCGACGGCGCCGTGCCGCGAGTCGACGAATCCCGTGAAGCCAGCCGCCCCGCCGCCCGCCCGGATAGAAATTCCCCTCGAGAGGCGAGCGCCTGCACCGGGGGGAGGAGGCTGCGGTCGGATCGCCGCATGGCGGAGATGCACAAGTACGGGCTGTCCAATCAGCCCCCAGGTGCGGATTCCGCCTCTAGCTAGGCTTCTGTTTCTGCCGCGGTTGATCCCTACCACCTCCTCTAGGGTTTTGGCGGGGTTTCCCGGTCTGGTTAGGGTAGTTTTTGGTGATCTGATCAGTGGTTTTCGTGGGCTGTTTGCGGAGATTCATGGCATCGTGCTGTGCTTCGAACGGTTTCTCTGGATTGCTGCGGATTGTTGGAGAGTGGAGACCCTTTTGTTTCTCTGGGTTTAGATTCTAGCCCCTTCTGTAGGCTCGCGGTTGATTAGGGCGTTTGATTAGGAGAACGGAGGCAATCAATCGGAGCAGGAGGGGAACCTAGACCATCGCGTGCTAGTGCTGAACGAGATTTTGAGTGGTTACTTACTGCTGTTGTTCGTTAGCGACTGACTTAATGCCACTGCTGATTTGCAGATATTCCCCAGATACTCCAGGAAGCTCAGAATCGGTGGCTGCGGCCCACCGAAATCTGCCAGATACTGTCCAATTACAAGAAGTTCTCCATTGCGCCTGAGCCACCAAACAGGCCTCCAAGTATGCCTTCTCCTCATCGAAATACCCATTCAATTTGAAGTGTTTGCAGTTCATCCTTTCTTCTGTAGAATGGAAGTGGCATGCCAATAAACTATAAGTCTACTTGTTGAGGTCCTTTTTCTAGAGTACGTATTGTGGTCCTAGGAAGTATTGTTTTGCTAGAATGCTTAGATTTCAACTGCAGCCCCTTAATGTTGGAACTTTGAGTTTAACAGACACACCCTGAAACAAATCCACTAAAAGGAATATCTCCCTTGTCTCGCATTAAAAATGTGTATAAGGCTGTCACTATATCAAATATGTAGAGGTGATCTAGGGAATATAAATAATCAAACTATGCGAGTTGGCTCCTTTAACATCAGAATATGAGACCATGCATTCATTAATCACTAATCATCGACGACGGTGCTAGACAATATATCTGCACACGAGACCATGTTTTCATGATAGTAGGTGGATGTTTGAATTATGTTTTGTGTGTTTGTACTTTGATATGAACTCCCTGTTTGTAGGGACAACTGTCATACTCCATTGTTGTTTCTTGGTTCCTTTTTGTCTGTTCTTGTTTGTGTTAGAACCTGTACATAGTACATGTTTTATCTTAGGGAATGATATACCGATACTGAGACTGCTTTCTGATATAGAATTTTCATATCATTCTTGTAGGTGGTTCATTATTTCTATTTGATCGGAAAATATTGAGATACTTCAGGAGGGATGGACATATCTGGAGAAAGAAGAAGGATGGCAAGACAGTCAAGGAAGCTCATGAAAAGCTGAAAGTCTGTGCAGGCTCTTTCGCTTTATATTTATATTTTGAAAACATCAGACAATTCATGGATACTGTTGTTTACTTGTTTATTAATCCCTTCAAGTCCTGTAGCATCACTATTTCTTGAACATGTATAGTTGTTATATACTATACTGTCCAGGCTTTCTTATACAAACAGTACTTATACGTTTATACCTACTCATGGGAGATTGCTGTTTTCAGTCTCCCAAGGTACACCTCACAAAAAGAAACATCAGAATATCTTTGTAAAGTTCATGAAAATACATATGTTTAGAAATATATGCTAGTCTGAAGGTTCTCATTAATGAAATCTTGCTGTAACTAAATGAAGTAGTTAAAAACTATTCTGGATCTCTTGTATTGCATCTTTCATAGCAAGCAATTTGTTTTGGTCTTAAGCTTTCACCAATGAAGGTGATTACATGGTGTGGCCAAATTAGTTGCAATAGTTTTTAAAAGCTCCCCACTGTTCTTTTCTTGTGGTTTTATTGCTAGACCAGAAACTGACGCTTTCCTTTTAGGTTGGCAGTGTTGATGTACTTCATTGCTATTATGCCCATGGGGAAGAGAACGAGAACTTCCAAAGACGGACCTATTGGTTGTTAGAAGAGTAAGTGCTGATTACTGCAATAACTTATTTGAATATAATGTAAATCGTTTCCTAAAACCAATTTGGATAGTCTAATGGTAGCGGAAATGATATGACAACATGCCATGATGATAATCATCCTCTTTTTTTCCAGGGGTTTTATGAATATTGTTCTTGTGCACTACCTTGATATCAAGGTATGTTTAGTTTCATGCATATTGAACTTGTATTCCTCAATTTTGTTTGTAATTTGTGTCAGTATCAACTAAAACCTTTTGCTGGTACTATGCAATACACATCCACTCTTCCATTTGTAGTAGTTTCCTTCATACAGAATGAAAAAAAACCTCTACAGGGTCACCGCACACTGCGACTGTCATAGTGCAACTGTATCTGCATTGTTATTATTATGTTGTGCATGAACACACACACGTGTATAGATACTTGGATAGGTTTGGTGGGGGATACTTTACTGTGTCCAGTTTGCTTTGTTGATTTACCCTTTTGTTCACGAATATCCCTTTTCCTTATATAATGTTGCAAAAAATGATTTCAGGGTGGCAAACAAAGTTATAGTCGTACGAAAGAAGCTGAAGATATTGCACGATTTTCAAATGATGATAGTCCTGCATGTTCAAACTCTTTAGCTAGTCAGAGCCAGGTAGCCTCCCAAACTATGGATGCTGAAAGCCCATATAGTGGCCAGATTTCGGAATATGAAGATGCCGAAACAGGTCTTGCTGTTTCTCTATCTTCATTCTGCATCATCTGCACTAAGTATACATTTAGTGATGCATATTCAGTAACATAACTTCTTACAGTGTATGTAAAACAAAATTCGGTGCCACAGATAATTGTCGAGCAAGCTCCAGATACCACCCTTTCGTTGAGATGCAGCAGCCTGTGGATGGAGTCTTGATGGATAATCTGTTGGGTGTCCCAGCTCCAAGTACGTCCATCAATAATCTAGGTAAGATTATTCTATCCTACGACTTCTGAGATATTCTGCAAATGTTAACTTCTGGCTCAGATTTCATTTTACAATGGTTGCAGGTTATCAAAATGAAAAGCAGGCTACAACGACTAACACGAGCAATAATTTTGTTACTCACCATGGCATAGCTAGTGTGTTCAATGAAGCTGGAGCTGGATTAAGGAGTGATTCAAAAACTGGACTTGATTCTGTGCACTTCAGTGAGCCCTTCCCAGAATATCCAACAGGGTTCATGGAGCCGACACTCCATTCTTCTGTTGCCACCATGGGGTCTAACAATCTGGATGGGAACTCTCACTTAGAAACATTGATGACTGAGGCACTGTACACCAACAACCTTACTCAAAAGGAAGCTGATGCGCTGAGTGCTGCAGGCATGACGTCTTCACAGGTGCTTTGCTATTTTCTTGTGTTAACTTTCTTGTTGTCTTGCGTGATGTTTGCTTCTGTGCGGCAATCATGCAACTTCTCTACGCCTGCTCTTCTTTGTGCTGTGCCTACTATGTAGTCCTTCACCTTCAGACCGCTTGCAGAGGTGTAGGAAGGTCCTTCCTGCTTTCCATTGCCATATAAACATGGCAATATACTTCTTTTTATCTGAATGCACATTGCAATTTGGGGTTCCTATGGTGTGGATGGCACTTATGCATAACCCGTGAGGAATATTTAGGAGTACTATGTTTCACTATCTTTAAGAAGAGGGTGTTTCAATTTTGAACTCTTCAGTATCCATTGCTGTCTGATGTATATTATTATTATGCAAGAGAAGAAACTAATGGAAGCAGTAACACTTGCAGACCTTTAAGAATTGTTGTCCGAATAGTTCCATCTATGTATTCCTTAATTCACAGTAGTGTATCAACATGTCAGATACGTGGTGCACAGTATTTACTTATTGCCAGAAACTGATATGTTACCCCAAATTCGCAGGTGCAGAATGATAGTTATACAGATGTAAGCATGAGATATCCGCTATTAAAGCAGTCATCATTGGATCTCTTTAATATTGAGCCCAATGGTTTGAAGAAATTCGACAGCTTCTCGAGATGGATGAGTGACGAACTTGCAGAGGTAGCTGATTTGGATATCAAGTCCAGTTCTGATGCTTTCTGGAGCAGTGCTGAAACTGTCAATGTTGCTGATGGCTCTAGTATACCTATCAACGAGCAGCTAGATGCATATGTAGTCAGTCCCTCGCTTTCCCAAGACCAGCTCTTCAGCATTATTGATGTTTCTCCAAGCTGGGCGTATACTGGCTCAAAACTAAAGGTTTGCACAGTTCTTTATTTTCGTTCTGCTGTTCTTTTGGCCGTATGCACGATAGAAGAACCCTACTAGTATGATCTTCTATGTTGAGCATTCTGTTATAGACTTCTTATAAATTCTAGTGATTACCTAGCATTAATCATCTTCCTTTCTCTTGTCAGGTCTTAGTTACTGGTACATTCTTGACAAACAAAGAGCATGTAGAAAGTTGCAACTGGTCATGCATGTTTGGGGATGTTGAAGTACCAGCAGAGGTTTTAGCAGATGGCTCCCTGCGCTGCTACACGCCATTGCATCAGTCTGGACGAGTTCCGTTTTATGTGACATGCTCTAATAGGGTAGCATGTAGTGAAGTAAGGGAATTCGAGTTTCGTGATTCCGAGACTCAGTATATGGAGGCAGCAGATCCTCATACTACTGGCATTAATGAAATGCATTTACATATCCGTCTTGAGAAGTTGCTTTCCCTGGGACCAGATGACTATGAAAAGTATGTTATGAGTGATGGAAATGAGAAAGCTGAGTTAATCAGCACTATTGGTTCCCTGATGCTTGATGATAATTTTACAAACCTGGCATCACCGTCAGATGAAAAAGTTTTTAACGCTGGTCAGGATAAGAATCGTGAGAAATTGGTCAAAGATAAGCTGTATTATTGGCTTATCCATAAGATACATGATGATGGGAAAGGTCCCAATGTGTTGGGCAAGGAAGGACAAGGAGTAATCCATTTAGTAGCTGCACTTGGCTATGATTGGGCTATAAGACCAATCGTTACTGCAGGTGTACATGTGAACTTTAGGGATTCTCGTGGATGGACTGCGCTACACTGGGCAGCATCATGTGGAAGGTATTGCAAAAAATGTTTTATACCTATGAGTATTTCATATTTACTCGTCTATGTCGAACTTACGGTATCTCTATTGTTTAGGGAGCGAACAGTTGGTGCCCTCATTACAAATGGAGCTGCATCTGGCGCATTAACAGATCCAACTCCTCAATTCCCATCTGGAAGAACGCCTGCTGATTTAGCATCAGAAAATGGACACAAAGGCATTGCGGGTTTTCTTGCAGAGTCTGCCTTGACAAGCCATCTTTCAGCACTCACATTGAGAGAATCAAAGGGTTGCAATGTTGAAGAAATATGTGGAACAACAGAAGCCGATGGGTTTGCAGAACCAAGTTCTGCTCGCCTTGCCTGCCAAGAGTCTCATGCAGAGTCGTTAAAAGATTCACTTAGTGCGGTTCGTAAATCAACTCTAGCTGCATCCAGAATATTTCAAGCTTTTAGGGTGGAATCATTCCACAGAAAGAAGGTGGTTGAATATGGAGACGAAGATTGCGGATTATCTGATGAGCGCACACTTTCACTTGTTTCTCTTAAAAATGCCAAATCTGGACAGAATGAAATGCCACATTCTGCTGCAGTTCGTATTCAAAACAAGTTTAGAGGATGGAAAGGAAGAAAGGAGTTTATGATTATTCGTCAGAAAATCATCAAGATACAGGTATTCTATATGCTAGTCTAGCTAATCCTGATCTTTTTGTATGGCTAATTCTCATATAACCACCTAATGCTTCAACTGATTGTAGCACATCTATTTGATGTGAGGACAGCACAGTTAGTAGTTCTACCCTCTTCTTATTCACGTTCCAGGCTGCTAACCAACTAAGTGATCTGATGGAACTATGTTTTTTTCTATACTATGGATTAATGTGTTTAAACCATTGAACAAACAACTGTTTTCTGTGCCTTATACTCCAGACATTGCATATTACCAGTATTCTTGTCCTTTGCTTTTTTGGGGGTTGGCGGTGGGAGGGGGTGGTAAGTTGTCATTGCAAACACGTGATTATTCCAAATTCTTCATACATTTTTATAGAACCAGTACTCTGTTCCTTCGATTCCTTTGTCGTATTTTGTCGTTATGAGCTTGTGCTTATTCCAATTTCCATTACTTCAAAGCAGATGTGAGTTTATTTAACAACTAGTTTTAGATGAGGAAAAAGGTAACCTATTGCCACAGATTGCCGCAGTAGTAATTTGAGATCTGTGTAGAACAACCCTTGAGTGGTCTCGACTTTTGAGTTGCAGATGTCACACTGTCTTGATACGAGCTATTCCAGTTATGTTAGGTCGTCAACTACTATATAAACGCTAGTGCTTTTCTGTTTATGTTATATCACTTACGGAATTATCTGTTCGCTAGGCTCATGTAAGAGGACACCAAGTAAGGAGAAACTATCGGAAGGTAGTCTGGTCAGTCGGTATCGTGGAGAAAGTTATACTGAGATGGAGGAGAAAGGGAAGGGGCTTGCGTGGTTTCCAACCTGAGAAACAAATTGAAGGGTCTTCGCAGATTGAACCTGCAAAAGAGGAAGATGAATATGACTACTTGAAGGATGGCAGGAAGCAGGCTGAAGGCAGGCTACAAAGGTCATTAGCTCGTGTGAAATCAATGACTCAATACCCAGAAGCAAGAGAACAATACAGTAGGCTGCAAGCCTGTGTTACAGAACTACAAGAGTCCAAGGTTCGCTTCCTTTTCTCATAACAAATTATTAGCATCTTAGACATCATGACATGTAAATGAAGGAGATTTCACATACATACCCTCATTGGCCTTATCCCTCCTATTGTTTTTCCTCATTTTCATTTGCTTAAGCATTGACCTGCTAATCGAAAAATGACAATACACATGAATAAGTGCTCTGATTGAGAGCTAATGAATGATACGGTCATCTAACTTCGATTCATATTTTATGGCTTTGGACAGGCAATACAGGATAAGATGCTAAGTGATGTCGCTGATGCCGAGGGAAGCGATTTCATGGCTGATTTGGAGGACTTGTGCGGGATGATGACACATCAATGTCCACTATTTTGTGATGTTGACGAGGTTTACTAGACCAGTTAGGCTGTGACTTGTTCGTTTTACCAGACTAGTTGTAAATTCTTTCGCTAGATGTTCACTTCTCACCATTGGACTCAATATAGCTAATACATGGATCTTACATAGTTCTTTGGTGGCCATTTCATCGTCTTGTTATGCAAGAACTTGCCGTTGGGCTCCATGGCTGAGCCGTAGTTGTATTACTGATCATCGATGCATTTTCATTTTGCTCGTTAGCACTTAGCAGCTTGAGAAAGATTCAAAACAAACACATGCCATATATTTTCTTGTTTTACAAAAAATGCAACTATTTCTAAGGCATGGGCGCAAATGAGATTTTAGATATTGTTGCTCGCATTGTAAAAAGAAAACATGTCGCTCTTCGCCTGTGCGTAGCATCTCCTGTTGGAGGTGGAGCCACGTATTCGAACCGTCCAGGGAGTCGAAGAGCAACGAGAGACTGCTGACTCCCAAGAGTTCATCAGCAGTCTGACTCCCTGGACGGTTGATGATGTTTTTACTAGAGCAGTCAAGAGCAACGAGATTTTGTGATGTTGATGAGGTTTATTAGAGCAGGTTTTCTCCCAAGAATGAGCAGCTTTTCTGCCATGAATTGGAAAAAAGGCCTGACCTGTTGGCCATCTCCAACGCCCCCGCAAACGGACCGGACATGTCCGTTTCTTTCCGCGTGGACTGTGGACATGGAGCATGTTTCAACGGCCCACCGCAAAAGAACAGGTGAGGGTGGACATGTCCGTTTGCCCCAAATTCGGCCCAAGTTTGATCCGAACTTGGTGCGAAATGGACAGCATGCGCGTCCGGCATTTGTCCTCCCGTGTTCTCGTCCCGGGCCTGGTCGACAGCCACACAACCCCCTAGGCCCCTACCCCTCTCCCAGTCCCCACCACCCAAACCCTCCCGCGATCGCCGCCGCAGCCGCCACTGATGGAGAACATCGCCCTGCCCAACCCGACGGACACCGCCGCCATGGCCAAGATGAAGAAGGAGCGGCTCCCCGAGTCCGACAAGAGGCAAGCCCGGAGGGAGAGGAAGAAGCAGCGCGCGGCCGAGGCCGCCTCCACTTGGGCGGTTGAGGTGCAACTCACCGCCGCCCTCCAGGCCCATGCCAGCGCGGATGCCATTGCCACCCAGGCCGCCGCCGAGCTGTGCTCATGCTCAAGGGGATGTCCTTTATGCCGCACTTACAGGCGCCGCTCTCGTCCCCGTCGCTGTTGTGGCCTCGGCGACGAGCTTGATCTCGCCCACAAAAGGAAAGCCGCCACGGTCCGACTCGCCCACTCTCTCGACGACATCGTTCTCCTTGTTCCCGGCCGCAGGGGCACCGTCTCGTCTCGGTTCGCTGGACACGTCGACGGAAATAACGTCGAGGCAAAAATGGTAACCTCGACCAAATTGTTTTTCTGGGCAGCCCTGGATCATTTTTGCGAGGGGCCCTTGGGTTCATCCCCACCATAAACGGACATGTGCCTCTGGCATGTTCATGGATCGTTTCAAAATGGATCAAAACAGATACATTTTTTGAGCAAATACCATATATATTAAACCAGCAAATAGTACATGATTATATCGATTACAAAAACAATACTCCCTCCGATGCATATTAGTGGGCATAGCTTTGTCTAAATTCATATGTATCTAGTTAAGTATTTAGGCTAGATACATGTGTATCTAGACAAAGTTGTGCCCACTAATATGGATCGGAGGTAGTACTAAAAGAGACGAGCAAATCTTTGAGATCTTCAAGCCCGTTCTTCTTCCGTGACACAAGTTTGTACTTTTCTGAAGGCAGCCGTAAAACAACGAAGAATACACCAAACCACAGACCTGTGAATACCAACGAAGGTTTTCCCATACTTTTAATTTTGAGCCGGTGTCTAGCAGGCCGTTGGAGATGCCCTTACGCACCCTCCTGCTAAAGTTGTTAACGGATTCTCAATGTTTACGCTTTCAGAGCAATATTGACGGAAGTACAGGCCCTCCATGTCCCGTTTCAAGCCGGCAATTCCGCCCATGGGCACGTCCGCCCACGGGCACCCGACCCTAATGGGCAGGGTATGGGTCGCTATGTTCGCCCATGGGTCTCGCCCGTGGGCGACCCGATTAGTCGTGGGTAGGATATGGGTAGACATGTGTACCCATGGGCGACCCGATGGGCAACCCGATTAGCTGACATGTGGGGTCTCATAGTAAAACATGACCATAGCCCATGCTATTTGTTGTTTCCTGGGAACTTGATTTGCTGTTTGTGTGAGCAATCAGTACATCAGTACATCACTATTTGTTGTTTGTGCTTATTTTGCTGTTTGAAATGCTATAATATTATATATTGATGTGCTGCCTAGGTCTGGTGACCCGATGGGTACGGGCATGGGTCTGAGATCTGACCCATGGGCAGGGTCATGGGCAGAGACCCTCGCCCATTTGTTATATGGGCATGGGTCTGGAATAGGTCGACCCGCCCAATACCCGACCCATTGCCGGCCTTAGTCCCGTTTGCTTATGAAGGCAACCGGCCCAAAAATCCCGTCCAGAAAACTTCACTTGCCCTCTTCCTTCCAGTCCACCACTCCGCCGCTAGGTTTTATTCCGCAGCAGCAGCAGTATCGGCGGCGGCGGCACGAAACGAATCAGCCAAGCCCGGCGAGAGCTCGAGAAGAGATGAGGCTCCTGACGCACAACTTCCTGGCGTCGAACGTGAAGGGCGTGAGCACGGGCTACCCGCTCGCGCTGGAGGTCGCCAAGTCCTCCATCAAGGAGGTGGAACTCAACGCCGACTTCCTCCGCGGGATCCTCCCCAAGCTCGACTGGCACGCGCTCGTCGCCGCCACCTCCGCCGCGGGGTTCCCGGAGCTCCTCGCCGCGGAGCAGCCGCAGGAGGCCGAGCTCTTCGCCGAGGGCGCCGCGGACGTCGAGGGCAGCGCGATCCGCCGCCTCCACCACGCGCTCCTCGAGATCCACGTCGAGGAGGGCACCCTCGTCTGCCCCGACAGCGGCCGCTCCTTCCCCATCCTCAAGGGCGTCCCCAACATGCTCCTCCACGAGGACGAGGTGCGGCACTGACTAGCGAGCCGCAACTGCTCTTACCTGCTTGCTTGCGCGTGTCATGTCATATAGGGTTCCACCCTTCCAGGGGTTGTACTTCTAAGATTGGATGTATGAACTATGAAGTATGGAAATTAGTGTGGTGAAACCTAGATAAATACTACTCGTGATGCTTTTACTCGGAATCGTCCCTTTGTTTCAGGTGAACTTTATAATGGTCTGCGACTCATTGTTTAGCACTGTATGGCCTTAGAACATAACAATCAGTAGTGTAATTGGGGTACTTTCTTCATCAAATTGTGAGATCTTTGGTATGGAATTGAATGGTTTGTTACAAAGCCCAATCTCATTTACTAGTTAATTTGGATTTAGGATATTGGGATTGATAATTGTTGCAATGTAAAATTACTTATTGTTAGCTCTAGTTTGAAGATCTAGTGAGGATATTGCTTTTTGGTTGAGTAATTTGGGACAAACTTTGCTGGTAGAAGAACCTTTGAGAGGTTAGCGTGTTTGAAGCAATTGGTAGGCTGTTCTAAGTAAACTGTTGTGTTTTAAATATTCTTATTGAAATCTGGAAGTTGCTTTTTATTTTTGCTTAGTCTTATGCTGAGTATGCATTTTAAGTCTTCTAAGGTATTACAATATTAGCACGGGTGTCTCTAAAGTGAACATTTGCGCATGATAGTAGTATATTATTATTTGTATACCTGTGCAGCACACATGTATATCTGAAATCACATCATCCCACAATGCCTGAGAATATATATTGTTGCCTGTGGGAGTATGTGTGATGCACATGTATATTTAGACTGTGTCCAGTCCAGTCTGAAACTGAATGCATCTTGATATCACATACTCCCTCCGTTCGGAAATAGATGTCTTAGCTATCTCAAAATTTGTATGTATGCACACACTAAAACATGTCTAGATACATCCAAATTTTGAGATAGCTAAGACATCTATTTCCGAACGGAGGGAGTACATGATAAACATCTTAAGTTTCTCAACTGCTTTGTATATCTGAGGTGCTGTTATCAGGCATTCTATTTCTGATGGTAGCAGATGCAGTTGTTGCTATGGCTGACTCACCGCGTTTCTTTATTTGCTTGTCTTCATCTACTGTCGCCCTTTTGATGATCAATTTCTGATAAGCATAGTTTTTTATCATTTCAAATCGTTGAACTTGCGATAACAAAGTAGCTGACTTGTCGGATTGATTCTGATAACGACTTGTCAGATTGATTCTGATAACAAATTACTGGTAAGTGTTCAGCAGCCTCTTTATGCACAAGGACAATACTTCTATTGTTCGGAATATTAAGCTGATATTTCATCCATTTATTGCTTGTGCTTTAGGAGTTCACCATTTAGAAAGGAGAGAATTCCTTATTTGGCCCTAGAAAAAAAAATCTTCCCCATTTTGACATCTTAACTTCATTTCTTTCCTAATATGCCCCTCTGGTGCATTTTGAGTACTAAAAGGACTCTTTTGCCCCTGATAAATTATGTGACAAAAAAAAGGTAATGTTGTTGCGCACCGTCTAGCTAAGGAAGGCTGCTGCAATAAGATTTGTAACACCTGGTTGGGGTCTCCCCCGGGTTGGATTTTTTTTTTGAAAAACCGCAAACTTTATTAACTTAAAACCATAGAGTTACAATCAGTCCTAAGACTGTGCACTAAGAAAGGCGGTGGCTCAGCATCCCATAGAAACGACTCTTCTTGTATAACTGAATATTTAGCACAAGAATGAGCCGCCTGGTTAGCCTCGTCACGCGCAAAAACAATACTGAATGAAGTAAAGGTAACACTCAAAACACTAATCTCATTTAAAATGGGCTTGATCACTGAACGATCATCATGTCTATTCTACCAATATTTCACCAACTCTAAGCAATCCACCTCAAAGATGATATTGCTAAAGCCCTTTCTCACAGCATACTGCACCGAATCTCGCAATGCCAAGGCTTCAATAGTTAAAGGATCTGAAATCCCTTTGTACACCTTGCTCATCGCCCCACAAAAATTGCGTGCGTCTCTAGCAACAATCCCCGATGATGCCAAGCAAAAATCACCAGCAATTGCCCCATCAGAATTCAGCTTAACTGTACCGTCACGAGGCTTACTCCATTTGCTAGGTCGTCGAGGTGGCTTGGGAACTCCTTTCTCTTTAGGGAATTCCAGCATCTGCAGTGTCTCCTGTATAATCTGCATCGATTTTACTGGATTGAATTAAATAAAGGCAGCCATTTGATCTAAAAAAAAGGAAAATGAAAGGCGGCCAGTTTTCTACTCGACCTGACATGCCACCACTGAATTTGGAAAATGAAAGTGGCAGTTTCCAGTGTTTTTGGAAACAACAACATATGCTCGATTTACAAGGCGAAATGTGTTTTTGTTTCTTTGGGATTCTTTCATTAGAATTCTGGCGGATGATATCCCTATCCGTACATCATGCAAGCATAGTAAGAAGTGGAAACAATTCTTCCTTTAGAGGAGCCCTCTGGTTTTCAATCTACTATTATGTAATGAAGGAAAATTTTGTGCTTCTTCCAATAACAAGAATCCCAACACTATCTGAATGTTTGTGAAGAGCGAACTCTGCATAGCTAAAGATATACAAGCGGTGATTTTCTACACATGACTCCTCCATCTCATTTGCTCCGTTCTTCATTTTATGTAGACAAATCTTCCCAGTTTGCATTATAATACACATATTGGTCTTTTGAGTATATGTTGTCCATTTTGTTAAATTGATTTTTTGCGTTGGAAAATAGGCTTTTACTCCATTGTTTGAGACGTCTACTAGCGAGAATGCGCTTGTGGCAGCTTGCATGTAGCGGTCCTCGTACTGACTGTCGGTGAAGACGACAACGAAGTACGCCTAGTCCTTGTCAAGACCGGTGGGGTACACCTTGAGGCCTCGTTTGGCGCAAGTGTTTCGAAGCGTTTTATCGTGTAATTTCCCGGCCCATGTTCAATACTCCAGAAACCACTACCAGGGCGTTTGGCAGGCCGGTTTTGGCTAGGCCAAACCCCAGAAAACTCTCCTATCCACGTAGGGTTGACGTGTTTTGCAAACGCTTCACCCCCCTTGCGTTTTGAGCCCTGGCGCGTTGGACGCTTGCATCAATGCCTCAGCCACGTCCGATTTAATGCCCCAGCCAAACAGCACGAGTTTTACGAGCGAGGTGATTAGGAAGGGGATTGAAAGGAGGGAAGTGGATTGGGTGTAGGGGATGTTTTCACCAAAAACCTGGTGTATAATACACTACAGCACCCCTCAATACACTGCTGCCAAACGAGGCTGAGGTGGCAGCCCTGGAAGTCGAGGTTGAGCGAGTTAGTTGGTGACACATGCGGGCACTTGTCTGTACATAACGACGAATGGCGGGACGGTGACAACGGCGCTGATCAACTTTTCAAAAAAATAAAATAGATATGTGATGAATAATATATGGCCATGTGCGATGCGGAGGCCAGGGCTCCATTTCCCTTTCAAAAAAAAAGAACTCGTTTAGTCAAGATCATCTTCGTACTAGTGTGTCCGGGTGTTAGTTGGTTTTTCACACTGTCTAGGGTGTCACAAGATCGGCTCTTTTTCTCTCCCCCATCCCCCGCCCGCTCCTCTCTCTCTCTCTCCCCCCAAAAATCCTCAGATGACACTGATGGCGGGCATTTGTGCAAAGACAAGAGCAGCCATTCTGGCTTGAACAATATGTTTGAAAGATTGTGTCAGCAAATAATTTATGCTGATCATGTGATCATGTATAGGTGGTTATATGTATCCTAAGCAGCTAAGCGGGGTGTGCATGCCAAGGACCCTCACTCGCATCTCTAGTATGTGATATTTATCAGTATGTTGGTATTAGTTTATATTCTAGAAGTATCTATTAATCTGGGTAGCTAAGCATATACTAGAAAACACTAATAATATAATTGTTATACCACATGCTTTTTTTTTTTGCGGTTATACCACATGCTTTAGACATGTCTACAATTAGGGATATTGAAATATACATAACCACATGCATGAAAATATACATAAACATTAAAAAGTAATTCAATGAGGCGTGCAATTTTATCTCTTCGCATTAATTTACAATATTTTGTTAGAGAAGAAGACTAATGTATTTTTATTAAAATTATGTTTAAAAATGTTGTTTAAATGACATATATTGCAAATGTAAAACAAATAACAGTACGTTTAATGTGTACCAATATGGTTACATAGTTAGTTATAATAACAAAGATACAATTTTTAGAAGGATATGATAAAAATAAGCTTTAAAAAATATAAATGTTTGGTATAAATTTACATCTCATCTAGTGATATAGTTAGAGAACATAATAGAACAGTCCCAGTAATATGCATGTTGATTATCAAGCCCGACTTAACGGAAAAACAACCTGTCTTTGTGAATTGCCAAGCGATGTTTAATGCACTTTCCAATGGTGAGCCATTGGTGGGATGTATTTACACAGGAATAAAGCTTCGTAAGATCGAGTGGTGCCAGATTTGTAGACCTCCATCATCCGAGAGATGTCGCCGAAAAAACAAGACAATAATTGGTCATGTTGTTGTGTTCACTGTAGGAGAGATAAAAAAGAAGAATATTTTTCTATTTTCTCAACTCGTGGAATAATCCAATTCCCTTATCATCCTTTTTGGAAGTGATGATGACAAGGTAAGACAATACACCTGCTGTGTACTATATTACTATGCAGTATGCCTTTACTAGTCAATTTTGATTTAGGATGCCGGGATTGCTGATTGTTGCAACGTAAAATTATTAATTGTTAGATATAATTTGAGGATCTAGGGGGATATTGCTTTCTGGTTGAGTAATTTCGGGCAATTTTGCTGGCACACGACCTTTGGTTGGTTAGCGTGTTTCAAACAACTGCTAAGCTATTCTAAGTAAACTGTTGTGCTTTCGATGTTGGTATTGAAATCTGTAAGTTGCTTTTTGTTTACCTAATATTATTGCTGAGTATGCATTTCAAGTCTTCTGAGATATAGAATATTGACACAGGTGTCTCTAAAGTGAACATGGGAAAATGCTACGTTGAACCGGGCGACATCTGCTCCCGGCGCATCGACGGAGCTGGGGACTTCATGATTCAGGACCTGAGAAAAGCAGGCCACGTATCATCTGGGCAGGCTCGTATTTAGGAGTGTAAATGTGTGTATACTTGTGGTTGTGGGGACAGGAACTGTGTCAGAGCAGATGCGCAGGAGTGGGGCATAAATATGTTACATGCATAGGTTTATAGCTCTCTCTGTAGGGCATCGCAATGTATAGGGCTAGGTTAATCCCAATGTTTGTGCAAAAAAAGGTTAATCCCAGTGGCCGGCTTGGCCGTAGCTCGTCCGGGTCGTCAGCACCCATGCGGGCATGCAGCGCGGTAATTAAAACAGAGTTACTCATGGCGGAGCTGACCCCGGCGAAGACAAAGATAAGGTGGAGATGAACTCGGCCACGTAGGCCTTGAGAGAGGCCACGCTAAAGGTGTCATCGAAGCGACCGAACACGAGGTTGCCAGAACCGAGTGGGAAGGAGAGCCGATGAGAGATGGCTGAGAATACGGATCGGACACCCGGGTGAGTGAGCGCGCGAAGCCACCGTCGAACCGGAGCGCCGCTTCCCCATCTGCCGCTCGAATAGGGGACCATGCCGGGTGCTTTCCCATCTTCCGGATGGAGGTGGTGTTTTGGCCTCGCGCCTGCGTCCAGGGGCGTGTTTGGTTGCTCGCACGTAAAAAGGGTCTCCCGTCTACGTGGCTCACTTGGGCCTGGTTTAGGTGAAACGCGGACTGAGCCATGTTGTGCAGCCCGTTTGGTTGCCAACAATGTTCTGGCCAGTCCCGTTCGGCTGGGTGCAAAATTTAAACCACGTGCTGTTTGGTTACATGAGTTGTTTCACAGAGCTAATTTCATGGTGTTTGGTTACATGCAACTGTCATGATGTGGTTACCTTCTTGCCTGAGTGGTGAACATACCAACAATGTTCAGGGAATCATGCTTGAACTGAACATGTCCTTACTAGTTAGCAAAATAGATGGTGCATCACAAATTCAACACAACAACTGCTGGTGATGCACCTCATCATCTGAGGAGGGGTTAATATTACCGCCTCGCATCACAAGTTCATCATCTGAGGGGTTTAGTATACCGCCTCGCAAAATATACAAATCTAGCATCAGTTTTAATAAGTTCTACATACTAGGGGACATCATAGAGGGCATGAGGTAGTAGGAGCAACAACATCATCAACCCATCGCCTGGAAGAGAGCGCGGTAGTAGGAGTAGTACCAAATATTCCTGTCGGTGTCACTCCCGGCAAGGTAGGCGACGCGCTCCTCTTCATGATCCATGAGGTAGCTTAGAGCAAGATGGAGCGTGTTGACCGCCAGAGGATTGTGCACACGTGGTCTACCGAAGATGATCTTCATCTGGTCATAGTTCTCAATTGGCGTGTTGATGAAGCACTCAGTCCTTGGGGTGAGCCTGAAAGTATGGAACTATTATCCCGGGACACATCAAGTAGAGAGCTAGAAGAACTGAACAAGCTTAATTGAGCAAACTTACAGTGACATGCTTGAGAAATGCCGTATCGTCCATGTAGAAAGTGCTGGACTCCTCACGCCATTTCACTCCTTCAAGTTGTGCCAAAGTGCGGAGATGTGTCCACCTGTACCTCCACTTCCTGAGATGATTGTACAACTGGGTGTTGGTCACTATGGCGCCACAGAAAAGGAGAACATCTTTGCAAATGTTGTCCAAACTCTTGTCTCTGATGTCCCTGTCGATATCAAGCCCACCCTTGACGAGCTCGGCCATCCTAGTGAGGACGAAGGTGGACAATGCAGATGGCCACTGCATAGGCACGTGCTTACACCTGAGGAACCCATGAGGCTCCTTTGCCCTTTGCAGTGGCACGAACCGATCAGGCATCGGTACGTATCGCAAAGGCTGAGCGGGCAATGGCAGCACAGACGTGGAGGATAGATCAGGGTCCTGAAAGATCATAGAACACAGATGATGCGCATCGAGATAAGCAACATGTGGCTACTACATCAAAGATCTACCGCATCAAGAGCTAAGCATGAACATCAAGATCAATGAAGCACCGCAACACAAGCTACTACCGCATACTAGCATATACGACCACATACTACTCAGATCTACCAGACTACCAGATCTAGGGTACAAACGGAGGAGGACTTACATTGAAGCTGCGGACAGCCGGGGAAGGAACGGACGATGAGGAGGAGGAGGACATCTCGGAGAAGAGGACCACCACCACCGACCGCCGGAGGAGTAGCCGCCGCTCGGGTGCGAAAACCTGCGAAGGAGAGAGCTCGAAGGGGGGGGGGGGGGGGGGGAATGGTGGCGGGAGTTGAGGCGGAGGGGGTGAAATAGGGGAGCGAAATAGCTGGGCGGTGACCGAAATTTGCCCGCCGCTTTTTCGCCTGCGCGCGCGAGCTCGCGCCATCTCCAAGGTTGCACGAGCTCGGCTCCGCGTTCCCCTTCCCTGCACGACGAACAGAGCAGTCGAGGGTGGCTCAGTGGAAAACGGCCGATTAGGCCGTTCCTATCGGGGCTGGCCCGAGGCTGCTTTAAGATTCGTGCGGTGCAGAAACGCAAGTCAGCCCAGTCAACCAAATAGCAGAAATTTGCACCCCAGGGCCTGGTTGAGGTGTCCGTGGGCTACCAAACACGCCCCAGGTCTCCAGGACCAGCAGCGACGGGCCGACGGCGCATGCGCCTGGAGGCAGGCTGGAGACGACAGCGGCCTCCAGCACCCGCGTGTAAACAGGAGACAACTTCAACACCGTCCGTGACCAGGTGAAGAACCAGTAGATGTCCGTGTTGCTGGTGGGCACGACGCCGATGCGGAAGCCGTCACCGATGAGCTGCAGGATCTTGGGCTTGAATCTGTGGCCGCGGCGAGTTAGAAGACGACCTTCTTGTGGCCAGCCTCCATGTACGAGCTGGCGGTCGCCCTCCCCACAGTTGACGTGCCCGTGCGACGAGCCACAGTAGAGCACCGGCCTGACGGCACTCATGGCGAGCACGTTCACCGCGTGCTCCTGCTTCAGCAGCGTCTGCACGGACGAGTGCACTGCATAATCACAGAGAACCGGTCCCAGCGTACGATCCAACCCTATTTGATTGTATATTTGGTATACCTGTGCATCACACATGTATACCTGAAATCTGAACGCGGCATCCCACAAAGCATGAGAAATATATATTGTTACATGCGCGAGTGTGTGATTTTCTATAGTATTTTTAGACTGTTCACAAACCAATGTGCTACTATATGGAGTATGAAACTGAATGCATCTTGGTGTCACATACATAATAAACATCTTAAGTTTCTCAACTGATTTCTATATCTGAGGTTCATATGTTCTACTCCCTCCGTAACAAAATGTAAGACGTGCTTGTTTTACCCTTTTACCCCTGTCGGAAGAGCGAATTGTACACAGCGAAACGGTACGCAACAAAAGAGGAAAAACATCTCCTCGCTGGGCCCGTCACCGCCCAGGTTCCACGCGCGAGTACCTCCATCCCATCAGGAACTCACCATCGATCGCCTCGCCAACAGATCGCCTCGTTGAGGCACACCTCCAGGCCCATCGCCGCCCAGGTTCTTCCTTGCATTGCCTCGCCCAGATTCCGCGCGCGATCACCTCCATTAGGACCTCGCCATCAGGAACTCACCATCGTCACCATCAAGGAGCTCTCCATCAGGAGCTCGCCATCGTCACCATAAGGAGCTCGCCATCGAGGAGCTCCATGAGGGAGCTCTGAGCTCTCCATCAGTAGGTCGCTATCAGGTGCCCCAGCTCCTCGCCGATTTGCTTGTCCTCACCAGGTTCATCGCCGATCTGCTGCTGCTGCCTGAGCATCACCAGTTCATCGCCCAGGCAGTAACTCCAGGCCTCCCTCCTTCGCCCATCGAATTTATGGTTGAAGCAAATCAACTGAAACATCACAACAGCATCAGGCAACAACATCAAATCTATTTCTGGTTGCAGCACAAGAGCAGAAGCAGCACATCAGCATCAGGCAACAACATCAATGGTACTGCCGGTCCTAAATTTCAGTCCACCTGAAATTGAAGAAGAAGAAATCGTTGAAGAAGATTTAGCTGATCAAAATGCAGGCATACAAGTTACATCATGATAATATTTGAGTTATTGGAGTATTTGCATAAAATATGAGTATTTGCATCATGATAATATTGAAGTAATTGTGAACTTCATTCAGAGAACTCGGAGTAGCAAACTAGCATGACATCAATTGTACTCCTAAGAGTGCAGTCCTATTACTGAAAGGGGGCCCAAGAAATTATACCATACACAGGTTTTACTGAAACATAAATGAGCATGTAATTCTTGGTAAATTACTCGAGAGGACACATTAATTTTAGAGAAGTAAGCATGTACTCCCGCACATTAATTTCAGAGAAGAGATGTGCTATACTGTCAATCATTAGAGTTTCATTATTTTACATTATTTTACTCTCGTCATGATTAGTAACTTGCTAGGACGACCGTTACCAATAAAATCTACTGCACAAGGCGGCCCTGAGAGTTCAGGGACGGTGATGAGCTCTCCGCCGACATTGCCAAACTCCCGGGCATGTGAGCCGTTGCAACAGTGCCTTGCCGTGTAGCACATCATTTCCACCCACAGCTCGGAGATGACTCAAAATAGAATCTCCTCGCACCTGGCCAGCAGCTTGTCTGCAAGATGGTGAAGTATTATTTGTAAGTCTCAGAGTGTCTCATGCTCTGGTGAGTGGTGACTGCTCTGACCAAACTAATTATTGAACTAGTGCAAAATAAGCCACATAGAGACTGACTACATTCTGAAGAAACCCAAAGAAGCAAAGTGAAAGATTACTCAAGCATCTGATTGTGATTCTCATCATTACCGAACAAGATAAAAACGGGGCATATCATCACTTTAGTAGTGATTCTCATAACTGACCAAGATCAGCCACATACCGTTTCCTTGCCAACTGCTTCTCCACCCAAGTTCGTCTGAAAAAGCCCAAATTTCCAGAGTCAACCTTTGCTAGAGCAGGTGCACATATATTGGATGCCATGTAAAACGTAAATGGAGACGAGGCAAGGCAAATGCAAAGATAATTAAACATACATGCATCTTGCTATGGAAGTGGAACAATGATTAATTTGGACCCACCTACAGTGAACATTAGAAATAGTAGTCAGTTTTTTCATGCAGTTAGGACATTTAGACAAGTATCCGTAAGTCACTCACTCAATCATCGCCGTCAACGATTTAGTCATCACTGGAGACTTTTCCATATTTCAAAGATTCTCACTGAGACTTGTTTGGCAGAAGCTACTTAAAATTTGTCAAGAGATAATGTTGTTTCAAATAGGAAATGAAACCAACTTATCGATTGTCCAAGTTGCATCAAGCTATTATCCTTTCCAGTTTTTCCCATTGTTGAGATCAACATCAGATCAAGCCTCTGGAAGCATATACAAGGCGCAACAGTTTTTGGTTAAGGACAGAACTAGCACATGCTTTCTTCACAGAAGATCATCTGGAAAAGTCCAAAAAGTTTCCACGGTCAAACTTTGTTAGTGTAGAGTGCACATATATGGGAGACCATTCGCTCATATGTAAAGTGTAGAAGAAGTCCAAGGAATGAAAATTGCAAAAATAATTCACAATAATTAATTTGGACGACGTATGTAAAGTGTCAAAAGGGTCCAACGACATCGAGAGATAAATCCAAAGATAATTAACAATTAACTAATTTGGATCCACCGTGAATATTAAAATATTGGTGCATTTTTGTTTCTGCTCGGTCAGTAGGCTTGTCACTGTGACGTGTTTTGACATCTAGATTAGTAACCGTGTAACACCCACCCACTCATCGCACTCAAAGTCATCCCTGGAGACTTCTTTATTTTGCCAAGAGTCTGCAAGATTTGGAAGTAGCCAGCCTAGTTAAATTTGTCCAGAGACTAACCAGCAGCTTACCTCATCAATCCCAGCCATGGAGGTTGCCATGTCCGCAGTTGCGGGTGAACTTGTGAGCCGTTTCATCTCCTTCCTGCTGAACAAGTACAACTCGAGCCGTCCACGATCAGAGGAACAGGTGGAGGAGAGGTTGCAGCATCTCCTGATGAGAGTTTGCACCATCGTCGAGGAGGCGGATACGCGATACATAACCAATTCTGGGATGATGATGCAGCTCAAGACACTCTCAGAGGCCATGTACCGAGGATACAGTGTTCTGGACAGCTTGAGGTACCGAGCCCTCCAAGATGGTACAGGCTTCGATGAGGTTAGTAGAACCGACTCATCTAGCATCAGCTTGTATTTACCCAAGCGTTATCGAACAACAACTGATAAAGCCACACACCTCGAGTCACATGGTGCCTTGGAAAGCTTAGAAACTGCTGTTGCTAACATGAAAGAATTTGTTGTGCTTCTGGGTAGATGCGAGCGCATGTCTAGTAGGCCTTACGATGTTTATCTTTACACCGAAAACTTCATGTTCGGCCGACACACTGAAAAGCAAAACCTGTTGAGCTTCTTGTTGCATCATAGCGACCCTGCTGGCGATCATGCACCAGCAGTTCTTCCGATCATAGGTGGTGCAGCAATTGGAAAGAAAACTTTGGTTGCTCATGTGTGCGGAGACAGAAGGGTCCGCTCGCGCTTCTCCTCTATTTTGCACTTGAATGGAGACAACTTTTTGAGGATACTTGACCATGGAAGGACCATGGAAGGGATGATGTTGGTGGTTATTGAGTTTGCTTCTGATGTGGGTGATGATGAGTGGAAAAAGTTTCACTCATTTATCATAAGAATGGGCAGAGGAAGCAAGATCATCATCATAAGTAGACTTCAACGGTTAGCCCGATTCGGATCGGTGAAACCAGTTTTCCTAAGTATTTTGTCTTACGACGAGTTGAGGTACCTTTTCAAGACGCTGGCATTCGGGAGTGTAGACCCTGCAGGACATCCTCGACTAGTGCAAGTAGCAGATGAATTTGCCAAGGTGTTGCACAATACGCGAGGTTCACTTATCGCAACAAATACCTTCGCAGATGTGTTGAGAAGGAACCTCGATGTTCAGTTTTGGCGTCGCACATTGGACAAGGTGTTAAGAATGGTGAAAAGAAACATCGCGCTCTACGGCATGCCCCCAACCATGCTTATACAACAAGGCCAGCCAGTGGACATAACGGACATGGGTATGCATCCACTTAGCATGGCACGCTATACAGTCGATGCTTCAGTCGAGGGGGATTTGCCAAGTGTGACACTTGGGGAACTTGTTCTAGATCCTAGTGTTATACCTAAAGAAGATTTCATTCTAGTATTATGGGAATCAAGGATAACCCCTCATAACTCATTTGCTTATTTTGTTACAAGTGGTGCTCAGGATACACATGAAGGTAATTCCAGCTTGCTAGGGAGAAAGCGACGAGGAGTGCCAATCTAATTTTTGTTTCAAAGCTCGTGCAATGTAACTCCCGATGTATTGTTTGATATATGAAAACAGATGTGGTCATGTGTAACATTCAACCAAATGTAATAGAAATTTCAATTCACAGGAAATTTGTATGTTTTATCCAGCAATCCCTCCTGATCTTCTAAGCTGAAGTTGCAAACCCTACAACCACTCCTCACACAGCTCTAGCTAGATCCAGTAAGGTGGCTAACAGAAACTAAAGAAACAATAAAGAGGTGTATGCATAGCTTCTCAATAGCAATTCGATCTTGCTAATACCATGTTTTGCGTAAAAGCTGGAATCGACCAACGAACCAAGAATATATGTGTGTTGTGTGGATGTGGATGCCACACAAAAAAAAAAACTTAGATCAAGTTCCCACAAAATCTGCTACAGCGCCTACACAGGATAAAGTTAGATTAATTACTAGTCTGTTAGTGCCTCGCGCAAAATCAACAAGTTTAGCGAGATTTCGGGAATTGGAAACAGGTTTGGATTCAGATTACCTAGGGTCCGGAAGAACTCGCGGCGCCGGCGGGGCATAGCATCTGCGAGGCGCGCGTTGCCGTCGGCGAGCTGTGACAGGATACTAGCGGCGCAGCTCCACCTTACGTGCGGGCCGGGGGCCGGGGGGCGGAAGGGCTTCGTGGTTGCCGCCATGGTGGGCTTTGAGGAAGGAGGGGGAGGACTAAAAAAAAAAGGATTAGGACGCTGGCGACTGGGTCCCAGGACACAGAAAATGCTTTGGGTTTTGCTAACTCGTCTTCTGGCCAGGGCCCACTGATAATCGTCAGACTAAATTGATGAAAAATTTCAGACTTACACGCAGAAACAGCTAATTTCAGTAGGGAAATTTAGGGAATCTCTACAATATCTAAGCTCCCTGGGATTGGTGGCCTGTGGTTCATCCATGACACGGGCCCACAAATCAGTGGCACATGGATTTGGTGCTTTCTCATTTGTTGTTTGCGTGTCGCGTTTCTGTTGGGCGCGACGTGACCCACGGGTGTGTGCGGCGTGGAATAGATGGCGTTGGATGCGTTTAGTGGCTTCCGGTGCGTCCGCGCGTGGCCAGATCGGTTCCTCGTTGGCTAATCATGTTTTTCTTCCTCCTCTCTCATATTCTTTTTGTCTCCTCTCCCTTCTCTTCTCGGGTATTCTGTTCGGCGTTTAGCCCCGGCGCGGTGGCGCCCTCACCCTTCTCTTCGTCGCGCACACGGCCCACCACCGCGCCGCCGTGGCGCTGGCCGACGGGGACGGCGCGAGGTTGAGGCGCTGCTTGCCGGTGACGGCGACGCGGGAGGCGGCGAGGGGCGAGCTGGTCGCCCACGGGGTGCGACGGTGCCGGGTCGCCGCCGCCGTCGTCGGACCTCCAGAAGGAGGTCGCGAAGCCGGTGAAGAAGCCCATGAGAAAGCAGAGGAATAAGTGGAGCAACGCCCTCTTCTACAGGTGTGCATCCCGCCGCTGCCCCGGGCTTCCGCCCGCCAGCCTAATCCCATGCCGACGTCCGCCTCCAGCAATAATTGGCCGATTTGTTTCGGTTTTGGTCGGATTCGTGATTTGGGGCTCGATTTTGGTAAGGGTTTTTAATTTGGGCTGGATTTTTGTTTGATTTGGGCTGTCTCTACAGGAGATGTGCTATGGCGATCTAGAAACTTGATGAATGAAGGAGAAGACAGGAGATGCGTGCGGTTGAGTAGAGGAAGCAAGCTGAAAAATAAGTCGGCAAGGTACAGCTTGTTCGATCCTATTCCCCAATATAAACGTACGCCAGTTCTTGGTATCTGAGATTCTGACATTGCACCGGCTGTTGACCATGCATCGGAGCTGTTAGATATTACCGCTGAATGTTGCTAGCTTGTTGCTAGCTTGCGAATTCTGTGCATAAGCTATGGACCTTGGCGTTCATGAATTGTTAGTACCAAGCGCTTACTTCGTGCTCCGGTTTGTGTGATTGTTGTTTGCACGGTTTCAGCTGAGACAAAGAGGCAGCTGCTTGCCAACGGGTTTGGGCTGCTCAGCGAGAACGTATCACTAGGACCTGCAGCCCGATGGCCGCTACTTCTTTACCAGCAACATGTCTTTTTGGTCGCCTCTGTGGTTGGTGAAAAGTGAGTTTGTTTGAGAAGTTTGCCTTTTCCTTATTGGCAATCTATAATGATCCTTGATGTTTATGTCTTTAATTTTGGCGCTTCAAACTGCGCAATGGAAGTTCTTTTGTCGAATCAAGTCTGACCATAGTATTTTACTGATTTAGTTATCTACAATAGAGGATGAATTCTCGGTAGCATTATAATTTGTTTCTTCCATTTTCTAAGTTTCAATTTTTTTAATACCTCTATGGGCTAGGTGATACCCCATGGCAACATACTCTAAATTGGTAGATGCAAATAGTATACGTTTCAAGCTAACAATTAGTGCTGAGTACAAAAAAACATTGTTGGAAATCCATATTTTGTGACCACCAAAGTACAAATATACATTTGATCTACATGCAAATGTCTTTGTTCTGTGGGTACAGAGTTGGCAATGGTTTCAATATCATTGCTGCGCACACTGATAGTCCATGTCTAAAGCTGAAACCACGGTCTGCCTCCTTCAAATCTGGTCAAATGAGAAATGTGTAGACATATGGAGGTGGGTTATGACATAAATGGTTTGATAGAGATCTAACAATAGCTGGGAGAGTCATCCTCAAGGCTGCACATGGTTCATGTTTTTTTTGGGATTGATAAGAGTCTGAATTTTAGGGGATAAAAGTTGAGCCAACATTAGAAATGGCTACACATACTGGAGGGATAGATGTTTTGAAGACTAAAGGAAGAAGAATATTAAAGCTTATATTTTAGCTTGAGAGAAATACCTTATGAACATGCACTGAAAGTTTTGAGGTTGCCCTTCTTTATAAAAATAATTGATCTTTTGAGGGTGCTGTATGTGATAATTTGTTCGAGAGAGATAAACCTTAATTGTCCCTATGAAGCTATTAACTTTGAGCATATTTTTCTAACCTGTATTCTTATATTGTAGTTGGATACTGGGGATGGACGATGCCTCCTCGCTCCTTAGTTCTTACTAAAGGTACTAACACCTAGGCGATTATATTCTGATGCTTCACTGAAAAAATAATACCTGATGGTCGCTTGAATGGATGTAGTTTGGTAACGATGCTTTCGTGTTGTGCTTGAGCCGATGTTATATGCTGTAGAAAGTGTCCCAGACCAGGTGAATGACCTATGTGTTTCTTAGTTGGAGTTATTTTCTACTCGCTTGCTGCTACCTCAATGGTATACACTTTCTATATAGGAGTTTAGGATACTTATAGATATTTCTGGGCATATGCCCACGTGTGTTTGACTGTACTGCAGAGAATATCTTTGAAGACCTTGTTAATTTTTTTTTAAAACGCGTGAAGACCTTGTTAATTTTTCAACTACCTCTTTTTGATGATGCTCAGTTCTGCATTTGGTGATTGATCGAGCTTCTGTTGTACAGTTTACATATGGCAAGTTTATAGATTTGGAGATTGTGCAACTTTGATAACCCCTTCTTTTTTCTACTTGTTTGTAGAATTATTACTCTGTCTGGAATCATCATACCTATAAACATCTATAGAGCTTGATGCTATTATGTGAAGACTGAGGAAGGCTCAGATTTGTCTGGAGAATTCATTATCTATCTTATTAGTCACATACGCAAAGAACAGATGCATGGGGGTAATTCCTGTTTTACATTTACAGTTAAGTATCCTTATGTGTAGGTGATGGTTTGGTACAACCATAGATGATGGATTACTTTTGCTAGCCACTGAATAGCCATGGTTAATCCAACTATTTTCATAGAGTACTTTCTTCAGCCAATCAACGTGTTGGTGTGTGTTCCTATCAGCCACTAGGTAGGCTTAATAATGTGTGGGTCTAATGTATGACATCAGTAGTTCTGTGTTGCTTAATTACTCCCTGGTTTGCTGAAGTTTGTTTTGTGTTTGAAAATTACCTCTAGCGTATCAGGTCAATTAAATTATTTTATCAAAGCTATTATTCTAGCAAGCTCTATATACATTTTCCTACATTTAAATATGTTAATTGTATTCCGGGAAAAAATGTCTTCACTTCTATGTGAACCCATGAATATTTAACCACACTCAGTTTTATGTTGCTTAATCAGTCACGAAGTGTCAGGTGTGCAGTGCATAAGCATGTTTAAGGTTTATGCGTTCTGCTACGCATTTCAGATGTCTAATATTGTATTGTGTGCTATGTAGATGGTGGCGAGGGGAGGAGGTGCGGTCAAGGCGGGGTTGCGGCGGTTACTCCGGCAGGCCTTGCTCGAGTCCAGTGCAGGGAGTGGTGGAAGCTGGGTGGTTGCGGCGAGGACACGCCCTGGCCGTGTTCGTTCAGTGTGCTTCGGTCCCGTCGCCTGCGGCGGGCGGCTCATGCGGCCTTCTTCATGAGCTGGGTGTCTCCTTCCCGGGGCTGGCGGCGGTCTGGGATCTTCTTCTCCGGCGGTTCTTCGGCGGTGAGGATCTTCTCCAGGCGTGGTGGTGGTTCAGCGATCTTCGCTGTTGTGCTGGTCTTCGTCGGCCTGTTCGTCTGCGTATTCCTGTCCTTCACTTGTTTGTTGTTCTGTAATCTTTGTTGAATACGCAGTGTTGATCCTATCAAAAAAAAAAAAATTAGCAAGTGTTACACTTCGAATATTCTCCTCGCGTATATGCTTAATCTTTATGTTGCTGCAGTCAGTTTCAGCATTTTTATTTTTTGGGTATTGTAAGGAGCAGATAGGACAATAGTGGCACCTCAAGTGCAATCATGAGGCTTCACAATACTCTGAATAGCTGAATGCCAGAGTGTACAATAGCTTATGTGTCGTAACATGACTTCATTATCCTCTTTATTTCTTGAGGGTACATATGATAGAATTCAGATGATATCATGCTGCTCCTAGCATTTTTAGGTTGATTTTCTGCCTCCAGGTTCTCTATTTCGTTAACACTGTATCGATATCTTACTTTCATGTCATATATTTTGGAGCTTGCAAAATTTTCATTGTTGGACCTCGACAATTGATATTTATTCGAGAGAAGATGGTTTTCTTGTGAGACATTTTTGTATGTTACATGTTCTAACATTCATACTCATAGGATTTCTGAAGCTGATCAAAGTCCATGAGATGCTGCCATATTCGGTTTTTCGTCTTGGTTTGTTGGGTTAGATACAAATACTAATAGTCAAATACTACAAGTTATGTTGTTGAACAGGAGGTGCAAAGACAGTGAGTTTTGCACAGAATAGACAATGAATATTATGGTTCCTTCTTTTTGTTGTTGTGCACCTCCAGAGTGCTAGGCTTGCATTTTAGGCCTTCTTAGCATGTTTACGATATGGAGGTGACTGATAGCACATTGATTTGATCACCTCAAGAATTGTACTTAATTCAATTGCAAGACAAATCATTGTTTTACATTCTTAGGTGCTAGAATATCAAATAAATCTCCTCTTACTTAAAGTGGGACAATGTAAAGTTCCAGTTAAACAACTAGAGCTTATCAGCATAATAATTTGTCCTCCAAAGTGCAGCCGTCTATGCCAGCTAAGAGCTATCAGGGCTGTCTGATGAAATTGCGCCTTTTCGTCTACCTGATGTGTTCACTCCTTGCATCTCAAACTGTCATACCCTGTCTACTGGTGCTATACCAGCTGGCGGGTGGGCCATCTCTGTAAGGCTGGGACCCATGTGGAAGGCACGGGAGGGAAGCACAGGAGGGAAGCACCTTATATCCATCGAGTTGGGCCACAAGATGGGCATGGAAGAATTGAATTGTTCTGAAACTTCTCTCCTCTGCTCTTCTTCCTCTCCTCCTTGCTGCTGTATCCTCACCCCTATGCTTTGCTGATTCCTCACCTCTGATTCTGCTTGTATCTATGGTTTGATTGTAACCACAAACAATCATTATCCTGTAATCGATATACAGTTTCTGGTTAAGATCCGGTTGTTCCCCGTCTCTGTGATCGGGTCGTGACACAAACATAGGAAACACGGTAGACTGCAATTGTATCTCTGCCTCGGGATACAACATGATTCTACTATGATTGGCTTCTGTGTTATCTGAAGAAACTAGAGTTTACGTGGGCATGATTTTTCCTGTTTCTGGGGTGTTTGATCTAATTTTTCGAATTTCTGGTTAATGTTCACCGTACTAGCTATGATTGTTTTATTTCAGCTTTATGGGTTGAAGTGATTTTAAATTGGACCATCTTCTCTTATTGGGCAGTCTGTCATGTTTGAGATGTTTGAAAGACACGTGCAGACCTGAAGATGCTCCGTTCAAATATACAAGGAGGCTCTTTGCACTAGGTTGGATATATCACATTGTGGAAAGGAGAAGTTTCAGGTACCATTGTTGATATAGAGAACTACTTGAGGGATCTGAAGTGTAGCATGGTTGAGGAGTAACACTAAAAAACGCTCCTTGGGTTGACCTATCCGACTGCAACATCAACTTCTTCACCGAGATGGTCACCTCCTCAACAGAACAATCGAATATGTTTTTCTAGAATACGTATTATTGTTTCAGTGCTTAGAGTTGCATCTTTGTTCGCTCAATGTGAAGAAGTTAATATTTTCTAAAAATCTCCAGAAATAGCATCTCTGTTCTTTATGTCCAATTAATTTCTTGTGATTACTACTGGTTTGGTGGTGATTGGGTTTGTTCAGCAGTAGTGGGTTCTCAGGAAGCAAATGGAAGATCAATGGGATTGTAAGCTAAAGCTGATGTCATTGACCTCAAATTCTCTGATTGACTTGGTATAAATCACAACGGTGCTTTTTTGCAATGATGCTAATTCACTGTGATTATTTGCTATGTGGTGACTAGAAATTAAAGTTATTGTCGCTTACTTATTTAGTGTGTTTAGTCAGATTCACCATTATGCTGTTGCCTCTCAAGTGACATGAAAAAAGGATTGACAATCTTGATAGAAAACCAAAAGAAATGTGCATAGCAAGGGCTAAAATTATCGTGTGGTGAGGTTTTAAGGGTTATGCCTCTTGTACACTATATGCAGCCATGGCCATGCACATTGGCTGGTTGATGTATACATGTTAACTGAATTTCTTGGTGGATATAAAATGATATCACTTTCTTGCCCACATTTCATCTGACATCAAGAAGTCCCATTATATATGGTATTTACTTCAGGATTTTGATTTGCTCCATTTGACAATAGATGTAATGTGTTGCAACTACATTATCTTCTTGTGGTTAAGCTTTTGTTTTCCTCCGAAAGTTTGATAATTATGTCCGCTCTTTGAAAGTTCCTTTAGGAGTTATATTGTTCTCTTGAAAAGTCTAAGCTGGTCAATGTATACATGTTTAGTGGATTTCCTGGTTGGATATAAGAGTCAGGATATGAGAGTCAGAGCAGAGGAGATGACTCTCTTTCGTACAGTTTATCTTTTATTAAGCATTCACAATATTTTCGAAAATTATTATCTTACAAATGAAATTTTCATACTATGCTAACGTTTACCAAGACAAAAATCTTATAATTAATGTATAATGGGCCGAACCAGTAAAGACATGGTTTTAGCATATAGGAAAATAAATGATAAATAAAAGTTGTAATGTTCTGACGGGCGCAGCAAAGCGCGCCGTTTCCTTCTAGTTTAGTCTATAACAGAGGAAGCTCAAGCCACCCAGGACATGGTGGCGGCTAGGGTTTAACCCAATAGTTCAAGGATAGGGTTTACAATGCTCGGTTCCGAGCTAAATAGGGAAGAAAGTAGCGACAAACAAGGTAGCAAAAGCATTTTTGACAGTAAAGTTCTCCTGTCTGAATTCAAACAACGACTCATGGAGGATCCTAGGCCGTCCATTCGTAGATCAACGGCTCTCGACGACAACTGTAGGCGCGAAGTGGTAATGAGCAATGAGAGTCGTTGATCTAAGAATGAACGATTGGTTTGGATTCGGCTGTAGTCTTACTGCAGAGATCCTTCTTTCTTCAGTTTCAGCAGCTTCAGGATCCTGACAATTCCCCCCTACCGAAGCAACGACTTGTCCTCAAGGCGTAAAGGAAAGGAAAACCTTCTGGATGAAGCTTGAATCGTCCCAAGTAGCTGCCTCCACAGGGAAATTAATCCATTTTACTAGCCAGCGAACAACAAGAACTGAAATGTTACCTTGCACTCGAGGTTCCAGTTTTCTGTCAAGGACTGCTTCAGGAAACAACATAATATTGAGATTGTTGCAACGTGAAATTATTTATTGTTCGCTCTAATTTGAAGATCTAGTGACGATATTGCTTTTTGGTTGAGTAATTTGGGGGCAAACTTTGCTCGTAGACCAACCTCTGGGAAGTTGGCATGTTTGAAGCAATTGCTAAGCTATTCTAAGTAAACTGTTGTGTTTCAGTTGTTTTAAAGTACAGGCTTAGGTGTCTCTAAAGTGAACATTTGTGCATGATAGTTTATCATTATGGTCCAGCCCTGTTTGATAGTAGTATTATCATTATTCGCTAGTATACCTGTGCAGCACACATGTATATCTGAAATCTCAACACATCATCCCAACAATGCATAAGAATATATGTTGTTACCTGTGCGAGTGTGTGTGTGTGATGTACATGTATATTTAGATTGTTCCCAATCCAGTGTGCTACTATATGGAGTCTGAAACTGAATGCATCTTGCTATCACATATACATGCTTTCTATATCTGAGGTGCTGTTATCACTTATCACGCGTGCGTTCTATTTCTGATGGTAACACAGGCAGCTGTTGATATGGCTGACACACCGCATTTTTTATTTGCTTGTCTTCATCTACTGTCGCCCTCTTGATTATCAATTTTCTGATAAACATAGTTTTTTATCATTTCAAATCGTTTAACTTGCGATAACAAAGTAACTGACTTGTCAGATTGATTCTGATAACAAATTACTGATAAGTGTTCAGCAACCTCTTTATGCACAATTGCACATGGACAATACTTCCATTGTTTTGAATATTAAGCCGACATTTCATCCATTTATTGCTTGTGCTTTAGGCGAATATTTCACCATTTAGAAAGCAAGGAGTATTTTAGGAGAACAAGGCACAAAACCATATGTAACATTGTACCGATAATATACTTTCAGAACTTACATGGTGTAGTATTGCACAATCATTAGTGTTGAAATTTACTTGAATAGTACATAGCATGGGCTACGGATATGCAGCACAGTTTATCATTAGGATATCATTCGGATAGTTCAGGACTCAGGAGACGGAGTAATCCATGTGAAGCTCTGGGCTCCTTTATACCAGTATCACGGCAGATTAAGCTAGGCAGCTGGCACTGGCAGGCTAGCCTAGGTACGTTTGGTTTGCAGCCAGCGCTGGCCTTACCAAAATTTTGGTTCGCCGATGTCCCTACTGCTGCCGTTTGGTTGGCCCCCAAAAGTTTGGC
The DNA here is from genome assembly GCA_947311845.1 of Poa pratensis. Lineage (NCBI taxonomy): Eukaryota > Viridiplantae > Streptophyta > Magnoliopsida > Poales > Poaceae > Poa > Poa pratensis. Next base: position 23,228,900 of record CAMZMU010000093.1, read on the forward strand.
TCGCCCAGGCCACTCCACGCGCCGCAGTGTATTTTTTCGCCAATCTTTGGCGAACTGTGGGCGCAGGAATCGTTTGCCAATATTTTGGTCACACCAGGAATTTGGTGGGGCAGGCGTAGGCCTAAACCAAACGTACCATAATGCAAACCAATAGTAGATCTTGGTGGGTGAGTTGGTCACCAAATGCAACGATTGACATTCGTTAGCTACTCCATGGACATCACACTTCTCTGGTCCGTTTTATTATATACTCCATATTATGGTTTTACTTCCGGGTCGCAGTTTGAGTCTATAAATATTTCGACGTCATGAAAATGTAATGACGGTGTTTCATCGTTTGTGCGTCACATTTCGTCGTGCATTCTAGTGCCATCATGACTTTTTTTTAGCTTAGTGTCATCATGATTAGTTTGATAGATTTTGCAAACTTGAAATAGAAATCCTTGAACGATTATTTTGGCTGTTGGGTGGCTAGGCTAGTGGGCATTGAACCTTCAGCTCTCCCTAGTACTATGCAACCCACTCGGTGCAGGTCGATTCAAGTAAAATGAAAGATGGAACATTCATTGACCCTGATGGGACGGGCCAGTTTCCTACTCGACCTGACATACCATACCACCGGCGAATCGGCTTGCGCAGTTCCAGGATTGAAGTGGCAGTTTCCAGTGTTTTGGAAACAACAGCATGCTCTATCTATCCACAAATAAGTGCAATTCTAGAATTTGTCCAACTCAAACATTTTTTAATTTGACCAACTTTATTGAAATGAGTAGCAACATATATGACATCAAATCAGTATATTATGAAACTCCATTTCAAACGGATAGAGTGATAATTATAGTGTTATAAATGTTGCAGCGCTTTTGATAATGTTGGTCAAATTTTAAAAAGATGGACTTAGTACAAAAGTTAGAAATATACTCCTACTTATTTGGTTCGTATGGGTTCTTTCATTAGAATTCTGGAGGATGATGATATCCCTACAAACAAAAAATCAATATGTAAGTCTGGCCTTTTGATAAGTTCGGACTTTTGATTAAACTGGTTAGTTTATGTAACTCAACTAGGGGAATTTGCGCGGCGACACCGCCGCGCCCGTTTGGTGAAATTTAAATTTGTAAATGTCCTTATTTTAGAAACAGGCAAATTTAAAAACTGTTGAAATAAGCAAAGTCGGAGGTAATACATTGTTTGAGCATTTGTTAAATATAATGTGAATTCATTTTATAATTTGACGAAAATGAAACTGAATTCTATGCAAATATTCATATAGTCGAACATTTTTTTTAGTTGCAACTACATAACCCGTGTGGTTAAGTTGAAATTTGAAATCGTTGACGTTTAAAAACTGTGTAGATTTGAGGATCGTTCGAATGCAAGGAGAGTTCGTGTCTGGAAATTGTCTAAAATTCGAAAATTAGTCAAGTTGGAAATTTTTTTTTTTAGATATATATTTTTTAACGTTAGTAAAATGGTTAGATTTGGAAGGTAGGTGAAATTCTGAAATATTCAAATTTGTTTGCTGTGTTGTAGCGGTAGAATTGAATTTTGGGAAATTTCCACATCTTTGAAGTGTGTAGATATCTTGAGATTGGTTAGAAAGATTCGGAAGGCATTTAAATGTTCCAAATATCCGAATTTGACATTTCAACAATTTTGGTGTAAATTTTGTGAGGACAATCCTAAAATTTATTAATTTTGGAATTTTTTTTGAGCATATCATTTCCCTTTTTTTTTAGGATGGAATGTTTATGCAATAGTTCAATGTAAGTGTTTATTAAACCGATTTGCATAATTTGGTGGAGTTTGGTTATGTTGTATCTAAATTTTAACTTATTGGAGTCGGTATAATATGTTTTTATGCTTATATTAGATGCTTAATTTAACTCATTAATTGGAGGGAAATACATTGTATGAAGTTATATTTCTCTAAATATTAACTTATTCGGAATGATATACTTTGTTTTACATTTTTCTATTAGATATTCATATTTTAGATCAATAATTAGAGGAAATACATTGTATTTAAATTTATTAGGTGTATTTTAAATTAAATGCATAGTTAGGGGATATGAAGTTTTAATCTCTGCAATTGTTCGTTTAATCAAACATTTGTGAAAAAATTGTCCTTCACATATCCAGAAGAAGTGCTTTTTTTTAAATATGGAATTCTCTTGGAATTTGAAAACATGTTTGTTTTTTGCCAGAAGTAGCAAGTATTTTTTGTTCTTTTGATCGGTCGGATATGTTATTCATATTTTTCAGGTGGATATATTGGGAAGTATTTTTTTTAAACTTTTTGTTTTATGCAAATTGTAACTTGTGAGTTGTCGAATATATATATATATATTCTTTTTTGTTTGTGCATTTCGTGTGTATGAGTGGAATTGATGTAATTAGTATATTGAAAGTCTTTGAAGTAGTGCAGATTTGGAAATTATGAAAGTTGTATCTCAAAATTTGCAAAAAGTTTCTAAAAAAAGAAAAGCAGGGGAAAAAAAATAAAAAGAACAGAAGGGAAAAAAAAAAAGGAAGCACAGCCAGGCCGGCCCACGTAGCGGCCCATGTGGCCAGCCCAGGCCCGCGCACAGGCCTGCCGTGACGTCATCGTGACGTCACGGCGCGAGTGGAGCTTCTGCCGCGGCGGCGTGAAGCTCGCCGGAGGCGCGCGACGGCGAGGCAGGACACGCGCGTGGGCGCGCTGCACGCGCCTGGTCGCGGGCCGGCCGTAGACGGCGGCGCCGCCACGCGTTGGTCGCCGGAGCGGACGCGACGGCGTGCAAACACGGCGGAGGCCAGCGTGGACGGCGACGTCGATTACGGCGATGGCGCGGCGTCCCGGCGGCCGATCTGCGGCGAGGTGGTGGAGGATTTGGCGGCGGAGCCCTTCGTGCGCTCGGATCGGAGTGGGGAGTCCTGCAGCGACGGCGCCAGGCGTCGGCGGCCGGCGGCGACCTCGGCTGCACGCGCGAGGGAGAGGGGAGGAGGGGAAGTGGCGACGGTTTTTGCGCTGAGGTCCTTACGCTTTTCAGCATTTGCAAAAAGGTCCTTCGCTTCGTAATTTTGTGGACCGCGGAGCAGACGCTGGATTCGCGAGGATGCTTTTTGTAAAAATGTCGCGCTGGCTGTCTGATTACCGTACGATCAAAGATGGACGGCGCGGATCCGTGCGGGTACTGTAGAAGTGGGATTTTTTACTGTAGATGTGGCACGGGGGTGACGTGGGCAGCTGTGGTGAGGGCAAAGCGGGTGCGCTTTGATATATAGTAGTATATACGATCCATACATGATGCAAGCATAGTCATGAGTGCAAACAGTTCTTCCTTTATAGGAGCCCAGTGATAATCTATTATGTAGCGAAAGAAAATTTGTGCTTCTTCTGATAGCAAGAATCCCAACACTATTCTAATGTTTGTGAAAAACAAACTATTCATAACTAAAAATATACACGATGATGTCCACGCAGAAAAAGGGCACGATGATGGACATGGGGCTAGTCCATCTCATAATAAATAATCAAAGGTGCATAGACGAGGGGCTTGACCGATACTAACGTTGGTTCAGGCACAACAAATTTTCAGTTCTGCCCATATGCCGTAACTAGCGAAAAATAGTACATCCGATTTATAATAAGTGTCGCAGTTTTAAAACGAGTTAGTTCGAAACTGTGACGCTTATTATGGATTGGAGCCTTGGAGGGAGCATGTGCCATCACGTGCGGGTCTTGTTACACGGAATCCATTACGTGCCAGCATGTCCTCTCATAATCGCATTCACTGATTCCCCTATATTTCTTATTTTCCCGTCTCTCTCTTCCAAGTGAATTCCTTTCTAAATTACTGTTACCAACAACAGGGCAGCTCCAGCGGGCGAACCAACAACAGACAATAGCTGAAAAGAGGGCAACTCCAACGGGCGAACCAACAACAGACAATAGCTGAGATGAGGGCAACTCTAACGGGCGAACCAAAACGGGCATGAAATGTGTCTCTTTTGGTTTGTTTGGGTGGCGTCGTGGACACCCTTGTCCGCCCCTTACCCGTTATCCGTTGGTGCACCAAACACGGCGACCTAATTCATTTTTTATTAACTTGGGATTTAAAATGACTCGTCCTCAGAGTCATCGATAGTGAGGACGACCGACGGTGACCACGGCCATAGTGGCGCAGGAACTGGTGGTCACGCCGTTGTTGCCACTAAAGAGGTCGCTTCTTCCAGAGTCGACGCCATCTCCTGCGCCGACGCCTCATCCTTCACTACCATGCCGTTCCCGTAAGCGTCCCGAACTCCACATCCGATGTGGAGCACCACCGTCAGACGCGGCCAGTGCCCAATCTCCTCCAACTCACACACCTCAATCTCTTGTCGGAGCTCCTCCTCCAGCGCCTCATCATTCACCACCTCCTATCGTGGCACCCTGGACTCGCCGCGCTCAGCACGTGGCGGCCTCGCAACAAAGTAGGAACGACGAGGAGCTGGCCTCGTGGTTCTGCTTACCGGCTTGCCGGGGAACCACTTTGCCGCCATTCTCCCTGGTGAGTGGAGTGTGGGCGGCTAGGGTTTGTGCCGGCGGTCGGGGAGTGGAGTAGGGTCGAAGGGATATCGACGGGTCCCCGCCCCGCGTGGGCTTTAAATAGAACCGTGGGCGGTGGGTGGGAGGCTGACGAGCGAGACTGGGGCATACGCACAGACTGTTCGCCTTTTGTCCGTGGGGACGCAAACTCAACCCAAACTTAGGCTAGATTTGTGTCCCCACGGACACCTTCGCGGACAAAATATGAATTATTTCGCCGCGTTGGGCCTTGCCCTCTGTCCGAGCGGACAAGAGTGAACACGTGCTTACGAAATACGTCCCCGCGTTAGATTTCTCCTAATCTTGTTTTCTTGCATGAAACTTCGCCCAATAAAATTGCACGGGCAACACAAACCTGCAAGCCCGCCTATACTACTACTAACAAATATGCCCGTCTGTTGCAACAAGAGAGTAAACAATGTGCCTATATACCTTGTTCCACGGATATGGTTGCACCACTCGTGACGGCCGCCGACCGAGCGGATCTGAGGGCCACCACCATGACATCAAGCTTGTGTTGCATACTTGCATGCAGCTACTCTTCGTGCCGCCAATGGCTGACTCCATCTTCCGCCTGTTTACGAAGCAAACATAGTCCTTGTTGCGTTTGTGGCGGTTTGCATGTAGCGGTCTTCGAACGACTGTCGATGAAGACGACAACGAAGTCAGCCTAGTCCTCTGATCAAGTTTGTGGCGGTTTGCATGTACACCTAGAAGTGGCAGTAGTTGATGAGTCGGAGAGCTGCGTGCGGGACCTTGTCTCTACATAACGAGGATGATGGGAAAGCGGCAACCGGCTTGCGACGGCGCCGATCGAGAGTTCAAAATTCGACGGGTAGCAAACATGGATGTGTATTGCAACAGAAGAGAAAAAAAATCAACTTGTTGTCGAAAAATGTCGATCCAACCTAAATTTTACCTCAAAATCGATCGATACTCGTAACCTATCCTCAGTTGCCCTTATGTATTATTCTATTTATATTTATTATTTTTCTATTTGATCTACTCTTTTAGTTTTTATTTAATTTACTATTCAGTACTCTGCGTTTAATTTTATTAGTATTATCATTAGTATAAAAATCCTCTTGTCCTCATATTTTTTTGGTTCCTATCCCGTACGATCCAAACACCATGTTCCCGATCTCCTCTATGTTGACTGTCCCCTTGCACCAATGCCACGACCTTCTTAATTTATACTACAATGCACCGATATAACCATTTAAAAGTAAATACATCAAGAAATTTCGAAGGGGAAAAAGAAGAAAATTCTGAGTACTTAGACCATTCACTATGTTAGGCAAAAGCGAATCAAAGGGGCCTATGGTTCGGTTCCATACATAATGGAGAACTGATGCATGGTGTCAGAATAAAAAAGCGACCCATTTATTTGGTTCGCTTCTTCTCTGGCACACACAAGCTGAGCGAGGGCATGTGAGCGTAAGGAGGCCTTCTTGTGAGGGAGAAGGGCAGGACATGCATCATAGAAAACGAGTTTTTTATTGTTTTGTAGGTCTCATTGTTGTATGCAAAGCGATGCTACACATAGCAGAAAGAACACAACGATTCCAAACTCTGATAATATTTTCTTTGAACCTATTCCACATAGTGGATGGTCTTACCAGTGCTTAATGTCAGCGTGCGGTTCACAAGAAGTAGAAAGAAAAAATGTTTTTCATCAGGAACAGTAGCTAAATCATATGCTACAGTACAGTTCCCACATACTTTTCTATTTCCCAGCTGCTAATTCCTGCCACTACTACTAATCTCCTTCGAAATACTGCACCACTTTTGATAACCGTCATTAGTCTAACCCATCTATTCTAGCACTACACCACATATGCTGCTTCCGATTCGATCTATTCCTTCTACAATGCATAAATCGATCTCATCTACTTGCTACTCCCTCCGTTCGGAAAAGGATGTCACAAAAATGAACTATCATTTTTGTGACATCCTTTTCCGAACGGAGGAAGTACTTGCTGCGCATGGTGAAATATCAGGGCCACCCCAAAAAATGTGCAACGGAAATTTCGTGAAGGAGAAAAGAGAAAGATCTCATCTACTTTCTCTTTTCTTTCTCTTGTTTTCTCTTGGGCTTTGATGTGCTGTTGGCCCCAGCGGTGGTCTCACAGTTGTATGGGTTGTTGCTATATTAATATAGCGGGGCACAAGCCTGTTTCAAGAAATTTCGTGAAGGAGACAGCATAACCACATTACAGTACACCGACGAACAAACGAAAATTTCTTTGAAGAAAAAGGCGAGAAATTCAGCTGAAAGCCTAGTCCAGATTCACAATTCAACCACCATCCAATGCACATGGATTTTTCCTCCAGAACCTCAAAACTTCCTAAGAAATACACAACAACTAAATTCCATATCTTAGGCGGAATTCCGGCGTAGTCGGCAGAACCACGAGACGACGGCAAGGTCGCACACGGGCAGAACAGAGAGATTGTACACTTCGGCAATGTCAAGCTGGTGTTCCGGTTGAGGTACTCTTGTACTCCATGTGTCAAAGGAGAGTTTTGTTTCCGAGTAGTTGATGTCGTACGGCCCTGTCGAGGGAGATGCGGCAGCACACAATGTGTCAGAGAAGAGTATGTTTCCTAATAGTTGACGCCGTACAGTCTCGTCGAGCATGATCACGCGAGGAGATGCCCACACGGATCAGGTGATGGCCAAATTTCCGACGAACCCACTTCACAGACGAAACAGAGAGACCACGTACATAGAGGCGGTGTTTTGACTCATATGAGTAGATACTCCACATGCAGAAAAAATATTTTTCTAAATGTCAAAAATTCCAAAAAAAATATATGGTGTACATGCGAACATTTAATGTTCACGCACCAAGTTTCGCGCAAAAAATACATTTTGTGCGGCTTGTGTAAAAAAACACATTGAGGTGTTACAAAACGATTTTTTGTGAGACATGTTTTTGTCTTTTTAACACAAGCCACAAAGAATGTCTTTTTTTGGTGAAATTTTGTGTGGGAACATCAAATGTCAGGATGTACACCCGAAAATTATTTCGATTTCTTTTGACATTTTAAAATGCAATTTTGGACAATAGGAGCATATGCTCCTATTATCTGATGTGGATTTCCCGTACATATATATATGCTTTGCACGGAAGTAACAGACCGACGACTACAATGTACCAAACCATGAAACATTTCTTGTTTTAATATTATATGTATATATGTATAGATGAATACTATATGGCCATGTGCGATGCAGAGGCCAGGGCTCCATTCCCCTTTACAAAGAAAAAGTTGTTTAGCCAAGATCATCTTCGTACTCGATTTAAAAGGTAGTGCTTCCGGCCTTAGTTGGTTTTTGCGCTGTCTACGGTCTCACAAGATCGGTTGTATCTCAGGTCCTCTCTCCCTCTCGCTCTCTCCTAAAACCTCAAATCAATGATGGCACTCATGGCTGGCATTTGAACAAAGACAAGAGCAGCCATTCTGGCTTGAAAATTGTGTTTGAAAGATTGTGTCAACAAATAATTTAGGCTGATCATGTATAGGTGGTATATGTATCCATGTGCATAAGCAGGGTGTGTATGCCAAGGACCATCACTGGCATCTCTAGTATGTGATATTCATCAGTATGTTGGTTTTAATTTATACTCTAGAAGTATCTATTAATCTAGTTAGCTGAGTATTACGAGAAAACACTACTAAGATAATTGTTATACCATATGTTTTAGATAGTCTACCGATGTAGTAATTAGGGATATTGAATATACATGATCACATGTAAAAAAGTATCCATATACACTAAAAACTAATTCAATGAGGCGTGCAGTTTTATCTTTTTGCATTAATTTATAATCTTTTCTAAGAGAAGAAAGCTAATTTAATTTTTATTACAGTTATGTTTAAAAATGTTGTTTAAATGACATACATTGCAAATGCATAACGAATTACACTACATTTAATCTGTAGCAACATGGTTAGTTATAATAACAAAGATACAATTGTTAGAAGGATATGATAAAATAAGCTTTAAACAAATATAAATGTTTGGTATAAATTTACATCTCATCTAGTGATATTGCTATCTAGATAACATAATAGAACAATCCCTCTAATTAGAAAGCATGTTATTAACAAGGGACAACATAAAAATTAAAGGTACACTTATTTTCTCATAAGTGTGAATCATTTTTTGTTTGCAAAATATGTAATGTGGCTTTGTGAAAATACAATTTTGTGGAATGTTTAAGTTCTGCTTCAAGGATGTTGAGATCATTGGGCACATGATTACCAAGAGGACGAAAAAGCAGATAGGCCGTAAGATCTCTGAAATTGTACATGTGAAACATAAGCTTGTGGTGATTATACTTATTTGATTATTTTCTGTGTAGCAAGATGCGTAGCTTATGCATACAACTGCTTTGGAAATAAAGAAACAATTAAATAAATTGCTAAAGAAAAAGATCCTGAGTTGATCCCTGAATTGGATCATATTAATTTGTGGTTGAACCTTGAAAGAAAATTCCCAGATCACCCAATCATTAGAATGACTGGATCACACGTAATTATGCACATGGGATTGATTCTTAAACAGAAAGTCATCAAGACAATGGTAAGTTTGTGGGATTCACTTCTAGTTTTACTTTTTGCAAATTTATAGTAACACCTTCTATATGATGTAGGATGGAAAAAATATTATAAAACTTCAGATGTATCAACGATCAAGAGCAACAATTAGCAAGCCATGTTTAATGCACTTTCCAATGGTGAGCCACCGGTAGGCTGTATTTACATTGGAAAAAGGCTTCGTAAGCTCAAGTGGTGTCAGATCTATAGACCTCCATCATCTGAGAGATGTCGCCAAAAGAACATGACAGTAATTGGTCATGTTGTTGTGTTCATTGGAGGAGGGATAACAAAAAGAAGAATCCTTTTCTATTTTCTAAACTCGTGGAATAATCAAATTCTATTATCATCCTTTTCGAAAGTGATGATGAGCAGGTAAGATAAACACCTGCTGTGTACTATACTGCTATGCAGTATGCCTTTACTAGTCAATTTTGATTTAGGATATTGGGATTACTGATTGTTGCAACGTAAAATTAATTATTGTTAGATCTAATTTGAGGATCTAGGGCGATATTGCTTTCTGGTTGAGTAATTTGGGGCAACTCTACTGGTACACAACCTCTGGGAGGTTAGCGTGTTTGAAGCAACTTCTAAGCTGTTCTAAGTAAACTGTTGTGCTTTCGATGTTGGTACCGAAATCTGGAAGTTGCTTTCTATTTGCCTACTCGTATTGCTGAGTATGCATTTCAAGTGTTTTGAGATATAGAATATTGACACAAGTGTCTCTAAAGTGAACATTTTGCGCATGATAGTATAATCATTATGGTCCAACCCTATTTGATAGTATATCATTATTCATGGTATGCCTGTGCAACAGACATGTGTACCTGAAATCTAAACACATCATCCCACAATGCATCAGAATATATATTGTTACATGTGCGAGTGTGTGTGATGCACGTGTATATTTAGACTGTTCCCAATCCAGTATGATACTATATGGAGTATGAAACAAAATGCATCTTGCTATCACATATTACCTCTGATCCATAAGCAGTGTGGCAGTTTTGAACTAATTCCAGTTCAAATCTGCGACACTTATTTTGGATCAACTGCTTTCTACATCTCAGGTGTTGTCATCATGATGATATGGAATTTAGATGTTGTGTATTTTCATAGGAATTGTTCGGGTGGACGCAATTCCGGCGTAGTCAAGAAAACGGCAAGATGACGGCAAGGTCGCACACGGGTGGAACAGACAGATTGTACACTTCAGCAATGTCAGGCTGGTGTTCCGGTTGAGCTACTCGTACTCCATGTGTCAGAGGAGAGTTTTTACGAGTAGTTGATGCCGTACGGCCTTGTCGAGCGAGATGCATCACACGATGTGTGAGAGAAGAGTATGTTTTTTGAGTAGTTGACGTTGTAGAAGACAAGAGTACTCGAGTATGCATCACACGATGTGTGAGAGAATATCGGTTCTATCTCATGGTCCTTCTCCCCTAGAACCTCAAATCGATGATGTGACTCATGGCGTGCATTTGAGCAAAGACAAGAGCAGCCATTCTAGCTTGAACAATGTGTTTGCAAGATTGTGTCAAAAATAGTTTACGACTGATCATGTATAGGTGCATATGTATCGTAAGCGGGGTATCTATGACAAGAACCCTCACCCGCATTTCCCTCACCGGTATTTCCAGTATGTGATATTTACCAGTATGTTCGTTTCACTTAATACTCTAGACGTATCTATTAATCTGGTTAGCTAATTATACACTAGAAATCACTACTTAGATATTTGTTATACCATATGTTTCAGATATGTTTACTGATGTAATTAGCGATATTGAAATATAAATTACCACATGCACAAAAATATATATACATAGAAAATTACTTAATGGGGCGTGCAATTTGATTTTTTCGCATTAATGTATAATATTTTGTAAGAGAAGAAAGCTAACGTAATTTTGTTACAAATTTGTTTAACTTTTTATGTAAATGACATACATCACAAATGTAAAATGAATTAGACTACATCTAATGTGTAGCGACATATATAGTTTCATGGTTAGTTATAAAAAAATACAATTCTTAGAAGTGTATGATAAAATGAGCTTTAAAAAAATATAAAAGTTTGCCATAAATATCCATCTCATATAGTGATATCGCTGAATAACAATATGCCGCATATGCCCGCATAATGTAATGGGACGACAGGTTGTAGTCCCCCATCATGCTGCATATGCCCGCATAAATTAAGTAGGTTTATGCGGGCATTCTACTAAACAACATGCCTTTGTAGGGGCAGCTACGTATGTCTGCATTGCTCCCGGCCCGAGGAAAGTATGCTGATGCACACCACGCTAACTTGCAGGAAAAAATTGCTCCACAAAAAAAAATATGCATCTTGCTTTTAGCATCCTATAGCTAGTTCCCATATAGGAAACATCAGATCAATCATTTTAGCTCTACTACTTCATTACAACACAACATTAACATTTATTTGCAACCAAATATATTGATAAATATTACTGGTAATCAATCATTTAATATCTTTGTTTAGTCCTTGGTTTTTGGCTAATTTTTTTTAATAATACATTTTTTTAATTAATTTCGGGAAATATTACGTGAATCTGAAGATTTGCAGAAATAATACAGCCTCGGCTTGGGCTAAGCCGATAGGCCCCTATCGGCCTCCTCTGGGCCGATTAATTCCTGTCGGCCAGGGCGAAGCCGACCAGGTGCCTGCGGCCGACAGGCCTGTCGGGTCACGAGTGGACCTAATCGGCCGCGCCCAAGCCGATAAGCTTTTCGGCCTGGCCGAGGCCGATTAGTCGCAGGATAAGGCAACCGACGGGTTTCTTCTTCCTCCTCGCGTCCTTCTCTGTTTCTTCTTCCAACCCGAGCAGCCATGGCGATTTCTTCCCTCCCCCGGTGATTTATCCATCCAGCCATCAAATCTTAAGCCTATAGGTGTTAGAGAGTTAGGGCAACTCCGATCTACAGATGGGTTAGGTTGTGGGGGTGATTTGATGGTGCTTTTTTTTTGGAGCAATGGCGGAGATGCGGTGGAGGTTGGTGTAGGCCGAGCAAGAGGGGGTGGTGGTGGTTCTGCTGCTCCGGTTGTGGTGGTCGTGGTGCTGCTCCTCCATTGAATCAAGGCACGCTTCAAGGGTATGCGATTTTTGGCTAATTAGGGTTTAGATTAGTTAGGTTTGCATTATTGTTAAGTTAGTCGAGTGATATTGATATTGCGAAGTATCCGGTATAAATTACTAGGTATTTGTCACGGTAGTAATAATTAAGTATGTAGTTGTTCCGGTTATAATGATTATTTCGTGGTACATTTTTAGGTTGCCGAGATGAGTAATTTACTGAAGTGTCTGTTTTACTACGGTCCTGGTACTGTTGAAATAACTGAGTTGGGAGCTGATCTGGGTCAGTTTCGATGGTCAGAGTTGGAACTGAACTCCCCACAAACATGGTACATAAGTCAGCTGAAAGATTGGTTGGCAGGATGTTTAGGGCTTAATCCTGAAACAGACACCGTCGGTGTGCATGCATTGTGGACGAAGTCAAGGTCACCGTTGTTTTTCTATTTGAGGCCGATAGATCGGACCTCTCAGTTGGTGCGCTAGCTGCAAGGTTGCGAAAGCAGGGGAACTACCCCTGTCGCCTTACTGATACCTGTCGCGAAGGAGGTTAACCCTCCTGAAGGTGAGGGTGGGCACGATCCTGGCCAGAGCAGCCAGGAGATGCATTTATCTGGACATGATGATAGTCAGGAAGATGTTGGAGGTGGTGGTTACGATTTAGGGCAGAACAGTCAGGCAGAAGTAGGAGGTGACGATGGTGTTGAGGCAGATGCAGACGAGCCATATGGGCATATGCAGACGCATATGTAAGAGGAAGATACAGATGGTGATAGTGGTTATGCCGATGATTCCGACGAGTCGGATGACGAACAGGTGGTGCCTAATCCTGCGGCATGGAGTCATGACTTCTCTTCGTCAATGACTGTGAACGATGGTCATGATTCTGCCTGGCAGTACCACCAGAACCAGATTGCCGTGGGTGCTCTATATCCTGACAAGCAACATTTGCAAGACACAATCATTAAGTGGGCAATGTCGACGTGGAGGCAATTCAGAACCAAGGTTTCAAGTAAAAAATATCTGACAGTGGAATTAGCGGCTACTTACCGAGCTATGTGCAATGGGTGCCATCTTGTGTCGCCTACGTCAGCGCTACTTGGATGCCCTATGTTGTTGCAGCTTTGGTCGTGGGAGAGGTTCCCTATTGGATGACCAGACGTACTTGCTGAGGAGGCTTACCCTGTGGGTGCGTTGTTAGAAGTTGATCACATAGACATGCCTACTTTCGGTTATCTCTGGACACATCGCAGGATATGTCTAATCTAATAATTTAACACAATTGTTACATTATACTTTGGCTTGCACTAACTTTTGGTTTGTGCAGAGACGCTTTGCTCACGATCAGGTGAAGAATTGCTACCCGCATTCAACGAGCAGTTCGACGTTTTGAGCGCGGGTGCGGTAATCTGGGAGCCGTACACAGACGATGCAATGGAGGCCAAATACCCCGGTGGTATCTCTAACCTCTGCACTAGAGATCGCGCATACTGGATGACAAAATAAAAGATTATCTTCGATGTCTATGTGGAGGAGATGTCCCAGCAGAGGGTTATGAGGCAATTCGGTCGACGACAGCTGGCACTTCCTCCGCCGACAGACTATCTCGTCCCACCCATCGCCCACAGGTATGTCTATTTACGCAATGTTTTAATTTTTTCCACGTGTAAGTGTTACTAAATTGTCGAACACTCAACACAACTGTAGGTACACAAGAAAGGGCACTAACAGGACCGCGCTTCAGTGGCTGCGGAGGGTTCAGCCTTACGTTGCAGAGTGGGACACTGCGACGACACGAGTCTGGCAGGAGGATCTCGGGTTTGATCTTGAACTATTCAATTCCTATTTAAATGTTTACATGGTCTCGACACGACTACGCATCATGCATCACGAGCACCCCGAGGAGACACCACCTCCCGCTACGTGGGATATGTATCCGAGTCAGTCTTCTTCAGGCTCTAGACAGTACGCGGTAAGAGAATAGTTGTTACAAACTTTGCAATATTTATTTAGAACTTCCTGACGACCGTGCAAATTACAGGCCGAATTGACATACCAGATTCAGACGGATGTGTCAGCGTACGGACGTTCGCTTTCGTCCGACCCTCTATTGGACCGCCCGCAGCATCAGTCGTGGGTGCGGCGCTTAGAGGACAGGCTGCGAGGTATCTACGAGGCTATCACATGCACACGTACGTCGGCCGTCGATCACCGCCAAGCATCACAGCGCCCACTGCGTCATTCCACGCAGCAGCAGCCGCAGCCGGCGCCCCAGTAGGACCAGCAGCACCCGCGTCCTCGTCTGACACCGCAGCCGTCGCCCATGCCACCCTCTCCTGACCACGCTGGAGGCTCGTCCTGGTGGCAGCAGAGTCCCACGACGGGCTACGTGCTTCGTCCACCACCCCAGCCACAGGGTAAGTATCTTGTTATCTTTTATTTCACATATCAATTGGCTACGACAACATACTTACATGTTTTTCAATGTTATATTGCATGCAGGATCCTACGGATATCATCCGTCTATGTCCGGTCAGCAGTCGTCTGGATCCGCGTGGGGGAGTGATCAGGAAGGTGGGGACACTCAGGAGGCATACACACAGCTGGTCAATTGGATGGGTATGTACAACACTCCTCCACCCTACTGAAGGAGATATGCCCTAGAGGCAATTAATAAAGTGATTTTATTTGTCATATCTCAATTGTTCATAATAAGTTTTATACCGTGCTATAACTGTATTAAGCGGAAACATTAATACACGTGTGGTATGTAAACAACCAGGTCCCTATTAGCCTCTATTTAATTAGTTCGTTGGGTAACAGATGATCAAGGTTTCCTGATCATGGACAATTACGTCGGTTGACAACGGAGTCATATCATTGGGTGAATGATTTGATGGACATACCCAAAATATAGAAACGTAGTGTTCATAACTTTGACCGTGAGATCATATCAAATCTCTGCTTCTGGAAGGTGCGGCTGATCGCATCAAACGGCATGTCTTATATAGCGTGACAATAAAGGTGACACTTTCGGGTATCGGAAGGAAGCAGTAGAAGCGAGTGATCAAGAGCGAGAATTGCCAATCCACATAGCAGGCTAGATACTCTGGGTCCACTCGGTGAGATTACATCAATGAGCTTGCAAGCATGTGACTAGGTCACAGGGATGTAATATCACAGACGAGTAAAGATAGATTTGTCAATGACGAGGTCATGCTCGGTAAACGTGATACCGGAGAACGACGCTCGGACAATCTAAGTATCGCTAGGCAAGAGGATGGAACTGGACGTCTAAAGGTTCAAACGATAGAAAGACATTCGTGGACGCACAGGGGCTATCATGGGTATCCAGATCCCGCTGATTGTCATTGAACGGAGAACATGTCTCGATCATGTCTGGAGTGATCCCGAACCGTGGGGTAACACACGTAAGTGTGGGTGACGATTAGATCGGATTTAAGAGAGAAAAGAAACCGGAGACTCCGGAAGTGTTCCGAACATGTCCGATGGAGATCGGAGGGCAACGAAATATGTTTCGGAGCTCGAAAGAATTAAATAATATGTATTTAATATTAATTAGTGTAATTAATGATTAAATATATTTTTTATTTAATTAATTTCGAATTTAATAAGGCATTAAACCTAAATGGGCCTTAGAGGCCCATTAGGGAAAAACACCAAAACGAAAAAAAGGGAGGGGCAGGCCGGCCGGCCTAGGTGGGCCACATGGGCCCACCTAGGGCCGGCGCACCACCATGGTGCGGCTGGCCATGTGGGAATAGTCCGCCAGCAAAGATGGCTGCCCTCCCTCCCCTTTATATAGTGGTGCCCCTTTGCCTGGAAATTCACCCCATCTCCTTCTTCTTCTCTCCTACCTTGAGCGTGGTTCCGTTTCTGGAGCAGCGTACGAGGAGGGAAGTCTCTCTACTATACGCACACCGCCGTGCTGCTAGATCCAATCTTCCGCTTCCGCTGCTCTGCTGGATCTGGAGCCCGGAGGTCGTCATCCACACCGTACGTGTGTGGAACCGCGAGGCACCATTGTTTGGTGCTGGGGCTGTCTTCTTCCACTACACGACCCTGAGGTCGGCGTCGTCGTCTCCACCGACAACGTTTGTGCGGGAACGTAATCCCGCTTCCGGTCTACAAGGGTATGTATTCTGATCTCCTCCGTATTAGTATATCTGCATAGTATAGATCTTGGCTAGTTTAAGGTTATCGTCGGTAGGAATTTTTTTGTTTTCTGTCTACGATCCCCTTCAGTGGTATCAGAGCAGGTCTATGCGTAGATATATCTGTACGGTTAGAACACATGTTGAATGTGGGCATCGATTCTACATTTGTTACCCTCTCGCGTGTACTTGTTCATATCGCGGCATTGTTCGATGAAGCGGCCCGGACCGACTTTACGCGTACTCTTACGCGAGACTGGTTCCACACTTGACATGCGGCTTGTACCATATGTGGCTGGCGGGTGTCTGTCTCCTACAATAGTTGATATAGCATTTGCAATGGAGGGCCCCGAAAGGGGTGTAATAGAGACAATTGTCTTATCGCTGTTGTGGTTGTATTCGTAGGTAAGAAACGGTTCTTGTGCGAAAGCCCTAGCAGCCACGTAAAATATGCAAAAGATAAAGTAGAAAGCATCTAACTTTATTTTGCAGGGGCAATGTGATATGGTCACAGTAGGTTTATTAAATTGTTTATAAACTGTCGGCGCGAAGGAGACCATCGGCGCGGAGGAGACCATATCATGTCGCATTACATTTCATTTTAGATGTTATGTAGATTGTGTGCATCTTATATTGTGTATGTATATATATGTCTATATATTAGTTACACGGCGGTAGTAATATAAGATGATCCCTCCCAAAATTCCGATAATAGTGTTCTCCCTCTGTCGTGCACCACCAATAAAGTTCTACGTTACGGGGTACGCCGCATTGCGGTTACACTCGTCTCTTCGTTCGCATACAGTGGGTGTAAGCCACGTTGCACGCGCAAATACGTCAGAGGGTGTTATGGCGAGCCTAGCATGTACAGACATGGCCTCGGAACACAAGTACCGAAAGGTTAAGCACGAGTCACATGCGGTGATGTGATCGATATACGATGTCTACCTTTGAAGTTATGCTATCTGCCTGATCGATGGGGGTAGTGTAATGAATGGGGTTGTGTAATCACTAAGACGATGCGAGGGATACTCGTCTTGAGTGGGAGTTCTAGTAATTTTATTTTAAAAACTTGAACCCATATTTTATTATGAACAAAGTCTTTATGTTTTGCAAAACCTTTGTAGATGATAACCTCTTCTATAGCCAATTTAGGCTTAGGCAAATTCCTGCGTTTTGAGAAACTTAAAAAGAGTTGGGGTCCAAACTTCATATTTTTATACCGTAGCTTGAGGATACTCCCTGTTCCAAACCTTTTAGCTCTAGATGATACAAAACCCGCTAGGAGATAAAACCGGAGATTCCGCTGACAAAAGGATAATTCGGATTGTCAAAAGTTTGTGCGGATAATTTCATTATAGTCCAGTGAATGCTATGATCTCTGCCGTTGAGAATGAACTGTGGGTGCGTGTTGACAGATCGCAATTGGTCGCTGAGATTGATCTGTATGCATCGTAAATCAGGTTCCTTTCTCAACTAAGATGGAAGAGAACACTCGCATTAAAGAGCATGTGGCAGTCATACCAGATGACATTGGTCATACTAGATGACATTGGTCATATTTGATGACATTGAGACGCCTCGCTCAACTCGATCACTGGATGACAGACAACGTTGCCAGGTGCAAATGGTTTGTCATAGACTATGTCATGAAAGGGGAATCATTCACCTTCATGAATTCTTGATTGCATTGCAGAATCTAGAAGATGAAACAGATCGCGAAAGTCATCAATGATGATGATATATATATGATATACGCATTATAAATGTTTGACCTAAACAAAGTACTCACTGCAGTGACCAAGTTGTGATACTAGTCATGTTTTATGAAAACAAGATTTTCTGCTTGAGTAGCTTGGAAGTATGAGAAGACAATGTGTGTTGATGATGGCAGGCAACATGTTGTGATGGCCATAGACACTCTCTCTCGACATCCACCATTTGGATTAATTTGGATTTGAACAAATATTCCTTTTGATCGCTTGTTAGCATGATCATTATAAGTGTGTCTCCCTCTTGCGAGACAATCATTCATATCTGTTAGTGAAAATCGTTGTCCTACATTTATGAGCGATATCTTTAATGATCATACACCGATCGTGAATGGAATGTTCATATGTGGATCTAGATGGTAGTAGTTCATACATTTATAATATTAATGCCAAAGGATACAAATTTAGTAATGACACCACATTCATGTGGCACTCACGTTTTGAGTCATGTCAAAGTTATAAGCATAAAGAAGCTCCATTCTGATGGATCTACGAGTCTTTAGATTTTGATCTTATGACACTTGCAAGATAACCAAGACACCGTTTTCTGGAAACGGGCGTGTAACTTATTGAATATCATACATAATTGATGTGTGTGGATCAATGAAGTATTTCAACGTGTAGTGGAAATCATTATTTAGTAAACTTTACCAATGATTGATTTAAGTAGATGTATGGGCATCCACTTAATGAAATGCTGGTCTGAAAAGTTTGATGAATTCAAATAAGTTCAGAAGTAAAGTAGGAAAATAAACTTAACAAGATAATCAATTTCCTACGATACAGATCGAGGAAACAAGGATTTGAGTTATGAGTTTGGCATGTCATTGAAAGACTTGTGAAAAGAGTTTCACAAATTACGCCGTATGGAACACCACAATGTTATGGTGTGTTAGGACGTCGTAATCACACGATATTGGATTTGTGTGATCAATAAAATCTCTTATCGAATTATTGTGATCATTAGAGTCGTATGGTAGGAACAAAACATTCACTTTAGATAATAGGGAAACCATCTAAATCCATGGAGGCAATACCATATGAGTTATGGCATGGCTTTTTAGCCTAGATTGTCGTTTCGGTATTTTAGTGTTTTGATACGATCAAACCTAAAATGGATAAATCTTTGTAGTGTACCTAAAGAATTAATTGGGTACGTGTCTCACGACAAAAAGGTAAAATTGTTGCCGGAATATACCTTACTCAAAAATAGGTTCTTGTCTGAAGATATAAGTGAGAAAGAAAGTAGAGCAAGACGGAGTTAATGAACTTCCTCTCCAGACATCAGAGTGACGCAACGGAAACTGTTCGGTACCGGAAACTGTTCCGATATCATCCTCCACAGATGAAAGAAAGCTAATGATAATGATCATGATGCTCTAAGCTCATACTAAGACCGTAGGCATACGAGAATAGTTTCCGCACTATGTGCTACGACTATCTTGTTATGAAACGTCATGTTGATGGAACATGAAAATACCTACGAACTACAAGAAGCGATGGTGGACCTAAGTCCGAGAAATGGCTATGAGCCATATATATAATACGTACTTGGGTAGAGGAAATGGAATTTTATGAGAAAATAGACGCTGACGAAAAGGCAACCGTCTATAAGGATCGATTTGTCATAAAACAGTTTTGACTAATTCAAAAGTTGACCGCAACGAGATTTTGTCTCAAGTGGCGATGCCTAAGTCTGTTTAGGATTGTTCTAGCAATTGTTTCAATTGAGAAATTGATAGTTGGATAAAGAAACCATGTTCCCTAATGGCAACTTACGGAAGAGTTGTAATCGGTACAACGAGTAGGTTTGGTTGATCCTAAGGATGCTAGACACGTATGCAAACTTCAGTTGTCCATTCATGGGCTGAAGCAAGCATATCGGAGCTGGAATTTTCACTTTGATAATGTGATCAAAGGATTTTGGAGTCGTCCAAAATAATTGAAGAAACCTGCATTTATAAAGAAGTGAGAGGGAGCTGAGTTGCTTTTCTTGATCTTATATGTGAATGGCATATTTGAGTGGGAGCTAAAAGGAAATTCCCTTGTCTTATATGCGAAGGCATATTTGAGTGGGAGCTAGGTGTCATTCCAAACTTTATATGTAATGACATATAGAGAATGATACAGATCCTCTAGTAAAGTATGAATGATTATTTAAGTGATTAAATTTTCTGTGAATGAAGTTTAGAGTGTTAGGCTTTAGATCTGTAATTTGTATAGATCAAGAGGGCTTAATAACATTAGGTCAGGAATATTTTTCTAGGTCAAGATTCTGAAATGTTTCAGAATAGAACAAGCGAAGAAAAAGGTTCTTGGTTGTATGACTAGATAAAATATTAAGTTTCAGTGATAGTTATTGAAAGAACTGGATGTCCGACATCCTCTATGCCTCAGACATAGATTCTATCATACTGAAAACTCGACTTGGTGTGACCCAAGTTCTTGGTTGAAGAACGGGTTCTAGAGTGATCCCTGGATGGATCAATGAACAAATGTTAAGTATTTCCTTCAGTGTCTACAGAGAACTGAAGATATGTTTCTTGTATGGGTGAGAGTGAAGAGACAACTTGCCGTAAAAGGGTTACGATGATGCAAGTTATGACATTGACCCATACGGCTAGAAATCTCATACAGGAGAAGTCCTTTGTTTTGAAGAAAGGGTTAGATTGCGAAGTTGCATATGAATGCACTATCGTAGAAGGGTTAGCTTGCGAAATTGCATATGAATGCACTGTCGCATAATCTACATAGGTATAGGAATATATGGCTATTTTGGAAATAGCAAGTGTGATTGGACTGAGCAGTTTTCCCGAGCATGCCTGGTTTCCCTTAATAGATCTCTTAGACTTTTAAGCTCATGCTGCGCGAAATTTTGAGTCTCACTCCATCGACAAAGCATATATTTCACCATTATCATAAGATACAGGATGATGTCAAACTAGGTGACATAGAAATGTTGCAAAGCACATACAGATCTCAATGTGAGAGATTTGTTGACTTGCTTCCTCTTCCACGAGACAAGCATGCACCAATATTGCTATAGGTGTTAAGCTTTTACCAAGTTGTAAACTAGATTAAATTGTACTCTAGTGCAAGTGGGAGACTGAAGAGATATGCCCTAGAGGCAATTAATAAAGTGATTTTATTTGTCATATCTCAATTGTTCATAATAAGTTTTATACCGTGCTATAACTGTATTAAGCGGAAACATTAATACACGTGTGGTATGTAAACAACCAGGTCCCTAGTAGCCTCTATTTAACTAGTTCGTTGGGTAACAGATGATCAAGGTTTCCTGATCATGGACAATTACGTCGGTTGACAACGGAGTCATATCATTGGGTGAATGATTTGATGGACATACCCAAAATATAAAACGTAGTGTTCATACCTTCGACCGTGAGATCATATCAAATCTCTGCTTCTGGAAGGTGCGGCTGATCGCATCAAACGGCATGTCTTATATAGCGTGACAATAAAGGTGACACTTTCGGGTATCAGAAGGAAGCAGTAGAAGCGAGTGATCAAGAGCGGGAATTGCCAATCCACATAGCAGGATAGATACTCTGGGCCCACTCGGTGAGATTACATCAATGAGCTTGCAAGCATGTGACTAGGTCACGGGATGTAATATCACATACGAGTAAAGATAGATTTGTCGATGACGAGGTCATGCTCGGTAAACGTGATACCGGAGAACGACGTTCGGACAATCTAAGTATCGCTAGGCAGAGGATGGAACTGGAATTCTAAAGGTTCAAACGATAGAAAGACATTCGTGGACGCACAGGGGCTATCATGGGTATCCAGATCCCGCTGTTAGTCATTGATCAGAGAACGTGTCTCGATCATGTCTGGAGTGATCCCGAAGGGGGTAACACACTTAAGGGTGGGTGACGATTAGATTGGATTTAAGAGAGAAAAGAAACCAGAGACTCCGGAAGTGTTCCGGACATGTCCGATGGAGATCGGAGGGCAACGAAATATGTTTCGGAGCTCGAAAGAATTAAATAATATGTATTTAATATTAATTAGTGTAATTAATGATTAAATATATTTTTATTTAATTAATTTCAAATTTAATAAGGCATTAAACCTAAATGGGCATTAGAGGCCTATTAGGGAAAAACACCAAAAGGGAAAAAAAAAGGGAGGGGCGGCGGCCGGCCGGCCTAGGTGGGCCACATGGGGCCCACCTAGGGCCGGCGCACCACCATGGTGCGGCTGGCCATGTGGGAATAGTCCCACATGGCCAGGCCAGCAAAGATGGCTGCCCTCCCTCCCCTTTATATAGTGGTGCCCCTTTGCCTGGAAATTCACCCCATCTCTTTCTTCTTCTCTCCTACCTTGAGCGTGGTTCCGTTTCTGGAGCTGCGTACGAGGAGGGAACTCTCTACTATATGCACACCGCCGTGCTGCTAGATCCAATCTTCCGCTTCCGCTGCTCTGCTGGATCTGGAGCCCGGAGGTCGTCATCCACACCGTACGTGTGTGGAACCGCGAGGCACCATTGTTTGGTGCTGGAGGCTGTCTTCGTCCACTACACGACCCTGAGGTCGGCGCCGTCGTCTCCACCGACAACGTTTGTACGGGAACGTAATCCCGCTTCCGGTCTACAAGGGTATGTATTCTGATCTCCTCCGTATTAGTATATCTGCATAGTATAGATCTTGGCTAGTTTAAGGTTATCGTCGGTAGGAATTTTTTTGTTTTCTGTCTACGATCCCTTCAGTGGTATCAGAGCCGGTCTATGCGTAGATATATCTGTACGGTTAGAACACATGTTGAATGTGGGCATCGATTAGATCTTGGCTAGTTTATGGTTATCGTCGGTAGGAAATTTTTTGTTTTCTGTCGACGATCCCCTTCAGCCCTACACAGGAGACACTGTATGATGATGACGGGTCCCTGATTCCGGCACGTGACGTTCGGCCACCGCACAGGTTAGGGTGGATGACGCCTAACCCACCACCTCCGCGTCGTGGCAGACGTCGTGGCTGACACTTCACTCTATGAGTTGAGACTTATCTATCTATGTACCAGACTTTATATCTACGTTGAGACTTGTCTATCTATCTATGTACCAGACTTAGTTATATCTATGTTCAGACTTTTCTATTTATCTATGTACTAGACTTATTTATAGCTTTGTTGCTACTAATCTGTTTCGTTTAAGGTTGATGATGGGTGACTACTATTCGCAATGATATTAAACAAACCTTGCAAATTACATTGACAACATAAATTTAAGATACAATGCAAATCAACATACATCGGTACTACCAACACTACACAAAGTCATCTCCCGTCGATGCAGCCTCCCGCGTCAGCCGAAGCAGCTCCCTTGCCTTTCGACGACGCAACACCATTCCCCTTCGACGACGCATCACCCTTGCCCTTCGACGATGCTTCACCCTTGGCCTTCGCCTTTGCAAATCTCTTGCTCGCTTCACTTGGCATGAAAAGATAGTCTTCATCCTCGCTCTCCTCGGCCCATGAGTAAGGATTGCTTTCAGCCCACCTCAGATGTGCTTCAGTCTTATATGTTGGCTTCTTCTTCTCCCACCTAGCCTGCAACCTGAGAAGTTCTTCCCGTACTTCCTTCCAGGTTCTACATGGCCACCCATGCTTACGTAGCTGAACTGCAAGCTCAAGGAGATGAGGTGGATGGCTAATAAGTTCCTCCCATGGCACTAACTTATTGTCTACCTTGAAGTCGGACGCAAGCCACAAAAGGCGCTCGGACATATGACGATGGAAACTATGATCGAAATGATATCCCGACATGGTTGAGTGAATTGACTCGAATGCTCAGTGAGGAGGAGCTTTTATAGGACGAGATGAGAGGATTTGGCGGGAGAAACACGCGGGAACAACGATGGCGGGAAAAAAGAGCGGGAGCGGCGGTGGCGGTAGAAAAAAGGGCGGGAAGCGACGATGGCGGGAAAAAAAGGGCGGGAGGGACGGTGGCGGGAGAAATAAGGACGGGAAGCGACTGTGGCGGGAGAAAATAGGGTGGTAGCGAAAGTGGCGCGAAAGAAATGGCAGGACTGTGCGGTGGCGGGAGAGAAAATGGTGAAAAATAAGGTTTTAGCAAAAAAAAAAACATGCAGCAGTCGGCCCAGCAGCAGCCGACTGGGCTTGGTCGGCTTTGCCACGAACGAGCATGTCCAGTCGGCCCAGTGGAAGCCGACAGGATCCAGTCGGCTTAGGCGAGGCCGACAGGGTCCTATTCCGCATGCAGCTGTCGGCCGACAGCCTAATCGGCCCAGGCGAGGCCGATAGGCCCTTATCGGCTTAGCCCAAGCCGAGGCTGTATTATTTCTGCAAATTTTCAGATTCGCGTAATATTTCCCGAAATTAATTAAAAAATGTATTATTAAAAAAAAAAACTGGTTTTTGCTGCTTTAGCTTAACGGGAAACAAACTGTTCTTGGACTTGGCCATTTTTCTTCGAAATCTTCCTAAGATCAGATTGGGATCCTTGTTTCCGAATACGAAGTTGCTTCTTCAACTCAACGGTAGAGCACACCAGGCTGCTCCTATCTTTACTACTCCTCCGATCCGAAAAGATTGACGCAAGTCTGTACACCATTTTGCACTAAACCAGCTATCTTTCCGTGACCCTTAATACGGACCGAAGGTAGTATATTAAAGCTCACTTGGTAGTGTCCGTGTTCCGTGGTACGTCGTACCTCTACCATCCCGCTCCCCTCCTTATCCCGCTTGCCATCCCCGCAAAACCAGCCCAAAAAAAAGAATGGATAAGCAGCCACGAACGGCGACCCACTATGCAGTATGCACTACTCCAACTGCCCGAAGCAAAAGAAAGTGCGCACGCCCTGGGAAATTCTCTACGCTCCGCGGGACTACCTTCACGCACCGGCCTCCACCGGCGTCATTGTCGCCACCAGCGTAGCGAGCGCACGCTACTCCCTCCCGTCTCTACTTTAACCTCCACCACGGCGACGGCCGCGCGAGGTGATGGTTCTCGGCTTCTCGCAATCGTGATGCCGCCTCAGCGCTTCTGCCGGTCTGCCCTTGTCTCCGCCGACCGCGAGGTGAACCAAAATCTGATGGCGAAAAAAAAAGGTGAACCAAAATCAGTTACCCAAAAAGATCGCGTTCTTCAGCCTGTGAAACACACACTATGTTCTAATGGCAGAAAGACTTGATCGAGTCGGCGGTGCGTGCTGGCGGAGAAGGCGGCGCGCGCATTCGCGCAGGAGAACGGCATCAGCCTGGTCATCGTGTGCCCCGTCGTCATGGTTTGCACGACGCCAACGACGAAAGTCCAGACCAGCGTCCCTCGTTCTCTCCTTCCTATCCGGACTCCGGTGAGCACTGAATAAAGCATCTGAATTCTTTGTTCATCGTGTTATTTTGTACTATCTCTTTGTACGTTGTCTGCTCAAGTGTGATGGTTTCAGGCGACATGGCAATTGTCGAGACGCTGAAACACAGGGCGTCCATCATGTTGGTCCACGTCGACGACCTATGCCAAAGTGTTCGCCGTTGAGAATGAGTACTCATCTGACAGCCCAACAGCCTACTTACTGGTTGAGGCAATCAGCAATGGCAACTAACAGAGATTGAAACATGCCTCAACCTTTGTTGACGCCAGCACTAGCCATTTATTGCAAATCTGATTCTTATTTTTTGCTGTTGCAATTGCAAGTTATTTACGGATTTTATATTTCTCACTGTTTCTTACTCCCTCCGTTCACAAAAGGATGTCTCAACTTTGCCCAAAAGTGTGTATCTAGACTTTTGGGCAAAGTTGAGACATCCTTTTGTGAACGAAGGGAGTACAAGTTATCGGCAGCTATAAAAATACACCAGATGTAGGCCTTTAAAGCATTAAGTGCTATTACCACAAAGATTTTTTAGTATTTTGTGCCTAATGGCTAACACATCTTCTAACATGAGTACGTAGTACCGTAATAGAAAAAATTATGAAGCAAAACTAATTGATGCATGGACCTCCAGAAAATAGAATTGCCCTATAGAAACTATCAAAGGCATATGTGTTCATCAGTTCATGCAATGAACATTAGATAATTGTTATCGGAAGTAGACCATTTACTGAATATATATGTACTTCAAAAAAATATTTATGAGTAGTTCAATCTCCGTTCCGCCATTTATGGTTATCGGTTTACTTACCTTTTGCATATTTAAGTTCAATCTTCATTCCTCCATTGATCCATGCTATAATTGTTGATAGTTTACTTTTTGTTAAGAAAAGTGTATCGAGAAATTTATTTAGTATCGAGATCAACCTAACAACTTCCAATACCTACCTAAAATAATTCTAAAGCAACTTCTTGTGTAAGTTCTCAACAAACAAAACTGCGCACAACATAAAATCTTATTCACTCAATACGGGCAATACTGCGATAAGTTGCAAGATGATTAACATATCTACAACTTCTGTTTTTATACTTCTGATTTGAAGCTTATGCTTACAAATTGTACAAATAGTTCTCTAATTTTGTGGGTTGAGAGTTGAGCAGAAGATTAGCTTGATCCAATAGTCCTTGAGACTGGACTGTATATAGGCTGATGCTTGGTAGTTGGAGGAGAATGACGTCACAATAATTGTTTAGGAATTTATCGTGTAAAACTATTTATTTCCAGAGCAAGTGATGCACTCTTAACAATATTCACATCTTAATTTAGCACATTACATCGTGGAAATATATTTATTCGTATCGACTTGGCTAAACCATGCATCTTGTATTGAGAAATAAATTTTATAAGATATCAATCAATTTTTTCATTCCGTCGCAACGCACGGGTATTCAACTAGTAGTAGCTAATGACACGTCGTTCGGTGCTAAAAGCGGAATCGGGAAAAATTGTTGAAGTTAGGATTGCCTATATGTCTTGGGCCATCATAAAGAGCATAGAATACATTGACGAATTTATAGTCTACCATTGGAGACTATCCACCTCCTCCTTCCTAGAGACCAACTCCTCTTTCAAATATCAATACAACTCGTTACTTGACTGGCGTCTTTCAGACCGCATATGTTGATCCCGTTGGGTCACTCAGGCGCAACTCTTGCACACAATTTTTTCCCTAGCGTAACACCCTAGATCCGTCCATGTAGATATGCTATGGAGTTTAGTGCGGTTGTAGAATCGGTGAAGCGCGTCGGGGCAATGCAGTCCTTGTACTCTCGTTTCGAACATCTCCGTCGAGGGCGCTCGTCGCCAGTCCAGCTGCTCTGCCCAGGCTCTGCCGTCTCGCCTTTCTTTCTCCGGTGAGGATAACGCCGATGGTACGGCGCCTCCTAGACATGTACTCCCTCCGTTTCCAAATTAGTTGACATCCATTTGTCTAGATATGGATGTATCTACACATTAAAACGTGTCTAGATACATTCACATTTAGACAAATAGAAGTCAACTATAATTTGAAACGGAGAGTACAAGTTGGAGCTCCGGTGCTCGGCGTTAATGCGTGCCACCCAACCTCGCTCCTCCGGCCGTCCTTAAACGCCGCGCGGAGCACCTCTTCTCTCCCCCACGGTCTGCCTCTTCTTCTTCCTCTGCTTCTCCCTCTCCCAAGACAGCAGATCTACCGCCCAACATGATGGGCAACCGTGAGGAGTCGGAGAAACGTGAGCTCCACCTTTACCGCGACTACCTCTCCACGGAACATGCGCGTTGCCGCAACGAGTGCCGCGGCGAGCAACTGGAGCAACGCCGCCAACTGTGCGAGGAGCGACAGATGGCCCCAGCGTGGCACCGCGACATGCGGCGCGAGCATGCAGCAAACGAGCCTCCACATATGCTGATGGGCGAGAACACGTGGATTTACAACCGTGACAACATCCCATTGCCAGACGGCGTTCACCTACCGGATGGGTGGGTGACGAACGTCGTCATCGTGTCAGTGGTGCCGCGGCTCAGCGGGCAGGAGCACATCAACTACATCAAGCGGCAGTGGAAAGAGATGTCGTTGGAGCAGCAGGCTGAACCTAAGTACTCCATCTCGGCATCGTACTGTCACCTCGTGGTGGACGCGGCATACGAGGCACGCCGCGACAGCTTCTTCCTCCCCGCCGTCATGCAGGAGCCACCACCAGAGTAGTTCGTGTCGGACGACGAGCGGGCCCACTCTGACAACGAGGACGACGAGCTGCCCGATCTTCCCTTACCACCGGTGCCGGCAATTGCAGATTTTTTTTCCAAGTAACCTCTTGAGGAGGGCAGGGCGTTCCTGCAATTCATATAGAAGAATAGAATTGACCCAGTTTATAAAGGAGAATGGGCCAAAAACCATACATTGCCTTGTTTATGAGGAA
Organism: Poa pratensis; assembly: GCA_947311845.1. Taxonomy (NCBI): domain Eukaryota; kingdom Viridiplantae; phylum Streptophyta; class Magnoliopsida; order Poales; family Poaceae; genus Poa; species Poa pratensis. The sequence goes on from CAMZMU010000093.1 coordinate 23,257,445, forward strand.
AACCGGGTCAAAAAACCGCACACGCGAGGAGACCCGTCGCCCACACGACGCAAGTCCACCAAACGCAACGAACGTACACCACCAGCTCCGGGGCCGCCGCCCCGACTTACACCACTCGGCACCAAAGCAGCACACGAGCCACAACGCCACATGACCCAGCCGTCTCGTAGCCCTTGCTACCCTTGCTAAAGACGACCGCTCGCAGACCTCAACGTCACGCCAATTCCGGGGCCGCCGCCCTGACGTATCAACTAGATCAACCTTCGTATCGCCCGGAGGTGATCCAGCCGAGCCGACAACCTTGCTGCCCTTGCTACACCAGGTCGCCACCTAAATCCTCACTAGGTGAAGGCCCTACCCTATAGGACTGTCCAGGGACCGAGGCCGCCGCCTCGACGTACCACCACCGTCCGGGGTCGCCTCCCTGGCATCCGCCTCCCCCGACCACAAAACCAACCTGCCCAACCGCTGCGAAACCGACGCACTGCGAGGGCAAAGAGCTCCAAGACGACGCCTCCAACAAGGAAGTGACGTGTCCGTCACCGTCGCCCGCTCCGAGGGAGCTTAGGTTTTCACCTGGAGATCTTGGAGCCACTCGCGTCGGTCAGGATCAGAGCTCCACGATGACGCACACAAGAAGGGAAACGACGCCTGATCGGCACCGACCGAAGTCGATGCGAGGCTTTTGCCTGGAGCATGATCTGCCCGCGAAGTGCCGAGAGCAGCAAGACAAACACATGGGCGCTGTTGCCGATTGCCGACCGCCAGTCTCCTTGCTTCTGCCGCCGCGCACCGGAGCCGAACCTTGGCACCTCCTGCCATGACGGGCACCGCCGCACCTCCTGCGCCGCCCTAGCGTGCTCGCCGTGCCTCTCCAATGGCACGCCCGCACTCCCCTGCTCGAGCCGCGCATCCTGCAGCGCCTCCGCGCCGCCGCGCCCCGTGCTCCTTCCGCGGCGCCGCACGCTGCGGTCGCCGTGCTGCCGGCCGCGCCCGCCGAGACGCGCCGCCATGTGGCCTCCAGTCGCCGCCGTCCGCCGTCTGCTGCAAGGAAAGAAGGCTAGAAGAGCAATTCCCCGCCGCCGCCGTCCGCCGCCTAGTGTTGTGCCTGGCCAGCATCATCCGGTCGGCGGCAGGGGACCCTAGGGTTCCGTCTGTGCCTCCTCAGAGGTTTGAGGAATCTTCCTCACGGCGTGTAGTGGTTAGCGAGACACTGTAGAGTCTCGGCGACATCGGGATAGGCCTCCTTCTCTCGCCGTAGGTTAAATTTAGTTTGTTAAATTTCGTTTAGGTTTTGAAATCTAAGTTTGTTAAATTTCGTTTAAATTCGCCGGATTTGTTATATTATCAAGAAATGTATGCTTGTTATTGTGAAAAAATGTTAAAAAGAAAGTTGCTACGGCTGTTTGAGGTCGTCGCTGTAGGCCACCCCATTGTGACGGATATATGTCCGGCACCAAAAAGAGCAAATTTATGAGGTGTCAGACACAATTTTTAGCGGCTCCCGGTGGAGATGCTCGTAGACATCATCGGCCTCAACAGCACGCTACTCGTGTGCCTACCCATCGTCGAGGCCCAACCCGCCACAAAATCTTCACGTGGTTTCTCTCACACACGGACAAAAACGGTGACGAGATGAGGATGATTCCAATGGGGCGACCCAAACGGACGCACGTTTGGTCCGTTTGGGTCGGCAAAAGGACGCGCGTCCGGCCCACGTCCGTCCCTTTCTGGCCACTGCGTCCAACGGGGCCAACGCATTGAGTCCGCCTGACCGTTTTTTTCCTCCCAATATTTCATTAAAATAGGAATTCAAGATTACATTGGGGATTTACATTAAAAAGACATAAATCTAGGCCACCGTCGGCTAAATGTGAACGCCGGCCGGCGATCCATCTCCCCAAATTTTAAGTGCTAAAATCTAAACTAAAACATTAAAAGAAATTAATAACCGACCACCGTCATGGCTGACAAGGGGAAGATCAAGGAGGGGATGCGGCCTTGAGGAACTTCAAGTCGCAAGTCCATTTGGCCACGGACTTGCTGGCTCTTCCTTTTTCATGGCCAGGGCCAGCAGCAGACTAGCTGGCTCCTCCTCCTTGCTTGTTTCGTAGCTACGACATACGTAGCGGCGCCGGCTTCTTTACAAAATTGGCCGCGCATAGACGGCCACGCTGGCGGGGATCTGGCATCAAGTGGAGCTGCCTGCTCCTTCGGCCGCCGCCACGGCCGCCTTTGCCTCCCGGTGCCGTTTGCGTCTTGCCGCGCGCTTTGCAGTCTCTTCGGCGCGGCGGATTTGCTTCATCTCGTCCTCCTGTGCAGCGTCGGCAACGGCGCGCGCGCCGGACATGAACGCGGCCGCCCTCTGCGCGTTCAGCTGCATGTGGGCTGCCTCCGCCGCCTCCTCCTCGGTGTTGTGGACATAGCCGCCCACGCCGATGGGAGGTTCGGGCGGCGCTCTGCCGGCCGCGACACCGGCGGCGTACGCCTCTTCGTCGTGGTCGATGGCGTCGGAGTACGCGGCCGCCACCGCTCTCCTCTCCTGATCCGACAGCCGCTGGCGCGGCGGCTTTGGAATCATGCCGGCCCATGCCGGGCTGGTCACCATCCGGCGCGAGAAGCTGCCGCGCGCGCTCATACGAGCTCGCTCCACCTCGTCCACCAGATGCTGCGGCAGCGGCGGCGGATCCATTCAAGCGCGTGGATCTGTGCTTGGAGGTGCTAGCCGCCGTGGCTGGGGGAGGAGAGCTAGGGTTTGGCCAGCCGGCGCCATTTATACAGCTCCACCGCCCATAGTTAATGGGATAGGTGGTCACTCTAGTCGTTGTAGTCGATGACACACGGGACCGGGGCGGACACGGGAAGGACGTAGGAGCGCTCCGCGCGCGTCCACGGCCGACGCAAACCTGGCCCAAATTTGGACCACAAATGAGTCGCGGCGGACAGGAGAACGGACGCACGGTCCGTTTGCGTCGTCCTGTTGGACTTTTTTTTGTCTCGCGCGGATGGAGACGGACGCGGGCGGAGCCACCCCGAGCCGCGCGCGCCGGCCGGTGAGCGCCTCGGGCGACCGGTATGCGCGGCGTGTGTACCGCAGTCCGCAGGAGCCGGAGTCGTGCACGAAACCTTGGCCCACCATCGCCGAGCCTGTGGTCTTCAATTCCGCCAGCTACTTCCTGCCAGAAACGGCGATGGGTAGAGAGAGTGCCGCCGAGAGTGAGCAGCAAACTCGAAGTGGGAACCACCTAGGCGGCTAGGCCATTCCGTGGCATAGTTCCCCTGCCGTACGTGCGACTCAGCTGAGCAGATGACCAGACGGGTCCACCTGGCATAGGCTGCCACGAGACGTTAGGTTTCGGTTATCTGTCGCACGGAGCCGGTCTCGTTCAGGCAATTAACGGTGCGATTAGTCATCAACACTCAACAGTGAAGAAAACGTGCATGCACTTGGACGAACGTTGCCGAATAGTCGACGCGTGAGGCCGGCCGACTATGATGGTTTTATTCGTACTAGTACGTCCGAGCTCCCCTTCCCCTTCCCCTTGCTACAGTTCAGGCAAAGGCGAAAAAAGGGCGAACCCAGTTTTCCGCCGACGATTCCGCCGCTCCCTCTCTCCCGTCGGCCTCGGCACCGTCGGAGGGGGGGGGGGGGGGGGGGGGAGGGTTGAATCGCCGGTCGGATTGGTGTATAGCTAGTCTAGGGTAGCTAGTTGTTTAGGTTTTGCTGGGTGGTGGTGTCGATGCCGTCGCTGCCCAGGCAAATAAGGTGCTCTGGATCTTCGTCGCGTCGCCGTGCCGTGATGCGGGCGAGAAGTGGAGCCGGTGTGTCCAGGCGAGCTCGTCGGCGCGGCGGCGAGCTGGCTAGGGACTTTTGTTCCCCTGCTTCATCCGCGACTTGGCGACGTCTGCTCCAGCGTCGTCGGGAAGACGGGGGAGACTTTGCAGGAGCTGCGGCCGCTGATCTTCTGGGATTGGCGGTGGGCTGGACGATGCGGCGGTCCGTGCGGGGACCGCGGTCGGAGGCAGGCGGATCTGCTGCTGTTCCTCGACGATGTCGACGGGAAGGGCGAGGTCTGGAGGTTGAAGTTGGGCTCGGGGCTGTTCCCCGACCCGCACGCCACAGCGAGATGTGGGCATCTCCGATGCTCCTTATCGGGTTCATAAAGCCATCATGGCGATGGAGCTTCTTCAACCTCTGCGGTGAGTTGGCGTCCATCCTTTCCTCCTGCGGTGCTCGTCGGCGCCGGAGGCGAGTGGTGGATCGATCTTGGTGGTGCAGAGCTCTCGAGGGACTAGGTTGTAATTTTCTCTTTGTCGAGGGACTTTTCTGCAATTTGTACGGGCCTACGTGTCCGTCTGGGCTGGCGTTCCTGTGTGTACGTATTCTGTACTCGGTTTGTCTTTGACTCAATGAATACGTATACTCCTAAAAAAAAAAGTATTTTCGATTCTGTTCCTACGTTCACGCTTCTCCACAACATCAGTCAACTTAACTTAGACCTTGTTTATTTCTAATGTATTTTAGGAGATTGGAGTGGATTATTTCGGATCTCGGAAAATCCCCACTAATCTATTTACTTCTAGTATATTTTAGGAGATTAGAGGGGATAATCCTAGATATCCCCCACAAACCATCTCATTTTTGACTAAAACAAAAACTCTAGTACATGCTAGTGTATTGTACGGGAAAAATATTTGTGCGAATTGGGTGTTCACCAAATCCCCTTCCATCTCCACTTCTCCCATCACTTAGAAAACCCTTGGAGTAAACAAGGCCTTACGTGACAGGACGACAAAACTAGCTGATGTCACGTCTTCCTACGTAAATGTTCTAGTAACATTTTTTTTACCTGATCAATCACATGTTATGTTGGGGAAGATCGTTTTTATTTCTTACAAAAACAGTGATAGAGTTATGATCTTACTTTTAGCAAAAGTATTATTATTGTTAAAATTTACACTCAAGGGTGAGAGTGTACGAGATTTATTAGGATATTACAGACTTATGTACGAATGTAGACAACATGAGAATAGAGATAAAAGTTTTTAACAAAATTTGGTATTTTACTGGGAATTCAATGTACGTTGCTTTAAAATCTACTCCTAGTGAGGTAAACTGTCCTTGTAAGAAACTATGGGATATCAAAGTGCCTATAAAAATTAAAGGTCTGAGCTTGTTTGGTTCAAAGAAATGAGCAACGGAAAAAGAGAATACATTGTTCCTAGAAACAGACAGAATCAGGCTTGTCACCTCCATCAAAAAGAGAATACATTGTGCCTATAAACAGACAGAACCAGGCTTGATGCTTCCTTATGCGACGCGGTGCATAGCCACATCTCGCTAGACATCCTCCACCAAAAACATTGTGTAGCACCTATCGAGTCGTTTAGAATACGATCTCGAAGTGGAGGGCGCGTTCCATACTCAGCCTCGAAACTTCGCGGTCACGGAAGAGGACGTCTCATGCGCCATCAACCGCGACTCGAATCTGGTGACCTTCAGAAAATTGAAGATTCGGCCATCGCGTCATTCACATGACAGCGATGTCTGCCCTCATAAAAAATCCAAAGCCGCCTCCCAAGCGCTAAACTCCTGTGCCGCCATCGGCTGAGATCGCAAATACCAGATCACGTCTAGATCTACCGCCGCTAGACCGCTACCACACAGCGCTAGCTGTCGGCATTCACCAGTTCTTCGCTGCAACCTGATGGATGCCCAGTACAATAGGCGCTATGGCCCGAAGAACCGATAGCCTGGGCACCGCCACCAGGATAGCGCCGGCTTCACTCGCAGCCGCGTCCGTCAAACTACCATCATCCTGGGGTCGCTGCCCCAGAGTCCAAACTCCACCTCACACGTCCGCCGTCCAGGGCCGACCGCCGCGCTCTGACTGGAGGTCCCCCAACATGAGCAGAGGCAAGGAGAGGAAAGCCCACCGACTGTCATTCACCGAGCGGGGCTTCTCCCGCCAGCTTCTCCCAGGTGGCGGCGACTATGGTTCGACCCCTCTCCCTGACTTGCCTCTGGAATTCCCTGGCCTTAAATCTTTTTGCAGGTAAGTATACTAAGGGCCTCTTTGGTTCATAGGTATTGAAACCCACAGGAATAGGAAAAACATAGAAATAGAATATCATGATATGTGGAATTCAACACGAACTGAAAACGCATGAAACAGTCACACTAGTTGTTTGGTTGCAAGCACAGGAAAAACACAGGAATTTTCTATGAATTTGTGTACAAATCACAGTTGTCATAAACTCATAGGAAAATTTCCATGATGTCCAGCCTCTTGCTAGAATTCCTATGGAATTGTAGCGTAGGAAAGCATTCCATAAGAATTTTGTAGGATTCATTCTTTTGAACCAAATGGACTCCATAGGAAAAATTCCTATGGATCGGAATCCTATAAAATTCCTTTGATAATCCTTTGAACCAGCCCTAAAATTAAAACACTGAAATCTTGGGTGAAAGATTGACGATACTACTTTTGTTTATCCACGAGAAATGAAAAATAGGGTGCACCCCTATAATCAAGAAAAAATGGTACTCTACAACTGACAACGATGTACTACTCGAGACAATTAATCAAATCCTATCTCTTGCAGGAGTCATGAATAAGAGGTTATAAGCACTAATGGTGTCATCAATGGTACTGTCTCTCTTTTAAGTTCCAGCAAAGGGGTCCATGTGTCAATCAACTGAACTAGATGTGTTCATCAATTATTAAGTATTTTGTCTACAGTAGAGATAATCCTGTTGGAATAACTTGTACGATGTCTGCAAGCAAGCAAGATCAAACATGCAATACGGTGAGTTACAACAGGTGCAAACCAAAGAGATAGTGGGTCAACAAAGAGATGTCGGGTCTGTTCTGGCCAACATTGCCACATATTGAATTAGGCGATTTTGATCAAGTTAGCCGGTGTTTATTTTGAACCAACCTTGGCTAATTAAGATTGTTTTCTAGAATGCAGTAACAGACTACTTCCTCTGCTCCATTTTATATTACATTTCGCTAGGCTTAATTGACTTGCCAAAACATCTTATAAATGGGGACATAACGAGTATGTCATAAAACCAAATTAAAGGCATTGCGAGGTTCTCATATGAAGCTTAATATCTCTCAAACAAACTAGGTACAAATTATGTGCCATACAATGAAAATATTAGTTGCAAACCATATTGGCACGTTGTCCCATGACATTTTCGATTATATTGGACATAAAGAAATATGTGTCCTTAAAATTTCTCTCTTCATTCAAATCGATTAATGATAGATACAGATATATTCATACTTAACCTACATCTATCTATACATGTACGTATATGAGCATATATCACCTTGGAAATTTCTGACTCGAGAGAAGAAAATGTGAGTTTTAGCAATAAAAAATAAAAAATTGATAGATTTCCAAACTTAAAAAAATAAACATTTTGGGCAAAAGCAGGTCGCGAAATACAAGATTTTTGTTCTTGCGTGAAATACAAGGTTGACCCTACTGAAATATGTTTGTGAAACTTATCCAAATTATGATGATAGAATACATCCTTTTCAAATAAATATACTCATTTAATTTGATTCTCAAGGGCCCAATTTATTTATATAGAAGATATTAGTACTGAAAGCTGACAACAAAACTATGATAATTGGAAGCCATAGGAATTTTTATACAGTCCACTTCACATGCCATTTTAAAGCAGAAAACTATGTTGAGTGTAACCTCATGAGCATTGTACTTTGTTTTCATGACATCGTTATCATACACCTAATCCTTTAAACATAGCATTGTATTTTCTCTAGGGTGATTCACATTCACGTTGGGCAGGGAGCGGGGGCTCTCACTTCCCCTTTAATCTCCTTTCCTTTCTCTTCTGCCCGACCTTGCGAGTCACCGTCGCGCCCCCGGTGCCGCTCCTCTCCTCTTCCGCCGGCTCTGCCAACCGGAGTGGAGCTGGAGATGGTGGCTGGGTCGCTCTGTATAGTTTAGGTTTAGTCCTTCTCGCCTTAGGTGTAGGTCTACGGTTTTTGTCTTGTCCTCCATGGCGAATGGTGAGATGTCGTCGGACTCACCCGTGTCGGTGCTTCTGCCCAACTCTGACCGGTCGTCTTCGACGCTCTCTAGCAAACTCCAGAGGCGGGAGGGTGGTGGCAGAGCTGTAGAGGTAGAAAGCCCCTTCAATAAGGGCATATTTTTTTAGAATACATCGTATTTTAGATTAATATTTTGCACAATTGTAGGATATATCCATGTATACATGAACATATTTGTTTAAGATTCTTTTGTAACTATAAAAATCGTATTTTGAATGTTGTGCTACATGTAGACCGGGCTACTAAACACGGCATTGAATGAGTGAAGATTTTTGGCTCCCGATATCGAGTGCTCCCTCTGGTTAAAAAAATTCGAAATCATATTTTGAGTTTTTGAAAATTCTGCAAAAAATACGGGTGTAGTACATTCCGACATCTAAATCTCTATTTCGGGAGCCAAAAGCACTTTCCGGCATCGAAATGTCCATTCTTGTATCCTAAGAACTTAAGAAGCCTTTGTGTTGCACACTTGCACATAACACATGAGTAGGTGGCGGTTGTTGATCTAAGTTTCACGAAAGTCTGAAGCCGGAAATAAACACTTCGAAGAGTTGAAGTCTCCTGAGATCCGAACAAAAAAAAAAAAAATCATCCTGGAATTTCCGGCAGCCAGGCTGCCCAACTTTTTGTTAGCAGCATCATTAACTGCTGAACAGTGCCATCTGGCTGGCTAATTAGCCGATCCGGGCCCACATCCAGTCCAAACGGCAGCAACTAATCCCACGCCATAAAGAAGGCCGAGTCCATGTCGCTAGGCCATACTTCTACCAGCCACAGCCCATAGCAGGAAGCAACCAAGAGGAAGGAGCCATCGCCCATTAGAGAAGCGAAGCGAGAGCAAAGCTTTACAGGAGGCGCGCGACGCAGAGGACACACGCATCTCGTTCTGCCTCGCGAGCTACCGGGGAGCTTCGAGAAGGAGACTCCGAGGGGCTGGTGGGACCGGGCGCGTACGGCCGCTGGAGTAGGCATGATGGGGAGGGACGAGCTGCTGCGGCGGAGCCTCGTGGCGCTGGCGGCGGCCGTGGTGGTCACCGGGGTGGTCACGGCGTCGGTGCGGAAGGCGGTGGCCACGTACGTGTTCGGCATCCTGGCCATCGCAGGCGTGCTCCTCCCGGACTGGGAGTTCTTCGACCGCGACTTCAACCAGTGGCTCACCCCCATGCCCGCCTCCCGCCGCACGGCCGCCGCCGCCGCAGCGGAACGCGAGCACGACATCTGGAGGTAAGCTTTCCCCGCCTCCCTCCTTTCATCTTTCGCGATCTATCTGTTTGGTCTTCGTGGAATTGCCTTTGTCCGTGTCTGTGTGTGTCTCGGCCAGCGTAGGAGATCCCCGCGGCTTACTGTTTCTCGAGGCGATTATGCTTTATCTGTGGGTAGACGGCACATATCGCCTGTTTTTGGATACTTTTTCACGGACGGATCGAAATTCGAGGTGGAATTTTGGTACTGTGGCGGTCTCGCGGCAGAATTCGGTTGGGGACTCGGTAGAAACGATAAAGCTTACGCGGCTCAACTTTTGCCGTGTAGCTTGCGGTTTTGGTATTCCCTTGGACTGGAGGAAGTTTGAGAGGCTACTCCTTTATTTTGGGAGCTCGAATGCCGTATCAGCTAAAGAATAGTTTGTCACATGCCTCGACTTCGAGAAGGAATTCATAAAGAGGTAGTCATGTTTATCCTTCAGGAGTGGTTTGATGTATCTTGATCTGGATATAGTCTGGGAAAAAAAACAGAGGTTCGAGGGCTTTCTTTTGATCTCTTCCATGGTTTTTAAGTTAGATGCTCAATCTATCCATAATTCACAGCTATTGATGGGTGCAGAGGATACAGTGTGCTGTGATCCATGAAAGAGAAGTAGAGAATCGCTTGAATGACACAGATATAATCTCCAAATTGCAACGCCATTTTCCATGGGGATGCCAGGTCTTACCTCTTAACTAAATCTAATTGTAGAATTATATGGTTGCTGGTGGGTAGTCCGCCTGCTTTACTGCTATCTAAGGTAAAGACACTCTGGCTTATGACTTTGTTGTGTGCGGCAGCTGGGGGTGGTTTTCGTTGTGCCTTTGCATGTTCTAGAGGTCCAAATTTGAGTAATGGACCGAGGAAGTATGGTATGGTCCTCACCACCTTCGTGCTTAGCACAACAGTTGGGCTGTTGATGTTTCTAGTACTGGGTCAGTGGATCAGATATGGACGAGGGTATCACCTTTCAGGATAAATGGACAATGCATGTGCCCTTTTCACATGTCCAGGATTGGTCATTACTCTGTCATTGTGCGAGTGAATTCCATGTTGAACCAGCTATTGGTGACACGGTGATAGGTCAAACCATAATTTATTGTTTGTGCCACTTTGAACCAGATTTCGTGCACATAATTCCACTGAGAACCAGAATTTTGCATTTGAAATGGTTCTGACAAGATGACCACACTAGTCACGGTGATGTGGCATTCTCTAATTGACACATTGCAGGCAATCGGGGCATGTCTTACCGCAAATATGTGTCCGTCGTACCAGATGCTAGCTGACGAATTGGCAAAGCTAGGTTAGCATTAGCAGAGTGCAATAGCCATCAGGAGCAAAAGTGTGGCCGAATGGAAGATTGCTGGAACCAAGTTGGAGCATCGAGTTGATGGCCTGCCAAGTCGGACATCGACGTCGGTTAGCGTCTATATTTGCACATCCCAGTTGGCCTGCAATATGTCAAGCAGTGACTACCATGCCACCCTGAGTCCCTGACCCGTGAAGTCATCATGTCAGAACCACATCAAACGTTAAAATGTTGTTTAAAGATCAATTGTGTAAAATCTGGTTAAAAAAAAAGGAAAAAACGAAATGTAGTTCAGCTTCTCACTATGTTACAAGTACGTAGGATTTTTTTTTGTTTTGAAACTAGGCATTTATCAAAACACCCAGCCTATCAAAGATCCAAATTCACAAATACCTGGTTTAAATTGGATGTTACTTTCATTGTATTGTAAATGTGAAAAGGTGGAAGAAATCAGTTTCTTGAAGGAGTCTTTCTTACAAATATCTTTATCTGAATTTGGACATGCCTGAATTCAATGGATTGTTGTGGATAGCTTAGTTTATCTTTCTATTTTGAGCCCATCTTTATCTCATTCAAACCTGCATGTTCTTACAGTACTTTAGAATTTTTATTACTCATTCAAACCTGCATGTTCTTAAAGCATTTTAGTATTAGTATCCAAGGGGAAATGAGGGAACATGATCGATGCGACGATCGCGGTTGTTATAGTTTTGGCCATGGCATAGTCACTAACCTCATTCTGCTTTCATGCGTTAATCCTATCCGTCAGCATCTGAAAAGCGACTAAACTAAATGAATCAATATTGTGCAGTTGTTAACATAAGTTGGTAGTTTTTTAGTTGGCAAGCACTAATCGAAAGGTCATACCTGCCCTAACCTTTAATGCAATGAGAAGCCATTTTCTGAAGGTGGAAGAATCTAGAAGCCGAAATATTTTTACGTAGTGTCCGGTTATTGACAAGAAGCACACGGGAAAATAGCAATTCCAGTAGAGTAATAGACGTCTCCTTGACCCTTGGTTTAATAGATTATAGCTGCGACAAATTTCTTTCCAAGTTTTAATTTGGGATTATTCGCTGGTGTATTCATATAGCATACCACCTTTATAGTGTCTCGAAGCTTGTCAAAATATGATGATGCCTTGTCAAGATTGTGTACGATGTGATTTATTTGGTGGAAAATTGTAAAAGTTTTAGCATGGTTAGCTCTATCATTGTTCTGTTCTGCAATTCTTTTTAGAAAAAATACTCTGGAATTTTACTTTATCGATTAATCGTGGAGTTTTTTTATAGTTGTAGGTCATATTTCCACAGGTAACCAACTACTACCAATAGCCAACTGAATATTGCTAGCCATGGAGCTGATCGAATATAAATAGGAACTACCACCGTGCCACCTACTTGAATTGGACATGTTCTGTAGGTTGCCAGTTCCATCCGAAGTTACCAAACAGAAACTTTACCAGTCTAGTATGTTGTTTAGGTAACATAGCCGAGTATGTAATTGTGCAGTTATATATACTGTTTTGCGACTGCTCTATCTGTACAATGCTCGTCCGTTCTTTCCTCATTCGGAAGTTTGCTAGAAGGTAGTAACAACAGCTATAGCTCTCTCTGTTTTGCCAAATTACTGATCTCTCTCTGTTTTGCCTTCATTCCTGCAGATTCAAGCCGTATCCACTAAGGATGGCCGTGCTGACGACGATCTACGGGTTTGGACTTTACAAGTGGTGGATGTACGTATCTCACTAGCTAGACAGTTGGCCTCCTCCTCCTCTACGTCCCCGCTCTCTTGAACCGAATGATTTTGGGAGAACAGTCACACCCATTCTTTGCCTTGTCCACATATATTGTGGTGGAAGTATACGCTGCGAACACAAAAACAAAATGTCTAGTGGGGGAAAGGAGCGCCCGGACACAAGTTGGTCATGTCTGTAGCTAATGGGGTTTTGTAATGTGCAAATGTCACTCTTAGATCGAAAGGATTATTACTTGGTCTAGCTTCATCTTTCGTATGTATATATGGCGTCGTCGCTGCTTGTTTTGCTGTGGCGGGGAGAAGAGAAACATGTCATGAATCATGATGTTCCGGTGATTCCTCCTCCTGGTTCGCGTGACCGCCTGGCTGACCGCATTCCTTGTGCGTGTTGGGCGTGAATTTTTGCTGGGATCTTGGCCGGAATCGTTTGAGTTGGCGGTGCTTATGCATCGTTGCCCGGCTGAGGCGACCTCGTACGGGGAAGCAACGGCCGGACCGGCGGCGTGGGTCGCGTGAGCTATGATCGTACGAGATGGTGACCGCGACGGGGCGCGCCATGCCGGTGGCACCGGCAAGAGACCCGTGTGTGATGTTTTGGGGTGGGAGAAAGGCATATCGATCCACCAGCACGCATCGCGTCGGGCACGACAGGGCAGAAACGGCCGGTAACAGTCAGGCCGGTGTGCCGACATCCCCACTCTCGGAGTGTCAGTCTCGCGGTTCCTCTCACTCAGTTTAATAACAAAGCAAAATATGGGTTATCTCTCATACGTACTCCCTCCGTTCTAAATTAGATGACTTTCCATTCGTGCACATGTGGATGTACCTATACATGAGATACATTCGCATGTAGACAAATGAAAGTCATCTAATTTGGAACAGAGGGAGTACAGGTTTACTGCTGTACAACCGTCCAGAGCTGCACACCCGGAACAGACCCACGGGATACTCTTTAGCCAGTCTTCACAGGTTAAATAAGGATCACAATCGTCTGTTCCTTCGTATGGGTCTGAAGGGAGAAAACATAGCTTAGAGCATGTCCGTCCGTACCTTGGAATTTTATCCGACCCCCTAAAATGGGTCGGTACGCGGTGCTCGACACATGTCCGACACAACTAGGGGCCAGCGCCCCAAAAAAACATTTGATTGAATTAGAGAAAAATATTTAAACACCATTCAAATTTTGTCCTGAAACGCAGCCGTCTACCACACTTACCGCAGCCCCATCCTTATCTAGCCCGCACACCCCACCGACCCTCTCTAGCCGCTCAATGCCGGGCCGGAGGGGAGGCCAGTCATGGAAGAAGCTATTCGTGCGTCGAAATGGACCACGCTTGTGAAGCCGGAGCCCTCCAACAACGACGGCACGGAGCGGAAGGCTGAAGTCCAGCTGCCACAACTCGTGAAGCCCGAGCCCGGCGACGACGAGGAATGGTCGAGCACAGCGGCTGCCTTGCACGTGTCTCCGGAGATCGTCGTGATCGTCGTCCACTCCTACAATGATGATTTGTTATTAGTTTAGATTTAGTTTTAATTTACTTATATTCGAACAATGTTGTATAAAATTGACTTTTCTTTCAATTTGTGTCATGTTTTTAATGGCTGTTTTGGGTTGTCATTGGGGCACCCGTTCAATTAGTCCTGACACGTATTCGTACACCCTTAAACGGACTACATTCAAGAGTGTTCGGACCAATGTTTAGGTTAACAAATTAATATTTTTTATTACTGTGGTTACCGAGAAATCCCGACCGAACAAGCAAGCAAACCAAAATTTGAATTTGAATTTCTTTATATGACCATATATGACCATTTAACGAGGGTGCTCGTTTAAATTCAGTTTTTTTTTAAAAGGTATTTTTTGTCCGACAAACCTATTTACCGAGAGTGTTGGGGAAACTCAGTTACCGGTTTACTGCCCGGTTAACCAAAACCCTGCTTGGGACAATATTTAAGGGGCATTGTTGGAGATACTCTTGGTCTCGCGGTTCTCTTCTGTCTCTCTCACTCAGCTCAACAAGCGATCATGGGTAGTTATGTAGTACACGTTTACTGCACAACCGTCGATAGTTGCACGCCCAGAACAAATTCAGAACAAAACCAAGAGACGATATTCAATCTGTGAAGGAGTGGTGGAGCGAGATGATTCACAAGAGAGGGCCTCACCGGAAGGCGATGGCCACGTTTGACATGCTTGTCTCATGGAAGTTTGGAAAGAAAGGAATGCGAGGGTCTTCCAAAATCACTCCTCCACCGCCTCCATGTTAGTGACAAAAAATCGATAATAAGGCGAAGCCAATGTGGTGCCTTACCGGCGCAAAAAGCTTAGGAATGTAATGCCGCGAGAGTGATTATTTGTTTTTGCCGGGGTGTTCTCGCCATGGTTTGTAAGACCTCTAAAAAACCTTCTTCTTAACCAATGAAAATGATAGATCTCTTACCTTGGTTAAAAAGAACATAATCACTCTCCGCCTGCTATCCAAAGCAAAAGAATCGCTGCCGGCACCCACAAGTCTGAATCGGCTACCTACCTTGTTTGTTCCACAGACCACAGCTGTTGTTGCCAACAGAATCCGGAGGTTGCCTACTCGCTAGCTCTCAAAGCCCTGGCCCCTGGAGATCGAGGCTCTAGCCACACACGATGCCTCTACGAGATGCCATGGATCTCCCGTAAGCGACACGTCCGTTAACAATAACAACTTCATAGAAATCTGAAAAGGAGCGGGGGGATTCCAGAGTTCCAACACATCTTGTCAATACTGTCGGTACTTCTGATCAGAATCAAAAAAAAGTTTGCAATCTTCAGTAGTTAGCAGGGCGATGTAGATTCCGGCCGCCAATCAAAGTACCATTTTCCAAAGATAAAAGCAAAAGAGCCTTACTTGATGGTCTCAAATCTTCTTGAGTGATGCTACTTTATGTGTGCTCACGCATTAACATTTCGCCAAAGCCATCGGACGAGTTTTCTAGGCGACAACTCGCCTCTCGCTCTCATTTTATCCATTTTATTCCTCTTTGCTGCACCACGGCCAAGCAAACCAAAACCCCAAACTTAGCAAAAGCCCCCAAAATTAACCACACCTCCCGTCTCTCTCGCCCCGACAGGCCCCACCGCCAGCCTCTCACCACCGCCCGAATCCTCCACCGCTGCCGGCAGGCGATCGCCGGAGGAACCCCGCGCCGGCGATCGCCAGCAGAGCAGCAAGCAATGCCTCCCCCCCGCCGTCGATCGCCGGTAAGGCCGCCTGCTTCCTCAGCTTCGCGGCGGCGCGGGACCGCTGCTTCAGCCGCCGGTTCCTCGCCGCCGGCCTCCGCCCGCTCGCCGTCCACCTCCCCGACGCCGCCGACCCCGTCACCACCGTCCACATGTGGGTCCCCGCCAGCCCGCCCCGCAACCCGCTGGTCCTCCTCCACGGTTTCGGCGCGTCCGCCACGTGGCAGTGGTACCCCTACCTCCGCCCCCTCATCGCCGCCGGCTTCGACCCCATCGTCCCCGACCTCGTCTTCTTCGGCAACTCCTGCACCCGCCTCCCCGACCGCTCCGACATGTTCCAGGTCCCTCTCGCCGACCCCTGGGCCCGATCCGTCAGTCGTGGTGGTTCCCTTCTCCCTCACATTCCTCTCTGTCTGCGTGGCAGGCCTGGTCCATCAAGGCGGCGCTGGACGCCATCGGGGTGACGAACTTCGGCCTGGTCGGGTGAGCTACGGCGGGTTCGTGGGGTACAGGATGGCGGCGATGTACCCGGACGCGGTGGAGAGGGTGGCCATGGTGTGCGCGGGCGTCTGCCTCGAGGAGAAGGACCTCGCCGAGGGTCTCTTCCCGGTGGCCGGCGTCGACGAAGCGGCTGCGCTGCTGGTGCCGCGGCGACCGGACGAGGTGAGGCGCCTGGTCAGGCTCACTTTTGTGCGGCCGCCACCCATCATGCCGTCCTGCTTCCTTTGGGACTACATTAAGGTCAGTTGCTGTTTCGTATTTGATTTTTTGTTAGTGTACTAAATTCGTGTTGAATCGGTTTGAAAATTAATTATGTCCATTGAAATGCGAGAGCATAGGACGTCAGATGAGATTATAAAATCGTAGGATGGGGATTTTGAGGCGCCTCTGAGCAAGAGAATTGTGTTATGGGACAGCGGTTGTGTCGAATTTCGTTTCATTTTCCTCATAGAAAATTGTCCTGTGCACGTGGTGGTGCAGGGAACCGATTTTCCCATTCAAATGTTTGAAATTGAAACGTTTGGCACATCTTAATCACTTGAAGCCTTTGCCAATATGGTCTACAATTGAAACACCGCCACAAACTGAATTTCCAGTGCCTAAGTTAAGTGATAACATTTGTGTAGTTGTCTGCCATCCAGTTTTTGCACATGATTTGTCAGGATGCTTCGAGGGAAAGGTATGTTGAGGTTTATACAAAGGAGTGGAGGAGATTTTCGTTGCACTGTTGTCTGCTTATTGTGGTTGAAAACATCACCAAATACCTAATTACAGTCCTTTAGTGGTCACCAACTCACTGAATCCACTCTAGTACGTGGTTGTTGTAATGCGCCTGTGGATCAGGATGGAGCCAACAAAGCCTCACAATATTCACACGTGTCAGTAGGTTACAAGCAGATCAGCATTCTTGTGTTGTTCCCGTGAATACGTTTACCTGTGGAGGCAGTGCCATCTGCCATGGGCACACAGACACTTGCAAGTGGAGGGCCCAGAGTAAGCTAGTGACAACATGCTTGATTAAGAGTAGTACATAGTAGGTCCATCATTCATTTGATCACTTCTGAACTCCTATGCTGAAGTCTCATTTCTGATATATAGTTATCACAGCGAGTTACTTAACATAGCATGCACCTTTAGTGTTTTATGTTCTACAGCTAAATTCACAATTCCAGCACATAAATGCCAATTATTATGGACTTCCCTAACTGCTGGAAATTTCTTGGAGTTGCAGTTTAGTTGACTCTGCAATCAGTTGCTTCTTATGATTGCGGAACGTTCTCCTTAAAAGAAATAACATTGGCTAATATGAACACAAAAGTATGATGTCGAAAGTAAAGTACTATGTTGACAAGTAACAGCATTGAGATAATACGATATACTTTCCCTTGAGGTTAATTTAATTGGTTTATCTTG
Source organism: Poa pratensis (assembly GCA_947311845.1). NCBI lineage: Eukaryota > Viridiplantae > Streptophyta > Magnoliopsida > Poales > Poaceae > Poa > Poa pratensis. Next base: position 23,274,978 of record CAMZMU010000093.1, read on the forward strand.
GTGAAATCATTTGCTTCTAAAGAGTGTTGGCTAATATAAAGCTTGAAATGAACAAAATAACGATTATTTTTCGGTAGTGGTGGGGAGTAAATACATGGTTGTTACATTGTTTTTTCATAGGTAGCTCCGTAGCTGAGGAAAGTCGTGGACTACATTGTTTGAGTTACAAATATCACAGTTGTTAGAAAAGGCTCTAACGTTAGCAGACACTCACTTAAACTATGTTTTAGGTGCATATGTACAGTATTGCGAAGTACAGGCCTACTGAATCAAAAGGGAAGTGGAAAAGTGACTTTGTAGAAAAGTGACGTACCAAATTATGGAGATGACATTTTAGCTTTTGATATAGTGACCCATTTACTCACAAAACAATACAACCTTTCTCTCGGTAGTACCTTTGGAATACAAGTACTGAAATTTTTGATCAGTACTGAAAATTCAGATCAGAGTATTTGGTCTAGGAGGTGGAAGGTTTTTTTTTTATGCAGGTCAAGGATTTACATCTTGGAAAACATTAGCAAGCCAACTGTTAAAATAATGTCAACTTGATTTTTCACAAGACTCTTCTCTACCTCAATAGGGCTTTTGAAATTCAATAGCTGGTGCTTGCAATGCTTTATACATCATGGGGTTAGAGCATGTGACAGAAGCCGAGCAATTTTGAATAGTCCGTCAGCACTGTCGAAATACGCATTCGTTCAGCTCTTGTTTAGTTTCATCCATGGAATGATCTGTGCTTTCAGTGCTCTCTTCCTCTTATATTAGCTCAGAATAATGTTCTGGGATTATTGCCAAAATGGATTTGCTTTTTCCAAGCATTTACTGTGGCACGTAGCAGAATTTGAATCTCCCATCTAAGCTTATATACCCTTCCTTTGTCTAATATGCCAGGTGATGGGCTCGGATCATATCCAGGAGAAGACTGAGCTACTACATGCTTTGATTAGTGGACGGCAACTTTCAACTCTTCCAAAACTAAGACAGGTAGCCTCTTCCTAAAATTTGCACTTATAGTTGAATACTAGCCTACTGTGAAAATATATACCTACGTATATTAAACTGCGTGAGTTTAGCGGCCTTTCTACCGTTCCGCTGCCAAACATTGGCACGTTCATGGGCTTGCAGAGGACCGCGCAAAGGCCCTGCAGGACCCATTTTGCTTTCAGACCGACGAGATATCTCCCGGTAACCAGTCTTTCCATCCGGTCACCTCTCCCTTGCCTTCTTTTCGGCTAAGGCCATCGGTGCTTCATGGGAGAGAAACGATGCAGCAGATAGCCTTGCAAGGTAGAATCGGTAAATAGTGGAAATTTATTGACAAACCATGGGCAATGCACTGGCAGTGGCAGGGCAGCAGGCTGAGGACCTGAGGTGAACACTTGACAATTTTTCTGTTGGATATATGATGAGGCAGGGCTGATAGCCCGATGCTGCCGATGCTACAGAGGCGTTGGCAGTGACAATGAGAGCTGATGCCGATGATAGCCGTTCAAGTGGAGATTGTGTGGATGATGCCGCCCTGTCTTAGATAGGGCCGCGGCGCAGATGGTTGCGCCTATCCAGGAAATGGGCACAATCCTTCATTTAAAGGCGCCGGGTGTCAACAAAGATCGTTGGTTGTGTAGATTGACAAAGTCGCCTTACTACATGTCCCTGCCGGTCGATGACGTGTACACGCCATTTGCAAGTTACAACCTCGGCGGCGGATTCTAGCCCCCCATCAGCGGCACGACCACCCTGAGGATGCCGATGGAAATGGCGCCTGTCCAGGTTAGTGCCATCGACACATGTTCAACGACTCAAGTTCACTCAAGATGGTCATGTCTATCAAGGGTGGAGACTGAGGAACAAGAAACTAATGTGGCAGCGCAATTTTTGCATTCGACGAAGGGGAGGTAAAGGGATTTGGCTAAGACACACCTTAAGTTTCTTTGCAAAAAAACAGAGTATATACTGTGCTAAGATACGCCTTAAGTTTTGACACAATAAGAATTTACTTTAGATTCCACATTCAAGTTTCGGTGTTATTTAAATCAACATTGTAGTACGGAAGCACTACAATGTTGTGTACATATTTCCTTGTAGATAATTTATTTATATCAGGTTGGAAAATGCAAAAGTTTGTCTTCGACCGAGCTAGGTCTCGCACACGTGATCAGAAGTAAACGGCACAGTCGGCACTAGATTTTTAAAAGTAAGATATTTTCCTGCACGTTGCCTATAGATTATATTTTAATACGTGGCAAATTGTTCACATGGCTGTCTTGAATCTGGATTGACAAGGACTTATTTTAATCCGCCGCCGAGGTTGTAACTTGCAAAAGACCAAAACATCATATTCTCTAGAAAGTTCTAAAAAAAAAAACATATTCTCTAGAAAGTCTTTCCTCCGGGTGGGCCCCAGCCGTCGCACCCCACGCAGCCACCGACTTGTGCCGACCTAAACCACCTGTTCGATCCTCCTCCCTCTTCTCCTTGACCCCGCTTTGACCCTTTCAACGGACGCACGGACACTGATCTCTATCCCATCCCACTCCCATTATTCCACTAACGTCATGGCCAGCGTCACCTTTTTTCGGTTAGCGTCACCAGCTCACGTGACCCACCGCATCCCCTCCCGTCCACACGCTGTCCCCGCCACGGAGCGCAATACCGGAAAGAAAAAGAAACCCAAGGCAAGGAAACGCGCACGTTTCTCACGCGGAACCCGTTAAGCTAAACAGCTGCCAATTAGCTATCCCCGATCGAAAAAAAGTGCACGAGGGGATGCGCTTCGCTCTGTCCGTTTGCGCCGCGTGCACTGCGACGCCTCAACCGACGTCAACCTCGTATATAAACTCTTCCCCGCCTCACATGTTCCCGCTCACTTCAAACAACACCTGAGAGACACACAGCACAACACAGGAGCTCCAGAGTCCAGACACACAGCAGCAAGAACACACACACATACATGACCTTCAGCATCTCGGCGACAATGGGGGCGAGCCAGGAGTACATGATCCGATTCGACGGCCACTTCGAGGACCCGTCACCCAGCTCAGCGATCGCCGAGCCACCAGGCCCGCCACCACCGCCGGCACCATTCGCGGGCAGGGCGATCACCCCCGAGCAGGAGCACAACGCCATGGTTGCCGCGCTGCTGCACGTCATCTCCGGGTACACTACACCGGCGCCGGAAATCATCCCGGCCGCGGCGGCGGCGTGCGCGGAGGTGTGCGTGGTCTGTGGGTGGACGGGTGCCTCGGGTGCGAGTTCTTCGGTGCGCAGGCCGAGGCGACCACATTGGACAGCGGCGCGCCGAAGATGGCCGCGGCGAAGGCAGCGGGGCCGCAGAGGAGGCGGAGGAACAAAAAGAACAAGTACCGCGGTGTCAGGCAGCGGCCGTGGGGGAAGTGGGCGGCCGAGATCCGTGACCCGCGCCGCGCGGTCCGCAAATGGCTCGGGACGTTTGACACTGCAGAGGAGGCAGCCAGGGCCTACGACCGCGCGGCCATCGAGTTCCGCGGTCCACGCGCCAAGCTCAACTTCCCATTCCCTGAGCAGCTAGGCACCGGCCAACAAGACGACAGCAATGCCACGCCTAAGTCAGACACATATTCTCCCTCGCCTCGAAGCGCGGACGTCGTGGTCCAAGCGCCGCAGGTGTGGCAGCATGCCAGTGAGGAAACAGGGACCAGCTCTGGGACGGGTTGCAAGACTTGATGAAGATAGACGACAGTGAGCTTTGGTTCCCGCGGTCTTCGAATTCTTGGAATTGAACCAGGGTGGTTAGATCCCAGCCATTGGAGTAGAGTGGAAAAGGCCATTTCACTGCCTTTTTGTTTTGCTTTAGCTCTGTTGTATTATTTGAACGAAACAGAGTTTGTGAATTATCACTAGGGTTGTGTCAAGTGTACGTATTGATGGGGCAATTTTGGGTTTGTGCTTCACTTTTCAAGTGAATCACACAGTGCCTCGTAGTCATGATTCAAAAAAAAAACTCATTTGGATCTCTACAATCTTCTCAAAGCTGATTATAGCTTTATTCTTGGATTTCTACAGTCACCAGTCAGACCTAGTTGGCGTGAACACTGCCTTCTTCACCTTGTTACTAAAAGTTGATACTCCTCTGGAAATTAAACAATAAGGACCTATTTCCTTAGTGCATAGTCTGCTTAAGTTGCTCACTAGAGTGCTTGCAGTTAATGAGGTTGGAAAAAAAGATACCGAATTTAATTCATAACATGCAATCAGGGTTCATAAGAGGAAGGGCAACTGTTGAGAACTCTTCCCTGGCTTCAGAACTTGTGCAATGTGCAAAGTAGAGAAAGCTGCCGATGTTTGTCCTCAAGTTAGACTTCCAAAAAGCCTTCGACAGTGTGAATTGGGACTGTTTGCTGCAAGTCTTGAGGCTCGGGGTTTTGACCAGAAATGGATCGAGTGGATCAGAACTATCCTTGATTCTGCCTCTGCTCAGATTCTTATCAATGGTCAGACAGGTGAGTGGATCAGCTTCAAGTGTGGAGCTCGTCAAGGTGATCATACACTAATATTGCTAAAGGGAGAGCTATCACAGGCCTTGGCCATCAAACAGATTCTTCAAGCTTTCTCCAGCTTCACAAGACTGCAGATCAACCATCATAAAAGTACGTTTGTACTTATCAACGTTTAGGAGCAAATATCAACTGAAGCGGCTCTCATCCTCGGCTGCCCAATTAGTGCTCTGCCTTGCACCTATTTGGGCTTGCCTCTGTCTTTGCAAAAAATCACCACTGCTGACCTTGTGTCAGTGATCCAAAAGATAGACAAGCGATTAGCCAGTTGGATGGCAACATACTTATCCTGGGGGGCTAATCATGCATAATGCAGTGCTATCTGCCATTCCTAGCCACTTCATCTTCATGGCTTGCATCCTTTGCCCTCGAAAAGGGATTGATTTAGTTGATAAATTCAGATGAGCTTTCCTATGGCAGAGAAAAAAAATGAAACGGCTGCTGGGCATTGCCTTGTCACTTGGGAACATGTTCTTCAAAGTAAAGAAAATGATGGGATGGGGATTAGAGATCTGGTGGCTCATAACAAGGCACTGCTGTGAAAGTATCTGACTAAGGTGCTGCAAGACAATGGCATTCCATGTTATAAATGGCTAGCTTATTGGTACCTCCGAGGGAGCATACCACATTCTAGCAGGGTTGCTGACTCTGCAACATGGAAGTACCTTGTCCGGCTCATGCCTCTGATTCAGCAATCAACTAAATGCAATCTTGGGGCAGGACATAAAATCTCCTTCTGGTTCGAAAACTGGAGTCATGTTGGCAGATTAAACGTACGATATCCAGTGCTTTTCACCTTTGCCAAGAACAGCTTCTGCTCGGTCACATCTCAGTTTCATGGCACTTGGCAACTGGATCTTCACCCCAACTTGTCTCCAACGGCTGAACTCGAGCTTCTAGGCCTCCTGGAGCAGCTCCTCCTAATGCGCCCAAATGCAACTGAAGCGGATGGTAGAACCGCTATTCTTGCAAAGACTGAAGCCACATCGTATTTCTATCGCCTGTGCGCTTGAGGTTGTCTGGGTGCGAAGCTCATATGTGTGGTCGCCAATAACCTCCAGGAAACACTCTGTTTTCCTGTCTTGCTTTCAAGGATAGGTTGAACACAAGATTTTATATGATTAGGAAGCACTGGGATCACATCACTCATGCTGGCTGTGAAATCTGCCCTGCTATAAAAACTTTCAATCGTATCTTATTTCACTGTAAAGAGGCGCAGCAGATTTGGAAACACTTGAACCTGGAGGGCATTGCTTGTACCAGCACTGACATCCTCTGCTTCTTGAATTGCCGAAATGTCTGCTGGACAGCTATGGAATGTTGCCTTCGTGGCATGTGTGGTAACCTTATGGAACATCAGAAATGCCAGGGTTTTTTAAGGAAAAACTTCGATTAAAGTGCAAATCCTTGAGTTGCTTCAGTTTTGGAGTAGTCGAGCGAAAACGGAGCAATCCAAACTAGTAGCTCTTGCTTGGGGCCACAAGTTCCTATAACCCTATTTTTTTCTTCAGTTTTTCTCTTTTCTTGCTGCTCCGTGTTGCTCTGTTTGCTTTGCCTGTTGCTCTGTTTCATATTTACACTATTTCACGACTTGAACTTAATGCAGAAAACGCTGATAGTTTGGGGAGAGCAAGATAAGGTGTTCCCAATGGAGTTGGCTCATCGATTGAAGAGGTTAATCTGGATATGCTTCCTTCGACAAGCTTTTAACCTCGCACAAGTCTACACTACTACCAGCATCCCTTGCTGAAACTAACTATTCGTACGGACCTCTGAACAAAATGGCAGGCATCTAGAGGGCAACTCCCGACTAGCTGTTATACACAACGCTGGGCACGCAGTCAATCTCGAGAAGCCACCGAGGTGTGCAAGAGCATCATCGAGTTTTTCCAAGAGCCAGTCGCCGAAGCTTCAGACCAGGAAATGGTACGGAAACCTCAGCTTCCAGGATATTCTGAATCCATGTCGATATGACCAGTTCAGATACCACGTAGCATTGTGTTGTGTTGCTTCGTGGTCTCATCTTCCTTTGCTTCGTCTGTGCAGGTGTAGCTCTCAATAGGAGGTGACGGATGAGCCTTGTTCGCTGAGCATCGGCAGTGCGGCGTCTCCTCGTGGTTGCACAGACAAAAGAGGGAGGAAGGCTTTGTACCGTTCTCTCCGTTCTCCATCAAATGCCCGATGTGATGTGCCGGGTTCAGTGTAAATCGTTTGTGCTATCGTCGAGGTGAAACGCAGAGCTGTCTCGTTTCACATTGCTTGTCATGTGGCTTTTGTGATTTTCACTGTCGGCTGGTCACACTCGCACGACGTTGGCGACGAACCAGCAAACAACTGAAAGTCTGAAGGGAAGAGAATCGCAAGTACAACACTAAGCTTTTTTGAACTCGTAGTACAATACTATTTTTTTTTTTTTGACACATCCAACAGCCCGTATATTCACCGATCAAACCACATACAAAGTACATAGATTGAAACAAAGGAAGAACAAGCATACGGGGAGGAAAAGGAACCACAAGCAACGAGAGCTTCAACATCACCGGCGCCGGAGACGAGGACGAACGGCCGCCTTCTTGCCGCTTCCAGGGAAGATTTTGCCCTATGAAGGACGCCGCCGTGCCCGTCCGCCGCGCCGCGGCGGAGCTGTTGTCGATGAACGACCCGGCGAGCGCCCCCCTAGCCCCTCCGATCCACCTTGCCTCGGCCGCCAACGTCGCCGATGCCGGAAGAAGAAGAAGATCTCGACGAGCCCACGGATCCGCCCGCGACCCCAGCCACCAGATCCGTCGCCTCGGATCCAGCCAGGGGTCGGGGAACTCGCGCACGGCAGCACCCAGGCGCTGCGAGCACGAGGAGGGCGGTCGCTCCACGGCGACGCTCCGAAGAACTCCGCCGGCGAAGGGGACGAGCGCCGCCACCAAAACCACCGCCAACCGCACCCCCACCTCCAGAGCGCCGCCGGCAAAGAGCCCAGCTAACCCTACACTATGTACACACCGAGATCCGGCGTTCCCCCACCCTCCCGCTGCCGGAGCAGCCGGCGGAGGGAGGAAACGGCCGGATCTGCGGCGGCGAGGTGGGTTGACCCGGCGAGTTTCAGAAAATCGCCTCTCTCGGGACGAAGAGGAGGAGACGGGCACGACCCGTCTATTCGTAGTACAATACTATGCTGGTAGCCAACTGAGTACAGTAGTAAGCTGGCAGGGAACGAATACAGTGCTAGTAAGCTGGTAGCGGGCTGAGTACAGAGCTATAAGCTGGTAGTGAACTAGTAATAATTGGGTTTTTTTTTTTTAGGAAATTAGTAATAATTGGTGAATGGTGATGCACACTGAGAGTTATCTTGACTTTTAAACGGGCCTCGTGCCAACGGCAGCCCAGTCCCCGTAGCGTATCATAAAAAAGGGCCTTCTCTCGAAGATGGAATTTACACGAAACCCTGTTAAAATCTCTCTCCAAAAAAAAAAACACTGTTAAAAAGTCTGCATAATTATGACGGCCGAATAGAAAAAAATATGGGGTGAGAGAGGCTCGAACTCTCGACCTCAGGATCACTCACGTTTAGCTATGAGACCTACGCGCTAGCCAACTGCGCCACCACCCCATGTTGAGATGTCACAGATATTCAACTATAATACTACAATCTTGAATTCTAGGACCCCCAACCTCCATGTCTTTCGAATGAAACATAATCTGGTTAGAAATTTTTCTATCTGGCGGTGACTGTGCCATCTCTTGATTTCTTGTTACGGAACAGTTTGGAACAACAATTTTGCATCATCATCCAAGGTGACCTTGGTCTAGTTGGCGTCCTTGTCTACCCAACCTCCAGGTCTCACATGGCACTTAGAATAAAACTTACTGTTTATTCTTTACTAGTAGTACGCAAATTATTTGTGGTGATTGCCCGTCGTGAACGTAAGAACGTTACAGCACACTACGATTTAAGATTGGTATTTGCCCCCACAAATCGTTCGGTACCTTGCAGACAGTGTCAACAAAAAGATATATGTTCCACCCGCCGCAAAGAGCGACAGCCCCAACAAAGAAACTACGTGACTATCTCTTCCAGAGCTCGATCTCTTCAGCGATCATGTGACAAATTACGGGAGCCGTCTCCGCAACTCATTGAAATACGGTGTTCCTCTCCTTCCAAAAGAGCAACATTGTGAGAAGCACAAGAGAGTCAAAGCCCTTCGTACTCTGCCGCGGCACCCGTAGGCGTTCATGAGCCCCTTATCTTCAAGATCTACAAGCCACTCTATGAAAAGCAACCATGTAAAACTTCAAAATCATTCTATAAAAGAGTGATAATAAACACCCATTTGTACTTCAAATCGAAAGAATCTTGTCACATGTTTACTTACTCAGAAAGGCATGAGGTGTGATAGCAATTGGTTTGGCGAGTTGGTCGGTGCCAGCTTGACGAACGGCCAACCTAGTGAGGTAACTCGGAATATTTGAAGTCGAGAAGGCATTGATGTACGACATTGCTCTCCCTTCATCTCCTTTGCGCCTATCACAAAGAAAAATAATTAGAAGTAATTTTCTATCACCAGCCAAGTTTAGGTAAATCACCTCTTTATCACCTGGCATCATTGATGGCATCAACAGTTATAACCAATCTTGACACAAAAATGGGAAAAAGGGAACTATCAGCTTGATCAACTTGAGCTCCACTGAGGACTGAATAATCCATCAAGATCAGAGCATCATAAAGGACATCTCTCACCAAGATTTCATCATCAGCACTCTGGGTTATGCACCAAAGTTCAAAATGAACCATCAATAAGATGTCAGAAAACACTTATAATGTCATCATCACAACTAAAATTGCATGAGGGGTGTTCATTTCTTCTGAATGTTATTGGCACAATAAATGCAAGAAACTGAAAGATGAGTTATTATATTCAAATATAAACAACAATTAAAATGTACTTAATTTAGTAAATCTGAAAAATAAATGAAAAATGCTGATGAACTTAATTTATTAGCAAGGAACTAGCATGGCCTGGATAATAGTTTGTGGTCTAAGAGATGTAAACCCGATATAATTGGGCATTAGGTCAGAGTAAAGCTTGCAAGTTTCACAGTTCACGCTACAGAACATACTCATAGATAGTGATTATATTTCAAAATAGATGGACATAACTACATAAGAAGATCACCACAAATCAGACTTCAACCTGTCTGTTCAGGATGGGAACGGGGCGGGGCGACCCAACGGGTAACTGGCCCGCCCCACAAACGCGAGGCCAATGGGTTGGCTGGGTCGGCCTCGAATTATAATCGGGTCAGGGGAGCCAGTACCCGTTGACCCGCCGGTTTGTCGGGTCGACCCAACGCAACGCAAAGAAGACAGACAGGCGAGAGGCGACTTGGCGAGGACACAAGTAGTGCATGGCTCAAGGAGGCTGCTGGCGACCGACGAGAACACAAGCAGCGCATGGACGCACGGAGGCTGCCGGCAACCGGCGACTCTGCGAGGACACTGGCATGGACGCACGGAGGCTGCCGGCGACCGACGACGGCAACCGACGACTCTGTGAGGACACTGGCATGGACGCATGGAGGCTGCCGGCGACCGACGACCGGCGACTCTGCGAGGACACTGGCATGGACGCATGGAGGCTGCCGGCGACCGACGACCGGCAACTCGGCGACGCACGGAGGCTACTAGCGGCCGGCGACCGGCCCCCGCGACAAGTAGATCCATCTCCGTTCAGAGCATGTACATCCACGAGTACAGCGCGTTCATCTTCCACAACCTCACCGCGTTCGAGCCATCTCCGGCGCGGCCTCGGCGCCACAACCTACTGCATCAGTGCATCTACATGGCGAGGCTGCTGCAGAGCAAGGCCGACGCCAAGCTGCCGAGGAGGAGCGGGAGCGCACACCCACGAGACCGACGAGGAGATCGTCGCCTTGTTCAGTGGCCTCGCATCCAATAGCGGTATGAAGAAACACGAGGCTCTAATTACTGATCAATAGCGATGGAACACCAGCTGACTAGCGGCCAAAATCCTAATACTCAGTATTCCACAAGCTTTAGTAGCTGCTGTGCATCTTCGGTGAATTACAATCCATGCGAGGAAAGGAATCTGAACTGCACAAGGGAGGACAGGCGGCTGGGCAAAAGTGGGTCGACCCACGGTACCCGATGGTCCAGTAGGGCCAGATACGTATGTCGAATGGGTCAACCCGTGGCCTTGTGAATTGGCTTCGAGGCCAGGAGGGCCAGGTCCAGGTCCATGGTCGGGTCGGCCCGTTCCCATCCTGACTGTCTGTACATCGCAAAGATGATATTAATTCTCGTGGATCATGGTGTTTAAGGCGTCCGCCCCAGCGCCTTACGTTTTGCCCAGTTTAGGCGCCTTAAATACCATGTCGTAGATACATTAACAGCAAAAATGGCATAGTAACACCACCTTTCTGAAATATAATAGTCCTAGTACTGTTCTCCTGTCTAGTTTCCACAAGATAAGAAGGACCCCTGAGTCCAAGCACAATCAGAGTACAAAGGAGCAAGTTGCGTTTTATCTCATAAAGGTAATGCATGGCAATTAACTAACTCGTACAATATATAGATGATGGCAACGCCCATGCAGCCCTCGGATTCCTTAATTAAGGGATGAGCTAATGAAGTTAATGGTTTTTCATAGATATTATGATCCCTGCTAGTACTACGAGATATACTCTGAAAATACTAAGTTACACTCAGAATGGTTTATGATGCAGTAAACAGCTGATGTATACTACTCCTGGGTTGCAAGTCCAATGTTTTATGCATAACAACCGGTGTATCCGCAAATAGCTCCTGGGTAAAGGAACACATACCAATGATGAATAGACAGGCAGTGGAGGGTTTACGAGCATGTTCAGCAGTACTCCTGTAAAATCAATCAGCAAAATGCAATGGAATCAGAAAACGTGGAGCTACAAGAAACAATTAGGACATTGCCAGCATCATCAACACTCACCAAAGAATTGCTGGTTCTGGAAGACCGGGATAGAGCTAACCGCCCAGATCCTTAGCTCGCTCTGCAGCTCGGAACGTGGTACCCCTGCCGCGCCCTGCACCTTGAGGTAAAGCCTGAGCAGGAAAGCCTCGGCCAGCACCACCCCGGCGAGAAAACTGACGCTGCAGCCTTCCTTCATGAGCTCCCGCCTGGCCTCATCCCCGACAAGTGGGAAAAGCACCTGGAACGGGCACCTGTCCCTCGAGATGCGCACGCTCGACACCTTGACCAGCTCCCCGAACACTGGCAACAGACTCCCCGCGTCGGCGTTGACCTCGCATCCGGCGGGGCGGCTGCTGCAGGTGCTGATGTATCTGAAGATAGCCTCGACGAGTGCCTCAATCTTCCTGCGGGGCTTGGCGGAGTGGAAGAGCTCGGAGATGACGGGAGCGAGGAGCGCAAGGGGCTTTGCGGCGGCGGGGGAGGAGGCAGTGAAGTCGGAGAGGAGGTGGAGGATGGAGCGGGGGTCGTCGGGGGCGTCGTGGAAGGTGACCGCGGAGAAGAACCAGACGGCCTCAAGGGGAGGGTCCGAGTAGGTGTTGAGGACGCGGGCGAAGATGGAGCGGAATTTGCTGAGGTCCGGGTCGGGGTCGGCGGAGACGGCGGCGAGGAAGCGGGAGGTGGAGTCGGAGAGGAGGGACTCGAGATTGGTGAAGTAGCAGGCGTATCGCATGGAGGGGAAGTCCACCAGGACGCCTTCAGGCATGGCCATGGCGGGAGAGCAGCCGGACGAGTTGTAAAACCCTAGGAGTATCTCCACCGCGCTTCCAGTGTGTCGGATGATTGCAATGAAATAGGGTGCCCCCGGCGGCCATCCCGATAGGGTTTTTTCCAAACAAAATTTAAGTTCGATCCATACAAAAAAAAATTGAGAGCACACAATTGTGTGCCTTACTTTTATAAAAGGTAGAGAAAAGTTACAAGAGCTGCTCACACTGTAAAAACAGCATGAAACAGCGACCCCAAAGACGCACGCCTAGTCCTACCTCATAGGCTCATACTAGGTCTCGATCTCCACCTCCAACTCCTGCTTGGTTCCACGAACTGCATAGGAAAAAGCTGAATGGGGTAATTTTGAAAAAGCTTATGATAAAGTTAAATGGTCTTTCCTTCAGCAGACTCTCAGAATGAAAGAATTTTCTGATGAGTGGCGTGCGCTTATACATAGCTTTGTTTCGGGTGGAAGTGTAGCCATTAAAGTCAATGATGACACTGGCAAATACTTTCAAACCAAAAAAGGCCTTAGACAAGGTGACCCGTTATCGCCCATACTATTTAACATAGTGGCTGACATGTTGGCTATCTTGATCGAACACGCAAAGTCCGAGGGCCAAATTGAAGGAGTGATTCCACATTTAGTTGATGGTGGCTTATCGATTTTCAATATGCCGACGACACAATTCTTTTTATGGAACATGACATCGAAAAAGCTCGTAATCTCAAGTTAATCTTGTCAGCATTCGAGCAACTATCGGGTCTTAAAATAAATTTCCATAAAAGTGAATTGTTTTGTTTTGGCGAGGCCCAGGAAAACGCCTCCTTGTATGCCGAGCTATTCGGTTGTACGCAAGGTCAATTTTCTATCAACTATTTGGGTATTCCGAATCATTATCGGAGACTCACTAATGCTGAATGGAAAGTGGTGGAGGAGAGACTTCAAATCCGGTTAAATAGCTGGAAAGGCAAACTCCTATCCCTGGGGGGCAGATTGGTTCTCATTAATTCAGTACTAACCAACATGGTACTGTACATGATTTCATTCTTCCAACTACCCAAAGGAATCTTAAAACGATTGGATTATTTCCGATCAAGATTCTTTTGGCAAGGGGATAGTGAAAAGAAAAAGTATCGACTTACCAAATGGAGTGTGGTTTGCCGCCCAAAAGACCAAGGAGGGCTCGGAGTTCATGACCTTGAGGTCAAGAATAGAGCCTTGCTTGGCAAATGGCTGTTCAAGCTTCTTTCTGAAGATGGACTTTGGCAAACCCTTCTAAGGAGAAAGTATGTGGGTGATAAAGCGGTATCTCAGGTTCTTTGGAAACCTGGTGATTCTCACTTCTGGGCTGGCCTCATGGCTACGAAGAAGTTTTTTTCCCACATGGATCATTCTCAATTAGGAATGGAGCGGAAATTCGGTTCTGGAGGATAAATGGCTTGGCCAATCCACTCTCCGAGAACAATATCCGGCTTTGTACAATATTGTGCGACACAAAGGCGACACGCTCTTTAAGGTGATGGGTACTTCCCCACCAAATGTATCGTTCAGAAGAACTCTATTAGGGCCTAGATAAGCATCTTGGAATGCCTTGATTCTCCGGTTGGACTCTGTCCAATTGTCGGAAGGCCCTGATAAACTTCGATAGAATCTCACTCAGAATGGTAAATTCTCGGTTGATTCTATGTATAGAGCTTTAATCCAGCATGTAGTCCAAGTCGATTCTAATAAGAAAATTTGGAAGATGAAGATTCCGCTAAAAACGAAGGTGTTTGCGTGGTATATTCGTCGAGGTGTAATTCTTACAAAAGATAACCTTGCCAAACGCAATTGGCACGGGAGCAAAAAGTGTGTTTTTTGTAGTCATGACGAGACCATTAAACACTTATTCTTCCAGTGCGAGTTTGCTAGGTCTATATGGTCAGCCATCCAGATAGGTTCTACCTTATATCCTCCGCGCAGCGTTGCAAATATTTTTGGCAACTGGCTGAACGGGGTTGATTCTAGGTTTAAACTACTTATTAGGGTGGGCGATTACCGTTATTTGGTCGCTATGGCTATGTAGAAATGACAAGGTTTTTAATGATAAAAATTCTTCTGTTATGCAGGTTATCTACCGATGCACAGCTACGCTTATCATGGTCGGCCCTGCAGCGTGTGGAGACCGAGAGCTCTTTTTGGAGGTGTCGTCGCGTTTGGAGCCTGTGGCGAGGGAGTTATTCTCCCAGCATGGATGGCCACATAATCTACGGATCGACCCTCCACCACCATAGGGGTCTTTACAATCTCTCATCATGATATGTAATTCGCCTTTTTATTATTTTTACTTGCTACGGAAATTTGGAACTTGTTGGGGCTGTGTGCATCCTAGTTATGCAGAGGCCGGGTGTAATGCTTAATACTCTTAAGTAATAAAATCCCTTTATCGAAAAAAAACTCCTGCTTGGTTCCAAAGCTTCATGTCGGCCACGGTTTTTGCTGCTAGAACGTCCTCATTGCATTGTTGGGCAGTGTTGCCAAAGACCCTCGCGTTCCGCTGCTTCCAAACATTCCATGAGATGAGGAACACCCAACAATCTAGGCACTTTCTCTCTTTCTTAGCCAGCAGGGCCCTCTCTCGTAGCCACCACGCCTCCAGGTGATCCATACAAATTTCATTCAAACTTTAAATTGTAATTTAAAATTGAATATAGTTCACACTGGCGCATACTTGAAAAAAAATTAAAATATAAAAACAATATAACAAGGGTTTCTAAACCCTAGTCTTCGTCTGACTCGATGTTGATCACCGGCGCAGCCGGCATGGTGGGTAGAGGCGGTGGCGGCGTCAAGGACTTCTCGATGGCCGCCTGCATGCCTGGCCACTGGCTCTCCGGGAAATTCTGCTCCTCCTCTGCCACCAGGGCCGCCCACATCGTTGTCGATGGTACAACTCGCCGGAGTTCTGTGCGGCGTCAGAGTTGTCGTAGGAGTTGTCATCGGAGATTTCGTCGTCTGATGTCAACCACCCCTCAGGCTCCCCACAATCGGAGGAGGTGGGGGGAGAAGCTATACATGCGGTAGTCGTACTCCTCCTTCACTTCGTCATCCCAATAGGGCGACAACATGGAGTAATTGGGGATGCACCGCATCTCCCATGGCATGACTTGCCAGCATCTGGATTGCGAGGCGCGCCTCTCCGGTGAGTGGCGGCGCCACCGGGATATGGATGAAGTAGGTCATCTAACCCTCCGATGGTCAGCCATTACAAGCCAGTGTTGTAGACGTGCTTGCGCGCCTCCTCCACCGCCAACAGACAACATGTATCAACAAGCGGAGGCGGCATGAGGATCTCGCCTCGCCACATGCCCTCTGCCTCTGCCAGTGAAGTGTACTGTCCAAACTCGCCCGGCGGTGGCTCTCGTCGCGGTTTGGGTCACGGCTGGACACACTCGTCGATGGTTTGTGCGAGAGGAGAGGGTCAATGGTGAGAACCGTGGGGATGAGGAGGCCAGCACGCGTTGTGGTTTTAAAGCCGGCACGAGGGCGGAGGTGGGTGATGCCCATCAACGCTAAGCACCTATTTCCCTGACATGCATTAACGTCGGCGACACGTCGTGTCATTCAGTGCCACCTAGAGAACCAATGTTCTTCATTTAATTGCGCTGACCGCCCTTTTGAATCGCTGGCAGGGCAACCCGTGTGTTGGTATCTGACGTGGACGTGGTTGCCGCTTATGTACGGTACTCCCACACCATTCCCTATGGATTGGGGTCATGGTGGTAGTGTCAGATGTGATATCAACCCATCTGGCAAAATTGTCGCTATTGGGGCAGTGACTGGACGTCGATTTCGATCCTGACGCCCCAATAACCCTATTAGAAGGCTACTTGGAGCGCGGGGAGATTCTCTAACCCTAAGTGAGAAGGGGAGTGAGGTTTGGCGAGGGGGCGGAGGGGGGAGATTGGTTATTTATCCAAAAGTTCACTAGGCTTGGATGATGTTACCTAAAGTCGGATGTATTCCCTCCGTTCAAAATAAGTGTCTTATATTTGTCCAAATATGAATGTATTGTACATGAAACATGTCTGGAACACGTCTAGATACAACTGTATCTAGACAAATTAAAGACAATTATTTTGAGACAGAAAGAGTACATTGGTAAAATACCAATACGGACTTGCAAGCAAATAAACAGGAGGACACGAGACATTATGTCCCTGATCGATTATAGAGCTGGTCCTGACAAAGTGGGTCATCGTCGATTGGATCTCACGCACGTACGCCTCTAACCACATTACTAACGCCGGAATCGCCGGCCTCTCAGCGATCGGAACACTATAGCTAACACTGTTCCCCGTTCATATCTACAGTGATTTTTTTTTGCTTTCTTTCCCGGAAGACCCCGCGTTCCACTGCCTGCAGTGTCCGGATCGCTACACTGTACCTGCATACTTTTTTTTCTTCCGATACAAACACAAAAAATGAAATATTTTGCGAACCGAGTTTCCAAATCGTGATCCGTTTTCGGGGATGGATTAGTCATGTCGAGAACTTCAAAACTAAATCCATTTGATATGTTTTAATGAAAAAAAATTGTGCACTGCTCGGAGTGTGCAGTTTGTACTGCTTTTTTTGGAGCTTTTTTTGTTTCACGGAGAGCGGCGGGCCCACGCGCTTCCCGTACTGAAAAGTCCCCGCCTTTTCCAAAAACTGTGAATCGGTCATCCGGCATAACAGACGCGCGAACCCTACGCTTTTTTGCAGGGAAGTCACCGCGTTTCCTCCTACTTTTTTTTCAGAAAAGTCTATGCGTTCTCCAACAAATATGAAACGGTCCTCCGGTCTACAGTGCACACACGTCTCTCGGTCCGCGTTTCCTCCTACGTTTTTTTGCTGAAAAGTACCTACATTTTCCAACAAATATGAAACGGTCCTCCGGTCTACATTGCACACACGTCTCTCCGTCCTCCGGCATAACACATACGCGCGAACCCTACGCTTTTTTGCAGAAAAGTCCCCGCGTTTCCTTCTACGTTTTCATGCAGAAAAAACCTGCGTTTCCCATCAAATACGAAACGGTCCTCCGGTCTACAGTGCACACACGCCTCTGCGCTGTCCGATTCAGATCCGACAGCCCGCGCGACAATTTAGCGGAAAGACCCTCGCATTTGCCAAACGATTCGTTCTCCTTTTCATGAATATATGTACATGAAATATATGAGTGCCGACGAGTAGGTTCCATTCCCGTAATCGGTTTCGAGCTTGATCGACTCTACCTCTTCAATTTTGGATCCAAATTCGCAAAAAAACATTCGACGAATTTTGTCAAATTCGTCGCACTCAGTCATACGTTCGAATTTTCCTTTGACGAGAAGATGGATATCACCCTTCCAAACAACTTTCACGTTTTAACATTTTTTAACTGACATATACATATTTCTCTCTAAACTCCAGATTATTGTACATACAGTTGCACTTTCACCATCAAAATATATAGGCTTAAAAAAGTAACGGAATAATCATAGTTTTCCTTCACATATACATATTTCTATCTAATCTTCAGATTATTGTAATACAGTTGCACTTTCGCCATAAAAATATATAGGCTCAAAAAAATAAAATAACGGAATAATCATAGTTTTCCTTGCAAAAAAATCTCCTATCGACTGCACCGCTTCAATAAAACAGAGCCAGTTAAGCAGGAAATAGAGCGACCTACCCCACTCTGTTTTCCTCGACCCCTTCTTCTGTCTTGCTCATTCCGCCTTCCGAAGCTACCCGCCTCCAAATCAGCTACCAAACTACAATACGTGTCCTACCTCCTTTCTTTAGTTTTCTCTTATTCAGTGCCTCTATGCATACACTAAAACAGAGTACAAACTCTTTAATCAAAGTTTCTGAAATGTGTGTTTTATCTCTACACCTCTCTATACTACCTTCTCTACAGGCAAAAAGGATGAAGACATCATTAACTTCTTTCTATGTTTACGCAGTCGTGCTCTTACGTTCCTACATAAATTCAAATATATGAAAAAAAAATACATCAGAATTATATATCACCCCAATTTTACACTACAGGCGCGGCGTGACGCCGCGCTAAATTCACCTAGTTTTTAATTAAGCTAGCACGGAAGGAATGAAGAATCCTTTGAACTAGCGGAAGCTTCAGTTCAAGACATGGAAACCCGCTTTTGTTCGCGTCTTGGTCGTCTAAGAGCATCTCTAGCAGTACCCGCAAAACGGCCGAACCCGCAAAATTCCGGCGAGTTTGCGGGTTTGGGGCCATTTTTGGGCCAGACTAGCGCCTGCATATTTGGGTCGGTCCGCAAACGTTTTGCGGTGGCCCGTGAATCCGCACCGCCTACCCCTATTTATTTGGCTTCCCACCGCATTTGCGGATTGCAATCCCCAATCCCACACCTCCTCCGACGAGCAATCCGCCGTGCGCTCCGCCGTCTCCGACGAGCAATCTCGCCTCCCCGTCAACAGATCCGGTGACGCCGAGCCATGGCGCCGAAGCGGGAACCAGAGGCGGCGCTCCCCGGCGACGACCGGTTCGGCGGAGACTACTCCGACGAGAAGCGTGCGCAGGTCGTCCGCAGCGACGGCGCACGGAAGTACAGGCACGGCGAACCGGTGCGCCGCGACTTGCCGGAGTTTGACCGGCTCCGGAGGGAGCGGGAGCGGGAGATCTACCGGCGCCGTCGCGAGCAGCTCCTCCGCCACGCCAGGTGCTCCTCCGCCGGAAGGTTACGACCCCGAGCACTACGGCGTCACGCTCGGGCCGGAGGACTTCATCCCCGATGAGCACCTCGACCGCACGCTGGCGGCGACGGTGCTGCGGTCCCAGCACGAGGCGGTGGAGTTCGCCGCCAAGATCAAGCGCGACGAGGTGCTCGACGACGTCCTCCTGGAGCAGACGCTGATCATCAGCCAGCTCCCGCCCGTCATCGACCTCGTCTCCGACGAGGAGTGAAGCTCCTCCACCGCTGCGTCGCCGCCGCGCCCGTGGCTCCGGTGAGGAGCAAATTTTGTGTAGTTCTAGGGTTTGGGCGGCGACGTGTAGTTCTAGGCTAGTATCTAGGGCTTGCATTTTGTGTAGAAACAACGTTGAAATCTATCTGTAGCGAAGAAAATCTATCTAGTATGAACTGAACTTTGTTCCCGCGAAAATCTGCATTTTGAAATTCAGATTTGCAGTTTCGTTTGCGGGCTCTGTTCTTCGCGGCCCGATTTCTCGCGCAAGAACACGAAAAACCCGACCCTTAAAATTGTTTTGCGGGTTTGAGTTTTGCGGGTACTGATAGAGATGCTCTAATAAGCTATTCCGTCTGATGCAAACTTCCGGACGGTCCAGCCACTCCTCCGGCCGGTGTGAAGTTTCATTCTCATTGCACACTTGACTTGACGACTTGACTGTGTTGAGTGGAAATTCAGGGATATATTCTTACAAGGTTTACTGTGTGTGTGCTCCACGGATTACATGGTAACTGCAAAGATTTTCAGCTGTGGCTGCACCGAAGTAGCAAGCGAGGGCGAGACTGCAACATGTCTTGAACTGAAACGAAAACGGAAGAATCCATGGCCAGGGTTCTCTGGTCTTTCGTCTCGTCGGTCATCCGCGTGCACACCGTGACCACGCATGCACTGAAGGCAAAGGTTTACGTCGCTATACCCACCTGATTTTTCTGAGTGGTCAGTTCTCACATGGCGGGTCGGTCGGAGGCGTGCATACATGGCGTATTCTCCGTCTGAGGTCCAGCCTATGGAAAAAGATTGTTGATGACCTCTGGGTATTCGAGGGAAAAGAACCCATTCTTAATTCCCTCCGCACAATAATTTTTAACGGTTTTGCTAAGTCTCAGCTATCTGAGACATAGCTTATGTCTCAGTCATATCCGTGGCCGTCTGATCGTCCTTTTACTTTGCGATCCGTGTTTTGGTGGGTTGGCCCGTACGGTGACATCACCTGACTGAGACATAACTTACGTCTCAGTCAGCTGAGCCGTAGAGAGACCCAATTTTTAATGCGGATTACAAGCGGAGCAAAACGACTGAATGTACACACAATTTTTTTTGTTATCCGTACTGGATGAACTAAACCGTCTTATATTATTATACGCAGGGAGTTTGTTGATTATGATGCAAATGCATGTAACTTTCCCGAGGTGAAAATGCATGGAGCACTGGCTTGGTCATGACGACGCGAAGATATCTAGTGAGTCTTCATCGATTGGATATCAACGCCTCTCACAAGCACCGCCGGGAGCAGTAGATTAACCAACATGAACTCACGTCCACCGTCGAACGGAAGCCGTTCTTGACGTTGTCTACTACGCAATTCAAAACAGCTTCCAAATGCAGAGAACTCTAGGACAATAATAATTTTCCTCTTCGCCAGTGACTAGAAAAGCTATCTCCTGTCTCCTGCTAGTGTTGTCGCCGATCTGTCCCGTCTTCTGTGGCCTTAGGGCAATGGAGATGTGGTGGATCTCAGTGCTGCCGCCGATCTACCCGGTCTCCTGTGGCCTTAGGGCCATGGAGGCACGGTGGATCACGGTTCTTACCAGTGAGAGGGCTTCATTTTTAGTAGTTTTTTCGTGTTTGGTTAAGTTTTGTGTCCTATTCAGCATAGCAACGTGGCGGCTCTCTAAAGATGGATTAAGGTCCTCCCCGCTTAACCCATGTTCCGGCAGTGCAGCTAGCTTCTTCGGAGGTGTGTCTCTTGGTGGATCTCACTGGATTCGGTCGGCGTTTGTCTTCGGTGGATCCAGTCTACGTTCGTCTATATTTGTGCGTCTACATGTTTGGTCCTTCTAAACTATGTTTCTCTTCATCGGCGATGGTTGCTATGCTGGTTGGCTGGTCCTTTGGGGACTTAACACGAGAAGTATTCTGTCACTCTACCTTCCAGTGATATGGTTTTCTCAAAATACTACTAACTCTGAGGTGCAATCCACAAATAAATAGGTCGGAGAGCATATAAGAGTACAAATCACGCAGCAAGAAAATAAAGAGTCTTAATATAACTCGTGAATAAATCTGATCAAAAATGACAATTCGTCATATTCCAATAAACATAACACCAGTAACATCAGATAAATCTCAATTATGTAACACAACTCATGAGATGAGAGAGGGATTTGCAGCTCAATCATGTTGGATTGTTTATGGCTATACTCCTTTCACCGCCACCCCCTTCACGTTTCTAAGAAGTGCCCAGACCGTTGGGGCGGTCTCCGAACACCTCTAGACAGGCAGAATTTAGGCCCATCTGGACATAATTGGGTGCCGTTGGAGATCCTCTGAGTGGCAAGAAGAATACTCGGCTTATACACATGACCGATACAGGCACGTGAAGGCTAGTAAACCAGGTTTTATTTTATTTCTACCCGATTTCACAACGTGCTCTTAATAGATTGATTGCTTAGTGACTTTGGAAGATCGCCGCATTAAAAATCCTGAGCGGTGAGATCAGACATCGCCATCTTTGCTTGACCAACGCCGTTACCATTGACAAACCTATCCCCCCATGACGTCGACGGCATATTCTAGCAGCGGAAAGCATACAGAGAGATGCATCTGGACTGGACATGTGCTCAAGTCGTACTAATTCAGTTCAAATATGAGGGCTGTGTCGTGAGTGCAATCTAAACGCACTTTCCTCGCACTCACATTCTCGTCTGTTTTTTATGCTTACACCGTCGTAGATCAGTAGTTTGCTGCAGCCCTGCCGTGAAAAGACCGGAGTTGGTCTAGTTTTACGTGGTCTGGGTAACAGTTTGAGGAGTTTACTCTGCTTGCGGCGAGAAGAAACCGTCGGGTTTGAGGAGTTTACATCCAGCTTTGCTGTATTGGACTGAAAGATCCGTAAGAATTAAGATATACTCCTAGCGTACAACTAGCAGGCGTAATTTTCCTTGGTCTGGTAGTAACTTCTGATCAACAGACCGACATCCATATGAGCCAACCCTAGCCAAGTTACTGTGAATGGCAAAGGAATTTGGAAGAACAAACATCGGTTTTTGGCCTCAGTTAAGTTTTTAATGCAGTAAATGAGAAAATACTTTGAGCACCATTAGGAAAGATTAATAAATGATTATTGTTCTTTAATGAAGTGTTTTCGATCCAGAGCTCACTGAAAATATTTTTTATCCCAAAACGGAGGCAAAACTTTTGCTTCGCCTCATTAATCAAGTTGACCTTTACATAATTGAAAAGCTAAGATGGCTAAGAATAATACAATAAGTCTATTCTCGCGTCAAAAGAATACACTTGTGCTATGCCCCAGTTGGAGGTGATTTTGCTTATGATTGTAGCCGGAATGGATCTTATATCCCCAAAAAACTCTTGCGTTCCGCTCATTCCAAATCTCCCAAAACACGGCATCACTTATCCCTTTTATCCCTAGTGAGGCGGTTCGTGATAGTACAAACGGGCAATCACCTAATGCATACAGTTTTTACTAGTTTTCTAAATTATAATTGGCCAGACCTGGCATCAAAACCTGAGTAACGCTATACATTTATAAATATCTCATCATCCAACATAAAGAAGGGTCCATCAGTTACATATGATGAAAGTTTGAATTATCTTGTACAAACTAAATGATTTTCTTACAAAGTACATGTCATGCATGATGGTTACTTATTAACCCCCCCCCAACAAGAGATAATATAGGAGGTTGTTTTACGGAAATCCATTTTGAGTCATAGAAGCATTTCCACGCACTGCTCAAAATCGTGTTTCAAAATGTCATAAAAATTAATAAAAGTTTGGTGAACATCCCAACATTCTATGATCACAAAAAAAAATCATGAACAAAGAAATTTTCTTGTGGCCTAGCTATGTCGAAAAGACAAAAAAAAGTAAGGTGATAAGTCATTTTGTAGCACCAAAATTTGTCATTTTTACACTGCCACAAAAAATGTATTTTTTTCACGAAACATTTTGCATGAACATAAAATGTCCGGATGTATGTTCGAATTTTTTGTCGTTTTTTTACATTTTATTTTTAATTATATTTGTCATGATGGGAGTATCTAGTCCTACAAGCCAAAACATCACCTCCGGCATTTGAAGACATACCACAGGTTGACACTTCATATGTCTAGAATCATCTATTTGGTCAAATCAAAATTGGTGGTGGTCTTGTTTTCTAGAACTCTCTTAAGAAATATTTACTAGATTAATACACACTAAAACACTCAAACAAGTCCAATAGATATTTAAAGACACTGTAAGAAATAATACACATAAAAATAGTATAATATATTTAGGCCATAAATTAAATTTTGTAGTAATGTGGCATTATTTATTTTCTTAAGTTTACAGTAAATTTCATTTTAACAAAAAAAATCCAAACTATATCAAAGTATTTCAAAAAAATGTAATACTGGTTCAACACTTGATAATGTATTTATAAGGATAGTTATAAGAATTGTATGCCAAAATTTTATTGTAACACACATGACCGTGTTTACATTGTTAATGCCCCTAGGTACACCCAAAAATATTATTAAAATAATGTTGGAAAGATTGTGTAATATGCAAGCTAAGAGTTTGAATCACAATGATAAGAGAAACTTAGAGGGAACAACCTTGATGTATTTTCTCACACTTCCAGCATATCATCTTTTTAAGTTTTTTCTCTGCAACGACTCATCATTGCAAAGAGACTCGTAGTCTTCTTCATAATGGGATAGAAAAGTAAAAAAAATATTACCAACATCAAAATCTTTAAGGTGAGAAATGAACTCATCTATATCTCATTTCGACCAAGCATCCACATATAGAAAAAAATGAGTCGTATGCAATGAACAAAGTGAATTTAAGATAAATAGCCACACCTCACCTCCTAGGTGGTTGTACTTCATGTTTTTTAATGTTAAGTTATTCGGATCAACAACCTATCTATACAATGTAAAGAATAAATTGTAGACTTTCTGATGTGATTCCAGCTATTCATTGACAAAACATTACATGATAGAGTGGTGCCTCTAAGTTTCTTTGATGTTTTTGTATATTGTTCATTGTTGTTTTCTCCAAATCAGTTATTATCCTTTATCCTATTGCAACTCCGGTAGGAGAATCCATAGCTTCTCAAGTGAGGTGGTAACTGGGCGAGTTTCATTTTTTCCTTGCATTTTCTTGCAACTCGACATGCGACCTCGTGATCTCGAATTGGACGAGTCCATCAATGACACCGACAATTTCAAATTTCTGCATCTTTAACTATCGGGTTGGCCACCTGTTGTGGCACCGGGGACTACAACATCCATGTTCGAATCGATGGGTCTCCACGAGGTTCGTTTTGGCATGGTGTCTTTTTAACATATTTCCCATCAGTTTCTTATTTGAGATGATGTCGCGCTCTGGGTTGTCTGAGAAAAACTCTTGCTATGATTTTTCGCCATAAAAATCATATGTTTCTTCAATTCCAATGGTCGTGTCATGGATATTTTCTTTTCTAATCGCCAGAGTAATTATAACAAAGTTAGTGATCAATAATAATTTAATATTCACACTCTACAAAAATCAAAAGTAAATATCAGTGACTAAGTTTGGAGTGGGTGGCTTGGATCATCTAAACAAAACCGGTAGCTATATATACGGAGGGTACTATATCGGAAGTTTGCTACTACCCTGATTTAAGACCGTAAGTTTGCTAAAAGTTTGCGTTCAACTCTGCTTGCGGCAAGAAGGAACCGTCGGGTTTGTGGACTCTATGCATCCGTTTTGAATTGAAAGATCAATATTTCGTTTTAAGTAAGAAATTATGTTGAATTTCCATCCACACTAGTTATGTGGGACAAAAATCTATGCTTTATAAATCCATCTTGCAGTTCGGTCGGGCTCACGCGTCAGTGCCCGCTGCAGAGTGGAGTAATTTAGAGGATTCTCTTCCGTTTATGTGCCTAGTGGTTTTTCTTGTTTTTTCAGACTTTGGCGACATATGCTTCCATTTAGCCGTTATTGAATAATCCTAGCAGAGGACAATTGCATTGACAAATGTTTACATATCATATTTTACTGTGTTTGAGGAGAGAGAAAATGAGAAATAAGAAAAACATATTGTAGATTAAAAAGTAGCTATAGCGCGAACTCCAATAAAATTTGAGAGAGTGTGAGATTGGTTAGGTAGAATACCTATTTATACGTACGAGGTATTGAACTGACTAACACTTGGCTCGAAAAGTGCCAATGGTTTCCAAGCTCACTAGTGCTCGATATTTTAAAAGGTTGAAAACCATCATTTTATCCCAGAAGAATCTGAATTGTGGTACATATACGCATTATCTATGTGACTATGTATGTCAAAAGTTCCTTTTGTGTCCATAACTTTGTAATTTTCTGTAGGTCAAAACCAATTCACAGACTAAGTAGAAAATATGTGTATATATCCAATTGAAAATTATTTATTCTTTTCAAACTTAAAATTAAAATTTTCAGTTTTATGCACCCGAGCACACCGGCTTTGGTGCCACAAATCTGTGTTGGCAGTTGACTATATATTATGTTCACTCTTATATACTCGCGATTAATAAAAGCCGCATGCATCAATCGGCCGGGTGCCTTTTCGAAAAAAATATACTCGCGATTAGCATCAGCAGAGATCTGTCGCATTAATTGGCTGACTGCAAGTTACTGCTAGTTAAACTAGCTCCTGACAATGCCGCACGTGCAATGCGTTGCTGCCAAGAAAGAATCAAATTTCTTATCTTTTAAAAGTTATAGTATCACGTGGCGAAAAGTCATGAGAAAATAGAAAAGTACATTTGCTGACTGTCTCTATGCGATTCTATCAGTCACCTCTTGTTTTTGGCTAATGCTTAAAACATAGGATTCCGAAAGACAAGATAGGTAAAACACAAGTTTGAATATCATGTCCTCTTGAATTCCGTAGGTTAAAAACCTACTGTGATCTATCAAGAATGAGCACAGTAAGTAATTCTAGCAAGAGGTTTGACATGATTATTATTTTTTCTCCAAAATGGAGTTTAAAGGAATCCTTAGAATTTTTTTAAATGGTTGAAATCCCGTTGAATTAAATGAGCCCCTCAATCTTCTACTCACCCAGTTCCTAAATATAAAATATTTTTAATTTTTTTCTTCAGATTCACATGTATCTACATGTACCTAGACACATTTTAATGTGTATGTTCACTCATTTTAGCCCGCATCTAGTCAACATGTGAAGACTAAAACATCTTATATTTAGGAAAGGAGGGAGTAGTAGTTTAAGCTAATCCCAAACCACAAAACTTGTATTTCATAATGATTTTGCCTAGAGTTTTTTCACGCGGACCTGGTCACTATGTTTTAGATACATTGTTATAGCTCAGTTTGTTGTTGCTGATCTATGTCAAGCTTACTTTGAGAAGTACTGGAGTAGTGAAAATAAGGAAAACCTAATAGTACCGCTATAAGGACTAAATAGATTTAAGGGTTCAGAAGTCTTCCTTTCCCCTCTCCCCTAGAGGAAGAAGAAGATGTGGTGCCAGCCGTACAACACAACGTGGAGTGGCTATCTTGTCGGCTGCAGATCACATCGACAAGCCCTGGCCTTTGTGGATGAACTCCGCATCCGAGCTTCATGATCTATCCCCAGGGCTCTAATCCCAGCACGCCGCCTCACCTTGCGCATCCATGGCGCGTGGCCATATCAACACAAAAGAAAGAAGAGCTGCAACACATGAAGATTATTTAAGGGTGCACAGAAGATACCCCACTGTACATCTTCAACTTCGACTAATGGTGGCCACCAAAGCAGCTCACCTGCTCCGGCCATCAGGATGACTCCAACGGGCCGACGCATTTAGTCCGCTCGCGTCCGTTCCTGTCCGCGCGAGGGAAGAACACGGTCCAACGCGGCGACGCAAACGGACCGCTGTCTGGTTTTCTGTGCGCCGCGACCCATTCTCGGCCCAAATTTGGGCCAGTTTGCGTCGGCCGCGGACGCGCGCGGACCGCTCTTCTGTCCTCCCCTAGTCCGCCCTGGCCCGCCCATCAGATCATTCCTCACCCCAATTTCCTCTTCCTTCCTCGCCCCTCCCGCCGCCACCCCGCCGTTGGGACCCCGATTTGGCACTGCAGGCCATTCCGGGAAGGCCGTCTCCTGCTCCTCTTCCCCGCCGTCACCGGAGCAGGTTCCTCCCCGCCACGGCCGTTGAATCTTGCGGCCATCTCTCTCGCAGCGCCCGCGACCCCGATGCCGCCCACAAGGTGTTCGGCCGTTTTCCCCGGCAACAACTCAGGTACGAACTCGGCCATGGATAGCTCTGATGAGTGGTATTACAAGAACTAAATCATGTACCAGTCCTCATCGGACGATTCCTCCTATGATGAGAGTGACGGCCTGGTTGCCTCCCTCATCGTCAATGAGTACATAGAGATGATGTGGCCAGTGTTCCGAGGGTCGTTGCCGGACCGTTCTCCAGCCTTGGACCGGAACAGGTCAGTTGGCCATGTCCAGCTCTACGGGGACTACTTTTGTCGGGTAAAACCCACATATCGTCCCAAGATTTTCCGGCGCCGTTTCCAGATGAGAAGATTTTTGTTCAACCGTATCCGGTTGGGGGTGATGCATTTTGATGATTATTTCATATGCAAGAGATATGCGGTTGGTACCCTCGGCTTCTCGTCGTATCAGAAATGCACCGCCGCAATTCGCATGCTTGGATATGGAGTTGCCGGTGATCTTGTAGACGAGTACGTGCAGATGAGTGAGTCCACGTGTCTAGAAGCAATGTACAAGTTTTGCAAAGTTGTGGTGCAGGTGTTTGGCCCAGAATACTTGAGGGAACCCAATGCTCAGGACATGGCCCGACTTTTGTCCATCAACGAGTCCAGAGGCTTCCCTAGGATGATTGGCCACATAAATTGTACGCACTGGGAGTGGAGGAACTGCCCATTTGCTTGGCAGGGGCAGTACAAGCGCCATGTTGGGGAGTGCACGGTCAAACTTGAGGCCGTTGGCATCACAAGATACGTGGATTTGGCACTCGTTATTTGGCATGGCCGACTCGCACAATGACATCAATGTGCTTCAACAGTCTCTGGTGTTCAACAGGTTGTCCAATGGCAATGCACCCGAGGTGACCTATGAGATCAATGGTCACACGTACAACAAGCCATACTATCTTGCTGATGACATTTACCCTACATGGACTACATTCGTGAAGACCATCTCAATCCAAATGATGAGAAGAAGAACAGGTTTGCCAAGGAACAAGAAAGTGATAGAAAGGATGTGGAGCGTGTATTCGGTACCCTCTAGTTACGATGGGCTATTGTTCGGCACCCTCCTAGAACATGGGATAAGGACACCATGTGGGAGGTGATGACAACTTGTGTGACAGTTTCAGGGTGAGTTGGTTGAGCCACAGGGAGTGTCCACTTTTGCTCAGTTCCTCGACTTCCACCGTGACATTCTGAGAAAGCTACCCATGTTCGGCTCCAAAATGATTTGGTGGAGCATGTCTGGCAGCACTACGGGAATCAGTAGTTCCAATTTGCTGAACTACTGGTTTAATATTTATTTGGTTTGTCAGACTATGTGTGGAACAATTTAATTTGTTATTTGCGAAACAATTTGTATTATTTGCTGAATTTTTGGATTTGTAATAAATATTTGCTGAACTATTTGGATTGTATTATTTGTAATGTGTGCTTGAATTTATTTATGTTGTATGGATCCTGGCCGGGTCAAAAAACAGAGATCAAACAATGGCTGAAAATGATCAAAACCCTGGCCGGGCGGACACAATGCGTCGGCCCATTGGGTGTAGTGGCCAGAAAGGGATAGACATGGGTCAGACGGCTATCTGTTTGACGACCCAAACGAACGAAAAACAGATAAAATGCACGCCCATTTGCGTCCGCCCGTTGGAGTCATCCTCAAATCCCACAACCGGCATAGCACGAAGCATCCACCAGCCCACCGCTAGGGAAAACGTAGCCTGCACCTACCGGCTACCGCTACTATCGATATGGAGCAGCTCCCACGCCCAGCACCCCACCCACATACAGGGGACGGATCCACAGTTGGCCATGGGTATACAGATTTACACCCCAAAACGTCGCAAAATAATACTCACTCCGTACAATAATAACTGTCTCAAATTTGTTACAAAGTGAATGTATCTAGACATTAAACATGTATGGATATATCTACTTTTTGATAAAGTTGAGACAGTTATTATTGGACGGAGGGAGTAATATATAGTGTATAGTTGGCACGAAAATCCGCTTCGGCTCGTACGTCCAGATGCTCTCATCTTCTAAGCCAATCACGTTGCCCCATAGTCCAGATCTGTCAGTGTATTTCTTCACGTATCTTTTTTTTTTAATAGTGCATGGTCCCATTGGCTCAGATGTATTCAATGCATAGAGCCGTGGTTAGGAACGGTGGTACGTGACGGCAGGAAATTTCCTGTACCGTCTTCTTACAAACTGGACCGTAGGCATCACATATTTCACAAAAGCACAGCTAAAATTATAGGAGCATCTCTAGTAGATCTGAGAAAAACTCGTCCCGAAAATTCAGTTTCAGGTGACCAAAAAATAGTTTGCGGTATGGCGCAGACTCGGGTATAACAGATCCGCTAAATTCGTAGTTGAAATTTAAATAAAAGAGTCCGTGCGATATTCCAGCTAACATTTTCAAGTTCATCAAGCATTTTACATAGACATAAATAAACTAGATACGGGCGGGCTTGTTCTTCATGGGCATGCTCACTCGAAACGGAGGTAGTGTTGGAATGCCGAGTTGCGCATTGCCCACGCGAGCTCGTGCTCCGCCATGGAGGTTTCGAGGCGGGTCGGAGCACCGGAATCGCCGTTCGCCACTGCTTTCGTAGCGGCAGCAAATTCCTCGTCGGCGTGGTCGGTCCGCTGGAAGTGTGGCAAGATGAGCACATCGAAGCTAACGGTCGAGGTTCGCCCGCCGCCCATGGAGATCGCCACCTCGTCCTTCGCCTCTTCTGACACCTCTTCTGGCTCCGCGCGGGAGTTACCTACCTTTGCGTCGTGCGAGTGCGGACGCGGCGACACGGCCTGCTCGCAGGCGCTTCCTGGAGGGAGCAGCCCGACCCAAAGCGTCCGAGCAGCGGCGACACTCCTCCTCTTCTCCCGAGTCACACGGCCTCCGCCGCCCATGGACGAGCCCGCCATCGATCTACCGGCGGAGGAGGCTACGAACTAGGCTAAGACTAGCGGCTAATTGCTCGCCGAAGCCCGGCCAGAACCACACGTGCAAGTTTCCCTGCATACTCGCAGTATGCTCTTAATGATGATACTTATCCGGGTCCCCGGATAAATTTTTCTGGGCCGGACCGATATGCGGTGCTTGTTCGGGCCGTAAAAATGGCCCAAACTGTTTTGGCCGGATTTTTCCGGGCTAGGAGGCTTTTTCGGGATCTGCTAGACATGTTCTAAGCTATTAATTATAAGCTCATTGTCGACGAAAAAATGCTAAGAACATTATGTAGGTTGTGATCTTAATTCCAATTTCACAACCACATTGAATCAGATACATTTCACTACTTCACCGCCGACAACTTGTTGCATGTATTATTTCGGTGCATGGCGACTCCACAGTTTCTACATTTCCCTATCTTCATTGGTTGCGTCGGTGTGTTGCTACGCTCTGGACATGTAGGTAGAGATGTAAGCGCGATCTTTCCAAAATATAACTTCTAGTTCATTTTACGATTTCTAGCTTAAATTTAGAAGTGAGATTATGGTGGGATCCAGCTTAATAGTTTACATGTAGTCTTTCTATCTCCCCTCCCGCGAAAAACTTCGTATGCTAGCTCATCACTTTTTTTACCTTAGAGCATCTCGAGTGGTAGACTCTATATTTTGTTCGGACACCCTTAAATTGAAGTCCGTTTGGGTGGTGTCCAGACAAATGGGTCTGGGTGCCCCCAAACGGCCGGACAAGTGTCCGTTTTGCCCATTTTCACCATCTACTTTTTTCATTTTTATTGTATTAAAATAATATTGTTAACACATGTAAATCCACACAATAACAATTCAATTTTCCAAAATATACAATTTAATTTTGAATTTGGATAAAAAATCCTTCAAATTCATAAATTGTTAACACACACCCTCTTTGTTCTCTCTTCGTGAAGCAAACTACAACATTTTTAGCTCCTTCTATTGGAGGCGTTGTTTTGAAACACGGGAGAAGATGCTCCCATTATAGAAAACTTATTTTAAAAGCATTTTCAAAATCTCCAAAAATATCGGGTATCAAAAATTTTGTGTTCGTGCACAAAAATTTTGTGGAAAAAAACATTGTGTGTTCGTGCACAAAGTTTTGTGGAAAAAAAACATTTTTTGTGGCATGTGTAAAAAAGAAAAAAATTGTTGTCCCAAAGTATTTTTCTCACTCACAAAAAATGCCCTTTTCTCCAAATCCTTGTGTGCGAACATAGAATGTCCAGATGTACACTCGAAATTGTGTTACGAGATATTTATTATCTCTTTACCCAAGGCATGAAAAATATTTTTTTCACAAAAGTTTGTGTGCGAACATAAAATGTCCGGACGGTACGCTGCAAATTTTCTTTCATAACTTTTTGACATTTTAAAATGTGTTTTTTGGCGATTAGATTATATGCTCTATGAGCTAAAATGATTTTCCACGATGTATGTCTTCTCTCTTTCATATAAGCTACTTCCTCTGTTCTAAATTAATTAATTCATGCAATTAATTTGGAACGAATGAACTTGTTAGCATTATTTTCCAAGACATAATATGTCCAGAGAACATACCTGTTGATGCGGAGGTACTGTACTGATGCAGACCAGCGAAAATTGATCAAGGCGACGAAATTATGTACCAGCCGTACAAATGAATGACTAGCTTCTCGTACCACCGGTACAAGAAATTAATCGTCAAGTGGAGACGGACTGTTGTTCTGCTGCGCATTAACTCCCTATGTACACGGTGATATGTACCAAAAGACCACACTATACGGTAATTTTATAAACTCCACTGCTACGGATGATGTCTGACAGAATCAGATCCCAATGCTTATATGTATGGTGCAGATAGTGTGACTAGCTGGGCCTATGACCCAAAACGCCGCGTCCATAGTTGGCATATGTATCACTGGTGCTTATTTCCGAGTATCTATACGTCTGAGTTTCTCATCCAAATTAAGCTCAAACCTCGAATTTGTACTTTTACTATAATGAAGGTATGGACCATTTTTCCAGTTTTTGCACCTTCATGTTTTGTATTGGTTGAAACTTAAACACCCAAAAGTAAATTTTTGGATTTGTTCCCTGCCCCCTTCCCCCCACCCCTCATCCCCACCCATTGGCGGAGAGGGAGAGGGGGAGGAGAGGCTTGTTTGTTAACACATGTTATGACCACCAGGCATAAATTTATTACGAGATTTCAGTGTAAAAGAAGATAATTACACACCCGCGAGAAGGATTATACCAGGATCAAGTTGCATGTCATATTTTCGTGAGAGAAACGGGCGTGGCGTTTTGACTCCCGGGTGCATATGCATTCTTATTTAAGATGCACTTTGAAAGGTCATAATAATTCTAAAATAATGTGCGCGCGTGTATATTTTCACGCCCTATCCAAACATCATTTCACAAAAGCGATAATTTTTATGCCCTTTGTGAAACGACAAAGTGCATTGCTAAACGATGATTTTTCATGAAACATTTGTTTGTCTTTTACACAATAAAGAAAATGTCGCAAAACTTTGACTTAACTATTTCGGAATTATTCGACTTTGGAATTTGTTTTTTATAAAGCATATGCACGCGAATCGAGGATGCAAAACCTTGTGGCTTGTTGTGGTCGAGCACGTGGGACGATCCTTCCGTGTCCCCACGCGTTCCGCGTGCTGGCTGGCCGAAGCGAGGCGCCGAGAGCCGGCCGGGTCGCCGCCGGCGCGAGCGACACCGCGGCCGTGACGTGACTTGTGGTGGTGGCGCGGCGGATGCGTGTGTGTGTCTAAGAACAGTGCATTACGTGGCACCAACCAGCACCACGTCCACGCTCGTGAGTCGTGGCACAGGTGATGTGGGCGAGGTGAGGAAGAGGCTGGCGCCACGTCGACGCCACCGTTGGTGTCCAAGCTAGGTGGGGTCACTTCTCCGACAGGCATAGGCTAACCGCTAACCGCTAATGTGTGTGTGTCTCGGATGATATTTTGGTCTTTCGATCGAACTGTTGCTGGCTACTGTCGAGTCGAGTCACACCATATTTGGAGCGACTACACACAAACAGACTACGAGATGACTAAATTGCTTTCCGTGAGGGGAAAGCTAAAGGGCACGTTCGGAAAAAGGAAATTTCTCCCGAGCATGCAGCACAAGGAATGAACCGATCCATCCATGTGAAATTCATGCGGTCCAAGCTAAACACCACTCCGGGACGCTACGATATCACTTTGTCCGTAAGTCACATAGGGAACTGTTCTTCTTATTTTTTTTATTACATCCTCGGATGTCAGTAAACTCACTCATCCAATTTCAAATCCTCGTACTTATTATTTCGATGTTGCACCACTCTTTCATGAAAAATGCTAGTAGTACCAAAGTCCTTCCCCCGTAGCGCTAACTTTTTCCTAAAAGTATGATACTTTTGGACAAATAATCCAGCTTTATATATATATTTGATTGAACACATTTCTTAGATATAAACTACATAAAAAGCCTTCAAAAATTGTTGCCTCTAGAGCCATTTTTTGCAAATTGTATTTTCACAAAGATTTCAATGAACCAACTCGGATGATCAAAGCCACACATGCTCAATTAATTTCATAAGTTTTGGAAAGCCCTATGAGCCGCTCAGGTGAGATCTAAGATCGTTGGCTGGGGCCACACCCCTTTACCACGCTTTTTGGTCCCATCTCCGATCACAATTACTATTGGTTGATCTAAAAGGCTCCGGTTGGACTCCCATGGTGATGTAGTTATCCCCCACCCCCCACACACTTATGGTACCGACGATACTAGGAACAAATGGAAACACTAGCGAGAAACAGATGCCCTCCCGCGACTAGGTTTTTTTGGTCGCATCTCCGATCACAATTACTATTGGTTGATCTAAAAGGCTCCGGTCGTGCTCCCATGGCGATGTAGTTGTCCCTCCCCCCTCACCCCCACACACACTTATGGTGCTGACGATACCGGGAAGAAATGGAAACACTAGCGAGAAACAAATGCCCTCCTGCGACCATGTTTTTTGGTCGCATCCCCGATCACAATTACTATTGGTTGATCTAAAAGTAAAAGGCTCCGGTTGTGCTCCCATGGTGATGTGGTTATTCCCCCACCCACCCACACACTCATTGTGTTGACGATACCGGCAAAACAATGCGAACAAATGGACTAGCGAGAAACAAATGCCCTCTCGTGACCATGTTTTTTGGTCGCATCTCCGATGACAATTACTATTGGTTGATCCAAAAGGTTCCGGTTGTGTGCTCCTATGGTGATGTAGTTACCCCTCCCCCTCCCACCACCCACCCACACACTCATGGTGTTGACGATACCGGGAACACAATGTGAACAGATGGAATCACTAGCAAGAAAACAAATGCCCTCCCGCGACCATGTTTTTTGGTCGCATCTCCATGACAATCACAATTGGTTGATCTAAAAGGCTCCTATTGTGCTCCCACGACGATGTAGTTACCCCCTCCCCACTAGGATTACACTCTTGATCCTTGAAAGTAAACAATAGTGCAATTTTGTTAGTAAGTTATATATGGAATAACAAAAAAAACGATGATAGATTGATGTTGGCCAAAAGGTTAACTAAGTATGGACATTTACAATATTGATATCTTAGCTGTGTCAATTACTCGGAAGAGAGATAATGAAAAAGAAGTGTGTCTTTTCTTTGTAAGAGACGGTCTCTTCAAACAAAAGATAAGGAAATTGTCTCCATTGTACACGTTGTCATCTTTACAAGTTGTCATGTTTTCATCGCACCTTATATTAACTCATTTAAATCATCATGTATTCTTTTTTTTTCCGAAACATGGTATAACGCAAACGCTCATATACACGCGCACACACTCACTCTATGAACGCACACACGCACACCCTACCCCTATGAGCACCTCCGAGAGACTGAGTCGGCGGGTTGAGTCTTGAGATTGACGAAGTCACCACGGGTGCCTCGCTGTCGACGGGAACGTCGCCTCCCACTGAAGAATATTCCGCTTTAAATGAGAAACACCAGCGTCAAACCTAGGGTTTGAACTCTAGTGGGCTGGGGGTACAACCACCCACCTAACCATCTTGCCACAGGCAAGTTCTCAAATCATCATATATTCACACATGCATGCAAGCATGAACTCGGAGACAAGACACTAATTAAAAGATAATGTAGTGTATAACATATTTTTTATCTTATTTAGATGGTGTGTGACACACATGATAAATTATCTAATCAACAGTTATACATCTCCTAAATAAGCCCTTTATCACCGAACTTACAATGAACAATCACCTTTTTCAAGATAATTCTCTTAAAGTTTGTTGAAAAATGTATCAAATTTTCTTCAAAGATATGGTGAGCCCCAAAGATTCACAAACGGTGCCGAAAATTGTAATCTAGTTCTAGCGCACCTAGATAAACAAATCTGGACCACCATTTCAATCTCCGTAAGGTTTGTGTGGTACACTCAAAAAATTCGATACACTCTTTCTTTTATCTTCGAAAAAACACATTTAGAATGTTTGTGAAATCATGAAAAAAACACACACATAGTTATTGAGCTGAAACTTAGTATGTAGATTTTCGGTAAATATTGTTACTATTTACTAAGTTTTTCAAAAATCCGCTTTGGTTTCAAAATTTATGCTCATTTTAAAAGATTTTAGGTAAGTACTTACTCCGTTCACTTTTATATGGGTATCTCCAACGGGCTGGCGCAAACGAACACCAAAATGTGTCCGATTTGTTCCGTTTGGGGGAGGACCGCGGACACATTTTGGGCCTCTGTCCGTTTGGGGTTGGGGTGCCCCCAACGGGCTGGCGCAAAACAAGATAACAAAAAAAATAAACTACTTAATATATATATAGGTAGCAGGGCCCCACAGGCCAGTGACACAAAATATATCCTAAAAAAAGAAAAAGAAAACCCTAGTGCTACTGGGTTTGGGGGGAATGCCAGAGCTGGTGCCGCCGCGGCCAGGACCTCGCCGTGGCCTCCTAGAGGTACGCCGGTGCCACGTAGAGGTGAGCCGGTGGCCCTGCAGGCGGAGGCGTCTGCGCCGCCTCAGGGTCCCTGATACGTCCAAAACGTATCTATAATTTTTGATTGTTTCATGCCATTTTTATGCTTTTAGCACTTGTTTTATATTAAGTTTATTATTTATTTGGACTAACCTACTAATAGTTGCAAAAGTGCACAATGTTCTTGTTTTACTCTTTGATGTGTAGAAATTATCAAGAATACAAGAGGAAACCTTGTTGGAGTCGAATTGGGACTTTCCTGAAATCTGTCTGGGAACTTTTTACGAAGTTTGCCAGTTTGACCCTCGAAGAAGACGTCAAATGGAGACCTGGCTGTTACGAAAGTTGTCACAATTTTCCATACGAAGATTTTAAGCCCAAGATCAGCCCAATCGGAGTTCGGACGCGGCCTGTAGGCCCATTTTGGTGGAACCCTAAAAGGGGGTGACGGAAATCCGAGAAGATATATAAAGGGAGGAAACCTAATTCGTGGAGGACTCCTCCACACACGAATTTCAGCCACCAAAAGCCACGTTTTTGCCTCCCCCATGGATCCCATCTCCATGGGGGAGGGCTCCCAAGAAGCCATGAAGGAGGGAGGCTAAGGGGCGGCGCTCCCCAAGCTTGCTGGCGGCGGGGAAAGGAGTTCCCCGCACCGCCGGCGGCGCCGCCGCCCTGCGCTGCCCCTCTCCGCCGTCTTCACCGCCATCTCCATCACCATCTCCTCCTTGTATTCAGTGGTTCATCCTCCCACAAACCTCTGTACCGTCCTATGTAAACATGGTGTTTGATGCTATAATATTTATCCTATGATTTACATCATGTTTCCGTAGTTTATTTGTCTTTTGATTACTTAATTGAATGCATGAGGTTCATTAGAGTTGTATGTCTATATGGTGCTGTCCTTTGGTGTCCATTATATTTGTGCGCGCATGGATCAAACACCCTAGGGTTGGTAGTATCTGTAACGAAGCGGGGGAAGTTCTGCCGGAGTGACAGAAATCTGAGAACGCGAACCGATTAGTTGCACGTATGGGAGTAAGAGGACCTTGAACTTAAGGCTATGGTTGGGGAAACCTTAATGCATTGTTAGTATTTGCGGATGCTTTCTAACAATCCAATCATATAGTACTTGTAATCCCAAGTAGTGGAGTGCATGTATATTTAACCTCTCCCACATAGAAAACTGCATCGAAGACAATGAACCAAGTACCTTCACTAATTAATCTTGGACAAAGCCACCATAATTACCACCACTTTTCCACACTCATGGTACTGTTAGTATATGGTTACTTAGTGTATTTTATTGCTGCAGCACTAACTTTTACTTTCTTGTATTTATTATCTTGCAAAACTACCTCTCATACCCGTATTGCTACTGTAGTTTTATTTCCTAGATAATGCAAACGTTTAGTGTGCGTAGAGTTGTATCAGTGGTTGATAGAACTTGAGAGATTACTTATCCTACCTTTATCTCCTCGTTGGGTTCGACACTCTTACTTATCGAAAAGGCTACACGCGATCCCCTATACTTGTGGGTTATCAGTCCCGCTCTGCCTCCTCCTGCTGGCGGGCCCGCTCTGCCACCTCCTCCGTCGACTGCCGGAGCGCGGCCGCGATATCTGGCCACTGGGCCAGCTACTCCAGGTTGGAGGCATCGATGGCGGCCTGGAGGGCGCCTTTGTCGTCGACGGGCGGCACAGGCTGGGCGTCGCGGTAGGCCGCCCAGTTGGGCGGCGCGGCCTCCTCGGCTTCCTCCATCTTCACGGTACCGTCGTCCTCGCCCCAGTCGAAGTCGGAGAAGGAGTCGTCTGACTCCAAGCCTTCGACGACGGGCTCGTCCTCCACCGGTGGTACCCCTTCGGCGCCTCGGCCGTGAAGGCCGACCGTCGACGAGCATCGTGCTCGACCTCGAACCAACGGTCCCACATCGGCGAGTTTATCTTGTACTCTGGGTCGTTGACGAGGTCGGCCGGGGGGAAGCTCCAGCGGCGGAGGATCTCCTCCGTACGCGCCATGCCGGCGCGAGGGATCCGCGACACCAGAATGCAGCGGCGGCTCCGATGCCAGTCGTCCGGTAGGT
Organism: Poa pratensis; assembly: GCA_947311845.1. Taxonomy (NCBI): domain Eukaryota; kingdom Viridiplantae; phylum Streptophyta; class Magnoliopsida; order Poales; family Poaceae; genus Poa; species Poa pratensis. Next base: position 23,313,541 of record CAMZMU010000093.1, read on the forward strand.
GCATGTCACCCCACGGAAGGGGCGCCGCCACCTCCCAGTAGATCTTCGCCACATCGGTGGAGACGCGGGCTCGCTGGGCACGGCGGTGGGCATTGCGGGCCGCACGGAGCTCCGCACATCGGGCGTCAGCACGGCTGGTGGTGTCGGAGGTCGGCGCGCGGGAGCTGGAGGACTCCTTCTGGTTGCGGCCAGGTCTGAACCAGCTCGGCCGCTTCATGGTCGCCGGCGACGGGAAGGCTGAGGTCGATGGCTAGGGTTTGGAAAAGTGGGGAAGTGGGGATTGAAGTGGGGATGGAGACTGGATTTGGTCGGTCCCAAGGACCCAGCGATGTAGCCGAAGCAGCCACACTCGCTGCCAGGTGGGCCAGGGGCGAACTCGAGAGGACATGCGTTGTGTCTGTGTCTCCCCCAAAGTTGGACCAAAATTGGGCCGCGTTTGGGGCGAAACCACGTGTCCGCGCGGACAAGTGTCCCTATGCGCTAGCCCGTTGGAGCACCTCCCATGTCCGTTCGGACAAAAACCACTGGGCTGGTCCGTTTGCGCCAGCCCGTTGGAGGTTGAAAGGACAAGGATGTCGCCTAGAGGGGGGTGAATAGGCGATTAAAACTTTTCCGGTTTAGGCTTGATAATTGCGGAATAAAACTAGGTGTTTAAATTAACAAGCCAACAACCTAAATATACTAGGCTCACCTATGTGCACCAACAACTTATGCTAAGCAAGACAAGCAACAAGGTGATAGCAATATATCCGGAGCCTTTACAACAACAATCCGAGGCACAACCCACAACTGGATTGGGGGCTCCCGAACGGCTACAAGTGACCACAAAGGTCTCAAACACCACAAAGGCGTCTAGGGTCCAATGACCCAAGAGTAACAAGCTCACAAACTTTCAACTTCCACGAATCCTCGTGGAGAGTACAAACCGATGCACAAAGCAATGGCAAGAGCACAAGTGCTCAAATCCTTCACTCTCAAATTCCAACAAAACAACAAATGCTTATGGGGGAATAAGAGATGAAGAACAATGGAGGAGAAACACCAAGAACTCCAAGATCAAGATCAACTAGGTTCCCCTCACTTAGAGGAGGAATGGATTGGTGAAAATGTAGATCTAGATCTCCTCTCACTTTTCCTCAAAGATATGCAACAATCATGGGAGGGATTGAGAGGTAGGCAAGCTTTTGCAAAGGTCAACAATAGAGGAGAGAGAGGGGAAAAACGAGCTCAAAAGGTTAGTGAACCATTGGGGAAGAAACCCCCTTAAATAGGTCCCCTTAAAATGTGCCCGTTGGGCAGTGCAGGGAGGCCGGCCTGGGAGCCGGCCAGGCTGGCCACCCAGCAGAGGCGCCCAGACTGGGAGCCGGCCAGGCCGGCCTGGGGGCTGGCCACCCAGGCTGGCCACCCAGAACCCGAAATTGTAACACCCATAACTTTTGCGAGAAAACTCCAAATGGGATAAAACCAACTTTATTAGAAAGGTAACGACAAGCGCTTTCCCAAAGAAAGTGGAAATATTAATAACCATAAATAGAGTAAAGTCACCACCCATGGGAAGGTGTGGAACTTTTCTCAAGAATAATCGATAATATTTTCAACACGAAAACGCAACAAGTTTTTCATCCGGACTCCGTTTTATATGATCTTGGGCTTGCTCCAAAGATAATCACAAGCACTACAAGATCATGCATATACACATCATAGTCCATCATGTGAGGAGGATAACACAAGAGGAGAGTTTGACCTCTCTACAAGAGACGAACCGGTAAAACCTCCAACATAAAAAACACCACAAGATATTCAAATGAAATCCGTTTTTGATGAACTAGAGCTTGGTATAGAGATGAACACAAGCTCTAAATTCTCACATGGATAAAAGCCAAATAAGAACCAAGAAAGATGATATGCCAAATATGCAAAGGTTTGAGCTCTCCACCAAGATGCGATCAAGTTACTCACTTGAGAGCCCCTCTTGATAGTACGCCGTCTATCCTATAACCCGGTCTCCAAACTAACAACATGAGACCGGTAAAATAGAAACCCTATCAAGATCATACCTTTGTCTTGAGCATTCCACTTGAGCTAGATGATGACGATCTTGTCTCCCTCAAGTTGGAACACATTTCTTGATTGTGCTTGCTAGCACATGCTTGAGGAAAACTTCTCCAAATACTCTCCCATACACCCTGATGGGAGAGCCTTGCTAATCTCCGTCTTCATGAATCCACTTGTATTTCATCTTCTTATCTTGATACATATGATGGCTTGGAGATAACATGAAGTTCACTCAATCTTCTTTTCCAAGTCATGCTTGTAATAAGCTCAACTCTTCACATGACCATTCTTCATATAAACCCTTGGATGAAATCTTGGTCATCATGTAATCTTCTAGAGTCCAACTTATGAACTCTAATCTTTTCCTATGGACAAGTTCTACAAGTATATCTCAATGCAAACATTAGTCCATAAAAATTGTCATTAATTACCAAAACCACGCATGGGGCAACACATGCACTTTCAGAAGTGCCCTATGGGCTTGGTACATATTTTAGTTTGGTATACTCCCAGCGTCTCAAAATAAGTGTCTTAGATTAGGCAAATCTAAGACACTTTATAGGCAAATCTAAGACACTTATTTTGGGCCATCCGGACCAGAAGCACACCACGAAGGCGGTGGAGGGCTCAGCGAGGCGGGAGGAGGTCAAGGGTGAACGAATCGAGCTCGACGGCGCGGCGGCCGGACAACGGTTTGGCGGCGATTCCGGGCGTCCCGGCTCGCGCAACTCGCGGAGAAGGTAGAGGAGGCGACGGCGGAGCTTGTGGCGGCCTTCTATTCGTCGGGGGAGGCCTGCAACGGTGGCGGTCCGTGTCGGCGCCGGCGGCGGCTCCGTCCGAGCGGAGGAGGAAGAGGAGAGGAGGATGGTGAGGGACCTAATTGCAATTTGCAGACAATGCAGGTTTTTTTTCAAAACGACCGGACGGACGGTCAGATCAGAGATCGACGGCGCGGAGCCGGCCGCGCACTGTAGAAGCGCGGTATTGTAGACATCTACAGTGCGCGGCGACGTGGGCAGCTCGAGCGGAGGCTGAAACGGTGGGCTTTTATATATATATACTAGGAAGAAAGATACATGAGACCCCGTTTGATCAGAAATTAGGTGTGATTGGAGCCCATGTAGCATCCAACCTTTTTTGGCCAAACCTATTACCATGAACCTAGAGAGATGTGTCCAGAAACAGTTAAGCAAAACTAGCAGTAATCTACCTGATGTTCATATTGTAAGGGGTAATTATCACAACCCACAATATTTATCAGCAATCTTATGCCCTCAAGTAAAATGAGAGCAAACAGGTTTCAACAGTCCATGGCAATTTTTTCCTTCTAAAATTCAGAAACGAAATGGGATTTGTGCAAATGAGAAAGCAAAGAGAAGACTTGAAAAATACGATCGTGTGGAGTCATGCCTCCTGCCCAAGAAGGCTGCCGGGTACAAGGAACTGACTGCTAAGTTGGTTTCTGATGAAACAATATGGACTTCAAGCTACGACTTATCTTTGCCGTGTTGACCTATCTGCCCCCAAACCTCTGCCATGACCTCACACTAACTTGAACTTCAACTCTTCAAGGATGGCACAATTAATTTGAGTTGGCCTTTTCTTAGCAGCCTGAACTGTACAATTCTCACACGAGACGTATTTGCTGACGCAGGCTGATATCTTGACCTGAGCGTACTTATTTGTTTCTTATCCAAAAAATTGTTATGGGAATTGCTAGAATATTTGGACAAGACAAACTGTTTTTACTGCTCTCGGCAATACCAACTAACCGTCTCTATGTTACTGGAAAACAGAAAGATACATGAGACCCCGTTTGATCAGAAATTAGGTGTGATTGGAGCCCATGTAGCATCCAACCTTTTTTGGCCAAACCTATTACCATGAACCTAGAGAGATGTATCACTATCCAGAAACAGTTAAGCAAAACTAGCAGTAATCTACCTGATGTTCATATTGTAAGGGGTAAATATCACAACCCACAATATTTATCAGCAATCTTATGCCCTCAAGTAAAATGAGAGCAAACATGTTTCAACAGTCCATGGCAATTTTTTCCTTCTAAAATTCAGAAACGAAATGGGATTTGTGCAAATGAGAAAGCAAAGAGAAGACATGAAAAATATGATCGTGTGGAGTCATGCCTCCTGCCCAAGAAGGCTGCCGGGTACAAGGAACTGACTGCTAAGTTGGTTTCTGATGAAACAATACTAGGAAGAGTCGCGCGGCGACACGCCGCGCCCGTTGCATTGTTACGTGTAGTAGTTGTATTAGGTACAATAGTGTAAATCTATGAAAGGTACCATGTTTAATTCAGTGTAGTTGGTTTCTTGAATAGAGTGAGAGGTTGTTAATTTGACGCGGCGTGCCCGTTTGAATTAATTCGTATGATTAACTTTATTGATTATGCACCGGTGGTAAATGTCGATGTCAATTACCGTCCAAGAATTCACGTAATAACTATTCTTAAATGAACGCCATCGGAAAATTACGGTCGAGACCAAAGAGCTGCGCCGAACAATCGCCTGTCAAAGTGTGCCGTAGTTAGTGAGCATTTTCATATTTGGAATAAAATATATACATTATATACTTTTGATTATTACTATTAAAAAAAATAGTTGAGCAACTATAATTTCGTTTGGATCATTTATTCTATGTTTGTCATATATTCTAATATGCAACAGACATGCAACAATTGAGGTAATACTTAGTAAATAGGCATTAGTGTGTACTCGAGTCGAGATTGCTAAGTATAAAGAACAGCACTATTCGATCTATCATCTTTCCACTGTTACCTATCCTCTCAGTGCATTCATTTAATTGGAATATGAAGACAAAATTAAATGAAGCAGTACAAAAATTACCACGTTTATTGAGCAAAATACTAACTTAATCGTACACCATAAATATTTAGTAGCGCATTATTGGTAACAATCTCTTTTCCGTGACTACTGCCAAGATCAATAGGCATAAGTGAACTAAGTATAGATACATTATTAATTTCATGCCATAATCAGTTTGTATATTTAATTGTAGAATATCGATAGCTAACTTTCACGTTCCATGATAACATAATTGGTATTATAGATAAAATATTCGGTTTCTTCTAACCGAAAGATAGTGCATGAATTGGACATAAATAGATAGAATTCATTTTTTGAACATTTTGGTATATAGAACACATTTTTCTGAATTATGGATCAAAAGTTATTGAATTTACGAAATTGGACAAATTTCTGAAATTGTTAGAAAAGTTTAAAATTCTGACAACCTCGACCCACTGTCAGAGTTTTAATAATCGGCGGCACGCCGCTCCCGTTGTATTGGTATGTGCCGTAGTTTTGTAAAATGAGTTATTAATTGAGATTATAGGAATATAATTCGGTTCACGAAAACGTTGTACATGACAGGCATGTAACAAAAATGCTATCCTGGGCTAAGTCTAAAAGACAAATTTCTGGATTCGAATATCCGAATTCAAAATTTTGAAATGTGTCAGAATTTGTCTTTTTTGCACAGCTTAAAGTACAACGAATTTGAAGATTAGAGAGAAATATGTATACATCCGTCAAAATAAAAATGTTAAAACATGAAACTTGTTTGGAAGGGTGATATCCATCTACTCGTGAAACGAAAATTCGAATGGATCAAAGTTATTGAATTTACGAAATTGGACAAATTTCTGAAATTGTTAGAAAAGTTTAAAATTCTGACAACCTCGACCCACTGTCAGAGTTTTAATAATCGGCGGCACGCCGCACCCGTTGTATTGGTATGTGCCGTAGTTTTGTAAAATGGGTTAGTAATTGAGATTATACGAATATAATTCGGTTCACGAAAACATTGTACATGACAGGCAGGTAACAAAAATGCTATTCTGGGCTAGTCTAAAAGACAAATTTCTGGATTCGAATATCCGAATTCAAAATTTTGAAATGTGTCAGAATTTGTTTTTTTTGCACAGCCTAAAGTACAACGAATTTGAAGATTAGAGAGAAATATGTATATGTCCGTCAAAATAAAAATGTTAAAACATGAAAGTTGTTTGGAAGGGTGATATCCATCTACGCGTGAAAGGAAAATTCGAATGGATCAAAAGTTATTGAATTTACGAAATTGGACAAATTTCTGAAATTTTTAGAAAAGTTTAAAATTCTGACAACCTCGACCCACTGTCAGAGTTTTAATAATCGGCGGCACGCCGTGCCCGTTGTATTGGTATGTGCTGTAGTTTTGTAAAATGAGTTATTAGTTGAGATTATAGGAATATAATTCGGTTCACGAAAACGTTGTACATGACATGCAGGTAACAAAAATGCTATTCTGGCTAGGTCTAAAAGACAAATTTCTGGATTCGAATATCCGAATTCAAAATTTTGAAATGTGTCAGAATTTGTGTTTTTTGCATAGCCTAAAGTACAACGAATTTGAAGATTAGAGAGAAATATGTATACGTCGTCAAAATAAAAATGTTAAAACATAAAAGTTGTTTGGAAGGGTGATATCCATCTACTCGTGAAAGGAAAATTCGAACGGATGACTGAGTGCGACGAATTTGACAAAATTTGTCAAATGTTTTTGCGAATTTGGATCCAAAATTAAGGAGCTAGATTCGACCAAACTCAAAACCGATCACGGGAATGGAACCTACTCGTTGACGCGCATATATTTCATGTACATATTATCATGAAAAGGAGAGGGAATCGTAATTTTTGATAAATGTGAGGGTCTCTCCGCAAAAGTGTCGCGTGGGCCGTCAGATCTGAATCGGACGGCGCGGAGACGCGTGTGTACTGTAGATCGGAGGACCGGTTTATAATTCTTGGAAAACGTGGGGACTTTGCTGTTTTTATGCCGGGTAACCGATTCACAATTTTTTGGAAACGCGAGGAGTTTTCAGAAAAAAGCGGCACGCAGGGACTTTTGTACAGAAATGTTTTATTCCGGAGGACCGATTCACAATTTTGATCCGACGGCGCGGAGACGCGTGTGTACCGTAGATCGGAGGACCGATTCATAATTCTTGGAAAACATGGGGACTTTGCTGTTTTTATGTCGGGCGACCGATTCACAATTTTTGGGAAACGCGAGGAGTTTTCAGCAAAAAAGCGGCTCACGGGGACTTTTCTGCAGAAATGTTTTATTCCGGAGGACCAATTCACAATTTTTGAAAAACATGAGAACTTTTCTGCAAAAAGCGGCGAGCACTTCTGCACATCTACAGTACAGGGGTGACGTGGCTGCCTCCATAGGGCCGCTGAAACGGTGGGCTATTATATACATTAAGTACTCGCTCCGTTCCATATCTAGATACATCCATGTGTGGACAAATAAAAATCAATTAATTTGAAAAGGAGGGAGTAGTAAGTAGTAGTAGTAAGTAGTATGCGTGCACACACGGCCAGCTCACCCGATCTAGAGCTGGAGACAATTGACCAGATCCAGCGTGTACGTATCAACCAGTCCAAACCTACCCCACCGCCCGTGCGCCGCGGTCCGTTTTGTCATACGCGCCACCTACCTCCCCACAAAAGTATCTTTCCACGTAAAAACCCTCCCGAATCCAGTCTCCACCAGATATGTAATAGAAATCTCCCGAAACTACCCCTCGCCCCTTCACGCACGCCGCCGTTGCATCCCTTCCGTCGTCGTCCCGTCGCCAACTACCAAAATCCCCACCAACCCTCCCCGCTCGCCGGCGGCCTGTATATAAACCCCGCGACCACCACCCCAGACCAGACGACTCCTCCGCACCCGCCCCACCTACCACCCCCTCCCCTCCCCAGCTACTCCACATCTCGCCCCCTCCCGCAATGGCGCTCGCCACCAACTCCGCCGCAGCGGCCGCCGCGCTCTCCGGCGGCGCGGCTGCCCAGCCCCGCCGCCCGGCGTTCCTCCCGCTCAAGCGCCGCGCCATCTCCGCGGTGCACGCCGCCGACCCCTCCAGGTCCGTCCCCGCGGCCGCCAAGACCTCCTCCCCAACCGTGGCGCCCGAGGCGCCCGCAGCGGCCCCCGCCAGCTGGGCCGTCGACAGCTGGAAGGCGAAGAAGGCGCTGCAGCTGCCCGAGTACCCGGACAAGGCGCAGCTCGACGCGGTGCTCCAGACCGTCGAGACCTTCCCGCCCATCGTCTTCGCCGGGGAGGCGCGCCACCTCGAGGAGCGCCTCGCCGAGGCCGCCATGGGCCGCGCCTTCGTGCTCCAGGGCGGCGACTGCGCCGAGAGCTTCAAGGAGTTCAACGCCAACAACATCCGGGACACCTTCCGCGTCCTGCTCCAGATGGGCGCCGTCCTCATGTTCGGCGGACAGGTCCCCGTCGTCAAGGTACCATCCCCAATACCCCAACTAAACACCAGTCACGTTACGCCCAATCAATTTTATATGAGATCTGATCGGATCTGCGATGTGGTAGGTGGGGAGGATGGCTGGCCAGTTCGCCAAGCCGAGGTCCGGCAACATGGAGGAGAAGGACGGGGTTTCGCTGCCCAGTTACAGGGGTGACAACATCAACGGCGACGCCTTCGACATTAAGAGCCGTACCCCGGACCCCGAGAGGATGATCAGGGCCTACGCCCAGTCGGTGGCCACGCTCAACTTGCTCCGTGCCTTCGCCACGGGAGGCTACGCCGCTATGCAGCGCGTCATCCAATGGAACCTCGATTTCATGGATCACAACGAGCAGGGAGACAGGTGAGAAAAATTATTTCTAGCACAACTTTTTGGCTGGGTAGTCGCTGTCGTGTTATAAGATCACCGTGTTGAATTTCTTCCACATATCTCCTTATCACGATAAGGGCAAGTGATAGGTTGCTGCTACATAAGTATATTAACCTCTTCTACTCCGTATATATGTTGCCATGCCAGTAACGAACGAGTGGTGAACATGTTCTCGAGGCCCTGTTCTTCAAATGTGTAGATATTTTAATTTGTAGCCTGAATAAATAAGTAAAGAAAAGCATTTTAGGTGGTTCTTCACTGCTTACCGATGTGTAGAATAAATCACGTGGTAGTTCTGGGTTCATCAGTCGGTAGTTGGTAGGAGTGATCGTATCAGAGTATGCTGAAACTTTCGCTTTCGATGTCCCTTTCTTTCGACCGGTCCTCCTCCGCACCTAACTTTATGAATAATTCATCAGAAAGTTGCTCATTTTGAGCTGTATAAATAAAAATGGGGTACCATGAAAGGTATACTATTGTCGGTTAGGAAATCACGCAATTATCTGAACCTTCCTTGTTGCTGTGCTGCAGTATATACTTAGAATATGCCACTCGCTCATGCAATTGTTGTGCATTCAATAAAAATTGAAATCCTTGTTTGGAATCTAAGGTTTGGTCAAGTAGTTTTGATATAGTCTATATTTTCTTCAGGCTTGTCTAGGCAAGTTAAATAATATATATATTGATGTAGTGTTCTTACTTCTCTGAATGATGGTGCTCTAACAAAGTTCTTAGTGAGTCATCGTCAGAATAAGTCATAATAAAATGACACGCTATTGATTCGATTCACTAGTAAGATTAGATGTTGATAACTGCACAAATGTTATTTTGCTGAGTGCTTCAATGGAATGGTGTTTATAGGTACCGCGAGTTGGCACATAGGGTGGATGAGGCTCTTGGCTTCATGACTGCAGCTGGGTTGGGGATAGACCATCCGATAATGACAACTACTGACTTCTGGACATCCCATGAGTGTCTCCTCTTGCCCTATGAGCAGGCTCTTACTCGTGAGGACTCCACAAGTGGCCTTTTCTATGACTGCTCAGCTCACATGCTGTGGGTCGGTGAGCGCACCCGTCAACTCGATGGGGCTCATGTTGAATTCCTCCGTGGTATTGCCAACCCCCTTGGCATTAAGGTAGGCATTGAATTCATTTGAAGATTGGCGAAGTGAAATCTAGATGCTTTTTTGAGTGTGTTATGGATGATTACATTCAGTTAACATGAACTTGTGGACTGTAGGTGAGCGATAAAATGGACCCCGCTGAATTGGTGAAGCTCATTGACATTCTGAACCCATCAAACAAGCCGGGAAGGATCACCATAATTACAAGGATGGGAGCTGAGAACATGAGGGTGAAGTTGCCTCATCTCATCCGCGCTGTCCGCAATTCCGGACAGATTGTTACATGGATTACGGATCCCATGCACGGGAACACCATCAAGGCCCCATGTGGTCTGAAGACTCGTCCATTTGACTCTATTATGGTGAGTATCTTTCTACTCTGGAGCCTACTGCATTCCTGAACATTGTGGGTGAACTCGTGATATGAGGGAGTAAAACATGTTCCTCGCTGAGTCACATGTTTTCTGAGCCTACTGCATTCCTGAACATTGTCGACATACTCAGCCACCCAGTCTGTTTGTTATGTTATGTTATGTACCTAAGTGTACGGAGGATTAGGTGGTTGAGGATCTTGCGGGAACTATACTGCTTTGATTCTTATTACGTCCTATGGACCTGACTTTATACATTCTCTCTCTGGGTGCATATATTTGTCCTCACTCCTCGCTGCTCCGTTTGTAGGATAGTTTGCTTCTTGCTCTTTCTGCTGCACAAATCACTTAACTAAAGTAAATCACCAGTGTAAAAGTTTACTCTAAATAGACTGAATGCAACCATGAGTTTGTATGTGTTAAACATTGTTTCCAGTAATTTGTAAGTTTCTTTGTCCTAACATGAATTTTATGTTGATCAACAGAATGAGGTACGCGCATTCTTCGACGTGCATGATCAAGAAGGAAGCCACCCAGGAGGCATCCACCTTGAAATGACTGGACAGAACGTAACCGAGTGCATCGGTGGGTCGCGGACCGTGACCTTTGATGACCTGGGTGACCGCTACCACACCCACTGCGACCCGAGGCTGAACGCTTCACAGTCTCTGGAGCTCGCTTTTATCATCGCGGAGAGACTCAGGAAGAGGAGGATGCAGTCAGGGCTCACAAACAACCTGCCACTGCCTCCACTGGCCTTCTAAACCCTGAAAACAGGGGAGTAGGAGGGTGGAGAGGTTAGATAGTTTCAGTTTGCAAGCGGTGGCTGGATGCGCATTGAATTGAGTTTGTATGGTGGGTGCTCTTTTGCACAAGCTGTAAGCTTATGGGATACTTGTACTTGTCGAGTTCCGTAGCATACTCATGTGGTACTATACTATGTTTTGCTTTTTTTGTTCTATTTTGAATTTTTGTTCTGCTTGAGCCTTTGGTGACCGGAGAAATAAAGATAAGATGAGTTCCCTTGGTGAATATATGCCTCACTGTTCCATCGCTGTCCAACATTGTTCTTGTGGAAATAACTGGTGAAGCGAATTGCCCTGCAAAAGATATTTCGACTTTTGAGTCATGTGTTCTCTGTTTGATGAGCCTAATACAGCGCCCGATTGTCGCTTGTCAACCGAATCCAGCTCCATCTTCCTCCCTGGCTCCCCACACACCGTCGGATTATGAATTGTCTTGCAACATTTCCACGCTTATTACTTTTCAGAAAGTAAGAAACTAATTTAAACCCAGGAATAGAGAAACAACATCGCAACACAATCACGATTGAAGTTTAGACCGAGTTCCACCAAAGCCAAAACTGAAACTAAAAAACTAGTAAAACATAACTACTCCAAACAACACATGTTGCATGACCATTTTGCCTGCGCGAGACTTCCTTTCTGAGAGAGTACAAGGCAACCTATCACGCAACCACACGTACTGCACTTATTTGAGCATCCACTCTTTTTTTAGATTTCGTTCGACACATACACAATAATGAATTATTTCATCGCCCCTCTACGTCTGTAAGAGTTACAGTATTTGTCGAGTTTTGAATATCGTTTCTAATTTGCTCCAAGTCGGTGCTCCTCGACCCAAGATAGGCTGGCCGTTTGGGGGGTGGAAGTGCGGTGGTTCCATTTTCTAGGGCCAACACAATATATGGCATCAATGGTCTATCATTTGGGTTTTCCTGAACGCACAAGAGTGCTACATGGATGCAAAGAAAAACTTCATCTAGCGAACATGTATCCATGATATTTGAGTCGGCCAAATCCTCTAGCTCCCCTTCGTTCCACATATTCCACGACTGAAACAATCAGAAGAATCATTTATTTTATGCCCACCTTTTCGAATTTGGAACTTGAAAGAAAGCATGTATGTACTCACATATGCTATGAGGCCAGGAAATCCCATGGTTTGACTACTGGAGCTTCTCTTTATACCAGTTACAACCTCCAATAGTAATACACCAAAGCTATATATATCAGATTTGGTGGAGAAGACACCTTCCATTGCATACTCGGGAGCCATGTAGCCACGGTGATTATTTCACTTTCAATAGTTAAAGAAATGGATTTAAATAGTCACACATTATTCTGAGTTAGTGGTTTAAGAAATTACTCACTAAGTTCCGACTACGCGTTGGGTGTTTACATTTTCTTGGTTATGTCCCAAGATTCTCGCCATACCAAAATCTGCAATCTTGGGTTTCATCTCTGTATCTAGCAGAACATTCGCGGCTTTGAGATCTCTGTGAATTATGGTCAGTCTTGAATCTTGATGGAGATAAATGAGCCCCCTTGCGACACCTTTGATTATATTAAACCGTTTCTCCCAATCCAGTAAATGTTTTCTTGAATCACCTAAGGAAACAAAGTAAATGTAAGAACAATATGTTGAGTTGTTGTAGAGAATTTTGGGTTGTTTGGTAGAATATACCAAAAAGGGTTGCATCTAAGCTATTACTAGGCAAATACTCATAAATCAGCAACTTTTCATCTCCCTCGCCACAACATCCAAGAAGCCGAACCAAATTTCTGTGTTGCAATTTGGCAATAAGAAGTACTTCATTCTTGAATTCATTTGCTCCTTGCTGAGATTCCCTACTTAGCCTTTTGACAGCAATTTGATGACCACCTAGTGTTCCCTGCATTATTTCAAGAATTTTGGGTATGTCATATGAACAAATCAATTAAATTACCGATTGTAGAATGAACAAGTGGAAAACTGTGCTGAATAAATTTTACCTTATAAACTTTGCCAAAGCCTCCTTGTCCAATCAGACATGTTTCGGAGAAATTGTGTCTTGCTAGTGAAATTTCCTCAAATGTTACAAATGGGAACTCAAGGTCGCTTGAACCATCCGATATTGCCTTTTTGTGTTTTTCCCGGTTTCTGTTGTTCCCTGTTCCCCTCACAATTGCATAATCATTTCTTTGTATTGAGTATAACAGACACATGGACAGTTAATAAGAAGCTGTGGACTCGTATATCCAGTAGGCTTATAAGATTTAATTTCGTACTATGTCTATGTTGGGAAAATACTAATATTTCAAAGGAAAAGGTACTACAGCGGGGAATGTAAGTTAAACGTACCTTTGAATTTCAACCATGCAGTGAAAATGCACATTAGAAACACAACGCTTCCTAAAAGTGGCAATACAATCCCCACTGCGTTGCTCCTCTTTGACCTTTTACCACGTCAGTCGTCCAAAGGACGCCAACGCCATTAGCCCATTACCATCGGACAGGACGAGATTGGAGGTGTTGCTGAGGGAGAGCGTCGGCGCAGCGGAAGTGTTGTTGATGACTGGAGCTTCCCGGTTGGCGACCCACACCACGGTGTGCTCGGAGATGCCGTTGTACCATATGCCGAGGTGCAGGTTGGCCGGAGTGGAGCTGGATGGAGAGAAGAATCCCAGGGCGAAGTCACCGCCATCGGAGATGATGGTAGCGCCAGGGGAGAGCGGCTTGCCGGGGATAAGCCGGTCATCGGACGCTCGCAAAGGCAGGAAGACAAAGATCAGGACCGTGACAGAGCAGGCGAGAGCTGACCAATCCATAGATCCTGTTTCACGGAAACAAAAGTTGCAATGCGGTAGTATATGTGATTGTGGAAAAAGAATGTACTAAACGTACTTTTTTTTAGACAATGTACTAAACGTACTTGGTCTAGTCTTTACATTCCTCTGGGCCTTTGTCATACTGGCAACAATAATGCATAAAGTTCATCTACAAAACAAGAATGCACAAAATTTGCAAATATAGTTAGCTGGGTTCATATTTGACCTGTCTACGTCTGTCTTCATTTGACTTTGCAAATATAGAATCATTAGACTATTTCCTTCTTAAAGGTAAACCATCTGTAGACGCAAACGAGTGACTTGGTCAGAGATTAAATGGGTTGAGAGAGTTATTCATGTCATCTATGTGTGCTAATTATAGTGGGTGGTGCTGTGTCTTTAATGTGGTTGACACATTTTTTTTCGATAAAGGGACTTTTATTACTTAAATTTTTTTAAGCATTACACCCGGCCTCTATATAGTTAGGATGCACATACGTCACAAATCCAGCAGTAACAAAATAAAGAATAAAACAGGCGAATTACATATCATGATGAGAAATTGTAGAAATTACATATCCGCAAATTATGGTGTCATCCATGTTGGGATAAAAAGTCCCGCGCCATATCCTCCAGTCTTGTACATATCTCCGTAAACAGGTCTCGATGCTCCACACGTTGCAACGGTGCGTAGCTATACTCCTGTAGATAACCTGTATGAGAGACAAAATTTTATCATTAAAAAACCTTGTCATTTCTACACTGGCAAAGCGACCATATAACGTCTAGCGCTCTCACCCTAATAAGTCGTTTAAACCTACGATCCACACCATTCGGCCAATTGCCAAAAATATTTGTAATGCTTCGTGGTGGGTATAAGGTAGAACCTATCTGGATGATTAGCCATATAAAACTAGCAAATTGATATTCGAAGAATAAGTACTTAATAGTCTCGTCCTTATGACAGAAGACACGTTTTTTACTTCCATGGCAATTGCGTTTTGCAAGGTTATCTTTAGTTAAAATTACTACTCGACGAAAATACCACGTAAGATTTTTTTTTTAGTGGAATCTTCATCTTCCAATTTTTTTGGTTATTATCTATGGAAACATCCGGTTCACCAGTTGGATTAGCGCTTTACCATTCTTATGTAAACTAATCGATGCTCATCGATCCCCTCCATCAGATTAACTAAATCCAGACGTTGTAGCAACTCCTTCCAAGATGCTAACCGGGGACCAACAAGCTCTCGTCGGAACGCAACATTTGATGGGAAGTTTCCAACACCTAAGTGAGTGTATCGCTTTTGTGACGTCCAAGGACAATATTGTATAAAGCTGAATATTGTTCTCGGAGCGTGGTAGTACCTAGACACTTATCCTCACAGAACCTTATCTCCGACCCATCTTTGATGGAAAAAGAACCATATGGGAAGAAGACTTTCTTCATTGCCATAAAGCTAGCTTAGAAGTGTGAATCACCTGATTTCCAAGAAACCTGTGATACCGCACTTGAGCCAATATACTTCCTTCTTAGAAGAGTTTGCCATACCCCATCTTCGGTCAAAAGCTTGAATAGCCATTTACCGAGGAGAGCTCTATTCTTGACCTGTAGGTCATGAATCTCTAGCCCTCCTTGATCTTTAGGGCGGCACGCTACATTCCATTTAGCCAGTAGATATTTCTTTTTCTCACAGTCCTCTCGCCAATTTTTTTTGAACGAAAGTAATCCAATTGATGCAAAACTCATTTTGGTAATTGGAAGAAGGAAATCATATACAGTACCATGTTACTTAGTACTGAATTTATGAGAACCAATCGACCACACAAGGACAGTAATTTTCCTTTCCAACTACTCAACATTATTTTAAGTCTTTCCTCAACATGTTTTCATTGAGCAATCGTTAGACTACTGAAATGAATCGGAATGCCAAGTTAACTGATTGGAAACTGACATTGCCCGCAACCGAATAACTCAGTATATAAGGTAGCGTCGTCTTGGGCCTCGCCGAAACAAAACAATTCACTTTTCTGGAAGTTAATCTTTAGACCCGAAAGCTGCTCGAACATTGATAAAATTAATTTCAGGTTTCGCGCCTTTTCCATGTCATGTTCCATAAAAAGAATCGTATCATCAGCATATTGAAGAATAGATAATCCACCATGCACAAGATGTGTGACTACTCCTTCAATTTGGCCATCTACTTTTACACGCTCTATGATTATGACTAACATATCAGCAACTATATTAAATAATATTTGTGATAATGGATTGTCTTGTCGTAATCCGTTTTTCGTTTGGAAGTATCTGCCAACGTCACATGTGGTTGACACATTCATAGGCGTCCCATGAAAATCTTGTTATCTCTTTATACTAGCGCTAATCGTAATAAACCAATTGGATGGTTGTCAACATTAACATAGACTAGGAATAAACCCCTGCGTTGCTAGCTACGGGTTGTTTTTTAAGAATTTCTTCTCAAACAAGATTGCACAGGTTGCAAATGCTAACCACAATCTACCGGTACAAACTTGACCCCATAGTGTATAGGTAGTTAGGTACTAATGTATTCAGAAATTTCCGAACGTCTGTGGATTTTGGTTTCCCTCTAACAACAGGCTTTCCTTATTCCTGATCAGAAGGAACAGACTCACATATCAACAGGTTGATAAGAAGTCGATAAGTGTCGCAACATAGTAGGCCACCATCCTTGATGCGCACTGAAAACATCACCTGCAATTTGCCCTAGTTGTTCGGTTCAATGTTGCAACTCTTCTTTCTGCCTTTGCCTTCTACAACAAATACCATAAATAAATCGAGTGAACAAAATCGAGAATATATTTTTTTAGTAGGCCCAGTTGCAGTTGGCCGGTTGGCATCTTGATGTGGAGGCAAGCACAGTTTCTTGATTCCAATTAGTCCACAACAGAGCTAGGAGATTCGCTGTACTTGTAGTACCCTCTAAAGGCCCAACCAAAATTCATATTTACTCACTAAGCCTCTTCAATTCTATACAAATTGTGAATAGTTAGATAACTTAGATGAACTAATGTAGTTGTTACCCTTGACCGGAGAAAGGTTTCTTTTATGCTGAGACTTCCATCAAACATCTTGTGTACGCATATGAAAATGTGCTCAAACAAATTTACATGCAATCTCTTTTGATGTAAGGAACACTGGACATGATGTAAATGGCCAAAGGGAAGAAGAACCTGCTAGTGATTGCCATTGTAGAGTCCAGCCTTTCACCACCATCTCCCCCTACTCCTCCTGTCCTCCATGCATGACGAGGTGTATCGCTACGCCTCGCCGTCGACAGGCGCACCTCGCTCATCCTCCTCCACTGCCTCAAGCGCCATGCGCGCCACCATGGAGGTCCGCGTCGTCAACCGCAAGGTGCTGCAGGTCACCCCGTGCTCCGTCGTGGTCTTCGTCGACCAAAACATAGGGAACAAGGGACTCAGCGCTTTCATCTTGCAAGACCACTCGACGTAGCCAGTGGCCGCTCGTCGCTAAGCAGCATGGGCTTCCGGGCGGCGTTTGTAGCCCTCTTCTTCGGTGGCGGTCTGGCGGAGACGACCGTGAAGCCCTGTCCTACATGACCCGCGGCACCCGGGTTGGAAGACAGTCGCGATTTGGTTCCTGCCAACCGAAGGCATCACGGACCCAGCAAATCGGTGGTGGACAACCGCGCCATCGAGGACGTGAAGGCGCTCTAGGGGAGGAAAAGTAAGGGTGTATTTGGTAGCCTGTGTCTCCCCAACATGGGTATCTCAACTGGGCCAAGCTGTGCTGATACATGTTGGGCTAAGATTTTGTAGTGTGTTTGGTAGGTTGTCTGTGTTGCAACAGGATGACCTGAGATGTTGTTTGGTAGGTTGTATGGGCTAAGACTAGAGTCCAGGGATTAAAATTACACATAGATCCAAAAGTTTACATAGAGGTCCTTGGACAAAATTTTAAAAAAGCAATCAGGTCCTCCATTGGAGCTTTGCGTGGACAGAGCAAATCGCCGACGGCGGCGCTCGGCGCCAGGCGCGGGGAGGCGGCGGCAGGCGCAGGGAGGCGGCGGCGCCAGGCTGCGGCGGCCAGGCGCGGGCCGGCGGCGACCAGGCGCGGACGGACCTGCTTGAGGCGGCCGGCCGAGCTCCTTCTCCGACGGGGCGTCCGTGGACGAGGCCGAGCGGGGCGGTGCTGGGATATGTGTGGGGCGGCGCAGGACTCGGGGCGGCGCCGTGTTGCGGGGCAGGCCGGCCTGGACTCGGCGGCGCGGTGGAGATGGGGAGAGCAGAGCGAGGGAAGGAGACGGGCGTGGGGGAATGAGGACGATTTTCGGGCAGGGCGGGCGTCGCGAGCGCCGGTGGGGCCCACGCGTGGGATGATTTCCGTATGAGTTGGGCGAGAAGCTCGATTCGAGCTTCTCAACTGGGCATGGCTGAGGACCCTTTTTGGTATGAGGTGGGCATGGCCCAAAGGAGGAAACCAGGCTACCAAACAAGTGAATGTTGGGTGGGAGCAGATTTTCTGAGCCCATACGGGCTACCAAACACGCCCTAAATGGATCATCGGCAACCTACATGCATCATTCCCGTACTCTAAACACAGAACGGTTATTTGTTCCACTAAACGTCCATGCATGCCTGGGCAACAACACACCGCTCCCATCTAAGGGGGTGTTTGGTTAGGCTTATTTTTGCATTTTGGACTTTAGCTTATAACCCAAGAAAGCACCGTGCTTTTGGTTTTGCCTTTTTGACTTACACAACAATATCAAATAAAAAGCCAAAGCCAAAATAACCTATTTAGGTGCTTTTTTTGCCTTACAAGCCAAAAACAAGACTAACCAAAGTCCACACATCGTGTAGACTGTAGAGTTCGAAGGAACAACAACATGAGCAAAGGCCAAAAACATGTCAACCACGCAATTTCCCCTCAAGACATAATATAATAGATGAAATAACAGCATAGTGCTCAAACTAGGAATTTATAAATAGCCAATTGAAGTACTAGAGCATATAGCTTATAGATATCTGATAGATCATGTGGTTGCTGGCACCTCTATTTGACCAGAAACAACCTAGAACCGAAATAGTACTAACAAACTCGTGACGATAAAGTACCAGGTTCATATTAAACTGCATCAACTACTCAACTAACTCGAGAAACCTGGAAGTAGCGGGTAGATTTATCCAATGGAGTGCAAATGATTTTTTTTGCCTATAAACATCTTAAGCAGAAGCAGCAGGAGCCTTGGTAGCAGAAGAAAGCTTCGACCTCCGCTTGGCCATACTCTCGCTCCGGCGATCTCTTTGCTCCTTAAGTCTCTGGGCAAGCAGCTTCTGGTACTCTGCAGCCTCAGACTTCTTCTTGATGATCCTCTTCTTCTTGTCAGCGATTCTAGCACGCTTCCTCTGGAGGGTCAAGGGAGTCACGAGACGCTGGATCTTGGGAGCCTTACTCACCGTCTTGCCTGCAAATAACAACCAATGTCAATTAGGTAGGGAACAGGTCAATGAGAGACATAACTTGGATGCAGAGGACTTTTGGCTCTGTCTAGCTGACAAAAACAGAACTTGAACACAATTTTTGGAAAGCTCACCCTTCTTGTTAGTGAAGGTCCTGCGGTATGTGTTGACGTAAGTGCGGACATCATCATCCTTGCCAAGGTTGAAGAGCTTCTTGATCTTGGACGCCCTCTTGGGTCCCCTCATCCTGGGCTTCTCAGTGTCAGTCAGGCCCGGCAGATCGTTCTCACCCTTCTTGACAATCACCAAGTTAATCACAGACATGTCTTGGCTGACAATGCAACCACGGACGGACTTTCTCCTGCGCTCACCAGTACGCCTACCGTACCCACGGAAGCAAGGTGTGCCTACAGAGTTGAGGCCAAAGCAATACATGTAAGTGTTCGATTCAAGAGGGATGAAATTGTAGGTGAGAAGTTCCATGGAAATAGAGGTATACCCCTGTGCAGCAGAAGGCGCACACGACCAGAAGTCAGAACTCCTTGTTTCATGGGGAAACCCTGCTTGTCACAGCCACCCATGATCCTGAACATATAGCCCTTGAATTCCTGAAAACAAGAAACATCATATATCTATGATCAGAATAACCAAAACATCAGCTGAAGGGTTATGTATCATGAAAGAAGTTACCAGTACATTACCTCACCCAGAAGATGACCAAGGACCTCTTGAGAGATCCTCTTGTCATAAAGGCTTCGGCTGTAGTTCATACAAATGTGTCAGATATTGATATGGAAAAAACAAAAGAGAGAATAAATCAACTGGAATATTTTATCAATCAACAAATTAGTTCATATTACACATTACTAACCACCAAAAGGCTGCTTGCAGTGGTTTCAAAAGTAAACTATGTTGTTCTATTAAACATTTGACAACAAAAAGGTTATTAAAATAGCTAGTTTGGAACATCAACAGGCATAAATAATGAAGCAGTTCAAAAGCATTTCATCTTCAAGTTTAAATCTATTTCATGACATCACAGCATCCATGCTTTTTTATTGTTTAACTATGAAAGATAATATGTTAAAGAGCAAGTTATAATGAATTAATGACCTATAGGTGCACAAGCCACGGCAAGAACGTATCACTAACTCAGAATACACAAGGTACATAACGAAATTTTCTCTAGCTCAAAGTATGCACATGTAGTAAATACGGCATCAAACAAAATCTGAGCAGACGACTAAAAGCATGTATAAGGCGTCTTCAGAAATAAACTATGTTCTATTAAAACACTTGTCAACCAGCAAATAGTTGAATCAAAATAGTAGCTTCTGTGGCACATCATGGTTATAAGAAACAGCCTGAATACTATTCTAGTTCCCTCCAGCATAAAAAACTATGATTCTAAATCGCACATAATGCTTAAAACACTTCAGCACCATTCAATACCAATTTAACAAAGTAAGAGACCTAGGTGGCATTTTTAACACACAATCAACTAGTAATTCCGCATCATCCTATGTATTTAACAACGTAACAAAACTAGTTATCCACCCACTAAGTACTGGATGAAAAATACAGTAGAATTCACCAAACTAATACGCGTCGATTGACAATGATCAAAACACTAAATACGAGTGAGGTGATGAGAAAACACTCACAGCTTCTGGTCGTCATCGATCTCCACCTTCTTCTGGCACCCCGTAGTGGGGCACGCGATGTTCAACTGAAACCAACGGCAAAACAACACGTATTAATCACCACGAAGATCACATCTGCGCACATCGGGATCGATCGTGCGGGGAAGGTAGAGAGCAGTTCATACCTTCATAGTGGAGCTCCGGCGGTGGCTCGCGCGCGGCGAGCAACCCTAGCGCTGGCGGCGGCGGCGACGGCGGCGCGCGAGGGCTAGGGTTGTGGGCGAGGAGGGTTGCGTCGGAAGATGTGTTTTGAGCTTATATAAGTTGGGCGTCGCGTAGAAGTAAGGTGGGCCGTTAGGGTCAGCCCGCTGGCTAACAGTTAATCTGGGCCGACATGGGTTCTCTGCACTGCTGGATAGACTAATGGGCCATAAAGTATGAAATGAGCTTATGTTCCTACATCTGTCTCTGCTTCGTGCTAAAAAAAATGTTTGTATCTTCTCACAGATAATTTGCTAGGCCATATATACTGTTTACTTTTGGTTTAGAACGTGAAATACTACTACTATGGCATAAATTCGATGAAATCAAGCACCGCCAAGCTCTCTTTCTCGAATGTTAGGTTTATACATGAAAGTCACTCCCTACAGATGTTCATAATCTTGCTAGAAGCATAGTTCCGATGAGCATGGGAAGCCATGTCTTATTTTAGATACCCATCATAAACGATGATTGTTCAGTAGAAACGAGAGCACGGAACTTTTTTGGTGCCTCACCAACCCACACAACGTGGTCGTTATGTATCGGCGATGACATGAGTCACCTGATTACAAAGAATGGAAGACAGAGTACGAAAATTCATGGTCATCAACTTGATATCATAGACTGATAGACCACAACACCTGTGATCGTCATGTCCAGTGAGGTCGCATTGAGCTTAGTGACCAGAGTAAGACAATCCGAAGCCAGAGTGGTTTTGTCGAAATCGCGTACCTCACGATCGCCTTCCGCAAGTTCCAGAACAACATCCTGCCAGGAACCTGCCAAGATGATCTTGCACAACAACACCGGCCCTCGTACGGCTCGGCCCCAAGTTTAGGGCTGCATCAACATTTTTTCCATCGTGATGGGATAGGGCTTCACCATTACGAGCACCATTCTTGTTTGATTGTTTCCCAGATATAACAGACCACACAGAAACTTCAAACACCATGGCATGCTGATCAGAAGCTTCCACCAACCATTCTAGTAAGCTGACCGCACAGAATACACTCCTG
This sequence comes from Poa pratensis, assembly GCA_947311845.1. NCBI lineage: Eukaryota > Viridiplantae > Streptophyta > Magnoliopsida > Poales > Poaceae > Poa > Poa pratensis. The sequence goes on from CAMZMU010000093.1 coordinate 23,335,806, forward strand.
CCTTCTCATGTGGCCATGCAGCGAAGTCCTCACGAGACTAAGTATCTCCTAAATCTTGTTAGCCACAGACTCATGAAAGGACGTCATGTTTGGCTTGCCAACACTCCAGATACCAGCTATTGTACCCCAAACCATGCCTTTGCAGTAGAAAAAGCTATGTTCTCCCTAAAGAAACTAGTATGACAAAAATTACCGTAGAAAAAAGAGGAGTGTCCTCCGAACAAAAAAAAGACACTCCCAAAAATGGAAAAAAAAGGAAGGATAAGGAAATCGCCATGAATGCAGTGAGGAACCCAACCAAACACATGGAAGTAGATATTATATTTATACACAGATAGAAAACATGGGTGATGATAATACAACAACAGACGCAACTCTCTGAAAAACGAACAACAACACGACAGAAGGATGAACACACACCACAAACACCAGACCACACCTGCCCGTCACAAGGCGCACACGAAGTCGCCACTGTCCTCTATGTCCACGTCAACGTCATCATGTCGTCGAGCTCCATGCTCCCTAGGCCGGGCACAGACAGCTGCCCCGCGAACTTGGATCCGTCGCCCGGTTTCCGCGCCTCCTGGAGGATGGCCATGATGTCCTCCAAGGTCTGCGGGGGCGAGTTGATGCCGACCATCTGCAGGCTCATCTGGTACTCGTCGGTCATCTCGATTGGCAGGTTCTTGAGGAACCAGGGGTGGTTCTTGATCTCCTGGATCGTTATTCGCTGCAGGGAGTGGCTGGTCAGAATGCAGGAACTATGTTATTTTGGTCGGATACATGGCTGTTCTGGGAGAAGGATTACTTGCTCAGGGTTTGCCACGAAAATCCGGGACAGCAGATGTCTGCACTCTATTGAAATCCGGACGTAGTCAGGGACCGCATACTGTACGCTGAGTATCCGCTGCAAGGATCTCACAAACTTTTACTCCCACACATAATGAGCTGAGCTAAACAAAACCAAATGAGCAATCGCATAGGATCCAACGGAATGTTGGACAAACTCACAGTAATTGTCTTGCGGAAGTTCTTTGGTTCTTCAGGGTCCTCAAATGGATAGGCGCCGACAAGCATCACATATAGAGTTACTCCACACGACCAAACATCAGCGACCTGGATTGCAAATGGTGATGTTTGAAGGGTGCAGTTTGAGCAGTTAACTAGAGAAACAGAAAAGGTGGAAATTACCTTTCCATCATATTCCCTTCTAGAAAGGACCTCCGGAGCGATGTAAGCTGGAGTCCCGACGGTTGATTTAGGCTGAGAGTGCAACACAGAGGACTGGAAAAGCAGAACTACGAGTAAGCATAATGGTTTAGTTGGCAAACAGGTAATAAAGGTCACGATATGCTCTGCATTACTTTGGAGTAACCGAAATCACATATCTTTAGCCGCGGCGCTTCGCTCCCATCCAGGAGTGTGTTTTCTAGTTTCAAATCTCTATGACATATTTGCTGCAGCGATAACAGGATATGGTTATGTACTCTACTACTTTTAAGTTGTTGTCGTGACTTAATTTGATTGTGTACCATGGAATGACAATAGCTAACTCCTGAAAGCAGTTGTTGGAAGAAGAACCTAGCCTGTTGATAAGAATGAACAGGTCAGTATCCATCATTAGAATGTCACACACTTGAATATTAGGTATCTTCAGTTGTAGTGAATATCACCTACCTCATTTTCGCTAAATCTTCCAGAACTGCAGATCCTTTCGAATAGCTCACCGCCAGCAGCGTACTCCATAATTATGGCCAAATGTGTGGGAGTTAGCGCAACCTGAAAAACTAAGTGACATCTTTTAAGTTTCACAAGCTGGATATGATCTAACAGATTTATACTTCAGAAAATAAGACATAATATGTTCTTATGTTCACAGGAAATTAAAATAGTTAAACTTGGGAAAATCCTAGATCAACTTTGATTTTAAGTATTATATATATGTATGCTGGCTCAAAATCTTACTAGTTATTGCCAGTATACTTTTTCTGTTAGGCCATAATCAATAGCTTTGGTATTTGTATACTTATACACAAATATTGAAGCAAACTTCTTTCAAGTGTAATGCATCACATGCAAGCAAAATTTAAGTCCAGGAATAACATTAACCTGCAACACTTGAACAATAGGCTAAGACATCCTTTTTTTTAACAATAGGGTATGACATCCTGCTAGGTCAATATCATTTCCAATAGTTATTTAATGAAAAGTTTGCATTAGACTATAAGCAATTATGATATCTTCATACAAATTACAAAGTCATCGTGGTCTCAATCCTCAATGCCAACGGCAGGTCCACAACAGTACTTACCCAAGTTAGAGGGCACGGCACTAGGACAAGCTACTGAATGCTGATAAGCATCCAATTATACCTAATTAATGCGTTCTCACAAACAGTTGAAAGAAGTAGCCCACTAGTAATACATGTAGAAAGAAGAAACACAATAATCACCATAAAAGCGGGAGTACCGATATATGGGAATATTCTTGCAAATAAGTTCATAGCCACATGTAGCAGAATATGCTTCGAACTACTCAAAATAGGAAAACCACTAAGGTTGGTATAATATAAAGGTATGTGTCAGCGTGTCACTGCCACAAGAGTCCTTTCAAACACTGCAACGAGGATAAAGTGTATTTTTACATATTCCAATTGTGCCCTATTCAAGTTGGTGGAAGGATTACAGATAGACACCACTTTCTTGCTGGAACTGCCAAACTGGTATAGGGCAGAGGCTGAGAAGAGTTTCAAGGTGAACATTCTAATCATATCATTTTTATTTTGGTATTCATAATAATATATGATTTTTGAACAATAGTTTTTGGAAGTGCGAAGAATTTATTGCACTTAGGTGTCCTTAAAAAATGATTATTTTATTAGCAGGAGTTAGGACTTAGGAGTAGGACCTAAGGCTGAAGCTTGAGTCTGACATTTTTGTATAACATTTTAAATATCTATAACACCGGGTCAGCAAATTTTGAAAATGTGTTTTAAGTTTTCCAGAGTTAATAGACTGGGTTAATGCTTGCATTCCAGATCAATAATGATGGCACTGGATATATATGTTATGAATTTGAATCACTTCCATAGAAGAAGAAGGGACTAACCTCTTTGAATCTAACAATGTTCGGATGCCTAAGTGATCTGTGGTTCATAATCTCCCTTTGGACATTCTCGTCAATCTATGAAAGAACAGCGAAAATTAAAGTGTTAGTTTACCAATTGAAGGTACTTACATATCAAATAAACCCAAATAAGGGAAGGTGAATGTTTAGCTCCACAGGAGAAGCGAAACGTGAACAATAGAATATATGAAGCGAAATGGTGGTTTTGTGCAAAAGACAAAGAGAACTTCTAGAGCATGAAAAATGAATTCCAGTGTAGCACAAGGAAATAATCATGTAATAAACCAAGATACATGAACCAAATCCTCATTATAATCCAAAATAAACCTCATGGCAGTATCATCAATGAGTGAAAAATGCTGAGGGGCCAAGGATGATCGGTAAGAAAGATGCGAAAAGAGTCCATAAGGAGCTGAAAGTGGACGGTAAGTAATAGCACATTCTAACAGTTATGACCATATATGAATTTATCAGTAAAGCAAATTTACCAAAAATGACAGATGTTTGCTACTTTTTTGTGTTGAACAGAAAGAGAAGTTGCTACTTCAGGACCGGTATCTACCAGCTGCGTACAAACTTATTTAACTAACTAACTACTACACCTTAAACAAGCAAACCTAGTTTTTGCATAGTCAAACAAAATGCAACACACTCCAAGGAGACCTTACAAAATTAGATAGATCATCCACTTATGCTGCAGCTCAGCTGTAAAGCAGGACAAGATATATGGATTTGGTTAGTGATCCTGGGATACTAAAATCAACACTGTTTGCCCAATAATAACTAAGCCGTGTACAGGAAGATACAAGATTTAACTAATCAAAAGTACAATAAGCCAGAGACATCCAGCAGGGCTTAGACTAATTAGCGCCAGGTGGAAAATTCATCCTTGAATCAGTGATGACCAGAGCAGCGCCTGCATTGACCGTCAGGAGAGATTCAAGGCCAATAAACCGAATAGCGATGTCAACTATATTTTCGTCAAACTCCAACGCTTATTTCTAAATAAAAGGGCCCCAAAATCTGGGAGACAAATTTGGCCATGGAACAGAGCAGATTGGGGCTGCAGTAGCACGGTAGATCATCCCCTATTGATCAAACTACACCCAAAATCACCCAAACCAGATAGCACCTAGGTAGGACAAAAATCGCGAAACCACCAGGTACCATCTAACAACTAGCAGTCCAAGATAAAGAACCCCCTCTTCAATTATGACACCAAGAACCCAAAGAAAACCTAATAACTGATTAAACAGAGAGGAAATTCCGGCTGACCTTGTGGCCCCTCTCGATGAACTTGACGGCGAAGAGCTCCCTGGTCCTGATGTCCCGGACCAGCTTGGCCACCCCGAAGTTGCCGGAGCCTATGTCCTTGATCACCTCGTACCGCTCCATCCCGGACAGCTCGTAATCGGCACTGGAGCAAGATTGTAAGAAGCAGCAGCAGACTACTGGTGGCTAGGCCGGTCAAGAACCGAGCGGAGCAGTGGTTAGTGGAGTGGCCACCAGGAGGGAGGAAGGAAGCAGCCGAGCGAGGGGCGGAGGGGGAGGAGAGGAAGGTGAGGGGAGTGCGGTGTGGAAGGGGGTTGGCCGGTCGGGGCCTTTTGACGAGGCCGGTCGCAGTGCGTGGGGGAGACCGAGAGAGAGAGAGACGTGGCCGTGTAGCCATACCGTCCGTCGTGGGCTATCACGCTCTGAACGAAGTGGTCGCCTACTCGTATTGCTCGCTGCTGGTACTGGCAATTAATTTGCGAAAAATCAAAAGATTTATTCATCCCGGAATTGCCATTTCAACGTTCCGAAAATGATGGAACAGAGTCCAGCACCACAAATCAGAAATATATATATATATTTCTTTATATTTTATTTTGATTTTTTCTTGATCACCCAAATATACGAGCAAAATATTTTGAAGATCACAAAGAAACATATAACCCGCCTTGTTCTAGGGTTCATTAATACATTTCCCACCGTGCATTTCATAAGTTAAGGGTAGTAAGGAACAGTAGCCGCGCCGCTCACTATTTGCTCGATTTGAGCCGCCTCCAACTCTAGGAGGGTGGAGAACGCGTCGACTGAGGGCGCATGACTATCCGGGTCAGGGAGGGCTCGAATCACAGATGTGATAGGGTGGTGGCCGACCTTGAAACATCGTTTGCGTCAATATTTTCAGCTTTTTTATGTACACAAGAAAGAAGAAGCGCATACTACAAATATAAGGTGGGAGCACCTCGTTTTACGGTGTAGGCTAAAAAATTGGGATGACCTCGTTTACTATATTTACCTGGAAAAACACTAAAACAACGGGGTCTTTTATCTGACTATTATAATTTGCCATTTCAACATTCCATGATGCTTATTATGCAATGTAAGACTCCAATGGTCTGTCAAAGAATTTCATCATCCTTTGAAGATGACACTGCCTAAAGTTGCATCATAGGGGAATAAATAGTACGATAAAGTGTCGAGGCAAGCGTCCGCACTTATAAATCTGCCATTTTCAACGGTCTTTGATTCTTATTTTTTGTGATGTAACAGCCCATGATTCATGAAAAAAATCATCACTCTTTCAAGATGCCACTGTCTAAAGTTGCCTTAAAGGGGGGCAAATAATATGAAAACAATGCGGATGCTACAAGAGAAAATTCTCGCTTGCAGCTGGAAATCATGAAATCTGCCAGACATGTTTAGACTGTGCTTCATAAGAAAACTATGATACATGTGGATCAAATTGAGTCAGAGATGTGCTCTGATCCACCCTAAACAATTCGGAATGTCCATATGGCATCACCCTTAGCAGAAGAAGCAAATATGGAGCTAACTATGAGCAGGAAAAGATTCTATCTGCTCAAATGACATAGGTGCTCCTGCTGGCAAAACGATTATATTAACACGTACGTGGGGCTAGATATCGTGTCAGGTACCCGCAAAAAAAATCGTTTCAGGTTACAACCGCCGTAGTATAACAATAGTGGTGGATTCTCAACATGCATTATTGCATCCTCTTTAGGTAGCACCTTACTCAATCATCAAGCTGATTTGAACTTGATAAGCTAATAAAATTATTATTCGTTTTCGTCATTGATAATGCGCAAACTACACTATATTGCAGAGGATGTAACCTAACATCAATAGCCGTTACATTACGCTCATGTGCCTATGCAACTTCTCTATCGATCTAACCTACCTTAGCCAGCCGAAAACAATGTAACTTTATGCTCTCTAACAAAACAAACCGTGCCAATGCGATCACCGGTAGGACTCTCTCTTTACCTTCTTCGAGTAAACAAACTGAAGTGCTCTGTTGATACAGCAATCTTCCCTGGTCCTGAAAGCCACATGAGCTTTTCTGAATCCCATGTGATGCGCAACTTTCTCTCTGATCTGAATATCTGACTTTCTCTTGGAAATCCGGTAGGAACAATACCCACCTGCACGAAATGATGCTAGCCTCGAATTGGAAAATTCCCAGCATGACGCTGTACGTTGGGATGGAACGTTTCATTGAAAATTAGCCAGGAGTGGAAACTTATGGACGATATTCGTTGTTAACGGAAAATAATGTATAGTACTCACTTGCCACGTCGTTAAACTTTATCACGACACTCCGCCGGCCGTCTGGATAAACCTCTGAGCTAACGTATGAGCAGAAAAAGATCCTATCTGCTCAAATAGTATGGGGTGATACTCAACTGCTTAACAATATTATAAGATGTGTGGTTGAAAATTGTTTCAAGTTTCAACCCAAAACCGTATTCAGTAGCTAAGCATTATTGCACCCGCTTTAGATCACACCTTTTCCAATAATCAAGATGATTTAAACTTGACGAGCCAATGAAATATTATTCGGTTTTGTCATTGATCTACTATATTATATTATACGATAATTTATAGTACAACCGAAAGTATAGATGTGCTAACAAAAAGCACTTCTGCCATCAATATTTGGCAAGAAAAAGTTAGAAGGTTTAGGAAAGACTCCAATGGTTGGAGCAGGAACAATCAAACTGATCTTAGACATCTTAAACGAGACCTTATGGTCGAGTATGATGAGCTGGACCTCAAAGCTGAGGCGGAGGTCCTCTCTGAACTGGATCGTAAAAGGATGAAAGGGATTGGTGTAGAGCTGCAGAAACTTTGGCTTAAAGAAGAAGTCAAAGTCAAACAACGCTCTAGGGATAGGGATATAGTCGAAGGAGATAGAAACACGGCCTACTTTCACGCTGTGGCTAACCAGCGCAGACGTAAAACCTTGATTCTATCTCTTGAGGGACCGGATGGGCTTACCTCAGATCCGAAAGGCATGTTAGAGATAGCCACTGACTTTTATAAAAACTTGTTTAAAGCTGAGGCAAAAACAAGTTTTTCTTTGGGAGAGGATTTCTTTACACCCTCTGATAAAATCACTCCTGAACAGAACTCAATCATGGAAGCTCCTTTCTCTGAGGAGGAAGTTAAAACAGCGGTGTTCGGTTCTTATTCTAATGGGGCACCTGGCCCAGATGGGCTATCTTTTATGTTTTATCAGAAGTTTTGGATGTGGTTAAGCACGATATCATAGCTCTTTTCCAAGATTTCTTCTTAGGGAAGTTAGACCTTTACCGACTGAATTTTGCAATGCTTTCTTTAGTACCGAAAGAACCTGATGCTTCCTCCATGAAGAAGTTCAGGCCAATCAGCCTTTTGAATTGCATTTTCAAAATTTTCACTAAGGTCATTACTTCTCGGTTTGGGCAAATCATGGACTCCATAATCGCCCCAAACCAAACCGCTTTTATCAAAGGGAGGTACATCCTCGAGAGTGTAGTTACAGCTCATGAGGTCCTGCATTCGGTTCACCATGGTAAAGAAAAAGGTGGAGTACTTAAGCTACACTATGAAAAAGCGTTTGATAAGGTGGATCTAGATTTCCTAGATGATCTACTCATGAAAAGAGGTTTTGGCCCAAATCTGAGGAAATGGGTTAAATTGGCAACCAGAGGGGATCAGTTGCAGTGAAAATAAATAACACTAATGGGATTTTTTTCGTCATAACTAGAGGTTTGAGGCAATGAGATCCCATGTCTCCTATCCTATTCAATCTAGTAGTTCAATCTAGTAGTTGACGTCTTCACCAAAATGTTGATTAAAGCCACTGCTAGCAATTTGATTAAAGTCCTCTGCACTAATTTCTGTCCTGGGGGTGTTGTTAGCTTGCAATACGCTGACGACACCATCTTTTTTGTAGAAAATAGTGTAGAAACTGCTACGAACTTAAAAGCTGTGATGACTTGTTTCAAACAAGTATCGGGTATGCGCATCAACTACAACAAGAGTGAGCTCATTCCCATTAACCTTGAGGTTGAGGAAATCTCCTCTCTCAAAGAGATTTTGGAATGTGTTGTAGGAGATTTCCCCATAAAATATTTAGGAGTGCCTTTGCACTATGAGAAACTTAGAAGAGAGGATTTGCAACCTATCATAGATACGATTCTGAAACACATTGCTGGCTGGAGAGGGAAGCTACTCTCTTATGCCGCAAGAGTCACGCTCATTAGATCTTGTCTAGCTAGCATTCCTGTCTATCTCCTGTCCTTTTTTAAATTTCCAAAATGGGCTCTGGAGCTCATCAATCAGCAGATGGCCCACTGCCTTTGGAATGACACAAAAGAGAAGAGGAGACTGCATTTAGCAAATTGGAACTTAGTCTGTATGCCGAAGGGCTTTGGGGGCCTAGGCATACCACAACTTAAAGATGTCAACCTATATTTGCTGGCATCTTGGATGAAAAGATACACTCAGAGTGGCAATAAGCTATGGAAACTGTTGTAGATGCTAAGTATAAAACCAACAACCCGAATATTTTTGCTAGTTCAGACACAAATTCTTCCAATTTCTGGAAAGGATTCATGTGGGCGGCGAAAACTGTTAAGTTTGGGTACAGGTGGGTCGTTGGGGATGGGAGTAAAATCAAATTTTGGGAAGATACCTGGTTTGGTTCCTCACCACTCCTAGTTCAGTTCTGGGATTTATATTGTGTCTGCAATGAACAGGTTACTACCATCTCCCAAGTTTTGGAGGGAACCCGCCTCAAACTCACGTTTAGGAGGAACTTCAGTCCAAAACTTATGGAACAATGGTATGAGCTTGAGCAAATTGCTGGAAGCATTAACCTCACGACTGACTGCGATTCATTAATTTGGACCTACACAGCAAATGGGACCTACTCCACAAGCTCTCTTTATAAGATCATCACTTTTAGGGGAGTAACGCAAGTTCATATTCCTGCCATTTGGTCTCTTGTAATACCCCCCAGAGTGCAGATCTTTCATGGCTTTTGGCAAACAATAAACTGATGACTAGAGACAACCTCCTTAAAAGGAACATGAATAAACCGACTGATTGTGTTTTCTGTTGCGACTTAGAAACAATAGATCACCTCTTTTTCGATTGTACTGTTGCCTTGAAAATGTGGGAGGTTGTCTCTGCTTTTTTCAATACAATCTTTGGATCTAGTTACATGTCTATAGCTAAGTACTGGATTTCGAATAAGAAGCATGATGCTCTGAATACTATTTGTGCTGCGGTACTCTGGAGTATTTGGAAAATCCGAAACGCTTTGATATTTGATGGTTGTACTTGGTTGTGCATGAAACAGATCTGGTGGCTGGTGCTCAGGACCGTCAAGAAATGGAGGCTCCTGTTCAAGCAGCCTATGATGGAGATCATAGACAAGTTCTCGCTGACTGTGGAGAATCTCTTGAAGGAAAAGGATGCTTTGCCGTGGGGGTGAACCAAGGCTCTTGCATGTCGCTGGCATCGCTGGCCGCCTCGCTCCCCATGAAGAACAACCTCCCAGCTGCCCCTGTAACTCCGCAAAGTGGTGTGCTGAAGACGATGGCCTCTCCGATGACCCTCTTCTGGCACCCGGGTTGGGGAAAGCGCTTGATCCTGCAGAAGCGCTACCGCCCCAGGAAATGAGGACTAAGCTGATGGAAGTGGTGGAGTTCCACAAGCTGTTGCGTTAAGATGGTCCCTAGCCTTTCCCTCCAGGCTTGTAATGGTTAAAAGTTTGTTCCTCGTTCTGTCTTGCTTTTCCGTACTCCTTCACTTTAAATTTGAGACGTTTTTGCTAAGCAGACTGTTAGCTATAGTTTTTCTCGGTGGATTCGCTGCCAGCTTAGACTTTTTAATTACTGCTACTAGGTCATGTAATCAACTCTGGTTTCATTGGTGAAATGGAACCGGGGCTCCCTGTTAGGGGCCCTCTTATTCTTTTTTTTAGATGTGCTAACAATTCTAAAGAAAAATTCTGTCATCAGTCTAATCTGGTGTATCCTATTTTTATTAGTGGATCAAAAAAATTGAGGGAAAAGAGAGCTTTATATTATCATGGTAACACTAGATTTCATGTCCTGTGTTACAGTTTCTTTCACGAAATCTGAAGGTGCGAGCTGCCAAGCGAAATTGTAGCTTTTGGTAGGGCATCGGCACTTCGGCAGCCCTGTTGCTCTCTATTCTGATGTGTCAAATACTCCCTCCGTTCCAAAAAGGATGACTTCCATTTGTCTACATGCGGACGTATCTAGGCATGTTACATGTATAGATACGTTCACATGCATACAAATGGAAGTCATCCTTTTTAGAACGGAGTGAGTACAAATTTCCTGACGTTTCTTCAACCTTTTCTTTGTCTCGTCATGGATGGCCACTTCAGATCTACATAAGTTTACAAATTTTACGGTGGTCAGCATTTATTGAGACGTCGGTGTGCTATTGCCCCCTCGTTCGTGGACATGCTGAGTGAAGTAGCAGTACGGGAGAAACTGCATGCGGCGTCGACGGCGGTTTCCCTCTAGTCACGGCTCGTTTAGGCCGAAGGTCAAAGAGCATTGGATTCGGGAGAGTCATGGAACGATGGATACATAGTGAGTGTCGTATAAATTTGATCATGTTTTAATCAACGGCTAAAAAAATCATACGCATCCTCATGTGAAAAACTACAAAACCTTCGGAATCTAATAACTTACATCCTTATTTCTCGATTTTGAAAAACATGGCATTTTTTTGAAATGGGAACAAAATCTTTGTTACAATCTGAGGAGACTTCCGTGGTGCAATGGTCGGCAGGCATAAGCGCCAAGCGCCAGCACCCGGGTTCGAATCCTCACCTCTACCTTAATGACAAAGCCGGGGTGGAGTCCCCCCTCCGGTCTTGTTTTTTTTTTTTGTTACAATCTACTCCCTCCGTTTTTTAATATAAGATGTTTTAGGTGTTGCACATGTTGTCTAGATACATACTAAAGTGAGTGAACATGCACATTAACACATGTCTACATATACATTTGTGTACATGTGCATGTAGACAAATGCTAAAACATTTTATATTAAAAACGGAGTGAGTATTAATTAAGAAAAAGAGAATTGCCTAGTTATTTTTATAGATAACCGGACGAAAACCGATACACACGAATCAAAGCTAACTAGTTAGAATGCCAGAAAACCACATGGCCACGTAGGCAAACCGGTAAACTCTTGCAACACACAACAATCTCAACTCTGACACTTGAACAAGCAACGGAACCCGGTTGATAACACCTCAACAAAGTCATAGAACGACCCAAACCGAGAGGACGAGCGGAGAAACCGAATATCGTTCATCAAGCAGCAGCGAGCGTCTTTTCAGTGGCGTTGTTCTTCTTATCTTTGTAATTGAGTGACATCTCCTTGCGGATGCCGGGAAGCAAGCAGTAGTCCTTCCACAATAGAAGTCTCCAAGCCTGCAAACATGGCAATTTTTTGTATTACTTAACAAAAAATCATATGGGTAAGTCTCAAATCAACATCTATGTGCGTGCTTTTTTTTAGAATTTCACAGAACATGGCGACCCAGATTCGCATTTTACCTTTTTCAAGTAACAATCTGAAGTGCTCTATTGTTAAAGCACTGTTCCATTGCACTAAAGCCACATGCCCTTTTCTGAATCCCATGAGATGGCTGCTTTCTCCTATCCGAGTATCTGACTTTATATTGGAAATCTGATAGGTTCCTACCTGAATGCAAAGGTGCTAACCTGGAATTGGAAATTTCCCAAGACGCTGATGAAAGTGAGGATTGAACATTCAATTGAAAATTTAAGCAGGAGTGGAAACTTCTGGAGAAGATTTCGTAGCCAGAAAAATGGCTGCCATGTTCGATGGGATGCCTCGAGAACTACCCGTGTTCAGGATATACTAGTATATGTAGCTGTCCGGTACCAGATCGTCACCAATAAACAACGAGTAGATGCCCACAAATATTTTGAAGTGGAAGGCAAACTAGTGCCAACTGCCAATCATATACCGTATCTAGAGCGGAATCATTGCAATAGACGGTTCCAGAAGAGACAGTGTATAGTATTGCATTTCTCCGTTGGTTGACGAATTTCGATCGCACTGCGATTTAAAATTGGATGGCCGTCGTCGTATCTCCTTCCTCCCGTCCGCCGCGGCAGTTGTGTTTGTCCGGATCGGGACGTAGTAGCGTCCCAGCAGCTGGAAGAAGGGCCATCAACAAAAAAATAACATGTTTTCGCTTCTTTGCGTAGCAGTAGGACACATGGGCCTATCTCCCCGACGATGTTCAGTCACATGGCCTGTTGCATCGATCCGCAAGGCCACGCCGGTCGGTACTTATGGGCGCATGTGTTTGAATTCCTTCCTGTCCATCGGCGGCGAGCGGCGCACATTTACGGCGGCGCCGCTGTTCGGTTGCTGCCGTCCGCCCCGAGCGTACTAGCGTGCGTGATGGCGATCGGGAGAGGTGCTTCGAGTCCGATGGAAAAGTGAGCGAAATGATGTCGCCGCTGAACCGGTCGCCCGCCGATGGATCGTGCCCGTTGGGGCCGGCGAACAGAGGTCGCCGTCGCGCTGGAATCAAATCTCTCGGCGGGCTGTCGCCGTGCACTACCGGACGTCGTGCTCCGCGGACCACTCCGCTGTCTCCTACTACTGCTGGTCATCCACTACTGTCCAGGTTAACAGAGTGAAAACCGCGGGAACAACAGCGACGAGTCCACGTCCACGTCGTCCCAACCGAGCGCCAGCTACCTGTACTGCGTGCGTCCACGCGGTTTATACAACGTAAGCTGAACAAATTAACCGGCTGGCCGGAAAGTTACGGCTGTCCGGCCGGTGATTGACCATCGGCGCTGAAAACGAAGTGGATGGATGGCGCGTTGACTGACGGAAACGCCGGGTACGAGCGGGGTGGAGCCCCGGCCGTGCGCCGGCGGCAGCAAAATATCCGCCCCGGCAGTCCAATCGCCGGAGCTAGCGCCGATGAAGCGGTTGGTCGCCGACTCGTGGAAACGCCGCGCAAGACAAACCTGGTCAAGCTAGCTCTCGTTCGTTCGTCCGGTATCGAGTCGCTTTCCGCCGCCGCGCGCGCCGGGACGATCGAGCGCGCGGTTGCCGGTTGGTACAATGGTACTCAACACGGACAAGCACACAGGGAGGTCCGTTTGCGCTTCACGCCGTCGGAATTCGGAAGCGCAGAATCGACGGTGCGGTGCCAGTGGCAGTCGCCATCGGCTAGCTAGCGCTGTTAGCATCATCTTCCTTTCTCGGCGAAGGTGAGGATAATACTATCTGGATAAGGCCTGTACCGCGTTCTGCACGCTGGACTATACTACGGATATCGATCGATCCGGATAATGTTGCCAGCAGCGTCGGGTGTATGTACGTTTGGGAGATGTACCTGGCATGTGGGACCAGTGGAAGATGGTGGAGTTCAAGAAAAGAGAATAAGGTGGAGCGGCGTGTTATCGACTGCATTATACACGGCGGGTCCCGGCGGCATGGAGCAGCGGGGTCTCGGCGGCGAGCGCATGATGATGGACGCGCGCAGGAGGAGGCGCAGTTTGGTGCCATGGTGGCATCGACGGCAGGTCTGTCGAGTATCATGCGGATCTTAACCCTGAAGAGTCCGATGGCGGTGGCTCGATGGTGGTGACGGCTTCTTGCTTCAGGAGTCTGCTACACCGGATGAACGCTCTCGTTTCGCCACAAGGGCGTCTCGGGGTATGCGACCTGTTCCCGGTTCCTAGCTGGTGGGTGGAGTTCGCGTTCTCATGGCACAAGGCCCTGTTTACATGACTACACTCATTGTCGAGTTCGTAGGTGTTGCGTGGTGGCTTCGGGTTTTTTTGATGTATGTTTCTTTATCAGACCTTTGTTGAATAAATTAATAAAGAAGCCGTATACATCTATTCGATGCAGAGGCTGGGACCCCCCCTTTTCTAAAAAAAAAAATGTACGCAGGTGATCTGTTTCAGTTCCCCAAGCAAGCAACGCAATGCTTTTTAGTTCGCATCTTGCCCATCGGGTCGTCGGATCGTCTTGGTAGTGCGAGAGCCAAAAAATTCTCTCACTGTATAGTGTAGCCACTGTGGCTAGAAACGTAGTTCAATCCAAATTTTTCATTGCGCAGATCATGACCTTTTCACTGTTGTTTTTCAGACTTCGTGCAGATCATGCATGAGTTCGTGGCTACGAATTTTTTTAGGGGAGAGTTCATGACCGGACGGAGCTAAAGAAGATTTGCATCCGGATGTGAGATAACAAGCAAAAAAAAAATTTTGAGGGATGAGAGACAACAAGCATTTTTTTAGGGGAAGACAACAAGCATTTGAGACGATGTTTTTTTATGTAGAAGAATTTGAGACAATGTTATAGAAGCGCAGTCAGGCCCAATTGGGACACACACAAATATACTCTTACAGCCTCAATCAGAGCAGGCTTATCTGGGCCTACTACTAATGGCCTCGTATATGTTCATGGGTCAGAACAAACTTTCGTGAGTTCCTTGTATGGGCCGAACCGACGGTGAGAAATCACTTGGAAACGCCGGAGTTGCTCAAAAAAAATAAAAAAACTTGGAAACGCCGATCGTTCCAAATACCGATTGGTTGTAGCGGGGCGTGTGCACGCAGAGCATCCCGTGCTACAAGCTTTTTATTTCTTCCGTTTTCTTCATTTCTTTTATTTCCTCTATTGTGTTCTAATT
Source organism: Poa pratensis (assembly GCA_947311845.1). Lineage (NCBI taxonomy): Eukaryota > Viridiplantae > Streptophyta > Magnoliopsida > Poales > Poaceae > Poa > Poa pratensis. The sequence continues at coordinate 23,350,957 of CAMZMU010000093.1, forward strand.
TTACAAAATATAAGTAACGAGTTTTTTTTTGCATGGTAACACGTGTCTCATTTATGGATAAGGATCAAGTTACAAGGCACGTACACACCGATATTACAGAATTGAAAAGATAGCACGAACCTATGCAAAAAACACCGGCGCCTATCCCCATCCTTCGACACCACCGAAGCGACCACCAAAGGGACGGAAGATAGATCACCTCTTCATCTGAGGTCGACACGGCTCCATCGCTGATATGCAGCTTTACGAACCTCCAAACTAGTTTGCAAAAAAAAAAACCATTGACGTTGAAAGAATCAGACCGGGGCAACATGTCTCCGGACACGCCATCGAAATCCAGAACTGACACCCCCGCACGACTACGACGTCGAAGGAAAAAAACAGAACTGTCAGCCTCCAACCACAAAACTCAATATAGGATACACCATCTTCCAGCCAGGGCAGTCCTTTAGGGTGTACGAGGTGAGCGACCGCACAGGGCCCCCAAAATTAGGGGCCCCCAAATCTTAGACATGTGCTGCGAGGCGGCCGTCCTACTAAAAAAATTATGATTCTGATCGACTCGAACTAGCGATCTCCTCTGTTAAGTACCGAGTGCGAACCGACTGGTCTACGGTCTGCTTCGTGTTCGAATGTACTTTGTTCATCTATCTATCCTTTGATGTCTTCGTTTTTTTCTGTTTCTTTTCTTTCTTTCTTTTTTTCTTTATTATTTATTTAAGTTTTCTTTACCTTCTTTATTCATGCGTACGTTATTTGTAGCTATATTAATATTTTTGGTTTCACTATTTTTTTGTTTTTTCTTAGTTCTCGATTTCGTTCATTTTCTTTTGAAAATGGTTCAGATGTTTGAAAAATAGCTTCTTTTTTGAAAATGGTTCTGATTTTAAAAAGTGTCTGATTTTCGAAAATGGTTCTATTTTTTGAAAAATGGTTCTATTTCTGAAAATGGTTCCGATTTTAAAAAGGTTCCAATTTCTTAAAAATGGTTCCGATTTTTGAAAATGGTCCCGATTTAAAAAATGGTTCCAGTTTCTTAAAAATGGTTCTGATTTCTTAAAATGGTTCTGATTTAAGAAATGGTTAAGATTTTTGAAAATGGTTCGGATTTAAAAAATGGTTCCAATTTCTTAAAATGGTTCCTATTTAAGAAATGGTTCCGATTTAGAAAAATGGTTCCACTTTCTTAAAAATGGTTCCAATTTTTGAAAATGGTTCCGATTTAAAAATGGTTCCGATTTCTTAAAAATGGTTCCGATTTTTGAAAATGGTTCAGTTTTTTGAAAATGGTTCCGATTTAAAAATGGTTCCAATTTCTTCAAAAATGGTTCCGATTTTTTTAAAATGGTTCTGATTTAAAAAATGGTTCCAAGAAATGGTTTTGTTTCTGAAAATGGTTTCGACTGAAAAAGTGGTTCCAATTTCTTAAAAATGGTTCCGAATTTTTAAAATGGCCCCGATTTAAAAAATGGTTCCAATTTCTTAAAATGGTTCCGTTTCTGAAAATGTTCCGATTAAAAAAATGGTTCCAATTTCTTAAAAATGGTTCCGGTTTTTGAAAATAGTCCCAATTTAAAAAATGGCTCCAATTTCTTAAAAATGGTTCTCATTTTTTAAAATGGTTAAGATTTTTTGAAATGGTTCCGTTTTTTAAAAATGGTTCTGATATTAAAAATGGTTCCAATTTCTTGAAAATGGTTCCGTTTCTTGAAAATGGTTCCGATTTAAAAATGGTTCCAATTTAAAAAATGGTTCCAATTTCTTAAAAATGATTCCTATTTTTGAAAATGGTTCGGATTTAAAAAATGGTTCCAATTTTCTGAAAATGGTTCCGATTGAAGAAACGGTTCCGATTTTTGAAAATGGTTTCGATTTAAAAAGTGTTCTGATTTCTTAAGAATGGTTCGGATTTTTGAAAATGGCTCAGTTTTTTGAAAATGGTTCCAATTTAAAAAGTAGTTCTGATTTTTTGAAAATGGTTCCAATTTCTTTAAAATTGTTCCGATTAAAGAAATGGTTTTGTTTCTGAAAATGATTCTGATTTGAAAAATGGTTCCAATTTGTTTAAAATGGTTCTGATTTTTGAAAATGGTCCCGATTTAAAAAATGTTTCCAATTTCTTTAAAATGGTTTCCGATTTAAAAAAAAATGCTTCCAATTTCTTAAAAATGTTTCCGATTTCTTAAAATGGTTCCGATTTAAGAAATAGTTCCGATGTTTGAAAATGGTTCCGTCTTTTGAAAATGGTTCCAGTTTAAAAAAATGTTTCCAATTTCTTAAAATTGTTTTCGATTTTTGAAAATGGTTCCGTTTTTAAAATTGCTAATGGGCCTTCACATCGTCCGCTCGTAAGCGGGCGAGTCGTAACGTACGACTCGCTAAAGGCGATAGGTAGGGGTCCCCGAAGATACCATGACGAAGGGTAGCGTATTGGGCTTATGGGCTGAATCCGTGAGCGGCGTTTTGGTGCCCGAGCGTACCTGCTCCGGGAATCTGAACCGTACAGTTTGGGCGTGATTTGTGCCGACGTGTGTTGCGGGAGTGGGCAGGGCCAGGTAAATCGCGTGGTAAAAACATCTGTTCTGACGTGTAGGGTGGGCCATGGATGGACGGACGTTTCCTCAGCTCTCGCGGCAGGAGACGGGAGACGGAATAGATGGCCGTCGTCGCTGGACCGGAGGTACAGGATGGTGAGTTTTCATGGACCGTGGTGGAACAGAACAGGTTCTGACCTGTATTTGTTGATGAAATGAGACTGAATAGTCCACACGGTGGGGCGGTGAGGATGGCGACAGGCGGCGTGCGGGCGGAGATGGAAGACATTAGACATGGAGTTCTTGCTGGATCCGGTAGACAGGTAATGGATCTGAACTCTAAACACCTAGATTTGGTCTATGGCTTCAGGGAAATGCGGGCAAGAAACTTGAATTTGTAGGGATCTGTTCTCAGGTTCCCAATCGAATGGATCTGGTGCGCGTACTGGCGACAAGGAGCATCGAACGATTGAAGCACAAAAAGTGATAGGCGGCCGAGCGTCAGCCGGGAACGCGGACGTTGGCAAAGAACACTTGTATGTAGAAGTGGTACACGAGCCGTGCGAGGAGATTGACGAAATTGTTGACAGCAAACGGCAGCGCGACTCACCGCCGGGGTCCGAGCAATCAGCTCACAAGGTAAATCCAAAGCCCCAGGATGGGCTAAGAGGTTAGTATGCAAAGGGATAAATTCATGACAAATGTTGACCCATTGTTTAATTTTACTAGCGGTACATTTTGTAAGCTTCTTTTTAAGCTCTATCGAATTCAGAACCATTGCGAAATTGCACAGCAGCACTGTGTTATCGTACAACTGTGCTGGCTTCTCTCTACTGACAGTATAAATGATACAAGTGCTGTGAAAAATAACACTAGAATTTGATAGTTTGGAGTTCGAAATTCTGTAAATTATGCAACAGAGTGTAAGCACTGTTTTAATTTGAGTATAAATGTTGTTGCGCAGACTTAGGATTGGTTCGGTGCACCAGTGAGACCCCTTTCTCCTGCAAGGATGGGTGCATTAGAGAAGTCAATCAGAGGTTATGCTGAAAATCCTACAGACGTTGTCATAAAGCTATGTCTTGGAACAAGTTTTGACACGCTTGGAGAGGCTTATGATCTGTACAATGTGTTCTCATGGGAGCATGGATTTGGCATTAGGTACGGCAAGAAATTGTTTGTGGTTTTCCAGTGAGTATTTTACATGAAGATTACTAGGTGTCTGATAGTTGAGTAATTTGTCTCACGTCTTTTTTGTTTTGTATGAATGTGCAGGGGAAACTTGGTGCGGAGAACACCAGGTCCAGACTTCACATACCGAGTGCAGTCTGATGGGGAGAGCCGTACAGGAACTTGATGTGGGCAACTGGGAGCAGCAGGTTGAAGTACAAATATTTCGGCGATGTAATCACGATTGACACGACCTACAAGACAAACTTGTATGACATGCCTTTCGGTATTTTTGTCAGGGTAAACAATCATTCTGGAGCATCGTCCTGGTGGGGGTGCCGGTTCGGGATGATCGCGTAGAAAGCTTCAAATGGGTTTTTTCCGAGTTTATCCGCATGATGGGTGGTGTTGCACCGCAAACAATCCTTACTGGTATGAGAAGGCTATAATCTTGTTTAACACATTTCATGTTAAAAAAATAGTGATTAAATTATATTGATGCAAACTTGCAGTCCAAAACAGAGCAATGGAGGTGGCTATTAAAAGTGTGATGGTGCAAGTGGCATGTTTTGAAGAAGGCTAAATAATGCCCCTGCTGCTCATGGAGACGGTCACCGGTTGTTTGTTTGCTCATCCACCCGTATTGTCCCTGCTGCTCGTTGGTCTCCCGGTAATGGAGAGGCCAAAAGTTGCACCAATGGAGACGGCTTATTCCTGGTAAGAAAATAGTGATTAACTTGTCACCAATGGAGACAGCTTATTCCCGGTAATAAGGCCAGAGAATGGAGACGCACCAAAAGTTGCCCAGAAACAGTCAGAGTGCACTAATTGCGGGATAGATGGCCATTGTCGGACCAACTGCACGAAGCAGATGATAGAAAGATGTGGCTGAGAAAGCGGTAGCAGGATGCGGTATAGCCCAGTTTTCTTGTAGCGTTGAATATTTAGATGAGTGATTAATTGATTTTATTCGATTTATTCTATGTGTAGTAGACAGCAAAGAAATTTTGGCCGAGCAGTAGTTGTGTTCGATGTTGTTGTACAATCAGAATCAAGATTTTTCCAGACATGTTTTCAGAGTGTTTAGAAGTTAAACAGTTTATATTACTTTGCCAACCAGCTTGTGGTTGATGTTAAATATGGAGACGGAACAGGGAGTAGAGATACCGGACCATGACATTCAGACGTTCTTTACCGTCTGTTCCAGGAAGGATTGATGGCATCGTGGTCATTTAATAGCGGGACAGTAGTGGGCCATGGTCCTGGTTTTACTATGGTAGAAAGAGGCTGAAGGGAACCATAGACACGAATCTTGAAGAGAATGTAGGTACAAGATAAAGGGAGCACCTGTGCTCGGGTGCCAAAGTGTATTTTCGCTGAATCCCTCTATATATAAAGGCTCGACATGTTATAGAAGACAACCGTCTGCGCGTACTCGTGGACGACACATCCTCCCTGCTCCGCCATGACGTCGAAGACAACGCCGTAGCATTTTTTCTTTTGAGGGATGAGACAGCAAGCAGTTTTTTTAGAGGAAGACAACAAGCATTTGAGACGATGTTTTTTTATGTAGAAGAATTTGAGACAATGTTATAAAATGGAAGAGAAGCGCAGTCAAGCCCAATTGAGACACACATAAATATACTCTTACGGCCTCAATCCAAGCAGGCTTGTCTGGACCTACTACTAATGGCCTCGTATATGTTCATGGGTCAGAACAAACTTTCGTGAGTTCCTTGTATGGGCCGAACCGATGGTGAGAAATGACTTGGAAAGGCCGATCGTTCCAAAGGCCGATTGGGTGTAGCGGGAATTTTACAAAATACATGTAACGATTTTTTTTGCATGCTAAATTTATAGATAAGGATCAAGTTACAAGGCACATACACACCGATCTTACGTAACTGAAAAGAAAGCATAAACCAATGCAAAAAAAACCAGCGCCTATTCCCCTCATTCGACACCACCGAAGCGACCACCAAAGGGACGGAAAATAGATCACCTCTTCACCCGAGATCGACGTGGCTCCATCGCTGATATGCAGCTTTATGTACCTCCAAAATAGTTTGCCAGAATCAAAACCATTGCCGTTGAAAGAATCAGACCGGGGCAACATGTCCCCGGACATGTCATCGAACTCTAGAACTGACACCCCTGTACGACTACGACGTCGAAGGAGGAAACCAGAACTGTCAGCCTCAAACCACAAACCCAGCACAGGATACACCATCTTCCAGCTGTCAGTTGCGCAGATAACTGTCTGCGCGTACTCATGGACGACACATCTTCCCTGCTCCGCCATGACGTCGAAAACAACGCCGTAGCAACGGGGACAAAGCAGAAGGAAAGACACATCTGATGGGGTCGCTGCCGCCGCCTCGCCGACACCATCCATGAACCCAAGAGCCGCCAATCTGAGGGATCGGCAATCACACGATGCCATCAACTCCGAGACGCCGCCATGAAAGACACTGCCGGTGTGGGAGCGGAGCTGAGGCAGATTTATTCGTCCGGGCGCCGCTCCCACCACCCAACGGCGCAACACGACCTACAAAACCAACCCCTAACTACAGAGCGGAGGAATCGGATCCCCTCACTCCCGCCGCCAGAGCAGCAGGCGAAGGGAGAGGGGACCAGCACATTCGCCGGTGGAGATCGGGCGAAAAAGCGACCACCTCCCTGATCGCCTTTTTTTTCTGGTAATACGTGTCTCATTTATATAAAATATAGATCGAGTTACAAGCCACGCAAACACCAACCTTAGACATTTGAAAAGATAGGATAAACCTATGTGACAAAGCAACGCATATCCCTCTCTTTCGGCACTATCGTAGCAGCCACCAAAGAGAATAGAGACAAATCACCTCTTCACCTGAGTTCGACGCGGTTCCATCGTTGATCATCAGCTTTCGAACCTTCAAAATAGTTTGCCATAGGACAAATCATTGTCGTTGAAAGATTCAGACCGAGACAGCACGACCCCGGACACGCCGTCGAACTTCAGAACTAGCACCCCGCACGTCAGATTAGTGAACCAGAATCGTCAGCCTCCAAACACGAACCCAACACAAGGTGCACCATCCTACAGTTGTCACCAGCGCAGACAACCGTCTGCACGTACTCATGGAAAAATCCTCTCTGTTCCACCATGGCGTCGGAGACAGCGCCGCAGCGGGTACAAAGCAGGAGGAAAAACCGAATCACCGCCGCCGCGCCGGCACATCCATGAACCCTAAAGCCACCGATCTGAAAGATCGACAAGCACACGATGCCACTAACTACGAGACGCCGCCGTGAAGAATGACGCCTTTTCCTGACGGCTAGGTCAGGGAGCGAAGCGTACTTCTCTAATGAAGTACACGAAGTATATACTGCATAAAGTACACGGACTAGACAAGTACACAACACGAAGCTCGCGATTTTGTATAGTTATAACTTATAACGCAGGCCAAAATAATGGCCCATGATATTTGTCCTTGTCCAGCTACTGATGGGATTTTATATGTTCGCGGACTCACATCTGACACCTGCTACACTTTTTAACGGAAGTCGCCAGACAGTGGCATCCGCCTCCACGAATGATTGCGCCATTATCATCTTCCCTTCTCTCTCAGTAGCTGTGTATCTTGCGGAGACACACCGGCCGAGAGATCCCTGCCGGGAGCACGTACGATGGAGCAGATGCAGAACACAGCGTTGAAACCCATCAGATGCAAAGGTAAACTGAAGTAACTTCCCTTCGTCTACTTCTTCCATCCCCTTGCCCGAACGCCTAGCTAGCTTTTTTGAGGCCGCGCATGGAATGGAATGGATGCAGCGGCGGTGTGCAAGGTGGCCGGGCAGCCGCTGGAGATGGAGGAGGTGGAGGTGGCGCCGCCGCGGGCGCACGAGGTGCGCATCAGGATACTCTGCACCTCGCTCTGCCACACGGACGTCACCTTCTGGCGCATGGGGGTACGTACATCGGTGAAGACACGAGTACCATTGGAACTTGGAAGGGAATTCGTGGATAATCTCTGGTTAAAATCTTTGCTAGAGACATGCGCGCCTACCAATTTCGCTTCTTTTCTTGTAGGAGTTCCCGGCAATGTATCCATCAATCCTAGGACATGAAGCTGCCGGGTAAATACTAAACTTAGCACTAGCACTAGCACTAGCTTGCTCGGATTCCATTAAACGAACAATTTGTAAGTGTAACTTCACATCGACCCCAGTGGCTTGATGATAGCGAAAGGGCAATATAAGTCAATGAATTATTGAAGCCTGAAACGACGAGGGGCCTACCAGCTAGCCATGACCAAGCAATGCCAACCCGAGGAAAACAATGGAGATCCATGGTCTACTCTAACTCTAAGCTTTGTCCAATCGTGTCTTTGTTGCAGGGTGGTGGAGAGCGTGGGGGACGGGGTGGTGGAGGTGGCCGTCGGGGACACCGTGGTGCCGGTGTTCTCGGCGCAGTGCGGCGACTGCGACGACTGCTTCTCGTACGCCGCCACCGGACATCTGCTCGGGGCTTCTCGTACGCCCATCCACAACTTCATCTCCGTCTCCAGCTTCACCGAGTACACGGTCGTCGACGTCGCGCACGTCGTCAGGCTCGACCCCGGCGTCCCGCTGGCGATGGCCTGCCTGCTCAGCTGCGGCGTCTCCACAGGTACTGCAACAGTCATCACTGACGCCAAAACTACGTACTCCCTCCGTTCCAAAATAAGTGTCTCAAATTTGTACAAAAGTGAATATACCTATACATGTATCATGTCTAGATACATCCACTTTTTGACAAATCTAAGACAGTTATTATTAGACGGAGGGAGTAGTACTTTACCGAGCTAGCTAACATTGGTGCGATGCAGGAGTTGGTGCGGCGTGGAAGGTAGCGGCGGTGGAGCCCGGGTCGAGGGTCGCCGTGTTTGGTCTAGGCGCCGTAGGGCTAGCGGTAACGACAACTCAGTCTGATGACAATTCAGTGTTTAGTACTAGTGGCTACCTGACATGTTACCAACTAACCTCGATCGATCTGCTGATGTGATCACGTGATGGCGATCGATCTGTGCAGGTAGCACAAGGGTGCAGGATCCGCGGGGCTAAGATGATCATTGGAGTTGACTTGAATCCGGAAAAGCGAGAGATCGGTACGACAAACTCTAATAAGAAGAGCACACATTATTCTCGACTATGCTAGCAATTCAGTTTCTGTCTAGAAAACTTGTCAGAATACTGAACATAACAGTATGCAGGTAAGAGGATGGGGGTCACCAACTTCATCAACCCGAACGATCTTGGGGAGAAGACCGTGAGCGAGGTCCAATTCTGAATCAATGAACATACATACCGATCATGTGGCTCTTGGTACTTAGTTGCTGATAACGAGTACATATTTTCATCGATCGATCTTATATTCTCATATGTGTAGGTCATCAAGGAGATGACCGGCGGTGGCGCGGATTACTGCTTCGAGTGCATCGGCTCGACGACGGTCATGGCGGAAGCGTTCCAAAGTTCCCGGATGGTAAGGACCCCGGTTATGTGATTCTCACTTGCACATTTGTATGTGGCAACTGGCAAGCATGAAACTACTGAATCTGTGCAGCGACAGGTGACAAACAGACTGATCAACGGTTAATTTTCCAGGGTTGGGGGAAGACGATCGTGCTGGGCGTCACCAGCGGCCTCGCTGCCATCAGCATACCTTCGCACGAAATCCTCAGGGGGAGATCGGTCGCCGGCTCGCTCTTCGGCGGCCTGAAGCCCAAGACCGACATCCCCGTTCTGGCGCAGAAGTATCTCGACAAGGAGCTGGAGCAGGAGGAGTTCGTGACCCACGAGATGGGTTTCGACGAGATCAACAGCGCGTTCGAGCTGCTCACCCAGGGGAAGTGCCTCAGGTGCATCATCTGGATGGACGGGGTCGAGGAGAAGGACAGGAAGCTCAAGGGAAATGGCAGCGCGCGTCAGGCATGAATGACTTACTGATATCGCTCAAGGGAAATGGCCGCTCTCGTGAGCGTGACTAGCCGCCACACCATGCATAGTCACTGTTCCATATGCCCGTGCACCTCGTGGTGAGACTTTTGTTGTTGATTTGGACACGTCAGGCGAATCAATCTGTTCTGCAAAGAAAATGGTACCATGGTAATTGTGACAGATGCACAGACCGATCGAGGATTATTCTTCTCTTTGAAAAAAATATGATTGATTGCAATGCGTTTGGTTGTTTGTTGGTGGCGTTGTTCCTCTTTCGACAGTGTATTTGCGATGCCGTTGGTTTTTTTTTTTTGAGTAACTTGTTAGTCGTTATGCCTTCCGATTAGATAGAAAAGAGTGTTATGTACAGAATTTCAGGCTAGGGAAGAATCCCTTTACAGACAAAACAAAAATTATGAGTCTCCCAGATCTTGCGTGTGGGCAAAAGCCCGCATCGCCATCTCTTTCCGCACCAAAGCCGCCACCTTCATAGGCAAGATCACCACAATGTGGAAGGTCCGTCGGTTCCTCGCATTTCTTATCCCCACATCGAGTGGATGATGGTGGCCCCGCTAGCTGCCGTCCTAGCCTTGGGTCCTGCAAGCGCTCGTCATGACAACAACATGCTCCGATCAACAACACCCTCCTAGCGGTTGCGCGGCGCACCGGTCTCATGAGGCAAATCTGAACCTCACAAACCCAAGCACCTCCTTGCAACAAAGGCAAGGAGGAGTGTCCAGGCATCTGAAGCCTCAGCAACTAGACCATCCCCAGCGGCAACTGCCGCTCCATCCCCAGCGGCAACTTGCCCAGGCTCACGCGCAATTCATGGAGGGCCTCGAGCAACTCCACCGAGTTGTGCACCGGCGGCAGGTCCACGAGGACACCTGGCAAGAAGACACACCTCAGCGCCGAGTGCAGCACCTTCGTCTGCCGCCATGGCCTGGAAGCTGGGCGCGGGGGAGGAGGGAAGCGAGGATCCGTGGCAGGGAAGCACAGGTCGGTGACTTCTTCCTCCTGCCATCGTCGTCGTTGCTTCTGGTGCCTCGTTTTCACCAGCGTCAGCCCGAGCTCCATCTCCTCCTCGAGGCTGTCGACAAGGGCAATGTCTAGACGCACAACTGCTTCAGCGGTCCAGATACAGTCGTGCAACGGCGGCAGTACTGATCAGCCCATGTGCATGCCTCTGTCTCTGCTCCTCCACATTTTGTTCCCTTCTTGTAGCACAATTGTAAACGTGCTTAGCCAACACTAAGACATGCATTCGCATTGTGATTTTTACTATCCGAACATTGAGTTGGCATTACAATTCGATCCATACAAAATGCATGCAGACAAATAGGGAAGAGGATCGACTGCAGCTTGCTTCGTCCCTGCTTTATTTGATTTCTCATCGGTTTGTAACTACAGCCTATATAAGATGTTTGGAGATATGTTACAAGCTACTTTTGTGGACTGAAACTAATCTATTGTTATGACTTGGCTTTCATCTGGAATTTATCTCCAATGCAGGGATTATTAACTAGAGAGGCTATGTATAGTTCCATACATTATTACCATCAAAATAGTAGAAGTAACCAGAAAATTACTTTAATTTGTTCCGGTTTCCCAATGATAGTAAAGAAATAACGGCATGTGTCAAATCGCAAGAACACGCTTAGCACCGTCGATTTTTGTCCGTACAGCCCCGATTCATTGTGGACTCGAGTTCACCGCCTCTATGCGTCTCTCCGGGAAAATAGAAAAAAAAATATGAGGGTTTCGTCCCCATCCTCTGCAGCCATGACCCGAACCGTCCAGGAACTTTTGCTCAACGTCAGACACGCATGCATCAGTAGCTCTAGTCCTCCGTCATGTGTGTCGCAGAGAGGCGACAGAGGACACCGCCGCTCGTGGACACGGTAGTCTCGTCGACGAGGAGGTTGAATTGGTTGTAGATCGCCGTGCGGGCTCCACGGAGCTGCTCCTGGATCTATGTAGTTACCATACTCTTTAGGAAATATATACCCACCTAGTACCAATAAAGTTATCCATGTGTTCATTATGTAGTTATCCACCACGAAATTGATATAGTTACCCTACTCTCTCGCTAATAGTTACCCACCCAATCGATGCAGTTTCCCTACTCCAACTAAATCAATGTAGTTACCATACTTTTTAGATAATATAGTTATCAACCTGTTACTGATAAAGTTACCCACCAAGTACTGATAAAGTTATCAACCTGCTACCGATAAAGTTACTCACCTATTATGGATGGAGTTACCCACCCAGTACCCATGGAGTTTACCCATCTAGTACTTATAAAGTTACCCATGTATTTACGATATAGTTACCCACCCTGTACTGATAGAGTTATCCACCATGTACCGATAGAGTTACCCACCATGTACTGATGGAGTTACCCATGTGTTCATGATATAGTTATACACAACGAAATCGATATGGTTACCCATGTTTACTATACTCTCTCGGCAATAGTTATCACCAAATACTGATGGAGTTACTCACTCAGTACTGTTAAAGTCACCCATATGTTTTTATGGTGTAGTTATCCACCACAAAATCAATGTAGTTACCATACTCTCTCGGTAATAGTTACCACCCCAATACTGATGAAGTTACCACACAGTACTGATAAAGTTACTCATGTTTATCATGTTCTCTTGGTAATAGTTATCATCCAATACTGATAAAGTTACCTATGTTTTTTCATGTGTAGTTATCCACCACAAAATCGTTATAGTTACCCTACTCTCTCGGTAATAGTTACCACCCAATACTGATAGATTTAACCACCCAGTACTAATAAAGTTACCCATGTGTTTTCATGATGCAGTTATCCAATACGAAATCAATTTAGTTATCATACTCTCTCGATAATAGGTACCCACCCAATACTGATGAAGTTATCCACTCAGTACTTATGAAGTTGTCACTATGAAATCGACATTTATCATCCTAATACTTATGCACGACAAATTTACCATCTCAAAGTGATGTGGTAACTTTAAAACTTGTAAAAATCGAAAATAACAACAAAAATGGTTCTATTTCAACCCGAAAACTAATCGTTAATATGGTGGGTAACTTACATACTCCAGCCTTGGTAACTTATATGTTACAGGGGTGGTAACTTTTGTGCCAAATTTTTTTTCGTCGAAACATATCGATATGAGATCTAGTTTTGAAGATCTCGTCGCGACTAGTCCAACGGTGAAAACGGATCTTAAATCGGATAAACGGTTTGTGCTAAAAAACATTTTGAATTTTCAAATTTCGCATTTAATGCGGGATGACATCAGCAATTCTGTCATTTAGTGCATGCATGCATATTTGCTTGGTGAGGACTCGGCTCGGATCAAAAAATGGTGATGGGGCATGCATGTTGTTGGCGGGACATGTTTTTATCTTAGTGTCTACATTTTTGCCAAATGTAAGGCGCCTTACACATAGTCGATCCCATTATGTATCCCTTTAAATTTATTATTGAAACGTTGTCCTCGATAATAATTATTTTTTACAAGAAATACCATTCTTTTAAATTAGTACTAGACTAGACTAGATGTAAAAAAAAAAAGGAAAAGCCTTCTCTTCCTCGTCTTTTCGGTTGGCCAACACTCACCTGCCTACTCACTAGTGCTTCCCCAAGGCCAGCGTTGCAGCTCTCTGTCAGCTCGTGCGCATGCACACATGGAGTCGGCCAACTTCTCCTCCTCCTTCAGCCATGCTCCTCTGTTGTTCTTCTCCTTGGATTTCTCCTCGGTAACATCACAGCTCCTCCTTCAAAATCAAGATCATGGAAGACCTGTCATGGATGGATCTCTATACAAATTCTTCCATGCCGTGTCGAGCTCCGTGTAAGGCGACTAACTAAGGAGATGTGTCTGGACTAGCCGGATCAGGCGTCGACGGGGCTCCAACAAGGCGGATTCGTCACCAGCGAGCCTGATCCGGCAAATTCGTTGCTCTAGGACAAGGTTAGTTCCCGTGGATTGAAGTTATGTGAGATTTTTAATGCTTCAAATTCGCGGGGCGAACACCCGAGCGAGATGCTGCGATGATTCTAAGTTTGCTCCAATGTTGCACATGTTTTTGTGAGCAGCTGCAAACGTTGGCATCCCTTGCTACATACGTGTGTTGACTTTTGGGGAGATTTGCTTCAAAGGATGAAGATTTTGCTGTGATCAATGGATATTTGTTGCATACTTGAATGTTTTTTGTTGTATACTTTTTTTTGTTGTATACTTTTTTTTTGTTGCAACGGCGTTTTCAAAATGTTGTCATATGTTTTTACAGCTTTGATCCATCATAAAAGGAAAAGCTACAATAATGTTACAATAGCATAAATGTTTTGATACTTCAAGATGAGAGTATGCTACAATTATCGGATGAACAAAATTTGATGATAGTGAGATCGGATGTTGAAAAGGCTTGATATTTTTGCCCTATATCATGCGGGGACACCCAACACTGTCCAATATAAAAGCATCGAAGACTGTGGATATGACTCTAGCCCAATTATCTCAAACAGGTCTCAGACTCGAATAATCGCCAAATCCTACATATCGCCTGCAGGCGGCGCCGCCTGCATGGATTCGCCGCTGGGCCGGCCCATGTCGGCGGATTTTCATTCTATTTGTTTTCCTCTTTCTTTCTGTTGATTTAGTGTTCTTTCCTTTTTCTGCTCGTTTTTTCATTTGTTTCCTTTTCTTTTCTGTTTTTTTTTTGTCACTTCTTTATTCTTAAAAATGTTCAGTTTTTGAAAATCGTTCAAATTTTAAAAAAAAATCAGAATTGAAAAATGTTCAGATATGAAAATGGTTATTTTTCAAATATGTTCAAATTTTATAAAGTTAATATTTGAAAATTGTACACAACTAAAAAAGTTTCAGATTTAAAAATTGTTCAAATTTAAAAATTATTCAAAATTGAAATTTGTTTAGATTTGAAAAAAGATAATTTTTTGAAAATGTGCAAATTTAAAAATATTCAAAATTGAATTATTTTCACAAGTAAAAAATGTTCAAATTTGAAAAATATTTGTATTCTACAAATATTTTGATTAAATCATATTCGGATTATGAAAATAAAAATAAAATAAACATACAATATCTTATTATATGGCCGCATGTACACAACTACTGCGGCCCATGAAGCGTTTCCTAGGCTAGGCTGGCGGGTAGTGGGGAGCTCCTATTCAGCGCCTGTTGCGTCCGCGTCCGATATGGACGCAACGCGTGAAGAAGGTTCCCTCCTGGGCCGGCCCAGCAAGCCTTTCGCGCTCATGTGCTTGTTGTGTGGTTTTTTTTCCGTTCGTTTGACGTGAAAATTGTTCAAATACATCTGGCTTCCTGTAATTTGAATTTTTTCAAATTTTAAAAAATCACATTCCAAAATTATCTAAATTCGAAAACTGTTCACGTTCGAAAAATGTTTAGATTTGAAAAATATTCAAATCAGATTTGAAAACGTTCAAACTTTAAGAAAAAGCTCATATTTAGAAAAAAAGAGAAAAAACAGCCAGAAAAAACAAGTGAAAAAATAAAGAAAAAAGCGGCCGGAAGCTACTAGAAGCTTTCCAAAACCAGAAATAACCAGCCGAACCAGCATACCTGGGCCGGCCCATTTTGCCTAGATGTCCCTTGTGCGAGGTAGGCGTTGCGCCCGTCATAATCTCGAAAAAGAGAAGAACTCGAACCGGAATAATCTGGACGTTTCCAAATAAAGTCTCTGCCTTCTCGTTCTTCCGAGTTCCGAGGTTCTCCGGGCTTTTCTTGTGAACCGGTCCACCTTTTTCCTTCTCGAGTCAAAGGCGGCGCCCACCAACTCGCACGAGCTCGCAGCCATGTCGGCGGTCGGCAAGACCCCAACGCTGGCCGAGGTAAGGGCACCTCCAACGGTCCTCCGCATCCGGACAGCCAAAGTGGACCGATTCTGTCCGCTTTGGGCGGACCGCGGACAGATTTTGGGCCTCTGTCTCTTTTGGGGTGGAGGTGCCCCCAACGGCCGGCCGCATTTCTGTCCTGGGACAGCACATTTGCACAAAGTTTGCAATTACTAGACAAAGTTCGGTTCAACAAATTGATAAAAACACGTTGAAATATCGTTCTACAACAAAGTTCGAATAGAAAGAAATACGCTGAAATATCGTTTATTACAACAAAGTTCGAATAGAAAGAAAATTGAGCAGGAAACGCTACTGGTTTCCCAGATGAACCCACATGTGCTCTATCAAATCATTCTGGAGACGTTCATGTAGTGGCTTATCACGCATCTCTGCATACACGTCTGAAAACTGCTGGTCCGTCGCCAGTCCAGGTGTAGGCGCAACCAACTCGCCCTCAAATTCCCATCCTTGATCAAATAACCTTGCATCATCCCGTTCATTCTCGACAATCATGTTGTGCATGATCACGCAAGCAGTCATCACCTCCCACATGACCTCCGTGCTCCACGTTCTTGCGGGGTGTCGAACAATAGCAAACCGGGATTGGAGCACACCAAATGCTCGCTCCACATCCTTCCGGCAAGCTTCTTGTTGCTGAGCAAACTTACGAGCTTTCTCACTTTCTCGTATGCGAACGGTCTTCACAAATACGGGCCATGAAGGGTATATACCATCAGCAAGGTAGTACCCCTTGTCATATGCATTTCCATTCACCTCAAAGTTGATCACCGGTGCATCGCCCTCGGCCAGTCTGTCGAACACTGGTGACCGCTGAAGCACGTTGATATCGTTGTGAGATCCCGACATGCCAAAGAAGGAGTGCCAAATCCAAAGATCTTTAGATGCAACAACCTCAAGTATGACTGTGCACTCTCCAACGTGTCCCTGGTACTGTCCTTGCCAAGCAAAAGGACAGTTCTTCCACTCCCAATGCATACAGTCTATGCACCCAAGCATTCCAGGAAAGGCTCTGCTCGAATTCATGTTCTCACTCCTTCGAGCAGACGCATGAACAGGGGCCGTGACATTCGAAAACGGCGACGAAACTTGTGATCCGGATATGTTGGCTTCACGGGATGGAAATAGTCCTTCCAAAGTTGGAAGTGACCTGTTTCCCGGTCATGATCCAACGCCGGTGCCCTTCCAACAACCGAGCCAACATGCCGAGGCCATTCCGCCTGGTTGAAGTTGTGGATGAGCGTGGCCGCGACCATCATGACGTCGGTATCATCGTCGGATTCCTCGTCCGACGTATCGATGAAGGTCTTGTAGAAGAACTCATCATCACTGTCCATCTACGCAAAACAAACAAATTAGTATGGAATTCACATCAATTTTAGGAACAAAGATAGAGATTGAGTCTCATATACCTTTCGTCGAACACCTGCCGGGCGGTGGACTTCGCGGCCGCCTCTGGTGCAACGGCCGAACGTCCCGGGAAGCAGCGGTCGCGGCGGACGACGGCGACGGCGGCGCAAGGCGGCCCTTGTCCCGGCTCGACGAGGCCGAATAGATTGGGGACGGCGGCGGCCGAAGCGAATCAGGCGGCGGTGCAACGGCCGAACGTCCCAGGAAGCAGCGGTCGCGGCGGACGACGGCGACGGCGGCCCTTGTCCCGGCTCGACGAGGCCGAATAGATTGGGGACGGCGGCGGCCGATGCGAACCAGGCGGCGGCCGATCCGATCCAGCAGCCGGCCGGTCGAGATATGGAAGCAAGGGGGAGAAAGGGGACTCTGTCGCTGGCAAACGGGCCCGGCGCGGACAAGGAGGACCAAGGGCGGACCGAGAGGCTGTCCGTTTCTCCCCCAAACCTGGACCAAACTTGGGCCAGGTTTGGGGCCAGAAACCTGTCCGCGGGGACAATTGTCCCTTTGCGCCTGGCCGTTGGAGCTGCCACTCTGTCCGGAAGGACATATTCGGACACGGCCCGTCCGGATGCGGAGGACCGTTGGAGGTGCCCTAACGAAGCAATACTTTCCCCCGTTTGCAGCTTGCCTCTTACTCCACTTTAGAGTTTCTCTATGTGATTACGCGTCCGCCCCCGTGGATTGGTCCCGTAGCGCGGCCAGGTTCTGCCCTTTTTTTTTGTAAAAGCACCTAGTGGCTGGCTGAGCGGAAGATGATATTAGAATTCCTACTAGTAGGTTTAGGGTCAAGACTCAAGATGTTCCGCCTGATTCCGATGGCTTATGTATTCACGATTGGTCTATTCGGGCTTGATGGTATTGCTTGAATTTTTGCATGGTGTATATGATTTGCTTCTGTGATATTTTTTATGTACTCACAAGCATACTTCAGTATGTGATCCTCCCCTACGGAAGTAGTGGTTGCGATTACAGTTAAAACTTTTTTCGTCCAATGCATAGCTTGTGCAGGACTGCAACGGAGAACATTAACTTTTGCTTGTTAATATGGAGGGTGTTTGCATCTGTTCCTTGCTCCAGCACCAGTTGATATGATGGTTCAGCTCATGTTGATCATCTGCTTGCTTGACTTAGATCCTTATTACAAATTTGTTTCCCTAGGAATTGTATCCCTCGCTGGATTTATGACATCTGTATGTACTTGTTTCATGAACCTAAACTAACTTCTCTGTGGCGAGCTGCTCCTACTGAAATTAATCTTTTATGTTCTAGACCATGGTCTGAAAACTTGAAATAACCTCTTTCTTGCAGGAAGACCCAGCTGATGAGACAACTGCTGTTACTGAGGAAAAGGGTGAAGGGGAAAACAATGAGGCTTCTGAGGAAACGACTTATGAGGAGATTAAGGTATGATATTACTACTTAATGTCTACTGCTGAATATTTACATCTATAAGTCAGCACTGAACATATATTGATATACAGATTGAGACAGCTCCAGCAGATTTCCGTTTTCCCACAACAAATCAAACAAGACATTGCTTCACGCGCTATGTTGAATATCATAGGTATGGTCCTGCCGTTTTGCCTCTTGGAAATGATACAACATTGGTGGGCAATTGGCATGAACTATTGTTTTGTGACAGGTGCGTAGCTGCAAAAGGAGAGGATGCTCCTGAGTGTGAAAAGTTCGCAAAGTACTATCGATCACTATGCCCGGGTGAATGGGTATGTATTCCTGTTTATTTCCTTAATTTTTTTTCACCATTGCTCGTCAGTTTTCCTGAGATGATGAGATAGGTATTTCTATGGGAATATGGAGCATCGTAGTTCGTTTATGTTTTCCCACTGACCTCAGACTT
The DNA here is from genome assembly GCA_947311845.1 of Poa pratensis. Taxonomy (NCBI): domain Eukaryota; kingdom Viridiplantae; phylum Streptophyta; class Magnoliopsida; order Poales; family Poaceae; genus Poa; species Poa pratensis. Next base: position 23,369,801 of record CAMZMU010000093.1, read on the forward strand.
GCCTAGCCCGTGTATCATCTAAGAATTTTTCTCGTTACAACCTTATTATCATCTTCTCTTGTGGTTTAGTCATAAATATTTTTCTGGTATAGAATTGCTGCTAATAGAGCATTAACTTGACCTTGGTACACCTGCTGGAGTGGGTTTAGTTGGTTGGACAGGTTATTTTTGTTGTTTGAGCGAGATTCGGAGAACTATAAAACCTTACATTTTTGACATTTGACAATAAAAAACCTGTTAGTTTATGTTACGATAATTTTGCTTACATGGTTACCGTAGCAACTATTATGCCCCGTAAAAAAAAGAACTATTGATTATGTTGATTTTATTGGTTGTTGGCATTTCGCTTGTATATGCTATTTAAAATGATGTGTTAGACTGTTAGTAGATCTCAAACTTTACTTATATCGCTGATTTGCTTCTGATTACAGCAAAACCTACCCATTATTACATAACGGCCTTTCTCAACTTGATGACATGGTCGTGTTTTATTCAGGTTGAGCGCTGGAACGAGCAACGGGAGAATGGCACATTCCCTGGACCATTGTAGACTGTATTGGTGATCGGAGAAAGAACAAACTTTCATCCTGACCTATCCCTCGATGATTTGAAGAAGTTGTCAAGAGCTTAGAAGGTCACTTTTTTCCTTTTTGAGTACCTTTCCTAGCTAGAAATAAAAACTCGACAGTACTTAAGTTGAAGGCGCTCCTGCTTCTCAACTTCTTATAACGAATAGTCACTTCTCAATTTCTATGGGCATATGCGTTGGTACTTCAGCCTTTCTTGTGGTGAAATGTGGCATCACAAGCTGTGGTGATGAGGCATGTAGCTCTCCTAACTTATCTGGAGCTCAAGTTTAATTGGCGGGACATGACCCACGACATGAGCACAAGCGACACTGTTGGGTTCTTTGTGGGGAACTTGACTGTGTTTACGTGGAGTATTATCTCCTGAATCGGCCATATACACTATATAATCGTCCTCTCCTCCCATTCGTAAATGCGCATATACACTATATAATCGTCCTCTCCTCCCATTCGTAAATGCGCAGAGAAAAACAAGTACTCAAATCAGGTGAGAGGTATGGTAGCTCTGTATTCAAAACACCACACCATTATCATAGAAACCTTCAATGCGAAGAAACCCTTCATGAAAATATCATTAGGTCCTACAAAATCACACATGTTAATGTACCAGAGATTTGCACTCTTGTGCACCTTTCTATGTAAAATAATATCGAGTCACCCAAAAAAACAAATTGCGGAGCACTAAAACTTACGTTTTTTACCCATCCTGCAAAAATGTCCCTTTTCATGAACACATTACACTCAATTGTTATGAGCAATAGCATGCAAGAATTCAATATGAATATGAAATATCAAGCAGCTGTTACTCAAATATCCTCCCATGTTACCATGCATTGATGTCAATCGAGTGACTTTATATCGGATAGAGACCCGCTGGCCAACATTTCTATCATACACCTTGTAAAAAGACATGCATATAAAACATTAATGCCCATATATACCATACAACTTCATTCTAGTGATCCGTCATAATGTGCCTCTCCTTCCCACCCAAACACGATGCAAGAATTATCTTCAAATGCTTTGGGGTCTTAATTGCACATAGAAATGGAAGGTGTAGGGAATTTTCTAACAACATCTTTCCAAGGAGATCCGACCAAAGTGTAAATTCTCACGCTGAAGAAAGATACGATTTCATAGAACACTTCAGCTCGGCCATTGCCCCACAAAAAGAGATTCGCCGGGGTTATTTCTATCTGAAAGCCACATTCCTTTGCGCACATATGAGCATCTGATGTCTCAAGGAAGATTGTAAGGATGACCAAATAAATGGTAAATTTGGCTAAAAGTAACTAAGTTGTGTTATTTGCTACATAACAAAACATGGAAAATGTATTTTCACAATATTGCTTTGAAAAACCATGATTGATTGATCAAGGGTTTTTGTGCAAGCTTCTATTGTTCACATGTGAACCCAAACAATGATGTGAACCGAAACAAGAGAGCGCGAGAGCCCTCACCGCCGCCAACCTCTCCGGCAGTGACATCCACCCAAACTCGCTGGCGTCCACTCCGACATCATCGTCCACCCCTCTCTCAGCCCTCCCCCTTTCCTCGCTCACGGTGGGCTCGTGTGGTGGTTAGATATCGCCCGACGAAGAGTCAGATGACATGTCCTCCAACGTGGTCGATCCTCAATGACTTTAAGAAGTTACCAAGAGCTTAGAAATCGCCACTTCATTCTTTTTTTAGGACTTCTTACAAATAAAATTTTGACATTACTTAAGTTGAAGGTGCTCGTTCTTCTCAATTTCTCCTAATGATTTGTCACTGAATTTTGTACAACATCCAAAACTAGTGTCCTAATTCTAACACATTCATGTTGTTTAAATCTATCTTATTCCTCCAGCCTGCTACCGGAGCGCAGCGGGCACATATGGATATTAAATGCATCAATCTGCAGACGATTGCTCAGACTATCTCTAGTCAGGGTGATTGGCGGCATACTAGAATACATGATGCGTAGACACTTTATGTTTATCTTATTCCACTGGTTGATTTTTTTATCTCTATTCTTTGTAACTCATGAGATGTGAACTTTGAACTATCTAACTTTGCGATAGCATGATTGTGTGCATGCACTGATGCAGAGTCGGGGCATCACTCCCCTTTTCGGAAAAATCTCAATCCTTCATGCACAGAAAAGTCACTGACATGCCAACTTGATTCACCAAGTTATGATGCACTATGGTATGCATAGTGTAGGGTGAAATTTTCCATGGTAGTTAAGCCGATGGTAGTTAAGCCGAAATGTGATATCGCACAACATGGTGATGAGACATTTAGCTCTCCTAACTTTTTTGCAGCCCATTGGCAAAAGAAGACGACTCACTCGCGTCCGCGTCGTTCCCAGGGGGGCGACACGGACGAGCCCAGCTCCCTGCGCCTAACCTCCCCATCCGGCCGTGCCCTCCTCGCCGCCGCCAGGCTAAGGCCGCCGCCGGGAAAAGACCGGGGGTGGTTGGCGGCGGCGGGCTACTCTCCCTCGCGCGCGAGGGTCTCCGGCTGGTGCGGCCCGTCGCCCTGGACGGCGAGCTGCAGACGGCGGAGAAGGACGCCGGGGCGGCGGCCCCGGGCTATCTCCGGCGAGGGCGACCGTCGTGGTGGCTGCGCGGGCAGTGCCTCGGCCAGTTCTTCGAGGTTCTTCGGCGGATCTGGTCGGCGCTCCGGCCAGCCGGGCCGTGGCGTCGGCCGGCGGGGAGACGTGTTGTTCTCCTCGCGGTGGTGGCGTGACGCGGCGGGCGCCATGGGCGCGACGGCAGCACGACCTCGGCAGTGTGGGCCAGATCTGGGCCTGGGAGGGCCTGATCTGGGCCTGGCGGGCTCGAGCTGCTGTTTGCGGCTGGGCTTGTGGCCGTGTCGGGTGTCGCAGTGCAGCGTCGACGAGGCTCTCCGTGCAGCAGGAGGCTACGGCGCGGCTCCCCCGGCAGCAGATGGCTGCGGGCCTGTGCGGGGGCGATCTGGATCCGCATCGGGCCGGGCGGGCCAGGGTCAGCGGCGCTCCGCGTCGGCGCCATGTTGTGCGCATGGCGGTGCTTCCCTGCTCCCCCGTGCGGCTAGAGTTCTTCGGGCTTCTTGGCGTCTTCGCAGCCAGGGCTTCGTCTGCGTCTTCGCGGCCAGGACATCGTCTGCGTCTTCCACGGCTGGGTTCCGGTGAGGCAGACCAGACCCCAATTGGTCTTCCATGTTGTGCTGGCATGCCGGGGCGGCGGCCCCGGATCGGTGGTGGCTTTGGTCTGCCGCGGTGTGTGGTGCCGCGGCCGATGCGGGCTTTGCCGGAGTTGGTGGTCGCCGGCGAGGTCTATGGTCCAGCTCTTGTGGCGTGGGCTAGGTGCTCCGGGTGAAAGCCTCGCACCGGTCTTGGGCCGGTGCCGACGATGACGACGTCTCCGTGCGTCGTTATTCCTTCCTGAAGGCATCGTCGTGGAACCCCGGCCCTCTCCACACCTCGAACGCCAAGGTTCCTTCGGGTGAAAACCCAAACTCCGATGGAGTGGGCGGTGGCGGCGTCTACGTCGCTCTCTTCCTGAAGGCACCGCCTTGAAGTCCTTGGTGCTTTGTGGGAGCCCGTGTATCATAGCTTGTCGGCGAGGTTGGAGGATGCCGGGACGGCGGTCCCGGACGGTGGTTGTGCGCCGAGGCGGCGGCCTCGGAAGACTTTTTGTGACCTTTTGTTTTATGGCTTTTTTCTCTTAATTTTCTTTTCAGTTCTTCATTTGCCCAAGGGCTATCTTGTACATATTCTACCTGCTATTAATCGAAAAGCCAGCAATTGCTGGATCTTTCAAAAACTTTTTTGCAGCCCCAAGCTTAATTCGTGAGACATGACCCGTGACTTAAGCACGCCCGACGCTGCAGGGTTGTTTGTGGGGTATTATCTCCTGGATCGACCATATAGACTCCTTGTCCTCTCCTTCCATTTGTAAATGTGTAGAGCAAATCCAGTACTCAAATCAGGTGACATATATGGTAGCTTTGTATTCAAAATATTTTTTTTTTTGCGAAACACAGTACAACGCAAGCGCTCATATACACGCGCACACACTCACCCCTATGAACGCACGCACGCACACCCTACCCCTATGAGCACCTCCGAGAGACTGAGCCGGCGGGTCGAGTCTTGAGATTGACGAAGTCACCACGGGCGCCTCGCTGTCGACGGGAACGTCGCCTCCCACTGAAGAATATTCCGCCTTAAATGAGAAACACCAGCGTCAAACCTGGGGTTTGAACTCTGGTGGGCTGGGGGTACAACCACCCACCTAACCATCTTGCCACAGGCACACCAGGATTTTCATAACTCTCTCCTCGACGGTGTCACCGATGTATTCAGCAAAATGGTGGACGAAGCGGCGATCTGGATGCTTGATGGCAGGGTTAGGATTGGCCCTCTTGCCCACAGACCCCGAGCCTGACTAGTGTGTCGCCGAGGCGTGGCAAGAGCTAGAGCTAGAGCAAAGCTCTGCTCTTTTTGGGTTCTAGTTTCTCTGTTGTTTGAGCCTGTTGCCACAACTATTTGTTTGTTTTTCTGCAGTATGCATGTAACTAGAACCTGTAAACCGCTTATTAGACTATTAGTTCTTCTAATCAAATGAAAGCAGCGCTGACTGCTGCTGCCTTCGTAAAAAAATAGTTACTCAAGTATTTGGATGCCTTCTCGGCCGAGTTTCAGTAAATCTGCCTGGCATAGGGTTCCATGTTCCCTTGTGCCAATTGTATACATACTTTAAGCACCCAATTCATAAGTAAAAACAAAATTATGGCTACCTACCAAAAGTCATCGTTACACGGTTCTTCCTATTTATATTTTTGATCGTCCGTCTGACCTACCTTTATGTTATGTACCGTTTAAAGGAAGATGTATGGACCACTATCCCCCCAGATATATACCACGTTTCTTCCAGTGATCCATCCTCACGCAGACTCTTTTTCTCGTCCAAACACAATGCTAGATAATTCTTAGTATGTTTGGGTCTTAACTACACGTAGAAATGGAAGGTGCCAGGAATTTTCCTACAACATGTGGTCAAATTGAAAGGACAAGCTTGTGTTTCAAAGTTGAAGAAGAGATATGTGATTTTGCTAACACATTTGCTCGACCACTCACGAGATGTGGTGATGTATCAGATAGACAGAACCCACCATAACCAGCCCGTGGGTATATGTAAGTATTGCAAATTTATATAAATTGCCTTCCCATCTCGTTCAATTTGACTACATCCCGTTGAAGTTAGGAGATGAAAGCCCTATCTAATGTGTCGGATCAATGGATAGTAGCTTAACTAGGATGACATGCTTAGTGTTCCCTTGTTCATGGCTACCTACCAAAAGTCATCGTTACACGGTTCAATTGTATACATACTTAAGCACCCAATTTATAAGTAATTTTTTTATGGCTACCTACCAAAAGTCATCGTGGTTCTTCCAATTTATATTTTTGATAGTCCGACTCACCTACCTTTATGCTATGTACTTACTTACAAACGAAGATGTATAGACCATTCCCAAATATATACCACATTTGTTCCTTGTAGTGATCCATCCTCATGCAGACTATTCTTCTCATCCAAACACAATGATAGATAATGTCTTAGTATGTTTGGGTCTTAAGAGCAGCTCCAAACACAACCCCCAAATTCGGTCCCCAAAGTGTCCGCGGACACGTCCGGACGTGTCCGTGGACTCTGTCCGGGCAAACCCCAAATTTGGTCTCCTACAACCGTGTCCCCCAAATCCCCACCCCAAAACCATACTAGCCATGCAACGTAGATGAAAACAACGTAGATCGGAGCTCAAATGTAGTATCGATTGCATAACAAACATCCATCAGAGCTCATAGAGTACGGATTTCATACATAAGGCTAAACTATATAGACAAACTTAACAAAAGTGGGCAAACCGGCGGCGCCGCAATCGTCTGCCGGTCCCTTTCGCTTGACTTCATCGGCGACGCTCGGGGTGGGTTTGGGTTTTGCCAGACAGCCCGGTCATTTGGGCTGAATTTGGGGGCCGCGGTTGGGTGAGTGTTTTCGGCCCAAAAGCTGTATGTACTGTCCGCCCAGACGTTTGGGGATGTTTGGGGGCCTCGGTTGGAGATGCTCTAACTACACATAGAAATGGAAGGTGTTAGGAATTTTCCTACAACATGTGGTCAACTTGAAAGCACAAGCTTGTGTTTCAAAACTGAAGAAGAGATATGTGATTTCGTTAAACACATTTGCTCGACCAAGGCTGAAATTTGGTCTCAGAATCTTGTCAGGTAACCGACCTATAATTTCGGTAACCTCGATTACCAGAAATCCGACCCCCTTCGAAATCTCCGGTGAACCACGTCTCACGTACATTCATATCCACACGGATTGATGCCTAGTGGTTTTGATAATTAATTTTATCATCCAACTACTTAGCGACTAAAATTCATATTTCACCATATACTTCACATATTTGCTCATAGAAATATATATATTCACCTTGTTGTAATAATTTGTTTATCATGTAAAAGAATTCACGCCACATCCAATGGGACAGAGGGAGTAGTGATGTCTTTAGTAGTCTCTATAATTAATGTTTTTTAATAATTTTCATTAGGTGCAAAAGTATAGATTTTTCTCTGCCTTTTTGGAATCTTGTCTTAATCTTAAGTGGGATCAACCGACTGCTATTTTTTCAAAGCCAAAATTCAGAGCCGTATGTATTCAGTTTTTCTTTTGAGAGAACCGTATGTATTTAGTTTGAGAGAAGCCGTTACGTATTTCTATTCGGAAGAACCGTACGCATTTTTTTTAGAGAAACCGTGCGTAATTCCGGAGGGGAACCGAAGGTCCAGGAAAGAAACCTCTCTTCCTTCCGCTAACCCTCATCGCGCCGCTGCCGCCACCTTGCCTCCCTCCGTCGACGCATCGCCGCCCCGCCACCGTGCCTCTCTCCACGCGCCGCCTCCTTTCCTCTCTCTACGCGTGCTCCATTTCCCCCTCCGCTCCTCGACCGCCCAAAGCCTCCGCAGGACGCACGCACGCACGCCGCCGCCATGCGTCAATCCAACCAATTCCGCCCGCCGGAGTGGGGTTCTCCGCCTCCCCACTGCCGCCACCACCAGCAGATCCCCCGCCAGCCAGCCGTCCCCGCGCTTCGCCGTTATCCTCATCCGCGCGGGCCCCAACACCTCCACCCCGACCGCCACGGAGATTGACGCGCTCGTCGCCGGCCTCCCGTCGCCGCCCCCGGACAACCTCTCCGTCTTCTCCTCCGGCCGCGACGCCGCTCGCCTCCTCTTCCGCTCCCTCCCAGCCGCCGCGGCCGCCGCGCGCGAGCTCTGGTCGCTCCGCCTCGACGGCCTGCACTTCCTCACTCCCTGCCTCCCCAATGCCGCTGTCGCCGCCCACGCCTTCCCCCTCATCGCCTCTCTTCGCCTCTCACGCCTCCCGCCTGCTCGACTCCGACCTTGTTTCCCGTTGCGCCGCCCGTCCGCTGAGCTCGCGGCATCCATCCAGTCCGTGAAACACCGCCTGCGCGTCGGCAATAACTTCCGCGACTTTGATCAGCTCGATCTCCAGAAGAAAACACTGAGGCTGAGAAGGACTTGGTAGATGCCAAAATTGCGAATACAAAGCATCAATGAGTTTGATACGGCGCGCCATGTTAGTGGGACCGATGACGAGGAGGAGGTGGAGGAAGAAGAAGGGGTGGATGTATTTGGGATTGGGGAAGAGGAGGATGTGGACTTTGTGAGGTTGCACATGATGATGCTGCGCGAGTGCAGGAGGCTCAACGAGGGGCTACCAATCTACGCATACCGCAGGAAGATTCTCAATCACATTTACAATAACCAGGTGAGGATGTGCATTCTCTGCAGTTTTATTTGTGATGGCATTGCAAATTTGCAGTGTGGGCCATTCGATCCTTAATCTTTGGTTCTTAGAACAATGGAGAATGAGCCATGTGGAGTTTTATTTTGTGTACGTTATCAGATTGCAATTTTACATTTTGTTTCAACCTTGTGTACTTATGTACTACATAGCTATGATTAATCCGAGCCATGTCTTGAGTAATAGCCTTAGAGGTACTTCATATCAAAGTTCCCATGTATTTAATTCGACTTTCTTTTTATGGTAAATCATGAGATATTTATGCAAAATCATGATCTAAGTTATGTGAGCTTTGTTTCTACAGGTTATGATCTTAATTGGGGAAACTGGCTCTGGTAAAAGCACACAGTTGGTTCAGTTTCTTGCTGACTCAGGTCTTGCTTCTAATGGTTCAATTGTCTGTACTCAACCTCGAAAAATTGCTGCTACATCGTTGGCACGTAGAGTGGATGAAGAAAGCAATGGCTGCTACACTGACAATTTCGTGTTGTCATATTCAACCTTTTTTAATTCTCAAGACTCCAATTCAAAGATCATATTTTGCACAGATAGTTGTCTATTACATCACTGCATGAATGACGTGGGCCTGGATGGCATTTCATATATCATTGTTGATGAAGCTCATGAAAGAAGCTTGAACACTGATCTTCTCTTAGCTTTGATCAAGCAGAAGCTGCTTGATAGGTTGGATTTGCGTCTCATTGTCATGTCTGCCACTGCTGATGCTGATAGGATTTCTGACTACTTTTACGGCTGTCAAACATTCCATGTTAAAGGGCGAAATTTTCCTGTTGAAATTAAATATGTCCCAGATGTATCATTGGATGCTTCCTTCAATACTGTGCCAAACTCTCTGCGTGATGCTTGTGCAACTTCTTCTTATCTCAATGATGTTGTAAGACTGGTAAGCACCATTCACAAGAATGAAGAAGAGGGTGCTATCCTTGCTTTCTTGACATCTCAGCTGGAAGTTGAATGGGCTTGTGAAAATTTCAGCGATTCAAGTGCCGTGGTACTTCCTATGCATGGAAAGCTCTCTCAAGTAGAACAAGCCGGGTTTTCAGTAGCTATCCTGGAAGAGAAAAATCATCTTCTGCACGAATATGGCTGAAACATCACTGACCATAAAAGAAGTAAAGTATGTTGTTGATTCTGGACTGGCCAAGGAGAGCAGATTTGTGCCCAGTAGTGGTCTCAATGTATTGAAAGTTAATTGGATTTCCCAAAGTTCAGCTAATCAACGTGCTGGCCGGGCAGGTCGAACTGGACCAGGAAAGTGTTACAGGCTTTATTCTGAATCCGACTTCAGTATGATGGAAGTGCATCAAGAACCTGAGATCAGGAAAGTTCATCTTGGCACTGCTGTTCTAAGAATACTTGCTTTGGGTGTTAAAGATGCACACAATTTTGAGTTTGTTGATGCCCCAAATCCAGAAGCAATCAATATGGCTGTGAAGAATCTTGAACAGTTGGGTGCTGTCAAATGTAGACTCAATTGCTTTGAGCTGACTGATACTGGACGCCACCTGGTCAAATTGGGAATTGAGCCAAGGCTTGGGAAAATTATGCTTGATTGCTTTGGTTTTGGTTTGAAGAAGGAAGGTGTAGTTCTAGCCGCTGTTATGGCAAATTCTAGCAGCATATTTTGTAGAGTGGGCACTGATGAGGAGAAACATAAAGCTGACCTTCAAAAGATCCGGCTGTGTCACCGAGATGGAGATCTTTTCACTCTACTTGCTGTTTATAAGAAATGGGAAGATGGGCATGACAACAGGAATATGTGGTGCTGGCAGAACAGCATCAACGCCAAGACCATGAGGAGATGCCAGGACACTATATCAGAACTTGAAAACTGTCTAAAGCGTGAGCTGAACATTATTGTCCCAAGCTATTGGTGTTGGAATCCCGAGGCACCAACTGTACACGATAAGTTGCTAAAGAGAATTATCCTATCATCTCTTACAGGTAATCTTGCTATGTTTTTAGGACATGAAAGGTTTGGTTACCAGGTGATTTCGACAGATCAGGTTGTGAACCTTCATCCGTCATCCTCATTGCTCAATTATGGCATCAAGCCAGAGTGGGTGGTGTTTGCAGAAATCTTGTCAGTCCCGAATCAATATCTGGTATGTGTAACTGCTGTTGATCACGATGCGTTGTATACAATTCACCCAATGTCTTTCATTCAGCAACTGGAGGAACATAAATTGCAGATAAAGGTGATTAGTGGGCTTGGTAATAACTTACTGGGAAGGTTTTGTGGTAAATATGGCCAAAATCTGCAAATGATCATCTCACGTCTCAAGGAAGATTGCAAGGATGACCGAATAACTGTTGAAATTAACTTTAATAATAATGAAGTTGTGTTATTTGCTACTAAACAGAACATGGAAAAGGTGTTTTGCACTGTTAACAGTGCTTTGGAATGTGAATGTAAGATGTTGAGGAATGAGTGCCTCGAGAGAAGTTTATTTCCTAGGAGGTCTGGCAGTTCTCCTATTGCACTATTTGGGTCAGGTGCTGAAATCAAGCATTTAGAACTTGAGAACAGATATCTAACAGTAGAGATTTCGCATCAAAATGCTCATGACATCAATGACAAGGAGCTTATTTGCTTGGTGGATAGTATTGTCTCCGGTGTTGCTAACTTTCATAAATTCACCGGAAACTTTAGGATAGCCTCAGATGGAACTAAATGGGGGAAGTTTACATTCCTCAAACCTGAAAATGCTGAAGATGCTGTTTCAAAACTCAATGGGATAGAATTTCATGGGTCCTCATTAAAAGTACTTCCTGTATGTTCTTTCGATAGTCGAGGATTACCATTTCCTGCAGTAAAAGCTAAATTATGTTGGCCACGTAAACAAAGCAGTGGACGTGCACTTGTAACATGTGCCAATGGGGAAGCTGAATTTGTTGTAAATGACTGCTTTGCCCTAGGAGTTGGTGGCAGGTATATCAATTGCAGGGTTTGTACTAAGTATGAGAACTGTGTCTTTGTCGATGGAATCCCAATGCATGTTACGGAGCCAGAACTGTATGATGCCTTTCATAGCACAACAACAAGGAGAATCCTTAATATCCGTTTGCTCAGGGTTAACGGAAAGGCCATAGCTAGCCCCTCTGTTTCTACATGTGAAGAAGAACTGGTTAGAGAAATTTCTCCATTCATGCCAAATAAGAGTTGCCCTGGACAAAACTTCCATGTTGAGGTGTTTCCTCCAGAGGAAAACGATTCAATGATAAGAGCTACTATAACGTTTGATGGAAGTCTTCATCGAGAGGCTGCAAGAGCACTGGACCATCTTGAAGGAAGCTTTCTTCCTTGTTGTCAACCTTGGCAGATTATACAGTGCAAGCATGTGTTTCATAGCACTCTGTCCTGTCCACTACGTGTTTACAATGTTGTCAGCAGGAAGTCGCTTCTCTGCTTGAGAGCTTCCAAAGCCAAAAAGGTATGCCTGCATTCCTCATTTCCTATCTGTTTCGATCTTGTTCGCTGTTCTTGAATGATATTCCTCATTTTGGTTATTTATTTATTATCTATGTTTTTTCCTGAGCTAGCCAGACTTTTAGAGCCATTTTTCCTGAAATTCCTCAAGGTCCCTTATCTCCTTACGAATTTGCTGTGTTCTTTTCTCTGAAGTTTTTTTTTATGCTTTTGCTACTACTAAAGACCCACTCTCATTATGTCCATACTATTACTCTAATTATGCTGGTTCCATTACTCTGTTGCTCTCAGCTACGTTTTGCCACATCCGCACATTACCGCCCGGTTAGCTCTGTTTGACTAGTCTTGGCAAGATTTCACTCAAAATGCTCGCTTAAGTCTATTTATTGCTTGTATCATTTAGAGACGGTGGCTTGCAAGCTGATGTATTTATTTTGGGGTCCGCAAGTCCTTATTTAGGCATCCTGATGGGTGGATGAAGTAGAAGAAAACTTATGTTGAAAATAGGATTTAATATAAGCACTTTATCTCTCATGTCATTTTTGGTCTTTACTCTTTGTCCGTTCACATAAATGGCTGAATTTGTCCGTTCTCAGAAATGGCTGAAAAAAAATATTCCGTATTGAGCATTATAACACTAGAAAACCCATCAACTTAAGCTTCAAGTTTCGAGATCTCTCATGACAAAACTTGCACTTCCTCTTTCATGCTCCTTCTCCAGATTTCTCATGTCAAACCCTAACCATGTTCCTTCTTGGCCTCCCAGGAGGTCTCTTAAGAACTTTTTTCTTGATATAGTTCTCTTAATAACTGAATGATGAATCTTGAACTCAGGATTGATTGACACCTACCACATCTTCCATGTCATAGTTGGAACATTCTCTGCATAAGCTGCTTTAAACCTATGTGCTGTGTAACATTCAAGTGTATAACCTTCAAGCTCAGTTCCTCTAATTGAAATGATGAACACAATATCATGCTCACATTGCAAAGAAACTTGCCACTGGTTTGCAGTTGCCTGTTCTTTTCAACAAGTCGATTGTGTGCCTTCACTCTATGCCATCTTTATCCGTGGCATATAATTCAGCTTCATGGCTTGAACCCCTCTTGTGTCTCTTACCATGGACCTGGCATTGAGTGCACTGACAACACGATAAGAATTTGAGACCTTCAAATTTTGGCAATTCATTGTCTCAGGTCAAAATTTCCCCATGATCTGTTGCATGATCTTCTCAAGTAAGTCAACCACTGAAAGAACTTCAACTTCTTGGAAATGCAGGACTGTCATCCGTAGTAAGGTTGTCTTTTATCATTGCTAAGAACATGCCTATCCTTGTCCTCCTCCTGGTCCTCCCCAGTGGCTCCTATTTATTGTTATGCTTCAGTGGTGCATCTGGATATTGCATCTCATCGCCAGATTGTTCATAGTCATCTGCACCATAGTCATCCACATGGGCCGTTGTAGCGGCATTGTCAAGGCACACTCATGCTGGCTCAGAAGAAGATTCAAACCCTCAAATGTCTCAGACGGTTCAGTGACAGTAACCCGAGAAGGGGAAACAATGGATGGTGTGCTTGGTCGTCCACTGCTCCTACACACACTATTCTTCTTCACAATTATAGTAGCCATATAGGCGTTTGTCTTAAATCACTTTTTTTCTTGATGTGTGAGTAGCCATAACAATTTCTGTGGTAGGACCTATCAGCTACAACATTCCTCATAACAAGGTAACATTTTGCTTGATGTGGAAATAATTGTAAGACATAACTGACTATGAACACTGGCTGTAAAGAAGCCCATAAAGTTTCTCATTCATTTTTTTGCAATTGCTATTTCGTTCCAACATATTTAATTTATAGAAGTCTTTTCCATCTGTAAACCTTATTTCAAACTTTATGGTGATTATTATTTTTTAGTTACCTTTTCCAGGAATGCTCTTATTAAGTCGTGATAGCTGTAATCCTATAAACGTCCTCCCTCAACTATAGTATTATGTCTCAAATGCACCAATGCCAAAGAAATATGACCTAATTAAAGAGTGTAAACATATCATAGTAGTGATGTGTTATCAATCACTGCCTTCCCTGTTTCTAAGGGCTAAAACTGCGAGTAATTTTGCCTGGTGGTTGTATACGCATACATACAACATTTATGTAGTGTGTATTGTTGGTTCTCTGTAAATTCTGAGGTATGTGTTGATTTTGCTCAGATGTGATTTTTTTTTCAAGTACCAATATAGGCTCTGTTGGGAGATGCCTTATATGCTTAAGATGACTGCAACTAACGTAGGCATCCAAGTATATGTAGCATTAGTAAATAGGGATACCCTGTCCCTTGCCTTCCTTATCCTGAATCCTCATGAGTGTTATGCTGCTAATCTTACATTGCTCTGCTTCCATCTTTGTATTGTTTATTTAGTTGTTTATGAGTGCAAAATATTTATATCTGCTGGTCGGTTTAAGGTCGTAATCGCTTTTCTACTTCACGCAGGTGTGTCTTACAATTTTGAAAAGACTGAAAATGGTATTTTTCGATTGAAGCTCACTGCAAATGCCACAAAAACAATAGCAGATTTGAGAAGGCCTCTTGAGATCTTGATGAAAGGCAAAACCGTAAACCACCCTGATCTGACATTAAGTGCAGTTCAACTGCTCTTGTCCCGTGATGGTGTAGCACATTTGAAATCAATTGAACAAGAAACTGGTACTTACATTATGTATGACAGGCAAAGTATAAATATTAAAGTATTTGGACACCAAGATCAGATGGCTGCAGCGGAGGCGAAATTGGTTCATGCACTTACACAACTCCTTGAGAAGAAGCCTCTTGAGATTTGTCTTCGTGGCCATAGCCTCCCTCCAGACTTGATGAAGAAAACAGTAGAGAACTTTGGAGTTGATCTTGAAGGATTTAAGAAAGAGATGCCTGCGATAAAGGTTGAGTTACACAAACACCGTCATTTACTTAAAGTTTGGGGCAGTAAGGAGGATAAGCGAAAGGTGGAAAGGATGATCTCGGAGTTAACCTCCGTTAAACTCAGTACCCTGGTTCAACTTCCACCAGAGAATGCTGGAGACTGTAAAGAAGATAAGCTAAGGGTAGATTACGTTGAGCAGTCAGAGGATGCATGCCCTATTTGCTTGTGTGAGATAGAAGATCCTTTTAGGCTTGAATCATGTGGGCACATGTTTTGTCTGGCTTGTTTGGTGGAGCAGTGTGAATCTGCGACGAAATCACATGATGGGTTCCCTATTTGTTGTATGAAAACTGGGTGCAAGATGCCCCTCCTTCTTGTCGATCTGAAGCACCTCGTGTCAAATGAGAAGCTGGAGGACCTATTCAGAGCTTCCTTGAGGGCATTTGTTGCATCTAAAGCAGGAATGTACCGCTTCTGCCCGACTCCCGATTGCCAATCCATCTACCAAGTGGCAGCTCCAGATGCAGAAACAAAACTTTTCTCCTGTGGGGCTTGCTATGTGGAAATATGCACCAAGTGTCATCTCGAATATCATCCTTTCATATCATGTGAGGCTTACAAAGAATACAAGGAAGACCCAGACTCGACGCTGCTTGAATGGCGCAAAGGGAAGACGAACGTGAAGAGCTGCCCTTCCTGTGGATACACAATTGAGAAAGCTGACGGCTGCAACCATGTTGAGTGCAAGTGCGGCAGCCACATTTGCTGGGTATGCTTGGAGAACTTTAAGAGCAGCGAAGAGTGCTATGGCCATCTCAGGTCAATACACCAATCTTTTGTGGACATTGTGTAGTAGAACCTGGATTTAGTTTCAGAAGGCAGGCCATGGCCACGTAATGCGTTTCAAATTACTTTTTGGCTTCTTGTTTGCCACGCCGTTTCGTTTTTGCTTTGAGAGTGGCGTGGAGGCGAAAGAGAAACTAGTAGAGGGTTTCGTCTCAATTGCAGATCAAGCTTGGCGTGGCGTCCTTACCTCCAGTAAGTTATTTGCCTCATACCCTCTGTAGATTGATCTCTAATATTTTGTTGTCCTTTTTGTTCTGTTTCCATTATTATTATTTTTCTTGTGAGTTCATCATGTTTCCTGTTATGGAATAAGTTAGTTCAAATTTCTTCCTCGCAGTTTTATTCTCTGGATCACAAAGATATTGGTTTTAATCAAGTCCCAATGGCATGCTTAGAGTTACTGCTTGGATAGTGGGCATGACAAAATGAATATTGCAAGTTTGATTAATCTTCAAGAATGAATATGTTTCGAGGATGGTACGGGTATATAAATTCCCTAAACTTTTACTTTTTCCGTTCTTAATTATAAGATGTTTTGGACATTTCAATGTGGACTACATACGGACTGAAATGAGGTGAACAGACATACTAAAACACGTCTAGATACATGCCAATCAGAAAAAACTAGAACATCTTATAGTTAGGAACGGTTGGAGTAATTCATACAGACATTTATCAGTTTTAGCAATGCTTTCGTTCATTTGAAAATTCCATTATTTATAGCTGCTTATCTTATTTCAGAATAAAGCACACACATTTGGTAGATACTTATTCATTTTCTCTAGTATATTTTTATGTTATTTTTTTCCTTCTATGCTTCATTATTTTGTCCCCTTGTCTTATACTATCATATTTTTTACTTGTTTGTAGGGGATGTGCACCAACCATTTTGTGCTGTGAGGACACCCTACCAATACTTCTCGGTGTATAGGATCATTTAAGGATCTGCCCAATTTGGCTGTTTGGATGAGACTGCCCTTGATGATGAGGTAATGGCATAATGATTTACATTTGGGCCATGTGCTTCCATCGAGCGTACAAATCTTGTGGAAGACTTCTTGAGTGCCTTGAATTTATATGATTATTTGAACATCTTTTCAACAACACTGGATCTATTCTGTTTACTTGGAAAAAATGATTGAGTTGCTTTTGTTTTAAAATATAATATATCGCATCATGTTTTTCTTTTTCATCAATGTCAGGGAGGGGAGGCCCCTCTACCTAATTGTCATTAACACCGGGAACATTCATGTTTTCTGCTGACCTTGTGAATAAATCATGGAAAATAGCGAAAATGTTAGGATAGATGCAAACTTGTCCATGAATATATGTACATGCTGAGGAAAATTTATAGCAACGAAACAGCTGATTGTTCTAGATATTTTCAGTTCTCCCTCCATACCACCGATAGATATCGCTTTGGACCTGTCTTAACTCAAACTTTGACTGTAAATATTGTTCCAAATATGGAGATTGGGAACTTGTAAATTATATGGTTATGTTTGTCTAAAAAAAGATCAGAATATGATATTTTTCTTGTGTTTATACATATATTATAGTAGAAAATAGTGGTGAAAGGTAAATTTTGAAGACGTGTTAATGTCCAAAACGACATCTCTTTGTTGTGATATGAAGGAGGGAGTACATGCACTTCACAAGAAATTGCTAATATTCGTATGCTTTTATTACATTTGGTTCAGGTTATACATCTTGATGCAAAGTAAGGAGAAAGGTTAAAAGAGAGGACATTGTCAAGTTCTTTTCAGGAGCAATATCTTTACAACTAAAAAATACCGACAATCTGGAGCTGATGAGCAATCTTCTCCCTATTGACATTTACTTCAGGTTTGTTCTCCCTACTATCGGATTAATTTCCATTATTTATCGAGTTCCATCTTTATCTGGAACTGAAGCACTTCGTTGCTACTGCTGTTCTTCTCTTCAAACTTGCAGGTCATTGGTGGCTTCGTGCAATCTTGGTTGTTTCTCCATGGACCAAGCGAGCTGATTTGTTGCCTGGTGTCCTCCTGATACTATATGGAGCAGCACTGTTACATGGTGGGTTCAGTGCGAGCTAACGCATATCTGCCGCAGGGTAATCTCGGCTGCCAACATTTGTGGACCTGCGATTAGGTACCTGGAGAGTTGCTGAGGTGGGAGGCGTGTATTGTTCTAGTTGCGAGCCGAACGACCATGCAGTTTAGATTTCTTTACATCATGGTACATGCCACTTTTCCTTGTCCGAATTGTTGAGTTAATGGCACCCGCGGTCACACAACTCGACGTCAATGTGCACTTAAGTCACACTTCTCCAGAACGTGATTATTTGGTCACACAACTCGATAAGTGCGTGCACGCAGGTCACTGACCCCACTTGTCAGTCCGTTTTGGACGGTAAATTTTCAGAAAACCCCCTGGAGGACAAAGCGGTGGTCGGCGTCAGGAGGTCGAGGACAAGAACGGGATGTCGAGGACGAAGCGGTGGTCGGCGTCGGGCCTCGTCGTTGGAATCAACCGGGGTGGTCACGGGCGAGGCGGGACCCGTGCGATGGCTAGGCGTGGGAG
Organism: Poa pratensis; assembly: GCA_947311845.1. Taxonomy (NCBI): domain Eukaryota; kingdom Viridiplantae; phylum Streptophyta; class Magnoliopsida; order Poales; family Poaceae; genus Poa; species Poa pratensis. Next base: position 23,388,033 of record CAMZMU010000093.1, read on the forward strand.
AGGATGGTACGGGTAGCGGGGAAGGCGGCGTGGAGTGGGGGAGGTGTTGCGCGCAGGCGGGGATGGTCTCCGTTCACCTCCATGGCCGACACGGTGGCCGGAGACGGCGGCGACACGAGCAGGGGTGGGGGCGGAAGTTTCACTGGTGGCAGTTGCCTCCCTCTCCCGCCTCGTTTTGCAAATCCTGGGAGGATGAGTTTGGATTGCTATATTTACCAATTTGGAGCCAAATTATACCAAGCACTGTAAAATATTTAGGGGGGACAACTTTTAAAATTGCTCTTGGAGCAGTATGTTTGGCGCAGAGTAAAATGTTTGTTTTTACAAATCAAGGGCATTTATACACTTGCTTTGGAGATGCTCTTAAACCACACATAGTTTGCAACCACTCTAGTCTACACCCCTTCATTCCACCGTTGATATGTGCTTTTGGGTCTATAAAAATAACACAATCATAAACCGTCCAAGGATAACCTGTGAACCCCTGCAACCATACTTTCGAAGTATCGAGAGTCGCTTATTTGTTGGGTATAGAGCTCAGGGCAATTGGTAATGGAAAGACACAAATACCCCACGGGTGGCTGCTACGGTTATTTCTATTAGAAATTTCCTTTTACGAGTTTATGTGGACGACTCAGCTATTGTTCTAACTATTTTTGTTTTCTCCTCAAGAGATGTAATGGCAACCTGGCGAGCAGTGATGCATTGAGTTAGATAAGGTTAATTGTACGTTAACATAGAGTTAGTGGTAGTCTCGTGTGGGGATTTTATGAAATAAAATATACTTCAGGTAGAGATAAATATAACCATGTGTATTGAAAATGATGGATATTATTGTTCCTCCGTTACAATATAAAAGCACTAAAACTAATGAAACATTATTCCTGCATGCACTTTTCCTTTTGCCTCCCAAACAAAGAAGATACTTCTGCAAGCATTCTCTTTTCTGGCATATGGCTTCACACCAACAAGATGCAGATGATTCAGGATATCTTCGTATACACACCAGGTGACATTGATTTCTAAAGCAAAGCCAGTTTGCATCGCAAGACTCCAACTCACTTTAATTACCTTAGTAAAGGGATGACCCATGGTTGATCAGTTTGGAAACGTATGATTCTGCATGCATCACACCATTCCGGAGTATCTGATCCGTAATCTGTTAGAGCAAATGTAGAATATTAGAGAACCTGGGAAAGTATAAGAACTAAAAAGTACACGTGCGCACACACGCTGTTGAGTACCTTATAGGCGTATCTTTGTGTGGCTATAAGATTATGTTTTGATATTGATGATAGTGAAAATGATGTCTGTGTGTATGGCGGGGGTAGACTAAAAACAAGGTTTACCGTCTGTGCATCATTCGGTTCAGCCAGAGCAATTTTCTGTTTCAAAGCATCCATCCTCATACTGAATTCGTGGTAATATGCATCCAACCGAAACGTTATCTTATTTTTCAATGGACCATCTTTGAGTTTTGCCCTCATATCTTCAACCAAGATATGCGCAATTGCCCCCAAACATGCAAGACCCCTGAGAAACGTAAGAACTGTGTGCTTCTCAACCCCCTGGAGTCAAGCATCCTCGGCAACGTTAAAAAAGGTTGCTGCATACAGGCTAACCATCTACAGTATATTTAAGAAAATATCAGTATATGTCTACAATAAATATCCGAAAGTGCAACGACAATACCTTATAGGGAATGCCACCTGGTTTGTTGTCTGTTGAGAGAGATCTCTTGTACCAAGGCCTAATAATGATGGATTCACCTGGATTCTTTTCATACAGTTGGCATGGTTTTGCAGCCGCCGTCAGTAAAAACGAATGCACTATGGGCACGGTTCATAAAAAAAGGACACAAAGTAATTTAGTTACCTCCTTAGAACGACCCTGGACGTTCCCCTCCTCCCGCACTGTTTGAGAGAGGCGATTTTTAATCCCCCCGCAGATCCACCTCGACGCCGGCGAGCCGCCGGTTCCCCCTCCCTCCGCCGGCCGCTCCGGCGGCGGGAGGGTGGGGGAACCCCGTTTCCCAGTTGTTCATAGCGTAGGTTCTGTTGGTTGCCCTGCTGGTGGCGTCGTGGAGTTGGAGGCGCGCCGGCGTTTGGGTTTTGCAGGTGCAGCTCGTCCTCTCCGGCGATGGATCTCGGCGCAGGTCCATGGTGGAGCTCACCTCTCCTCGTGCTCGCAGCCTCCGGTGGTTGCCGTGTGCGGGGTACCCCGCTCTGGAGCCGAAGCGGCGGATCCAGATCTGAAGCTCATCGAGATGGTCGATGTTGCGGCAAGGGAGCAAGGAGGCCGGCTGCGCAGGATGGAGGCTCTCCGGAGCTCGAGGTCCGGCGACTTCCCGCCCGCCAGGGGTCACCTTCGTGTCCAAGGCATCTGTGAAGGTGCGGCGGCGGCGCGCCGTCGGCATGTGCTGCTCGGTGTCGGTGACCTTGTTCAGCAGAGGGACTTGGGTGTATTTTTGTTTTTCGTGGAGGTCCTCTCTGTAAAAAACTTGCTGTAATGTGGTTTGTCTCCCGCAAAAAAAAAAAAAAAAAAAAAAGTAATTTAGTTACCACTTACCATGACCGTGGAAGCTACATCAAGAGCTACTCGTGCTTTGTGGCAGACCGACACTGTCATCTTATTGTTGTTTAGATTAGATTCTACAGTCAACAAATAGATTGAAATAATGCCTCAAGGATCTGGAGTACCCCTTAATTCGTATGCCTCACAGATGTGTCTATTTAGTCACTAGATAAAGCATCCTTGTAGCCTTCCAAATGCTGTAAAAAAAATTTAGTCTTCTAAAAAAAAAAGCAACCAAGTTTGGTACCACATTTGAAGTTGGTTGGGGGTAACTTTTTGTATGCACGAATTTATAGCAGAGCAAATGTTTTAACACGGTTAACTAAATAAACATGAATGATAATGCCATGGCGACTAACCTTGGTACGAATAATCTTCTTCATATGCTCACAAATTTCATAATTCTGCTTACGTAACATCTTGGGTGGCACATGCTTTTCAAATAAAATCAATAAGTGCATCAGAAACAACAATATATATTGAATCAATAAATTAGGAAAAAAGGGGATGTTGGGCGTCGTCCGGCTGATGTGGGGAAATCGGCGACTTACCCCACCATCTGATTTCTGTCCCGGGTAAGTGGCCGATGTCTCCCCCACATCAGCCGGACGACGCCCAAAGTCTGAATTGACGTAGTCACATAAAACGTGAAATCTCATCCGCCGGGGCAATGCAGCATGTCCCACCCACGTCGCAAGTTTTTATACTATTGCATAAAAGTCTGAATTGACGTAGAAGTCACATAATTGGATCTCTCGCAACTCCCAATTAACATGTATTACATGACAATTTGCACTAATTAAGGAATTACGAAGCAGAAATTGTAGAGCACATTATTATTGATAAATTAAACAAGCTACAAGGCGACCAAATCTTACCAGACTTAGTTTGGCTCTGTAGGCATCTCTGTACACTTGTCCAGATCCTTGATCATGATGTTGAACTGAAGAAGCAGTTAACGGTAAGTTGCACAATTCTGTCCTGATTTCCTTTATTCTGGGCGATTTCACTCAGTTTGCCAAAAAACATGACACATGGGCGTGCCTAGCCAAAGAAAATCCTCAAATGGACCGGCCGCGTGCTAAATTGGGCGACATGTGGGCTGTCCACTGAATTACACATGGAAGTGTCCGGCACCGCCGAGGTGGCCCTGAAGGTTGTGGCAGATAAGGGTTTATCTGCTAATCTTATAGGAAGTCCAAACCTATGTGGGCATTGCTCGGGGCTTTTTCGTGAACCACCATTGGGCCGATTGGGAGGGCTATGAGCACCGACGGAGATGCTCTTCGATACTTATCTTGTTCCATAATACATTATTGTACATAGCATGTAGAATTAGCCTTGTATGTGTTTTTATAAGGATGGTGTTGGGCGTCATTCGGACGACCGGATTAACCGATTTCCAACACTGAATCATCCGATGGGGACATGACGGGCTGTCAGATTTGAGCGCTTGACTCCTTTGCTTTGTCTCTCCTTGCAAAATAGAAAAAGGGCAAACCAGTCTCTTCTTTTTGCAACAGTTGTGATGCCCGCGTTGTGTAAACTATCGCGCCGACTCTCGAGGTCTGCTGTATTCGTTGACGGCCATCCGTACCAGCACCGCCATTGCAACATCCCCATCGCCTATTCTTTCTTGTGGTTGTCCTTGCTTTTAGCTCCGACGACACCTCCGGCAAAATGCAAAAGTGACAACAAAAAAATGGGCTCCATAGAGAAGATGTGTCTAAGACATGGCACGGCAGTTGATAATACTAATACAAGGAGAGCAACACATGTCTTCCCAGCACACACGATTCAAAGTAAGATTTCAAACAAAATAGCAAGCAAACTCACATGCTCAATAAGACGTAAATAAAACCAAATCTTGTATTTTACCCCATGTCGAAGGTAGAAAACAATATGCTCAACAAGACAAGCATGAGGTCAAATATCGTCACAAAAAATGAGTGCTCCAAGATGCAATAAATAAGACAAGTACTCATAAGGTGAATTTGTTCCGGAGCCACAAAAGAATCAAATGGAATGAAAAAGTTGGACACCAAAGTAATAGGATATCAACATAGAGATGTAACCTCTCTCACGTCGATCTCTCTCATGCGTGTAAGTTTTTAAATCGATAAAAATACTGATAATATACATCCACAAAGAAATATGTAGACACACAATAGTTACTTAAGAAAATAATAAGATATCGAATATGAAGTCATAAAATATATCAATAAGCTCTCTTGCTTGAAAGCATAGTCTAAGGCACAATGTTATCATATTATATATTCATGAACTTCAAACATAAACACATCAAAGAAATCAAAACTCGCAACAAGGAATTAATTAGATAATTAGTATGCTTTGAGAAAAGGCAACAGTATCACAAAGAAAGGAAAATAATTTTAATTTCATCAATATTGCACATGAGAGCACTTTAAAATTTTGATATACAATAAAAATGCTAGATTTACATTTTGGAATTGGTGAATCATGCACATGATTTTGTATACTTCCAATTATATGCAATCATCTGAACTTACTCACATTTGCGATAAAGATGTTTCTGTACAAACTTTCGCGAAAACCACAACAAGTGAAAATGAAGAACTTCATGCCATGAAACAACCAACACAAGGTTGAAAGCAACCAGCACAAACGAAGCAAATAGTCTCAATGACTTCAGAGGAAGCCCGTTCAACCATGGAGTAATACAGGAGGAGTTCTGGGAAGCGATGTTTTGCCTCATAGGTTTCAATGCTCCCATTATGAGAAATACATTTTAAAAACATTTCGAAATATCAAAAAACTCCGACAATTTTGTTGGGTATACATCGGAACATTTTATGTTTACATACAAAGTTTCGTGGAAAAAATACACATTTTATGGTTTGTGTAAAAAAGACAATTTCAACGTTTCATGATTTTTTTTTGTAATTTTAAGAGAGGTCACAAAACATATACTTTTTTGTGAAGTTCTGTGTGCGAACAAGGAATGTCAGCATGTGATTTTTTCATTTTGTTTGGCATATTTAAATACGTTTTTTTACAGTTGGACCATATGCTCCAGTCCTTTGAGGATTTCGGGGGTTAGCCGCGATTTCTTGTTTAGGGCGGGTGTTTTCAAAAAGTTCGTAGCAAACAAACCGCGACCGTCTAATTTAACGAGCCCTGGGGAAAACGGCTCGTCACTCTCTTCATTCCTCTTCTATCCCCAAATTCGGGTGTGAAAAATTTACAGCTAACGAGCCTGCGATAAGATGTCCTCCGGCGGCGGCGGGGGCCGCCGGCGACCAGCCATGAGATCTAGGCGCTTGGTTCGTGCAGCCACGGCTCCGCTGGTTGCGAGCGGCGGAGCACTCACTCTTTCGCTATGCCGCCATGGGGAAACGGCGACGACATTTGATAGTAGAGACGGGATAAAGCGCCGCATCCGTTTGGGGAAAAGACTGCTCCTTTGTGATGTAAGTCAGCTCCGGCCATGCCGACCCATACTTGTGTTTGCCAGATCTTTCTTTTCGATAATAAATATGGTAGCAGATCTGAATCATACATTGTTCCTCTGACGGTTGACCCATCTCATAGATTGATGCATCTCTGTTTTCTCGTACTTCATACCTTCATGGATAAAAATGAAGAAAAACTGTCTGTTCTCGATTTGTGTCAAACATTGTGTGCTATGAATAGAATCAAGCATTTTATGTTTGATTGTTACGGAAGAAAACGCGGAAATTTGAGTTTTTCTGTTTGGTGGTTATGAAATGAACCACAATTTTTTTGGAGATAAATTAAAATACAGTGGTTAATCCCTATTTGGCTGTTACGAAGGAATTCCTTATATTTTTGATTGATAACGGTATAGAAATCAGATTTTTTGTGTCGGTAATCTGTGTTTAGTTCTTCTTGACGAAATCGTAGAATTTTTTTTTTACGGAAATAATCTTTTTTTTTAATTTTACCATATACTAGCAAACATGCCCGTGCGTTGCAGCGGGCGAGAAAAAAAAGTTTTGGATCAACCAATTTTTTTTTTGAAATTCTATCGACTATTGTTCAACTACAACAATGAACGTGCAGATTTAATTGAAAGTTGCATAATATGGTACACGAAATTGAACCAAGCCAAGGGCTATCCTGCATAATTAAGTAAGAATGGGGTCTTAATAGTAAATATAGGGGTTTATGCGTGTTGGGAAAAAAAATAAAGGACAAAAATGCAAAAGCTCGAAGGGATAAGGTTCCATCGTCTTCTTTGTGCATAGTGCACAGGAATCAATCGATTCATCTGTAGATATCGAGCCACTCGGATATGTCACTGACCAAGAATTTCTCCCCTCCGACGCCGCCGGACGCGCTCTTGCCAGACCTGCCGCCGTCGCCGCTCACGACGTCTTCCCCTCGCCGCCCATTCGCCTTGAGCCTCCTCCACAGGCAGCCGAGAACCAACAGCTGCAGCAGCCAAAGTCCACCGACGATGCCCAACCCGACGGCCAGCCCGGTGACCACCCCGTTCCGGTCGTCGGTCGGACCGGGAGTGGCGGAAGGCTTCGGGGACGGCGGCGTGACCGACACGTCGTTGCGGGTCACGATTGGCGGCAGCCACCGCGGCACCTGGCGGCGGAGCGGCACTAATATTTCGGAGAGCACCTTCGTGCCCCCCTCAAGGTCCGTTGAGGAGACGAGCGACTGGGCGTCGACGGCGAACGCGGTGGCGACGGAGGCGTAAGTGTCGCCCTGTTGCATGACATAGGTGACGAGCGCGGTGGCGTTGTCGGCGGCAGCGGGGCACTGGCAGAAGATGGGGAACGTGACCATGTACCCGACCTCGAGCTTGGTGGGCACCAAGGTGGGGTTCACGCGCTCGACGGCCTGGTACTGCGTCAGGTTCTGCAGCTTGGTGACGGAGACTATCCAGTAGGTGTCGCCGGAGCTGATCTGGTACTGCGTGGGCGCGTAGGCGTTGGGCGAGCCGGAGGGGCAGCCGCACTGGAGCGGCACGAGCAGCGGCTGCCCGTCGGCCGGAGCGGACGAGGTGGACAGGTTGTTGGCGTGCGTGAGCATGAAGCGGCTGATGCCGAAGAGGTCGTCGACGGCCGAGAGGTCCAGGGGAACCCCCGCGAAGCCCGCCCGGTAGAGCTGTTTGCGGAGCAGTTGAATCCCTCCACGCTGGCCGGCGCCGGCGTGGCGGCTCCACTCTGGGACCGCGCCGGGGCCGGGAGCGCGCAGAAGAGGCAGAGTAGCGTGGTTAGCGCCGCCCGATGCCGCAGCGGCGTCCGCTGCCTCATGGTTGGTGGTTTCGTTCTCCGGATTGCGAATATCTTGACTTTGCGGTGGCAGTTCAAGTAATATCCCGAAACTTGTAGGGGTAAAATCGGAACTTCAAAAAAACGTACCACCAGCACGGTCTTTTTCAATATTATATAGTAAAGATATTAAACTAGCAAAGAGTACACGATTACATCGATTACAAAAACAATACTAAAAGAGACGAGCAAATCTATGAGATCTTCAAGCCTTTTATTATTTCATGACACAATCTTATACTTTTCTGAAGACAGCCGTAGAAAAACGTCGAATACACCAAACCATAGACCTGTGAATACCAACGAAGGTTCTCCCCTTTTAATTTTGAGCCGCAATGCCAAGGCTTTGTGCACGCACGCAGCCATTAAATTAATCAAGCAACATCGGCAAGAGCACCACCACTGATATTCGAGGGACAAATAACCGAACTACTTTGTCGACGTCGTTGGGAGCCGAGAGAACGAATCACCATTGCCGAATCTAATTGACTGGAGCTAAAAGCGCTGTCCGATTGACGCATAGGCCGTCAGCTTGCAAGATCGCATGTCAACCCGTGTTTGATCACGGTGCCGATCGCACAGCCGTATTGGTTTGTAATATGGATACCGATTGTTTTTTTCCTTTTTACGGGAAATCAGGGATTCGTTTGTTCTCTTTTGCGGGAAGTTTTGTTTTTATTTTAGGAGAGAAAACCTGATCCGAGTCGGTTATGGAGACCGTGGTCATGTCTGCTGTGAATATATATACTTAGGCATATCGGCCCGTAACATCGCCGTCTCCTTTTCTTTGTTCTGCATGTACGCCATGAAGACTTCCCAGAACCAGAAGCAGAAGAAGACGGAGTTGCCGGAGGAGCTTGTTTTTGAGATCCTGATTCGACTGCCGGTGAAGTCTCTCCTTCGCTTCAAGTGCGTCAGCAAGGCCTGGCGCACAATGATATCTGACCCCTCCTTCGTCCGCTCGCAACTCCAGGTCTCTGCCTCTAGATGGGAGCAGGCGCCATCCTTGCTCATCACCCCGCACACGCTCGATCGTGTTAGCCAAGGAGAGAACTGGCCAACTACTTTCTCCACGGATATCCGGTTCTACCAGTGGCAGCAAGGTGCATCCAAGGCGAGGCTCGTGCACGGCAGGGACTTTAACGGCGAGTTCTGTTCAGTCTGCTGCTTTGCTCACTGTGACGGATTGGTGCTTGTCCCCACGGATACCAAGGTCTACCTCTTGAATCCGGCCACTAAGGAAGTTCTCACGCTGCCGAAGAGTAGCCGCAACAGGATGCCGGGTATCATCGACCTCCCGGTGGGATTCGGCCGTGATCCTCGCACCGGCATATTCAAGGTAGTCCGGTCCTTCTTCCGGTCAAGAGATCCCGAGACAGGCATGTACAACATGGCATGGAGGTGTGCACCGTCGGAGGTGGCGGTGGCCCTGCTCCCTGTTGGAGGGAAACCGCCGCAGATCAACCGTACCCTGTCGCGGCGTGGGTGACCGCCCAAACTGTCAAGGGGTTTATGTATTGGATCATTGACAGAAGACATCTGAAGAACCGTCCACATGGCCTTCTCCGCTTTGGCCTGGAAGCAGAGACGTTCAGCGTTACCCGTTTGCCTGATTTATTGGACACTGGAGATGACGATGCCTTCAACTTGGATGTCATGGGCGGGAGTTATGTTTGACTGGCAGTCGTGTTGGGGAGCCTGACGAGCATCCTCTTGTTATTTGGGCGCTCGTACAAGACGACGGCCCGAGGTCCCTATGGGAACAGCGTTACACAATATATGTCACAGACCTGTGCCATCCGATTGGCCTTCTTCCAAACAGCGGCGGCGGCGCGATGATGATATGGCTATCCCACAAACTCTACCGCTACGACCTGCAGTCTAATGAACTGACGGTCCTGTGCGAACTGGAAAGACTCAGATACGAGCGCCATAGGACAGGCTCCTTTGGGTCTGCCCAGAGGGATGTCTACTTCTTTAACGTGATACCTTACACCGAAAGTCTCATTTCAATTACTGATTAGCCCATATAAGCTTGCACCTTTTCTTGTACTTTCATTATCATGAATAATGTAAAATGCTATGGGTACTAGTGATAAACATTTGGGGAAAGATATTTGCGTGTTGAAATTTTCCCACTTCATTCAGTCACGCACTAGAACATGAACGCATGTGTTGCAGTCATTTTTTGTTGTTGAGAAAGGGCGTCCAAAGGGCGTAACACGACCAGAAAAATACACCAAAAATCATACTGGCCGTTTTCTTGCTTCATGACTGTCGAAGGGAGGTTGAAACATGCACCGAACAAACAGAAAAATACTACGACACCTGCAATTGCTCTCGTCAATCTAGCCTTTAAAGTTTGAACACCATAATAGCCACTCGCCACGAACCAACGAGATCGAGGCCACTCGCCGCGAACAACGAGATCGAATAACAACAAAGAACAACGAGATTGAATAACAGCTAAAGAAGAACAACGAGATTGAATAACAGCTAAAGAAACATCAGCTCAGACACACTCGAAGCAGCATAGGCAGTCACCGCCAATACAAAGGGTTGGAGAAACCGAATCTTGGACCCAAACGAATGAACAGATCGAAAATGTCGTACCAACACACGACAACTTCCCTTTAACAACACACCAACTGCCAACATCTAAAACAATCCTACCATCACTAATCCTTTGCTGACGCCGGATCGAACATTGAAGAGGTAGGGAGAGGCCAAAGAGATCTTATTTTCAACGAGCCATCGTCGCCACCACCTCGGCAATACTGCTAGGAAGCCCAAAACATAACGAAAACAATGGCCTATGAGAAATATAATATGAAAGAAGGGGTCCCCACCCCTCTTACATGTGCCGAGATAGCCGGACATGAGAGGAGGGTTAGGACCGAGGTGGCGGCGCTAGCAGCCCCTAATTTAGTGGAGGGGAGGTTTGCCGGCTAGGTATCTTCACTTGTCTCCTCGTTCAAACGAAGAAAAAGGATCACTTAAAGGCTGGTATGGTCGACTAGAGGGGTGTGTGAAAAGGCGATTATCAACTTTTTTACCTTTTTTTAATCAAGGGACAAGAGCAATCACGAAGTTGACTAGATGAGCAACCTATTTGATATGAAACAAAGAACAATATCCAACGGAAGACAAGTAGTAAAGGAAAGAGATAACATAATGGTGGACAAGAATATGTAATTCCCGAAGTTCCTTCCCAATGGAAGTACGTCGTCATTGGAGGCGTGTGGAGCCATCAAGGCACTCCAATAGCACATATGTGCACACCTATTCTCCTTGAGCCTCTCCCATGAGTTGGAAAACACAATCCACTATGAGGTCAACTTGAAAGCGTTGATCAAACCTATACACAAGGTTGGAGCTACTCCACAACTCAATTAGAGGCTTCCAAAATAATCCCGGAGCTTCTTGCACCAAGCTAAACCTCCGAGAACACTTTTCCATATAGGGTTCAAAAGAAACCAAGAGGTAACCGGATCCACAAGGGATTAATGGGGTCTAGTATGGAGTAAGGGGAGGCAGAAGCTAGGTTCTTGAAGCACCTGCGGAAGAGAGGAAGAACTGTTTGAAGACCAACTTCATCGTGATTCCCATCTTGCTCATCGTCATTGTGGTTCTCTTGTTGTAGTTTAGATGACTATTTGCTTTTGAAACCTTGCGAGCTAAACTAGCGACTCCATCGAGATGTATTCGTATATAATAACTTTTGGTCACTTGTCTATTTTGGTTTGTAATGCATATGATGAACCATAATATGGTCACTTGTCTATTTGTACTTCTGGAATTATGTATTTTTATTGTTTTTGTCAAATGTACCTGTATATACTGCTCTTGTACCTGTATACTGCTGGAATACAATTTTCTAGAAAAATATAATTCACAATACATACCGCTAGCATACATCCCAGCTACCGCTGGCGGGCGCCGCGGTACGCCAGCAGTACGGTGACCTACCGCTGGCGCACACGGCTTTGTATGCCAACGGTAACCTGCGTTACTGCTGGCGTACAAATTTTGCGCCAGCGGTAGCTATTACTGAGTGGTGTACCAGTGATGGCGTACACGCGTTTGCCAGTAGTAGCCTTTCTCCTACTAGTGGGTGGGGGTGGAATCTGTATTGCTTCGGTGGGAGTGTAGATCTAGGCCTCTTCCCTTTACTCCTCAAGAAATCAAGGTGTTTGGGGGGGGGGGGGGGCAAGGGACCGAGAGATCTGGAGGCAGCTTGCCTGCGCCCGTACCCATGTGACCATCCGTGCGCCCTCATCGTTAAATCACCAATTTGTGGCTTAGCTTATTTTCCTCGTCGCATTTTTTTTGGCTAAAATAAATCAGAAAGAAACTCTCTATTGGTCTCCTTAATACTCGCATCTCCACCAAAACCAATTTTAGTAGATCTACCTGAAAGATCGATATGTTCGACTAGATGGGGTGTGAATAGGCGACTACCAAATTTAATCCTTTTCTTTTATTAGAGCTTAAACAAGGTATAATAAAGGTTGGCTAGATGTAGGCCTGGAATTCGAGCCGAGCCGAGCAAGCTCGGCTCGACTCGCTCAAACTCGGTTAACAAATGAGCTACTCGAACTCGGCTCGTTCAACAAAACGAGTCCAAAAATTAAGCTCGGCTCAACTCGGTGAACTCGCGAGCTACTCACGAGTAGCTCGGTAAAAACAGAGAGCAAGAAAAATGAATGATTTTTTTCCTGATTATTTGGATGTGTCGCCATGGTCAATTGGTCATAGACTCGTGGTCCATCCTCCTCTTCTTCCCCCGCAGCCTTAGACTTCAAGCTTGACTGCTTCTCCATGGCGTCGTGGTCTGGAATGGTGCAGTGCGGTGTTCATGGTCGTGGTGGCCGTCGGAGAGAGGAGGTCTGGGACGGGGACGACCGAGCGGGGGATGGCCGGCGGGGCGCGGGTGGGTGGGGCCGGCGGCCGGCCGGGAGATGGCCGGCGGGGCAGGGGTGGACGGGGCCAGCAGGGACGAGGATGGGCAGGGAAGGAGAGGCTGTGCGCCGCCATTGCCTCTCCTCAGCGAGAGAGACAGAGAAGATTGAGACCTAGTCGCGTACGTGTACGTGCGTGCTTGTTGGTTCTGTGTGTAGGCTGTTCGTTGGTGGGCTTTAGGAGCAGAATTGGCTAGTTGGGCCTGGGCAGTTGGGCTGGACATGAACATGCTCTGTATTTTGCGATTTTGAGCGAGCTAAATGAGTTTAACGAGTTACTCGGTAACTCGCTCGAAAAGCTCGAACTCGTTTAGTCGTAAAATTGAAAACTCGGCTCGGCTCGTTTCATTCCGAGTTCGAGTCGAGTCGAGTCGCGAGTTACTCGTTTAGCTCGCGAGTTTCGAGTTTTAATTCCAGCCCTAGCTAGATGTGCGACTAGATGATAGCAACCAGTGGCGGGCACAAGTGTATTCGTGGGTATGCAACTGAATACCCAAATTTTTGGCAAAGGTTTCAAATTGTATGATACAACAATCAATCTCTAGTATATATTTTATACATATTCAACAAGCTAATAAAACACAAGTTTGCAGTGGCGTAGTTGGTTAGTGTACTTGAACCTATATCAGTTGGTCATAGGATCGAGCATACTTTCTTGCACCTTTTTCTACTATTTGTGGTAACTTCTTTTTTTGTCTTGAATACCTAATAAAAAAACTCCTGGACCCGCCCCTAATAGCAACCTATGTGATACAAGAAAGGTAAGTAAAGCAACGAAAGCAAGTAGTAAAGGATAGAAGTAACCGCAAGATGGACACGAAGAGATGATTCACATAGTTCCTTCCAAAGAGAAGTACGTCTACGTTGGAGAGGTGTGGAGCAGCCTAGGCACTCCAATAGCACGGTTGGGCTTCACCTTTATCTCTATGAGCCATTCCCGCAAGGGGCCTAGCTCGTTCCAATATGAGGTCGACTTCTTAGGCGTTGACCAAGCCTTTACAACAAGGTTGGGGCTCTCCACAATTGTATTGGAGACTCTCAACAACGTCCCCTAGCTTCTTATAACAAGAGAAAGCTCCAAGACTCAACAAGCCTCCTAGAGTTACAAGCATAGGTAACAAGATCCACAAAGATTAGTGAGGGGATGAAGAGGGAAAAAGAAATCCGTCTCGGTAGAAAGGTAGATCTAGAGCTTCAATTTCGGTTGGTGGGAGAGGTAGATTGGGGCGTTTGAAGCTTTGTATTAATGGAGAAGAGAGACTACAACTCGACCAAAGAGGCTGGAGGTAGGTGGAGGGGTATTTATAGCCCCTGCTGAAAATCTGTTCGTTGCAGCTGTTGTTGGAGATATACCCTAGAGACGATAATAATTTAGTTATTATTTATCTCCAAGTTTATTATTAATGTTTATATCTTTATGCTATAACTGTATTGGGCACTTGAATAGCAAATACAACGTGTTCAAGAGGAAAACCTCCAATACAGGTGTAGAGATACGAACAAGTAAAAGTGTTCCTGGTCTTGTCTCTAAGACTAGTCTATCTTGTTGTTTGATGATCATGTTTTCCTGATCATGGACTTTGTATAAGTCACACAACTATAGGAGTTTATTATCGGAATGATAATAGTACTGAACCGACCCACTGTATGATCTTGCTAAGAGACTAATCGTCAACGATGAAGGTAGCAATTGATCATATGTTTAGTTTTCATTAGTTGTATTCCTTTGCTATGAGAATATCTGGTGACCGCTTATTCGACACTCATGCTTTGATTGTCACCTAACGTCTGGCCGTAACTGGGGACCATAACGGTGACTTTTGGGCGTGAACTAGAATAATGTATTGGAACAAAGATTATTCAAGAATGGCACTTACTCCTCCAGACGATGGAGAGATACATCCTCTAGGCCATCTCAGTATTATTATTGTCAACGAATCGTCTGGCCAGACACAACGTGATTAATCACGGGAAAATATAAATGCGGAATGAGAAAAGAGAATGATATTGGTACGAGAATTATATGTGTTATGATCGAAGGGTTTGATCACACTAGAGCACATTGTCTCAATCTCAAGATATCATTGGTATCTTGTATGTAAGGGGATTAGCGTAATGAGTAATACACAGGTTCTATCGTTCACTCGTGAACACACGGGAGCCAGTACGGCCGTCTAGGTCCCAATGCTGGTTATTGTCTGGTAAGTTCCCGACATGTCTTTGTGTTTACCGAACCTTCCGGGTCACACACTTAAACTGTGAGTCAATCTTTTATTGAGAGAATAAAGTTGTAGTTTTTGGTTATGAGAAGTGGTCGGAGTCACTCCGATGTCACAGGAACAACTCCGGAGTGATTCGGAGGAGTTCCGGTGAAGTTATCATGAGAGGGAAATAATGCCGGTATAGGGCAGAATTTCCTACGAGAGAAATATGGCGAATATGAGATGTTCCGGGATGCCGGGAAGTGTTTCCGACATCAGTGGATAGAGTTGATGATTTTATCTATAGAGTGTATATGGTTCCAGACGAGTTTCGGAGGTTTGCCGGGAAGGGGGATGCACCGGAGGAGAGAGGGGGGAGCCCTGCGTGCCGCACCACACCTAGTGTGGGCCAGCCGCACCATATTCCCTCCTCTCCTTCCTTGTTTAATTAATTTGGAGATTAAAAGGAGTCCGAATTGAATAAGGAAAGGAATAAAGGAAAAAGGCAAAAAGATAAAAGGGAAGGGAGGGAGTCCTTGTTGGACAAGGACCCCTCTCCCAAACCGAATTGGGAGAGGGGCCGACCTCCCTAGGGCCGGCGCACCAAGGGGAGGGCTTTGCCCCTCCCCCAAGCACCTCCTCCCCTTGCTCCCCTTTATATACTCCACCCCCTCCCACAAGGAGGACATCTAATCCAATTGACTTGCACAAGTTCCTCTCTCTAGATATTGTGCAATTAGACGAAGCTCTAATTTAGACGGCGCTCTAATTGGACTTTGTTCTAATCTATCTCTAGTAGATCTCATGTGTTGAGAATTAGATCTCTCTAGTCTCATATAGCTCTAATCAAGTTTGATTAGATCTACCACCTAAACTACGCCGAAAGGCAGTCTCTCTTCGTCGGTGCTAGTAGCTCTAGGCGGTGAACGTGCTCGATGGATTGGCGCGGCGTACGTGTGGATACTGTTAGAGCGGGGCTGTGCAAGCAGTTCCTCGACGACGGACCGGCAACAATCTCACCTCCCGGCGTGGACGTGAGATTCTTCATCAGGCTTCACCAACATCTACTTCGACAAAAACAAGATCTTTCGCAACGGTGTTTGTAATTATTCTAGATCGAGCATTATAGGGTGCAGCATATCTTCATAGAATAGATCCTGGCGGCAAGGTTACGGAATTTTTAAAGTTTTACCCGCAACCCAATAGTGGTATCAGAGCCAATCTATGCGTAGATATGATTTGATCTAGAGCACATGTTGGGGCGAGCATTGCATAATTCGTGCATTAAGTTTTTTTTAGTTGCTTCCCAATAATTTATACTTCATATTCCATGGCGGCATAGGCAAGACTTTATGAACTTCTGGCAATCCGCGGACCTTCCGGCTGCTCCTAGTATGCCTGTCAGCGCCAACGAAGTGCTTCATGTAGCTTCGGGTCGATACCTATAGTTGTGGGCGTTGTTGTATAATGGACAGGGCATGAGGGTGAAAATGCCTCACGGGGGTCACGTGCAGCTGTAATTGTTTAGATGGGGAGCCGCAACGTTTTCGTAATGTTGGGTTGTCCATCACCCCGCAAAGTTAATCTAGCAACTAGCCTAAACGTGCTTCAGTTCGTAGGTAGTGACGGTTCTTCCGTAGATCCTACAAGGCCACGTAAAACTTTCAAACAAACGTTAGAAACGTCTAATTGGTTTTGCAGGATTGTGTGCATGTGTTTTGGTATTGCTATTTGTTACGGTGTTTTAACAAGATGGCCAAAGCCAAAACAATTGATCGAGTTCGTCATCGACAAGTAAGCGAAGAAGAGTTTGTCGCATGGACCGGGAGGAGGCGTCGGCGGCTATGCTGGTGACGGGTACTTGGCGAGTTCTTGGCTACGGTAATTTTCCCTCGGGATTTTGCTGTGACCAGGAATTATGAAGATGGTGATCCTCAAGGACGAGCGTCAAGAACTTCTGGAGAATAACAAAGGCTATACCAAAGCACATGAATTATTATTAATTGCCTGTGATGTTTGTCCTTTGTTGTTTGCACCTTGATTGCGCAAGTAGTCGTCTATTAGGGTGAATCCTCAAGAAAATATCAAGGAGATCGTGTTCTTCGAACTGTGGCACTGTCAAACCAGGCGCTTGTCCCCGGCGCTGTGTTTGGGAGGCGGGCCAAGGGTTTGGGAGGCGGGCGCGAACCGTTCCAGCAGCATCATCGGTTGGTTGTCTTGAAGTCCTAGCATAACAAGTTATGAGTTTGGAACACGCACGTCGAAAGACGAACAGGAGTTGTAGCTACTACAACTGGCATAGTGCCTACCGGTCGTTCACGTGACATGCCATGTATCCATGCTTTTCGTCGGGTTATCGGGTCCTGAATCACTTAGCGCCAATCACGAGGATTATTGGGCTTAATGGAGCATATCTTAGATTCAATTTAATTGAGTTAAAGTAGTGCACTAAAATTATAATAAACTATAAGTCTGAATAAACTTGTTTTGTTGTAGAGAATGGACCACTTTGAAAAATACCATTTCAATCAGATGTTGAGTCATGCACCGTTAGCTACAAATGGAAACAATTTTGGAGAGTGGTTTCACCACATGGTGAGTGTTCTGAAGAACACAGGAAAGGAACAAGTTCTGAATCCCATGGACGCAGACGATGAAGCCCATGGTGGGCCTCACATGTTCTGTGAAGAGTGTATTGTCAAGGAGCTCATGCATGCTTGTATTGATCCCGAGCTGGGCGATCTCTTTACAGATCTTCGTCCCTTCCGTCTCATGGAAGTATTAAAAGCTCGTTCATAAGTCAAGTGTGCACTGAGCGTTACAATCTAAACAGGGAACTGATAAACATTCGGCTTGAGTTGGGTGAACCCATTCAGCTGTTTGAGATCAGGATAACTGGCATAGAGGAAAAGCTTAGACAACTTGGTTCTCCAATTAGTCATGAGTTTTTCAGTGACATTATACTGTCGGCACTACCACCTGCATATCATGCCTTTGTGCGATGTATAATCGCATGGCGGATGAGTGGCCGGTTCAGATGCTGTTTGCCTTGCTCAAGGAAGCAGAAGCTGATATTCTACATGGGGATCTAAACTGGACCAGGACAGGTATAAGAGTTATACATATTGACATAATTTCAGCAATTATGATCATTGGTATGAGATACTAATTGATGCTCACACTTGCACCAGTGGCAGGTACTTTGGAAGGGCTAATGCTGGAAGGAAGAGGAAATTCTGGAGTGACGTTGAAGCTGCGCTTGGAGTGTAGCTGATCATCCCAGAAGTAGCACAGTGGAAGATCGCATTTTATGCAAAGTGACCACTATGCCTACAGTCCAAGTCAATGAAGAAGATTTACACTAGGACTTTAAATAAGAGTTATTTTCAGTTCGATCATTTTGTAATGAATATTTTATATTTCTGGAACAAGTTTGTGTTCGAATTATAAAGTATGTGAGGGAGTTCATTTTGTGAATTCGGTTTTAGATCTTCTTTATTGTAATATGTCATTAAGTTTTGTTTGTTAAGTCTTTATTGTTTTGATTCAAGATATTACTTAAAGTTTTGAGTAATAATAAAGTTGGTTTAATCTTTAATTTGGAGTTATACTTTTCGTTGGTTCTCTTTGAGACTCTTAAAGTTATCTCTAAAATTAAATCGATAAAACTGAAATCACAAAAGTGTGGGCACTTAGAGAAATTCGAAATTCATAAAGTGCTAGGCATTTATGAAAATCGAAATCCACAAAATGCTGGGCATTTGGTAGATTCGAAATTGGCAAAGTGCTAGGCACTAGTAGATTTCGAAATTTACATAAAGGAGTGGAATCTACCCATTAATTCAATTCTATTGAAGATTTAATATGAAGTTGCATATTAATGAAATAGAGTTAATGAAATTATTGAAGTTGCAATATTTCATATAATTCAGTGGGAGAGTGTGAGAATCAAAATAAAGGAATCAAAGGTATTTGATGAAGTTAAAAGGACTTAATAAATTATTGTAACATTGTTGACGAAAGAAAGTTTTCTTAGTCAAATTACTCATGATGAATTTTGATATTCGAAATTATCATGGTAATAAAATCTTTTGCAAGATAAAGATTAAAAGGAAATGTTATAATGATTAAAACAAAAGGTCTTGTTCTGATGTGATGTGAAATAGAATTCCAAATTACCCACTAAAGTAAATAGATTATTTTGTTTGTATTAGGGGCCTATATCAATTTTAACTTAGAGTTATTTTGATAGAAAGTTCCAAGTTTTTCAATTGTGAATCTAAGTATGGATTCGAATTGAATAAATGTTTTGCATAAAGGTAAAGTCCAAAGTATTATATTGGCAGTTGTTTTCCACACATAATTCTAAAAGCTTGTTGACTTTAGAATTGGAGAAAAGTGTCTTCTCATGAAGAGAGAGTGGAAATCAAAATACTAAATTAAGACTGGGAGTCTTTGGACAAGTGTTAGAATGAGAGGGTAACATGCAAATGTTTCCATATCATTACTTTGTCCAGGAATACATGTGTGTTATACATGATTCGAATTAAGTATTGTGATGAAAGTCATGTGAGGAATTTAATGATTAAATCACCTAGTGATTGAATTATTGAAAGATCCAGGAACATAATAAGGAATACTCATAAATGACGGTATATGTCATAAAGGAGTTCAAGAAAAATTCATGTAACTCCAAGATTTAATCTTGAGAGTAGTTTGGACGTGATGTGAAATCACTGGGCATGAATATTTCATAAAGAAAGGACATATGTGAATATTTAATATTCATAGAGCTAGTCTTGATTAAAATTGTTTTATCAAGGACGAATAAATGATAGTGAGAAGTTGCAAAACTTATCATATCAATTGCTCAATGCTGTTATTGGACTAAAGTAGCAAAGTTAATTGCTAAGAATAATTCATTTGGATTATGAGAATAATCTGGATAATTATATTATGAGTGTTTGAAGTCAGTCGTATTAATGAATTAAGAATTTATTCTTTTCATTATATAAATCGAAGGGACTTAAAAGACAGTGGGAGCTGATATTATATTTGTTGAATAAGGCTAGGCCGAATTCAAAAATGTATATCTTGTGAAATAAGATTTAAAAGAGTTTTAAAAAAAGGTCGGAAAGTGTCTTATTAAAGTTTTTGTCTATGAGATAGATTAAGAATTTAATAAACATGAGTATGAATGTGCTAAGTACAATTCTGAAAGGTAATTCGAATTGTGTCTTGAGTCAAAGAAATTTGATCAAGAAGTCATAGCGTGATATTTGCAAGACACATTGACATTCGTAGTCAATGATGAGCAAATAGAGAGGAATAAGATCAAATCATATTTAATGTGATTTTGCTTATCTCATTGCTATATATAGTACAAAGCCGGAAAGTTTCCAAAGTGCTAAATTTTATTTGGCCACCGGCGTTAAGAGAAATACTTGGTAAAAGTTTTCTCATAAAGGCAGTTAATTAAAAGTGTAATTGATCCTGAGGGTTTTGTAAAGGACCCAATAGTGATATTACAAAAGAATGACGACTTAGTAGATTTTGTAAAGCTTCAAATAGTGTATATTGAGAAGTTCCTCATATACGTATTTGTAGTGGAATTATGAAATCGATCTTAATTGATTTAATCTGAGAAATGCAATTTTCAATTGATAAATATTTGGTGTTTTGATTTTATCAAATCACAATTATATTATGAGTGGATTCTACAACATAAATAGATTTTATATAAAGGATAGTTGCATCATTGATGTGAGACGTCATGATAAGCAAGTTATTGGATAAGTCATTGACTTGGTGAGGTTTCAATAGACGGTATGATAATATCATTCGGAGACGCTTGATATTATTAATGCTACTACGGAACCGGATAGGCCGAAATCCAATTCCTAATATTCCGACTTACATTGTCAAGTTTGACATGTGAGGAGTTAAACAAGTTTATGTACTTTGATTGGATCAAAGTTTTGGACACAGTCTCAGAGCGCATGCGAAAGCGTGAGTGGCACCTTAGTTCCATTTGGTGTCATGTCATCATGCTAACTAGAATCATTATTAACTCTAGTGCAAGTGGGAGACTGTTGGAGATATGCCCTAGAGACAATAATAATTTAGTTATTATTTATCTCCAAGTTTATTATTAATGTTTATATCTTTATGCTATAACTGTATTGGGCACTTGAATAGCAAATACAACGTGTTCAAGAGGAAAACCTCCAATACAGGTGTAGAGATACGAACAAGTAAAAGCGTTCCTGGTCTTGTCTCTAAGACTAGCCTATCTTGTTGTTTGATGATCATGTTTTCCTGATCATGGACTTTGTATAAGTCACACAACTATAGGAGTTTATTATCGGAAAGATAATAGTACTGAACCGACCCACTGTATGATCTTGCTAAGAGACTAATCGTCAACGATGAAGGTAGCAATTGATCATATGTTTAGTTTTCATTAGCTGTATTCCTTTGCTATGAGAATATCTGGTGACCGCTTATTCGACACTCATGCTTTGATTGTCAACTAACGTTGGCCGTAACTGGGGACCATAACGGTGACTTTTGGCGTGAACTAGAATAATGTATTGGAACAGAGAATATTCAAGAATGGCACTTACTCCTCCAGACGATGGAGAGATACATCCTCTAGGCCATCTCAGTATTATTATTGTCAACCAATCATCTGGCCAGACACAACGTGATTAATCACGGGACAATATAAATACGGAATGAGAAAAGAGAATGTATTGGTACGAGAATTATATGTGTTATGATCGAAGGGTTTGATCACACTAGAGCACATTGTCTCAATCTCGAGATATCATTGGTATCGTGTATGTAAGGGGATTAGCGTAATGAGTAATACACAGGTTCTGTCGTTCACTCGTGAACACACGGGAGCCAGTACGGCCGTCTAGGTCCCAATGCTGGTTATTGTCTGGTAAGTTCCCGGACATGTCTTTGTGTTTACCGAACCTTTCGGGTCACACACTTAAGCTGTGAGTCAATCTTTTATTGAGAGAATAAAGTTGTAGTTTTGTGGTTATGAGAAGTGGTCGGAGTCACTCCGATGTCACTGGAACAACTCCGGAGTGATTCGGAGGAGTTCCGGTGAAGTTATCATGAGAGGGAAATAATGTCGGTATAGGGCAGAATTTCCTACGAGAGAAATATGGCGAACATGAGATGTTCCGGGATGCCGGGAAGTGTTTTCGACATCAGTGGATAGAGTCGATAATTTTATTTATAGAGTGTATATGGTTCCGGACGAGTTTCAGAGGGTTGCCGGGAAGGGGGGATGCGCCGGAGGAGAGAGGGGGAGCCCTGCGTGCCGCACCACACCTAGTGTGGGCCGGCCGAATGGGCCCCACCTCCAGGCTGGCCGCACCATATTACCTCCTCTCCTTGCTTGTTTAATTTGGAGATTAAAAGGAGTCCGAATTGAATAAGGAAAAGAATAAAGGAAAAAGGCAAAAAGATAAAAGGGAAGGGAGGGAGTCCTTGTTGGACAAGGACTCCTCCCCCAAACCGACTTGGGAGAGGGGCTGGCCTCCCTAGGGCCGGCGCACCAAGGGGAGGGCTTTGCCCCTCCCCCAAGCACCTCCTCCCCTTGCTCCCCTTTATATACTCCACCCCCTCCCACAAGGAGGACATCCAATCCAATTGACTTGCACAAGTTTCTCTCTCTAGATATTGTGCAATTAGACGAAGCTCTAATTTAGACGGCGCTCTAATTATACTTTGATCTAATCTCTCTGTAGTAGATCTCATGTGTTGAGAATTAGATCTCTCTAGTCTCATATAGCTCTAATCATGTTTGATTAGATCTACCACCTAAACTACGCCGAAAGGCAGTCTCTCTTCGTCGGTGCTAGTAGCTCTAGGCGGTGAACATGCTCGATGGATTGGCGTGGCGTACGTGTGGATACTGTTAGAGCGGGGATGCGCAAGCAGTTCCTCGACGACGGACCGGAAACAATCTCACCTCCCGGCGTGGACGTGAGATTCTTCATCAAGCTTCACCAACATCTACTTCGACAAACACAAGATCTTCCGCAATGGTGTTTGTAAGTATTCTAGATCTAGCATTATGGGGTGCAGCATATCTTCATAGAATAGATCCTGCCGGCAAGGTTACGGAATTTTTAAAGTTTTACCCGCAACCCAATAGCTGTTGGGGGTCCGGATTTTTCGGAACTTACACCAAAACTTCTGGGGTGCAGGGACGAAACTTCCGGGCCCCGAAATATTCTGGCACTAGTTCGGGGCGAAGTTCCAGAGGGAGGTAAGGACCAAAAGTCTTAGAGGACTTAGCAAAAAATCAATAGGCCGGAACTTTCCGGTTTCCAGTGCGGAACTTCTGGTGTGAGCCACCTGAACTTCCGGCCCAGGAAACCGGAACTCCGGACCCCCAGACAAACAACAATAGTCACATTCTCGTTTAGATCTATTTCCTTTTTGAATTTGATAGGTTCGCTAGACGTCATGCTTCATTTATCACCTGTATCTGAAAGCACTTTGCACACGGTTAGAACTTTAATTGTGTTGTCATTAGTCACCAAAGCCTAGATGAAAGATATAGCACTTTCAATCTCCCCCTTACTATGAATGATGACAACACAAGAAGAGAGATTTGAAAAATATAGACAGGCTCCCTTTAAGTGTGTGCACTATTTAAATTTCTGCATTTGAATACAAAATGCACACAACTTTGGACCAAAGCTCCCCCTAGATTTTACAAACCTAAAAAGTTCATAGAGATAGGCAAAAAGGCATAGCACTTGCACCACAAGGTAAGAGATTCATAAAAGGATTATTACAACACGTAGTCTCACATAAATAAAGGTTTTAACATGTCTTATCACATGCATACGAATAAAGTTCACCTGAAGCACATCCAAATAAGATAAATAGGAGCACAATGCATACGAACCAACATAAAAAGCAAGCTCGTGCTCCCACCCATGCAAATCCCCGAAGGCCTACTAGAGATACTTCTCCCCCTTTGGCATCTAGACACCAAAAAGGAAAAAAAGATCGATGCTAGCATCACAAGCATCACACTTCCGCACTAGAAGCCTCGTCGCCCTCAAGATATTCATAATCAGGCATGTCAAGGTCCCAATCAACCTCGGCAATGTTCCAGAACTTGTAGTCAATGAGCTCGGGAGGAGGAGGATGAGCACCAGGAATCTTCAAAGCATGCATAATCTCCAGAATGGCGTGCCGCTCCTCATAGGCTACATAGTTCTCTTGGTGAAGGCAAGAGTTCATGCAAAACAACTTCTCAACAGCACACACAACCCATGGTCTATTCTTGGATCGGCCTTCTTCACATTGGGGTCACAAGGGACACGGGAATGAGAGTCACTAACATCATCATTGGTCACATCTTGCATGCGGGTTTGGGTCTTACCAACATGTGTAAGCTTCTTGTTCATCCTGACGGTCTTGTGCTCCTCGCAATAAAGGGCAACATCCCAAGTCTATCATCATCACCATCGTAGGGATACCTGAGCTTGATTTGCTTCATCACATGGGGAGCAAAAGGAAGTACTTTTCTCTCCATCACAACAGTATACATCTCATGAAAAATGAAGTCCATAATATCAAAAGGGCGAGAGTTGGGGGCGGGCTCATCAAGCAGAAAAGTCTCATGTGCAAACACCATAAGGTTGACAAGACCACCACGGATAGCATCGTTGTTGCCGGCACTAGGAGAGATAGTGTTTCGAAACATACGGAGCAGAATATCATATACGGGTAGCAACCCGGTAGTAGTGCCAATGATTCCACCAACTCCATATAAGTCACTCATGTTGTTCTTGTTGTAAGCAATGCCCTCGTCATGCATACGCTCACCTTGAGCATCGAGATTTCCCTTAAAGGGTAGCCAAGGAGAGCTGCAAGTCATGAAAATTAGAGCATCTCCACTCGGCCCCCCAGCGCCCCCCCACAGGACCGCTTTTTTTGCACCGGCGGTACAAAATTTTCCCACTCGGCCCCCTAGAGCCCCCCAAGACCTCTTTTCGCCAAACTTTCATCTGGTGCTCCCAGGCCAAACCCAGCGCGCTGGGGGTAGCTTGATGAGGACATCCCTACTATAGATGCAACCACAACTACTACACCACCTCAATTACAAGGACCGTTGACTAGAGCTCGTGCCCGTCAATTACAACAACAGGTACTTTCGTTTCTACAAGCTACTCCTAATATCCATGAGAATATGATGCTGCCTAAAATAGATGTGTTTGTTTCCCTTAGGAATAATGGACCAAGCATGGATGAGAGGGACAAGCTATGGAGCATATACGTGGATGGAGTTGACAGCAGGAGTGGAAACAGCGGAGATGATGATGCCACCAATAGAGACTACCGCAACTTGAAGCCACCATAAGGACACTTGAAGGCTTGGATGAAATACACAAGTCTACACTTCATATTTTCGTACGTAGTCTCATATGGTGCTGCGTCACCTTTATTGATGGGCCAGGACCCATGTAATTTCGGACCATAAGTTTTAATGCATTTTAGAGTCCGTATTAGGGAAGGAAAGTCCATCTAGGGAAGGATTCGGCCAACTCCCAAGGCTGGCTGAAAACCCCCTCCTTTCCTCCTTATATACCTCGTCTAGGATTTCGTTTAGACTCGGATTTTGTTTAGCTAGAAGACTGTCTAGCGTTTCGCTGCATCTTCGTGATCTCGATTTGTGTCCAACGACCAGATTAAGACCGCTACGGAATCCCACCTTTTTTTTCAATAAAGCTTATTTTCATCCTCAATTCTTGATTGCAATATTGGTTCTTACTTGTTCCTCGATCGCAGGTAGAACTAGACCTTTTGGTCGGGCTGATAGTGCTTCTGCAGGATCGGTAACCTCCGGAGATTGGTTTAGCGATTGCATTGGCGATGCGTACGTGTACGTAGTAGTCGGATCGCCAAGGTCGAACTCCACCAGAATTGACGTATCATCATCTCATCGAAAGATCGGACACCTTTGCCCTATCAAGTGGTATCGGATTTCAGGTTGCTCGGTCAGATTTACTGTTTTACTAGTTTAGATTGCATCTTCATACCTACAGTCGACGAAAAAGCCAAAAATACAGTTAGGGTTAGATCATCCCGTCCTACAACCCGTCCGGGCCTGTCGCATTTTCTTTTCAGTGCATTGCATCGTTGAGTTTTCGTCTGCATCGTCGTGTCGAGTTGCTGGTCTTAGTGTCTAGTCCCGTAGAGTTTCGAGTTCTTTGCGTATTTGTCTTGCCGCCGCCGCACGACTCACACCATCCGTCCATCCTTGCCTTCCACCGCCCCCATCTATACACCGCAGCCGCCACCATCCATACCACCGCCGCCACCATACATCAATTCGAGTTAGGGTTTGTGTTTCCTTTCCCTACACGTTTTTCGTTCATATCCGCTTCGGCCACATCCCATCGTGATCAAGTTTGTTTCGTACCAGTACCGGCTTTAAAAAAGAAAAAAAAAGAGCAAAAAAAAAAGTCAAAACCACATCCATGTCGGATTGACCACGATTTCTACTAGTCAGCTCCGAATTAGTATGAATTGGGCAGGTTTCCTCAATATTGGCTGACCAAACTTTGACCGGCCATAACTTTTGCATACGAACTCCGTTTTCGACGTGCGACCTATCAAAATTTTCAGCAGAAAAAGATCTGTCCAACCCAAACCACTACATCGTTTAATGCCGTCCGGACCGCTCAGAATTGCCAAAAGAGTCCGGGAAGGTTGAGTTTTTGCCACTTTTGTGAAAAAAGTTCGGGAATTTCTGTGATCTTCACTTATATCTTGCTTTTGAGCTCTCCATTTGTGCTTGTTGTTGCCGCGCCTTGACTTTGTTGGTGCTATAGGCTCGCGTATCTAGTACGGTCTAGCCTAGGACCAGCACAGTACCGTCTTTGAGCGTTTATTCAACTTGCATTCCTGATTTGATTATTGCTAATCCTTGCTACCATAAAGCCTCCTACAGCTCCACAGATTTCTACTATGTCCATTGTGCCTTCCTGGTAATCGCTTTGCCAATCTTTGAGGTACTTGTCCTCGCGGCTGCCGTGACGCTCTCCTGCGTGGTAAGGAATTTGTAAGGGCTTTGTATATTGCTTCACGGTTTGCGTGATTTTCCACCATATTTGTAGTCCCAGGAACATATACTTGTGTTTTGTCTCCTGTCTCTACTAACCATGTCAGGCGACGAGATGAACAAGATGACGAACAAGGAGCTGTACAAGCACTTCGAGAAGATGGTGTCCAACCATTCTCTAGACATCGAGACACGGGTTGGCAGCGCCATGGACCGTCTCGATGGTCTAGAGGGCACTTTCAACACCAAATTTGACGGCGTCAACACCTCCTTGACTGATCTGACTGGCAAGTTTGATCGCTTGCTGGAGAAGCTACAGACGCGCATACCTGAGCTGTTTCACGTGCCCGGCAACACTGTTTCACGTGCAGGTCGGGTTTCAGCGGCGTCTGCAGCTGCCCCTGGCGCCGACGCTAACTTGGATGGTTATGAAACAGAGGTAGACAATCTTCAACAACCGCGGGGTCGTCCACACCAACACCCTAAGAACAACTTTCAGCAGCAACCTCAGGTGCGTGATAAAGAAAATGTCGAACATGTCGCTAAGCTAAAATTAACAATTCCACCTTTTGAGGGTAGATATAATCCCGATGCTTATCTTACCTGGGAATTAGAGGTAGAACAACGTTTTGCATGTTTAAATTACCCTGAGGATAGACGTGTTTGTGCTGCCACTTGTGAGTTTACTGGTTTTGCTTCAGTTTGGTGGTCTGAACATTGTCGCCTGTATCATGCTAATATTCCTACTACTTGGGTTGCTTTAAAAGCTGCTATGCGTACTCGTTTTGTACCTCCTTATTATCAGCGTGAAATGCTTCAAAAACTGACACGTTTGCAACAAGGTAGAAAATCAGTAGAAGAATATTATCAAGAATTGCAAACTGGTCTAATTCGTTGTGGAATTGTTGAGGAAAATGAAGCTATGTTTGCACGATTTTGGGGGGGGGGGGGGGGCTGAATAAACCAATTCAAACGATTTTAGAATATAAGGAGTACAATTCTATCACTCGCTTGTTTCATCTTGCTTGCAAAGCTGAACGTGAAGTGCAGGATAGGGAGCCGTGGCCACGCACTAATTTTTCTGCAGGTCGTACATCTTCATCTTCATGGGCGCCTCGCCAACCGAATACGACTTCACGCAGTGCTGCACCTTCTTCCGCTAATAAGCCCGCCATGACGCCCTCACGCACACCAGCACCGACCCCACCATCGACAGCTACTGCTCCTGCCAAGAGTTCGACTTCCATGGGCTCTACGGGTAGAACACGGGACATTCAGTGCCGCAAATGCTGGGGTTATGGTCATATTGAGAGAGAGTGCAGAACACAGCGCGTCATGATAGCGCGTGAAGATGGTGAGTATGATTCTGCTAGTGATTATGATGAGGAGACACTTGCCCTTATATCCGCGCAGCAAGGGGACGATGGTCATTCTGATGAAGACGTAGAATTCATGGCCGCTGAAGCTGTGGATACCTACAAGAGCTTGGTTGCACAATGTGCTTTGAGTGTGCAACTAAGTCAAGCTGAGCATGATCAACGCCATAATTTGTTCCAGACTCGTGGGGTTGTCAAGGAGCGTGCTATTAGGATCATCATTGATGGTGGGAGTTGTAACAATTTGGTAAGCATGGAGATGGTGGAGAAGCTCTCTATATCAACACGACAACATCACCATCCATACCATATTCAATGGTTCGACTCCACAGGTAGACTCAAGGTAACGCGTACGGCGCGAGTGCATTTTTCCATTGGCACATATTCTGATTTTGTTGATTGCGATGTTGTGCCCATGCAAGCTTGTTCGTTGTTACTTGGTAGACCATGGCAATTTGATAAAGAATCTGTTCATAATGGTAAAACTAATCATTACACTCTTATGCACAATGGAAAGAAAATTGGTCTTAAACCCATGACTCCTGAACAAATTTTAAAAGATGATCTTGCTAGAGCTAGTAGAGCTAAAACTGAGAAGAAACAACAAAGTGAGAATCAGATTGTTGCTAATGAAGTGATGCCACTTCAAAAATATAAATCTGTGCAGAACTTCCAAATGAAATTCGTTTGAAAAAACCATGTTTCTTTGCTAGCAAATCTGATATTGCTGATTGGATGTTTCTACTTCTGTTTGTTATGCAATTGTTTGCAAAGAGGTACTGTTTTCATTTGAGGATATGCCTCCCTCTTTGCCCCTGCCATTGCTAACATTTTGCAGGAATATGTGGACGTTTTTCCACAAGAGTTGCCGCCGGGGCTGCCACCAATTCGAGGAATAGAACATCAAATTGATTTGATTCCAGGAGCTTCACTTCCTAATCGTGCAGCCTACCGTACCAATCCAGAGGAGACTAAAGAGATTGAACGACAGGTTCAGGAACTACTCGATAGAGGTTATATTCGTGAATCTCTTAGTCCTTGTGTGTTCCGATTTTATTGGTACCTAAGAAAGATGGTTCATCACGCATGTGTACTGATTGTAGGGCTATAAATCACATTACAATTCGTTATAGACACCCTATACCACGTTTGGATGATATGCTTGATGAGTTGAGTGGTTCTGCCATATTTTCTAAGGTTGATTTGCGTAGTGGTTACCACCAAATTCGTATGAAATTGGGAGATGAATGGAAAACAACATTTAAAACTAAATTTGGCCTCTATGAGTGGTTAGTTATGCCTTTTGGGTTAACCAATGCTCCTAGTACTTTCATGAGATTAATGCATGAAGTTTTACGTGCTTTCATTGGACGTTTTGTGGTGGTTTACTTTGATGATATCTTGATATACAGCAAGTCTTAGAGGAGCATCTCACTCATTTGCGTGCTGTTTTTGATGCTTTGCGTGCTGCACATTTGTTTGGTAATCTTGAGAAGTGCACCTTTTGCACCGATCGAGTTGCGTTTCTTGGCTATGTTGTTACAGCACAGGGCATTGAAGTGGATCCCGCAAAAATTGAAGCAATTTCGAGTTGGCCTTCACCTTTACGTTAACCCAATTGAGGAGCTTTCTTGGCCTTGCTGGGTTCTACCGGCGTTTTGTCAAGGATTTTGGGTCTATTGCAGCGCCGCTGAATGAGCTTACAAAGAAGGATGTGCCCTTTGTTTGGGGTGATGCACAACAGGCTGCTTTCATGACATTGAAAGATAAGTTAACACATGCTCCATTACTCCAACTTCCTGATTTTAATAAGACTTTTGAGCTTGAATGTGATGCTAGTGGAATTGGGTTGGGAGGTGTGTTATTACAAGAGGGCAAACCTGTTGCATATTTTAGTGAAAAATTGAGTGGGGCTAGTCTGAACTATTCACTTATGATAAGGAATTATATGCTCTTGTTCGGACTTTAGAAACTTGGCAACATTATTTATGGGCGAAAGAATTTGTTATACATTCTGATCATGAATCTTTGAAGCATATTCGTAGTCAAGCAAAACTGAATCGTCGACACGCTAAGTGGGTTGAATTTATTGAGTCTTTTCCTTATGTTATTAAATACAAAAAGGGTAAAGATAATGTTATTGCTGATGCGCTGTCACGTCGTTATACCATGTTATCTCAACTTGACTTCAAAATTTTCGGTTTGGAAACAATCAAAGAACAATATGTGCATGATGCTGAATTTAAAGATGTATTGCAGAATTGTAAAGAGGGTAGGACATGGAACAAATTCGTCCTCAATGATGGATTTGTGTTCCGTGCTAACAAGCTATGCATCCCAGATAGTTCGTTCGTCTTTTGTTGTTGCAGGAGGCGCATGGAGGAGGATTGATGGGCCACTTCGGCGTCAAGAAGACGGAGGACGTGCTTGCTGCACACTTCTTTTGGCCACGCATGCGTCGGGATGTTGAGAGGTTTATTGCTCGCTGCACTACATGTCAAAAAGCTAAGTCTCGCCTTAATCCACATGGTTTATATATGCCTCTACCCGTTCCTAGTGTTCCTTGGGAGGATATTTCTATGGACTTTGTTTTGGGATTGCCTCGCACTCAGAAGGGGAGGGATAGCATTTTTGTTGTTGTGGATAGATTTTCTAAGATGGCACACTTTATTCCTTGTCACAAGACTGATGATGCTACACATGTTGCTGATTTGTTCTTTCGCGAAATTGTTCGTTTGCATGGTGTGCCAAATACTATTGTTTCTGATCGTGATACTAAGTTTCTTAGCCATTTTTGGAGATGTTTATGGCTAAGTTGGGGACGAAATTATTGTTTAGTACTACATGTCACCCCCAAACTGATGGACAAACTGAAGTAGTGAATAGAACTTTATCTACTATGCTAAGGGCTGTGTTAAAAAGAATTTAAAAAGTGGGAAGAATGCTTGCCTCATATTGAATTTGCTTATAATCGCTCGCTGCATTCTACTACTAAATTGTGCCCATTTGAGATTGTGTATGGTTTTGTTCCTCGTGCACCTATTGATTTATTGCCTCTTCCAACTACGGTGCAACATAATTTTGATGCTACACAACGTGCTGAAATGATTGTTAAGTTGCATGAATCTACTAAAGAGAACATTGAACGAATGAATGCTAAGTATAAATGTATGGGGATAAGGGAAGAAAGCATATTGTGTTTGCCCAGAGATCTTGTTTGGTTGCATTTGCGCAAGGATCGTTTTCCTGATTTGCGCAAGTCTAAACTAATGCCACGAGCTGATGGTCCTTTTAAAGTGTTGGAGAAACTAAATGATAATGCATATAAACTTGAGCTACCTGCAGAGTTTGGGGTTAGTCCCGCATTTAACATTGCAGATTTGAAGCCATACTTGGGAGAGAATGATGAAATGGCGTCGAGGACGACTTCAATTCAAGAAGGGGAGCATGATGAGACATCCCTACTATAGATGCAACCACAACTACTACACCACCTCAATTACAAGGACCGTTGACTAGAGCTCGTGCCGTCAATTACAACAACAGGTACTTTCGTTTCTACAAGCTACTCCTAATATCCATGAGAATATGATGCTGCTAAAGTAGATGTGTTTGTTTCCCTTAGAATAATGGACCAAGCATGGATGAGAGGGACAAGCTATGGAGCATATACGTGGATGGAGTTGATAGCAGGAGTGGAAACAGCGGAGATGATGATGCCACCAATGGAGACTACCGCAACTTGAAGCCACCATAAGGACACTTGAAGGCTTGGACGAAATACACAAGTCTACACTTCATATTTTCGTACGTAGTCTCATATGGTGTTGCGTCACCTTTATTGATGGGCCAGGGCCCATGTAATTTCGGACCAGAAGTTTTAGTGCGTTTTTAGAGTCCGTATTAGGGAAGGAAAGTCCATCTAGGGAAGGATTCGGCCAACTCCCAAGGCTGGCCGAAAACCCCCTCCTTTCCTCCTTATATACCTCGTCTAGAGTTTCATTTAGACTCGGATTTTGTTTAGCTAATAGACTGCCTAGCGTTTCGCTGCATCTTCGTGATCTCGATTTGTGTCCAACGACCAGATTAAGACCGCTACGGAATCCCACTTTTTTCAATAAAGCTTATTTTCATCCACAATTCTTGATTGTAATATTGGTTCTTACTTGTTCCTCGATCGCAGGTAGAACTAGACCTTTTGGTCAGGTTGATCGTGCTTCTGCAGGATTGGTAACCTCCGGAGATTGGTTTAGCGATTGCATTGCCGCTGCGTACGTGTACGTAGTAGTCGGATCGCCAAGGTCGAACTCCACCAGAATCGACGTATCATCATCTCATCGAAAGATCGGACACCTTTGCCCTATCATAGCTGGGGGCGCCGGTGCTATTTTTCTGCATGCAAAGGCCTACTGGCAGCCTCATAGCTCCCTCTCTCTCCTCATTTCCTCCCAGGCCCACCACGTGAGACCATGTTCTCTCTCCTCTCTTTTCTCTCTCTCTCTCTCTCACAGCTCTCCCCGCCGCCCGCCACTCTCCTTGCTGCTCGCCCAGCTCATGCCGCCGCCGCCCCTCTGCTCTGCCCGCCGCCGCACCCAACCCTCCTGCTCTCGCTCCAGCGCTGCCCGAGGCCGGCCGCACCCGCTCAGCGAGGCTATGGCTGTCGGTGGCCTGGCTTCTCCACGTACCCCAGCTTCTCGTCCTCGTCTGAGTCATTCTCCTCGCCACCGGCTGTCATCTTCCCCTTCTTTGCCGCCTTCCCCTTGCGCTTGGCAGTGGAGGCCGGAGGAGGAGGTGGTGGGACGGGGAGGGGACGCGAAGACGGAGAAGCGAGCGGCACGGTCGACGAGGTGCAGGTTGAAGGTGAAGGCGGGCGTAGGCGCGGGCGGCGGTGCCGGGGCCGCGCTCGGGAGAAGGAGCTCTATGGCCTGGGAGATCGGGAGCCCCAGGAGCGCCGT
This sequence comes from Poa pratensis, assembly GCA_947311845.1. Lineage (NCBI taxonomy): Eukaryota > Viridiplantae > Streptophyta > Magnoliopsida > Poales > Poaceae > Poa > Poa pratensis. Next base: position 23,421,500 of record CAMZMU010000093.1, read on the forward strand.
GAATGAGCCGCCAGTGGAGGCGGCCGCCAGGGCCTGTATCTCGCACCCGCTTAGCCGCCGGAGAATCGCCGACCATGTCGCCGTCCTGTCAGGCACCTGGTACTAGTATAGTAGCTAAGAACAAGACAGAAAGAGGTAATTTGACAAGAATTGGTAAGAACTTGCGAAGTAAGAAAGTAGAACAGGAAAACCGGACAACAAAATTAGGTTTTGGATATCTTGTGCCGCCCAACCACCCTCTCTTCCAGGTTATAACGAGTACCCTGAGGAGCCACGAGTTCCAGTCATTACAGAGATAAGCACACTTAGTGCGGTGATTAACGCTAAACTGTCCTATTACAAGCCAAACCGTTGGATATCACCAAACTGGTATCTAGGCATCACAGCCGTTGGATAACTGAATGAAGGATAACAGCAACAATAGGCGCTGTGCCTGACAATGCCCACCGGTTGAAACCGGACTTCAAGGCTGGCATGTAGGGAAAGTTGCACGGATGAAACTTGCATCTTCCCAACTTGCTACTTCAGGTGTAAGGTTTTCCCAGTGAATCAACCATTGTGGAACTAGAATGGCATATGCGCCAGCATTGTGAGGTACATGTCGATACTGAAGAACAGCCAGGGGTGCCGTCTTGATCTTGCCGTCAGCAGTGAGCATCGGCAACCTTGCGTTTGGGATTGCAGAAGGACCCAGATGCTTCTTGAGCTAGTTCACATGAAAGACATCATGCAGTGCAGTAGAGTTCCTTCAGGTAGTTGGACCCGATATGCTACCTTGCCAATTTTCTGCAGCACACGAAAGGGACCATAGAACTTAGATGTTAGCTTCAATGCATTGCGAAGGTCGAGTGCATTTTCTCTGTAAGGTTGCATCTTAAGGTAAACCATGTCACCTTCTGCGAATTGCCTCTCTGTCCTATTTAGATCAGTGAACTTCTTCATGCGATTTTGTGCCTGAAGGAGGTTGTGCTGCAGAGTTTTCAACATGTGATCTTGTTCCTTGAGGGAAGCTTGAGCTTCTGGAGATAATTCCTCCGTAGCTGCCAGGTGAGTGATGTGAGGAGGTTTGTATTCAAACAGGGCCTCAAACAGAGTTGTTTTAATGGCTGTGTGGTAGGAGGTATTATACCACCACTCAGCTGCTGATAACCAACTAGCCCAGTTCTTTGGCTCATCAAAAACCATGCTTCTGAGATATTGCTCCATACACTGATTTAGCCTCTCGGTTTGGCCTTCCGATTGAGTGTGGTAAGCTGAGCTGAAGTGTAACTGAGTTTTCAGAGCAGAGAAAATTTCCTGCCAGAGTTTTGAAGTGAATACTCTGTCACGATCACTGACTATGGTTTGAGGTGGGCCATGAACCTTGACTATCTTGTCCAGCAGGAGTTGTGCAACTTGCTGTGTGGAATATGGGTGAGAAAGTGGCAGGAAATGAGCATATTTGTCAAACGATCGACAACCACCAATATAACATCTTTTCCTTTTGACTTGGGCAAGCCTTCCACAAAATCAATGCTAATATCTGACCATTTCCTCTGGGCACCTCCAGGGGGTCAAGTAACCCGGGATACGATACTCTTTCCGTTTTAGTTATTTGGCACACATGACAAATGGCAACTTGTTGTTCAATGAATTGCTTCATGTTTGGCCAGAAGAAGAGATTCTTGAGCCTGTGATATGTTACTCTGCCTCCAGAGTGGCCTCCAAAAATTGAGGAATGAAAGGATTGGAACAACTTCTCTTTCAAGTCAGTGTTGGTGCCAATCACAATTCTGTTCTTATACCTCAAAATTCTGGAAGTCAAGGCATAATGTGGATGGCTAGGAGGATTAATTGCAAGTTCCTGCAATATTTGGGTACACTTGGTATCATTTGTATAAGTTTCTTGGACTTCAGACATCCAAGCAGGAATGGCTACGGATATAACTGCACATGTGTCCTCATGGTGGTCTTGATCCTTTCGAGACAAAGCATCTGCCACTGAATTTTCCTTGCCTTGCTTGTATTCGATGTTGTAATCCAATTCGAGCAGTTTCAGCATAAGTTTGTGCTGAATTCCTTCGAGAAGTATCTGGCTTGTCAGATATTTCAATCTTTTCTGGTCTGTTTTGATAGCCAACTTGTTGCCCAGTAGATAGTGCCTCCACTTTCCGACTGCTTCTAGAATTGCCAATGCTTCTTTTTCATATATCGACATAGCCGCAGCCTTTGTTCCAAGGCTTTTACTGAAGTAAGCCAAAGGTCGCCCTTGCTGCATTAACATAGCACCTAACCCAGTTCCACACGCGTCAGTTTCAAGTTGAAATGGCAGGTCAAAGTTGGGCAATCTTAGGAGAGGTGGAGTAGTCATAACAGTCTTCAATTTCTCAAAGGCTGCTTGCTGCTCTTCTTGCCACTGGAAAGCATTCTTTTTCAACACATCATGGAGGGGTTTACAAATTGTAGCATATCCCTCTATAAAGCGGCGGTATTAGCCAGCCATGCCAAGAATTCTCCTTAGTTGTTTGACAGAGGTTGGCACTCACCAGTTGACAATCTCTGCAATCTTGGCAGGATCAGTTGCAACAGCTTCGCCAGAGATAATGATACGTCTCAAATGTACCTATAATTTTTTATGTTCCATGCTTGTTTTATAACAATACCACATGTGTTTATTATAGTTTTATATCATTTTAGACATTTATTGGACTAACCTATTAATAGTTGCAAAAGTGCACAATGTTCTTGTTTTACACTTTGATGTGTAGGAATTATTTGGAAATTGACAAGAACACAAAAGAAGCCTTGTTGGAGTTGGACTCTGATTCGCTGGAATCTGTCCCACCAGACAGTTTTTAAGGATGTCCCCGAACCGACCCGAAGACAACATCAAATGGAAAAGGTCTAGTCACGAAAGTTGCAGGAAATTTTCCGCCGCACGAGACATAAAATTCGTCCCAATCGGAGTTCGGATGCGACCTGCACAGGCCCGACAAGTTGGCTGGCCCAGGGAAACCCTAGGCCGCGCCCAGGGGTGATGTGACCGCCTCGTGCACTGCCTTACGCCACCCTTTGGACTATATATTGCTTCCGTGAAGAAAACCCTAAACCCCGAAGGATTTTACGAGAAACACAACAGAGCTCCGCCTCCACCAAACTTCGTTTTGGGGTCAGAAGGTCCAGTTCCGGCACCCTGCCGGGACAGGGATCGGCCCCCGGAGCCATCTCCATCGACTATGCCGCCTCCACTCCGTCTCCATGATGGTTTGTGAGTAGTTCCCCCATGGACAACGGGTTCTTAGCTGTAGCTAGTTGGTACTCTCTCTCCCATGTTGTTCAATACAATAGTCTCATGAGCTGCCGTACATGATTGAGATTCATCCGATGTAATTGGTGTTGTGTTTGTTGGGATCCGATGAATTGTGGAATTATGATCAGTTTGTTCATCATGTTATCATACTTATGTTTTATTTAAGATCTTGCATACTCTCCGGTACTTGTGGTTACCCTGATCAAGTAGTTGCTTGTATTTCCAAGAGGGAGTATTTATGCTAGATAGTGGGTTTATGCCTCCAGTAATCTGGGCTCGAGCGACAGAAACGACTAAGGTTGTGGATGTGCTGTTGCCACTAGGGATAAAATAACTAATCCTTAGCTTAAGGGTACTGCTGTTAAGTCTAATGTGTTTGTTTACATTACACACTTTGCTTAGTGCAATTATCCGTTGCTTGCAACTTAATACTGACAGGAGACACGGACTCTATCCCGGAGGTGGATTATTAGTCACAGATGCAGCTAGCAAGTGGTCTATGTATTATGTTGTAATGCCCAATTAAATACTACAGTGAATTTTATCTTATCATAATATGCATTGTTATGCCCTCACAATTTTATCAATTGTCTAACTGTAATTTGTTCACCCAACACATATTATTTGTTTGGAGAGTTACCACTAGCAAAGCTGGAACCCCGGTCCATACACGCCATCAACTATTTTCCGCGCCATTGCCTCCACTATTACTGCCGTTGTTGATACTTTATTGCTACTATTGCTCTCAAGTTACTGCTGCTTTCACATCACGTTTGTTACTAGTGTTTTCCCAGGTGTGGTGGAATTGACAACTCCACTGCTAAGGCTTATAAGTATTCTTTGGCTTCCCTTGTGTCGAATCAATAAATTTGGGTTTTACTTCCCTCGAAAACTGTTGCGATCCCCTATACTTGAGTGTTATCAGATAACATGCCCCAAATATTCCACAGAAGCTGTAGCGAATGAGCATTTGGATAATCAGACCTTCAATTGATGTTTCCTTAAGATGGATAAGGCGAGGTTCAGATGGTGTTTATGTTGCTGAAGGTTCTTGCTATAGACAAGGATGTCATCAAAGAAAACTAAGATGAATTTCCTCAAATATGGAGAGAAAATTGTGTTCATTAGTTGCTGAAATGTGGCTGGCGCATTAGTGAGTCCAAATGGCATCACAAGGTACTCATAATGGCCCATGTGAGTTGAGAATGCAATTTTCTGAATATCTTCAGGTTTCATCCTTATTTGGTGGTAGCCCGATCGCAAATCCAACTTGGAGAATATGGTTGCACCGTGTAGCTCATCGAGCAAGTCTTCAGTGACTGGGATAGGGAAACGGTTCTTGATGGTTATAGAATTGAGTTTCCTATAGTCCACGCATAACCTCCAACTTTTATCCTTCTTCATTACTAGGATTGCAGGTGAGGAGTAAGGGTTGTTACTCTGCTGGATTTTAGAATTTTTCAGCATGTTCTTCACAAGCTCTTCAACGATGTCCTTTTGCTTATGCGGCATCCTATACGGTCTGACATTTGGAGGATTTGCACCATCTTCAGTAGGAATTGCATGATCACACTGTCGGACAGGTGGGAGTCCGGAAGGTTCTTCAAAAAGATCCTTGTACTGCTCGAGAATTTCTTGGTCAGAAGTATTACTGTCAGATATTGCATGAAGACATTCCACAATTGGTTGTGATGACTGTGTCATTCTGATGAGGAATGCAGGTGCGCCTTCCTTTAGTAGCTTGTTGCAAGCTGAGGCAGAGATTGTGCAATTTTTTGTAGGTACCACTCGGTCCATTAATGTGCACCATTCTTTGTTAACTATAATAGCTATGCTCCGGTTTTCCCAATCAGTGTAATTAGGACTATGATGTTTTAACCAATCTGCTCCAAGAACCATGTCATATCCTTTCAGGGGAATGATCTGACAGTCAAATGTGAAGTTGGTTGATTGAATGGAGAACTGACAGTGTGGTATTGCACGATCAGATATGAGCTCTCCTCCTCCAGCAACCATAACTTTCCTGACTGCAGTTTATTGTGTGGTGAGCTTCGATTTTTGCATGAATTCTATATCGAGAAAGGTTTTGCTGCTCCCACTGTCCACTAAAGCAATAGCCTGATGTGTTCCTGACGTGGGGGTGCCACGGCAAATCCCATGGTGAGATACCTAGGGTTTCATATAGAGAAAGAAGATGGCGTGCTGGTAGTATCGGACAGCTGACAAGCGAGGATTTACCCAGGTACGGCCCCTCATTGTGAGGTAAAGACCTACTCCTGCTTGTCTGATTATGATGATATATGAGGTTACATGGTGGCCGTAATGGCGATTGTGGTGGTGAGACATGGTCTCGTTATGCCTATGCGGGTTGTGGATCTAGTCTCGTCTCTATCTGGCCCTATGGGGGTGCCCCTGCCTGGCTTTATAAAGGGAGCCAGGTAGGGTTTACAAGAGTTGTTGTCTTGGACTACAAGTTATAGCTTCTTGGGCTTCCAGGTTTGTCCGTCTGGGCCGCACCAGGTATACCAATAATAGGGGACCCGAAGGGTACATCCCCGTCAGTAGCCCCCGAGTGTCTGGTCGATTCGAAGTATTGGGCAGAGACTCATAACAATATGTCGAGTAGGCGTAGTCGATGCGTCGGGCGTGTTGATGACCATATGATGCTTTGAGAAATCCGGTGCGGGCTATAGAGAACCCGACTTTGAGAAATCCGTGCGGGTTATAGAGAACCCGACTTTGAGAAATCCGTGCGGGCTATAGAGAACCCGACTTTGAGAAATCCGTGCGGGCTATAGAGAACCCGACTTTGAGAAATCCGTGCGGGCTATAGAGAACCCGACTTTGAGAAATACGTTGCGTACCACTCGAGCTGGTGGCGAATGCGCTCCCGATGGGAGTAATCAATAAAATTTTGAGTTGTCCAAGGAGGTTCTCAAATTGGGTTCAATCTTCACGCCGTTGCTGCGATGTCTGGTGCTTTTGACTTGGTAGTACGTCGGGTGCGCGCCCAGCGCTCCCGATGGGAGTAGCCCCCGAGTGCCTGGTTGACTCGAAGAGTCGAGCAGGGACTCATCTGCTTGTTTTGCTGTGAACTCTGTATGCCGACAATGCGTTGTTTTGTTCTTTGTTCGCTAAGTATATGTGAGTCGAGATTGCTTTGATTGTGCATGCTGAGTCGGTAATACATCGACTGATGTTTTGCATGAATTTTGCTATGTATTTTTAGTCGAGATTGTCTCGATTGTGCCTGGCGAGTCGAATATACGTCGACTGATGCTTTGCTTATTTTGCCTAGGGATGGTGACATAGTAGGCCTGGTACACTCGACGGATCGGGACCAGTTAACTGCACTTCTGGGCAAAACCTTACTAGCCTACATCAAGCTCGAGTCCCCGGACTCGAACCCGGAACAAGCTGGTCAGGTTCGACTCAGGCCGCGGAGGTCTTACTGAGCCGACCTGCAGCATAACTTTGCGACCTAACGCGTCCGTCAGGATTTTCTTCATGTCTGTTGACATGGAAAGTTGCAGGGCAAACGCTGTAGGAGCGGGTCCCGGCCCAGCTCGACGGATCGGCGGGTCTTACCTTTGCACTGTGCGTGCAGCATCCGAGGTATATGCGGCGGACGCAACCCGGGGATTTGTGATTGAAATTTGCATATGGCTAAGTAGCCGAGTCGAGTAAGCTTCGACTGCTTGTTTTGGACAACTTAATGTCTTTGATTGTAGTTTTATCGGGTGCGCGGCAGCGCTCCCGATAGGAGTAGCCCCCGAGATTGTGCTTAATTGCTTGCAGTTGAGTATAATCTCAAAGCTTTGAATCTTTTGCAGCAGTCAATAAAATTTTGATCCGCTCTCGAAGGCAGTTATGTGTGCTTGTCTATGAAACGGTCGAGTGACCAATTTGTCTTAGTTTGACTTTCACCCTCAAAATCGACGAGGCGGTCGAGTGACCGGCTTTGGCTTAATTTGACTTTCACCCTCAAAATCGATGAGGCGGTCGAGTGACCGGCTTTGGCTTAGTTTGATTTTCACCCTCAAAATCGACGGGGCGGTCGAGTGACCGGCTTTGGCTTAGTTTGATTTTCACCCTCAAAATCGACAGGGCGGTCGAGTGACCGGCTTTGGCTTATTTGTTACGACCTGTGTGGTGCAGCCCCCGAGCATCGGGTGCGGCCAAGGTGAATTTGTTACAACCTACACGGCGCAGCCCCCGAGTGTTCGGGTGCGTCAAGCGAATTATGAAGTTTTGACTTTGCACCGCGCAGCCTTCGGGTCCCCTATTATTGGTATACCTGGTGTGGCCCAGACGGACAAACCTGGAAGCCCAAGAAGCTATAACTTCTAGTCCAAGACAACAACTCTTGTAAACCCTACCTGGCTCCCTTTATAAAGCCAGGCAGGGGCACCCCCATAGGGCCAGATAGAGACGAGACTAGATCCACAACCCGCATAGGCATAACGAGACCACGTCTCACCACCACAATCGCCATTACGGCCACCATGTAACCTCATATATCATCATAATCAGACAAGCAGGAGTAGGTCTTTACCTCACAATGAGGGGCCGAACCTGGGTAAATCCTCGCTTGTCAGCCGTCCGGAACTACCAGCGTGCCTATCTTCTCTCTCTATACGAAACCCTAGGTATCTCACCATGGGATTTGCCGTGGCACCCCCACGTCAGTTCCTATCTTGATCAACACTGAGAGTGTTGTGTCTCCCGGAATCCCATGAAGGGCCTCTGCAGAAATCAGATGTATAACATCAGTGTTTGTTGGGCCAGGTGCTGGTTCCACTTGCTGTTGAGCTACTTCTGTTTCAGGTGTGAGAGTAGCTTCGGCATCTTGGAATGTCTCAGCAACAGCAATTTCATCCTCCTCTGGATGTCCTTGCGTTTGCAAGAAATGGATCATGTTTTTGCAACCAGTACATTTGTGTCCAAAAGTATATTTTTCTGGACAGTACCAACATTGTCTTTTATCTTTCGGTTTGTCTTGTACTGGAAGGTTTATTCATTGGAGCTGCTCTATTGGGCATAGGCTGTGTAGTAGTTCTCTTTACCGTTGACAAGTGAGCCAGTTCCTGTTGTCGAGCGTGGAAATAAGCTTGTCGCAGTGTAGCCGGATGGTGACTTTTAACTGCATGTTTGATAGTGTTCTTTAGGCCACTTAAGAACCTCAGCAGGAAGAATCTATCTATCAAATAGGAGTGATATCTTTGCATCTGAATCATTGCATTTTCAAATGAGTCGATGTAAGCATTGACAGTAGACACCTGTTTCAAATGTTGGAACTGTTCCATCGATTCATGTTCGCCATCCTCTGGAAAACGGTCACATACCAGCTCACACAATTCAGACCAAGTCATCAAGATAACATCGAGAGTTGTACTGGTCAACCAGATTTTTGCCTTCCCTTTGATGTGTGCATTGGCCCATTTCACCCTCACATCGCCTGAGATGCCAGCCAGAGCAAAAACTCCTTCGCACTCTTCAATCCAAGTTTTGGCATTAGTGCCATAGAATAAAGGCAGCTCAATATGTGGAGTACGCAGATAGGGCTCGTGTTGTGTATCTGATGCAGAATTGGTATTCTGGTGAACTGCTCGTCCTTCACTGACTATTGAGGGGGCTGTCTGTGGTGTGGGGTGACAGTGGCTGTTTGTGTTGATTGTGTCGGATGAGGTGATGGAGGTGGTGGGTAGGTAGTGGGTGGTGGTTGTGTATAGGTGAATTGCGGCTGGAATGGTGGTGGATAGTGGTAGAATCCATTGGTAGGTGGGTAATATGGGTAATTGGGGTATTGTGGGTTGTAGAAATTGGTGTTTGGGTACTATGGTGTTTGGAAAGGTGGAAATTTTGGCTGGTACATATGTGGGTGAGTAGCTGGTGTGGTGGTTTGTTGATAGGTAGGCATAGGTGGTGCGGCGGAAACATAGCTGGAGCTGGGCTGGTGAGATGAATACGGTGGTGGCAAAAAAGGTGGTGGTCGATAAGCGTTGTGGTTGTGGTTTGGACGGGGACTTGACGATGGAAAGGAGGGGTGTGGCATTTGTTATGGGGCTAAGTTGCCCAAGTAAGGTGATTGGTTTGAACTGGATGAGGGGTTTGGACGTAGGGTGGATGTAGGAGTTGTCATAGGAGTGCTCACTTCCAAAATTGGGCTCAAAGGTGTGTGATTTATGGTTGGGGGTGGTGTGTTGGTTGTTTGCGGTTGCGAATCAGTGACCACAGATGCCGAAGGCGCCAAGCTAGAATTCTGCTGTGGCTGAACTGCCAGGCCAATTTGAGCAACCATCTCGGTAAGCTTGCTGATATTACCTTGAATTGCCTCAACTGAAGCTTGTTGATTCTCGAGTTGGCGGTGCAGATTCAGTACTTCCCGGGGCAGGCGGTCTCGAATCGCTTCCTCCTCTCTGGCCTGTTCATGGGCTGCCTCCAGCAGCGCCGCTTCTTCCGCCGTGGACACGATGCGGTCCTGCGAGCGCGTGCGACGGTGGGACATGGTGCCCTGTGTCGATGCCGAATCCTCGCGAGTGGAGATCTCTCCGATGATAGCCAGTGCGATGAACTAGGGATTTTACCCCCAGATCGATGAGATCCAGGAACCTTTTCGTGGCGGCGGCGCGAGTCAAAAGGGACGGGAGGGAGGGATCTACGCCGGGAGGAGAGGCTTCTGATACCAATTGTCAGGCACCTGGTACTAGTATAGTAGCTAAGAACAAGACAGAAAAAGGTAATTTGACAGGAATTGGTAAGAACTTGCGAAGGAAGAAAGAAGAACAGGAAAACAGGACAACAAAATTAGGTTTTGGATATCTCGTGCCGCCCAACCACCCTCTCTCCCAGGTTATAACGAGTACCATGAGGAGCCACGAGTTCCAGTCATTACAGAGATAAGCACACTTAGTGCAGTGATTAACGCTAAAATGTCCTATTACAAGCCAAACCGTTGGATATCACCAAACCGGTATCTAGGCATCACAGCCGTTGGATAACTGAATGAAGGATAACAGCAACAACAGGCGCTGAGCCTGACATGTCCTCGTCCAGCGCGCCCCCGCGCGTGCTCGCCACGAGGCAGCCGCCAGGGAGCTGCCGACCGAATCCTGGACGTCGTCCTCGTCGCGTTGGTCACCGAGGCCGTGGTGGAGTCGCTCCCGGAGCCGCCACGCGTCCGCTGGCTGTTTCTTGGGTTTGGGCACAGCTGGGAAATTCCAGCCCCCAGATTCTAAATTCCGCCGGCGCAAGCCCAAACGGCTGAAAAAATACCTCTTGGGGTGACACAACGAGTGGGAGATTCTCTTAGCCCAGTACCCCAGCTCGCAGGTATACATGCGCCACGAACCTCCGCACATCGGCCAGGCTACGGTGCCCGCACCGACCTTCGCGTGCAGAACGGCCGCACCCTCGTGGCAGATATGTACACGATCTACGACGATCGCTCGTTTGCTCCTCTGGCCAACATATATACGGCACAGCACGTCAGCACGGATGTCTAGCCGGAGAGAAGTGGAGAGACAATCGGTCAAGAACAACTGCCACCACTCGCGTTCAGCCTGTTTCAGAGCACAATGATTGTTTCGATAAGCTAATAGAGGCCGTTGGAGATGGGTTTGGCTCCATACCCCGCGTCCCCCCCCCCCCCCCCCCCCCCCCCCCCCCCGCGTTGGCTAAAAGAGGCAGGAAAAGATTTTTTTTTTTTTGCGAATCAGAGAGCTTTATTACTTACTAATCATGGTTACAATCGTTCCTCAGAACTTCAGCAAGGAAGGGGGAGTATAATTTACCCAGAGACACCTCCTACTAGAGCTAGCTTTCTTAGCACAAAGATGTGCAGCCTGGTTAACAAGCCGTCCAACATGAAGGATATCAAAACTAGCAAAAAACCCACTAAGCTCTCTCACTTCCTGGCAAATGCTGGCTATGATCGATCTATTCGACTTTTGGTCCTTCCACAAAGACACCAGCTCGAGTGAATCTGATTCTATGACCACATGTTGAAGCCCCAGGTTGATCGCCAGATTGACTCCATCGCGAAGCGCTTCCGCTTCCATGGCCAGAGGACTTGCCGCGTGTTCATGCCATATAGCTTGAGCACGAATTAGAGCACCAGAATGGTCCCGGATGACCACACCAGATGTGCCATCCTTGTCTCCCTCATTAAATCCTGCATCAACATTAACCTTGTAAACCCCATTAAAAGGAGGTTTCCATTTGGGTACAGGTTTGGGTCCCAAATGTTTTTTCTGTCTGCTTGACTGACGCAGGTCGATCGCAGTTTCAGTTGCCCATCTGATAGACTGAAGGATCGATCTACCTCCTTCTCCATGCACCTTTGCATTCCTTTCCGTCCATACTGCCCATGCCCCACACAGAATCATAGCAATATCGTTTTGTTGAAGGAGTTTCCCTTCCACTAGATCAGTAGCCCATGTGATTGGGTGTAAGGGAGGGATTTTCACCGATGTTGCTTGCTTCAGTTCCTTCCAAAACATGCGTGCCCAGGTGCACTCAAATAAGGCGTGGTGGACTGTCTCTTGATGATCGCCGCACAACCTACAGAAACTGATTTGCTCCATATGTCTCTCCTTTAGATTGTAGCGGCACGTTACGAAATTATTGACAACTCTCCACCAAAAGGCCCTTACCTTTGGTGGAACAGGGAGTTTCCATAGCTTCTTCCAATAATCATTCGATCCAGCACTTGATGTCGATGGTGAAATCAGTTGGGATTTTTTACGCTATTCTGTTAGGTTCATTTTCCATGCAACGGGGTCAGTTCGTAATACGAGCGAATCAATCGGCTCTTCTTTTCTAGTAGCATCTAGTGACTGCACGTTGTTATACTTAAATGCAGCGGCATTTGTATGTAAATTATTAAAAGTGTGACCTACCAGTCACCGATTCAACTTTAATACTCTATATCAAAGATATAGAGAGCGACGTAGTCAACAGAAGCAATAGAGTACGAAGTATATTAGTTAACTGGGATATTAATATATCACTCTGTCACAAAATAACCCTCGGTTCCACACAATATATGAACCAGGGACCAGGGACCAGGGACCATCATCAAACAAACAAAAAAGAAACGAACTCTCCGGGTCCGGCGAACACGAATTAGCCGGACTACTTCCCTGGATCGAACTGGGACTCTTTTCCAGGCTCACTGGGTCCTGCAGTCTGCTAACACAAGACTTCGTTAGGCACAATTCAAAATGAAAGGAAAATACTCTTTTAACAGTTGCCAAGAGAGAATGATAGTCACAGCAGATTCTAGGTAATAAAGTTGACCAGAAAATGACGAATTATATTCATAACTATCAAAGAATCAAATGCAATGATAAGCTGCACAAGAACTGAACACACCTTTCTTGATTCCCTTCCATTCGAGAATATAGTACCGATCGTCTTCTTAGCAGCTTTACTCCGGGCACGACGATCAGACCCAACTTCAGGCCCTGTGTAATTAGCCCACTCGTCCTTCTTTTTGGGCTCAAGTGCATGGATTTCCCTTTCAAAAACAAAAGTAACTGTAAATCAAACCTGATTCACAACTTCAAGTTTAATGGTGACTTAACAAGAATTAGTAAATGATAGCTAAATCGTAATATTAAATTTCCCAAACACCAAGCTATAAAAGAAACCTAAATTTCCCCTAATCATACCCCATGTACTTCCTTTTTGTTACATTCCTGATTCAAAATACAAAATATATATTTGAAACAATGGCCAAAACACTATTATCAAAAGATGTTTATAAAAGCATTGTTTCAACTAAGTAAAGAGATATGTAGCATAGAATAAGAGCTCAAGCTGTGCTCGACCTCTTTCTTGCTAATAATCACATAACCTTAGTACCTTACCCTAAAAAATTATCTGGCTCACATGCATATAGTTTGCGAGTACAACAGGAATCACATAGCGTGTCAAAATTATAAACAATAAATCTAGTGCTAAACAGAGTGGATGCACCAACAAAAATCGCTGATCAAACATCTCTTCACAGAGAACCATCATGTCTCATTCTCCCGGTCTTATGATCCTTACACTAAACCCAACGCTCCTATCAACCCACGCTCCCACGAGGTCACAACAATTTATGAGAGTATCCAAAAAATTGAGCTGGTACTATATCGAAAGAAAAAATGTGCCATGCATATGATTAAAATGAAACAAATAGGATTGCAGTTGTTACCCGCCAATAACAATTTCTGACTTCTTCTTCGTATAGGCAGGCTGAAGAACCGTTTTTCTGGGAGAACTGCAGCTGAAGAGGCGCTATTAGCTTACCTAAATAATTATAACTGACAATGTAAGTTAAGGAGCTGGGAAGTACAGCTACCTTCCACTCTCAGAAGTCAGAGGCAATATTTCCTCTATTGTGAATAACAAACTATGATTGGTAACGTCGTAGACTAGATCATTATTGCGGAGAAAACGGAGCTCTCGTCTCATGAGCCTAATATTACACAAGACAGAAAAAATTAAAAATGATCAAAAATAAATTTCAGTTTTGATAGGAAATAATAATCTTACCGTCCGGAATCATTGGAAAAAAGCTCTTGAAGCTCGTCATGAGTCACTGATATATCAAAGCCTCCTTTGGGCACAATCAGAACTCTATGTTTCTGTCACAAACAAAACAAAACAAAACAAAACAGTCAACTAACTTGAAGGTAAAACATATTATCATCTTATCTTGTTAAATGAACTCTCTTTTACCTCCCTTGACAAGCTCCTTTTACAATGTTTGTTTTCAACGACTGCAGCTGATAATTCCCCTTTTAAAATCTGAAAATTAAAAGCCGGTCTTAGCAGGAAACAGAAAAGGACACTAGCAAAAAGCAGACAGTAGCAGCACATAATATAAATGACAAAAAAATACAAGCTTTATGGTAGTTAACAAAATCATGCACCAGACATGCATGACTCAATGCACAAACGCCAAAAGGTCAGGTTAGGTGCGCACCCAACAGAACTACAAGGAACATCCAATCGCTAACAACAGAGCAGCAACTCGGAAACATGATTTTTTGCACAAGAAACACACAGACGCCAACGTCAACAAATATATTATTTACTTAATTCTAGAAAGAGAAGACAAATCCAGATCAAAACTCAATGTCACTAAATATCATGTAATGACGGGCAGCCCATGAAAAACCTTGATATATAAAGATCGGCGATGATGACAGGGAACCAAACCAAACGTACAGATCAAAAGTCTGCATGCACTTGAAAAGATAAATCAGGTATACTTCTAAATCAGGTATACTACTAAAAGATGGATGTGTCAGATATATAAGTCACCTGTTCCCTGTATGTGTGTTCTTCAATTGTTCCACATGTAATCAGCCTGTATACAGTCACATCCTTCTTCTGACCTAATCGATATGCACGATCAACACTCTGGTTGTCGGTGCTTTACACATAGCAAACAGCAAATAAGATGCATGCAATATCTATAATTCAATTGAGAGACAATCTTTTGTAACTTTCTATACCTCGGATTCTTCGCAGGATCAATAAGTATGACCCTGGTGGCCCTGGTAAGATTCAAGCCAACACCACCGACATATGTGGTCAGCAAGAAAATCCGAGCATTTTTATACCGATTGTCTGGAAGTGTCTTTGTTTTGGCGTTATTTTCGAAAACTTGGACCATCTCATCTCTGTCACTCTGCAGCGTGTCACCATCCATACGCATAAGCTGATCCTTGGGCAGGTTTAAAGCCACCAGTAGTGCCCTCTGGTTTTACAAAATTACAATTGGTGTGACTGGTTGAACAATTTCTGAAGACCTCTAAGGCACCAGGGATTTTAAAACTCGTAAGTACAAATGACGGATAGAACAGAACTATCGACAAGGGACCCATGGAATTTAACAAACGTATGTACAAAATTTTCGAAGACAATATCATTTAGACCTCACTGCACTTTATAAGAAAGACTGTTGATAACAGAAGGTATAGGAAAGAAGTAATTATCAAATAATTAAGCAGTACTAGATTTTGCCTATCAGTAACTTGAGGTGCGCAATGTAACATAAGTACAGTAATGAAGTGTAACTACCCACAATTTAATTCTACTAGATTTGTCTAACAGACCTGTGACTCCAGAATTAAACTAGCCAGATTTATAATCACCAATGAATATAAAATAGCAGTTAGAACTTGTAGAAAGCAGTATTCTAAATAGCAAAGAAAATTAAGGCTTAAATCATGTGTCATATCAAACTAAACGGTCACTCAAAATGACCTCAGGAGACACATAATTTAGAGAAAAGTCATGAATATGGAATTCAGTTGTATTTGTACAAATACTTTCACCCATTTCATATGAATGGATATACTTGGCTTACAGCGTAAGAATATTTGCAGTCGACCACAAGCATACCCGAATATTTTAAAAGATGAGCCTTTACATGTATGTAACAAGTTGAAGAACAAACCTCGACAAGTCTGAGCATTGGTCGTGACTGAGAGAATATAAGTATTTTATGATTTTGCATTAGCAGCTCTTCCTACAAAAAAAAAAAGACCTGTTAACTCTAAACAGTAACAACTAACAAGTTTGTGAATTTGACTCTCAAGGAAATTTGATAAAGTACCACTAAATAAAGCAAGAATTGAATCTTGCATGCTGATTGAACGTTATCTTCAATGGGAATTAACTTCAGCAATCGCTGCACATACGACGCGGCTAAGCCATTTCTCCCCCAGGTTCATTTTGCTTTAATATCAGCGGGTGATTGCATATTTCACGTGCAACCTTATGTTCAGAAGAGATTAGAAGAAATCAGTCAGACAAACGCAATTTAAAAGATATGGACAGAGGCCTAACCTGTGATGCAGCAAGTCCTGCTCCCGCTATCTGATAGCTCGGAATGGTCATGAATTTCTCAAAAAGTCGCACCTGCATACATTCATACATACAGAAAGAACTTAGATATGTTACCACGTCTAGATACAACAGTGGATATATCGTACGTACCTGGGAAGGAGACATTTTTAACCACACGGTTAACTCTTGCTTCTGAGGAAGGCGTTTACTGGCTATTAGAATATTTTTTGTCCGCCTCAGCATGTAGGGGGAAACTAATCCATTCAGTTCCTGTGGAAATAAAAACGATTTATGCAATCACTCTGACCCTACCAGATACATGATATTAAATGGATCAGTTACGTGCGCTACAGATTTGGTTCAGAACTTCCAACTGGACCAAAGAGTAAAAAGGTGTAGGCGTGATCAACCATACATTGAGTAGTCAAGAATATATTATTTACAATACTGAGACAGAAGACGTCTTTACATTTAGATCTACATCACACAAAATACTTAATGCTACTTCCAGCTTTGAAGAAGTACGAATAAAGTTGTCTTCTAGGGCTGACTCTTACCAGTTCTATGCCACCTAGTCGTACACAATGAGATGTAACCAGGGACATATCCTTATAAAATGTACATCCTTGTGAAAAATTTCGAAATCTTATTAATGAAGCAGAAGTTTTCACAGCTAAATTTCTCAAAGTAACCTCATTATAGGTAGAGGCATGGTAATGGTAACTGGTTGATTACCCATGCAAAATTTGAAGAATTTTTTTATCTGATCACAAATCGTAAAAGAAAAAATAGAACATGTAGCAAAGATGCTAATCTATGCTTGAAAGCTCTGATGTGATCATTCAAAGGGGTTAAATATTTTAAATTGTTTCGGTAAGCTCAACAAGAATAATGAATGAACTAACATATGTACCTCTGCCACCTTTATTGCAACTCTTATGTGATTGGAGGTGTCATCCTTGTACTTCCCTCTTTGTATGGGCTCGCAGAAGTTCTTTCTAAACAAGATTTCTGTCCCAAGCATATTTGGGAGGCATAAGTTGACCAGAGCAAAAAATTCCTGCATGAGTTCACATACCAATTGATGTCATATTGAGCTATTAAAGCAAACACTATTTTGTTTGAAGGTAGGCGAGTCAGATGGGAGATCAATTTTAGGTTTTACCTGCAGGTCATTTTGAATAGGTGTTCCCGTTACCAAGATCTTATGCGAACATTGCACTTTGTTCAATACTTGGGATATTCTTGATTCCACATTCTTCAGCCTGTGTCCCTCATCTAAGAAGATATAATCCCAATTGATGTCATCCACAACTTGATCATGATGATCCCTGACAACTTCATATGATGTGACCAAGAGCCCCCCTTCCTGTTAAAAATTTATGTTTAGTTGGTAATCCTACACTTAAAGGCTACCTAAATAGGAATGAACCTACACTTCTTTATGCTGTTGTTTTTCAAAATGGAAATGGAAGCACAACCTCACTTTAGCTTATAAGATCATTATTCGGTTACTAAACTGTCTTAAGTCCAGTTGGGTGTCAAAACCAAATGCATAGAAAGTTAGAAACTTGCTGATCTGAAGAATTCGTCAATCTCATTTGCTTGCTTACAATTACATTTAGTGCAGATGTCGAATTGTTAAACAACTACCCTACCGTGACAACGAAGTTCTTGCTATACTGGAATACTGGTAATGCAATAGTTACACCGATGACAATATATATGTAATCCGATGTCTCACCTAAGGAACATATCTACACTGTGTGATATGGGCCACAGCATGAGACAACATGCATGCAATGCAACGAAGTAGTAATGAACAACCAAAAATATCAATGCAAAGATATGTAAGATACCTGCAAGGGTAATTGAGTAGCTACTTACTGACTACATGTAAGTACAAATTCATAACTCAGGAGACATGGTGCATAGAAAAATAACAGACCATAGAATTTGTGCATTATAAAAATCCTAAACAGGATATAAATATATTAGATTAGCACATCAAAATATATGTGAGAGAGAATGAGCACGCATGAATTAAAATAGTAATAACTACCTGTCGATTCACTACTCACTACATATAAGCCTTAAATTATGTCGTTTCCAATAACGGAATGAAATTAGTATATCAAAGTTAAAATTACTAACCGTGATAACATATTGCAGGGCTTGCTGATGGGATTTTGAATTGGCGCTAGTATATCTACAAAAAAGGCATGTCAATAAAGTAAATAGGAACAGCATTGTTATAAGGTTTTGCATGCTTGTGATGATAAACCTACACTTTCGACATATTCCCCAGCCCACTTTCGAAAGCAGCATTGTCCCATTGCGTGACAATTGTACAAGGAACAATTACGAGGGCCCGTTTTATCAGTTTTGAACTGAATAAACCGGCAAGAAATGCCAGAACCTGCAGATAAGAAATTGAAACTTATGAAACATGATTGGAGGTTAATGTTTAAAGGAAGTGGTCAGTTTTGTCACGCACCAGCCTCGTCTTCCCTAGCCCCATGTCATCGGCCAAAATACCCCCCTTGCCTTGACAGTGCAGTGACCAGAACCACTTCAGTCCCTCACGCTGGTGAGGGAAAAGATCTTCGTATGTTTCCCGATCAAGTTGAAACAACAATTTTCCATCTTTAGAATCCATTCTGAAATACTTATCTTTGGTGTTCTTTTTTTCGACGACCTGAGTAACATGTGATAAATAACATCACATTAGCACACTACTAATACACTAGTGATTTCGTTTAGGCTGAGGGTGCTCGTAATTTCCAATAGACTGAATTGGTTTGGATTATTTTTTCACACTCCAAGGCTTAGCTACGAGGGAGAAGTCAATTTAATGAAAAAACACATGCATGGCTGATATTAAATGTTGGCAGTAATAAAAATTTCGATGAAAATCATGTTTGGTTCTCGTGGAGCATGAAAAGGGCAGATCTAAGTACAAGGCAAGGCTAATATAGCACTGCCATAAGAAAAGAAAAAACTCGTGCAATAATAATTGGTTATATGGCACTAAGCGAGTATCATACTGCTCACTAGGTTGACTTAGTAAAGGCAAGTTGAGAAAAACGACCTGAACATCCTCATCTGCCATTTTTAATGGGATTGGCATTTCATCAATACCTGCAAGATTTGAACAGTTAAAGTTGTTAGGAACATGAAGCATCGGCACACGTTGGTCCAAATGTAACAAGCCATTATCTGGCAAAATACTATAATTAAAAAGTAGGAATGGCATGAAGAATTGGAAAGGAGCACACTTGATAGGCTGTGGGGAAACAGTTAAGAATAGACAATTTACCTCTGTCTTTGTCCAGGCCATCAAGTACACCAGCTTCATTCGATTTTTTAGACTCAATGTATTTTTCCTTTGGCTCGTCAGCATCTATATTGACAATCCTCTCTGACCTTGTATCCCAGTAGATGTTTATAAATCGCCTCATGATTGTACCTAAATACAGTCAGGAAATCCAATATAAGAGTATAGGACTATTGAAATCATCTCTGCAGAAATTCAAAAATAGAATTCCTACCGAAAGAGTTGAGTGAGCCATGGGTCTTGAATCGTTGCACTCGAGTTCCACACTGAATTTGGAATTCATTTCTTAGGGTCTTGAGAAACTCAACTGCAAGTTCAGCTGGGTAAAGTTTCCCACCCATAGTGAGATAAGCAAAATCTCCTTCCACCAAATAACTGATACTAGATTAAGGAAAAATAGGATAAAATAATGCAGCAGTTACAACTAGTCCAGTTATCATGCTACAAAACCAAAAGTAAACGGACAGCTCAGACAGAACATGTCTATATATCTATGTGGGCAAGCCCACAGCCCAACTTGACATGAAAGTGTTGTAAAATGCTCTCGTTCAGAAGAAGAAGAAAAAACAATACGACTGTCAAAACAAAGATAGGATACTGCAAGCTGTACGGGCCTATAAAAACAGATTTCTGTGAGTTTGTTTCTTTTATTTGCAGCAGCAAGCTTATAACTTCATTCTTGGACTTATCCTCTGGGCGAAATTCATCGTCGAACATTTCACAAAGTCGAACTGCATCAGAACAGCGCAAAATCAAGCTCCAATTGTTAACTTGGACATCCAAGCTTCTGTACAGCCTTTGCTTCCTTTGAACAGCTGAAGCTGCGTATAAATTAAAACATGATAAACCAAGAAAAAATTAGGCGAAAAAACAGAGAATTAACCCAATAAAAATGCAGTTCAGGCAGTTAAGAGACCTGCGACCAAGTGAACAAAGAGAGGGAGAAATAAAAAGGTCTTAAGAGAGCATACTTAAGTTCTGGAGACTGTTGTCTTTGGCATTTATGTGGATCTTCTCAAATTCATTTGAGACCTGTTCCAAAAAATAACTTGACAATTTTGCGGGGTAGTGTTTACCGCATACTACCAAGAAGAGTATCCCCTTTCTGAATATGTAACTGTTACACATTGAAACAATGCATCAAAAGGATGGAATTTATATCTCTGAATATGTAACTGTTACAGATTGAACGAATGTATTGAAAGATGAAATATATATCAGAATATGTGACTGTCCATCCTAGAATACATACCAATGGCAATAAAATCCATGATTAAATGTGCCTGATTGCTTCCTTTTCGCCAGTTTCTTCAGATTCTGTATTGCATAAGCCTTTTCCTGGATAAGACTAAGATCTTGACAGGTGGATCCACAGTCCAGTAAAATCTTCCCCGAGGCATCAGATATAAGAGTTAATTCTACCATCTCGTTGACCTCAGCCTACATTGATTAATAGGTGTTATTCATCATAACCTCAACTCCTGAATAATAAGTAACGCATCAAAGGCAGTTGTAATTTACATTAACACCTCAGAACTATAACAAGTTAACAACCTCAACAGCGTTAGGTATTTGCAAACGTATTTGATCCGACCTATAGGTGAGGTGGCTTCTGCCATGAGAGCAAAGAACTGCATACTGAATCTCCACAGTTTGTATTGATCACAAAGTTTCATATAAATACAGAACGGGCAGAGAACGTGGGCAGTACATGCCGGATGTAATCTAGTCTAAATCTCTCCTGAAGACTAGCGAATGTGGTTACAACAGACCATTACAATACAACGGTACAGCAACGTTACCATACAGAAAACGGTGTACTGAACATATTCAACACAAAGCATCGTCGTACTACAAGCAATGCGAATTTCGTGATGGATGACATCTAATAGGGGGAGAGGGGGATTCGGACCTTCTTGAAACTGATGAGAATGACAGGCCGCTGCAGAGCGGCGACGAAGTCGGCGCGGTCTACGCGCGGTGATGAATACGTAGCCTGGGCGCGGTGATCAAAACCAACAGAGACTGGCTGGGCGCTGCAGCGCGCGGTGATGAAGACGATGGGGCCGCGCCGAGCCTCCGATGGCAGCGGTGGAAGGGATGCCCGCTACCCAAACCCTAGCAGCGACGTTGAGATGAAGGGGGACGGGTGGAGGAGTTCGGGAAACCCTAGGCGGCGAGAATGTGAGAACTCGCCGCGGCGTGGGATATGCGGCGGCGGCCGGATCTGCGAAAAAGAACTCGCCGGGGCGGATCGGAGCGAGCGGGGGCTTGGAGGTGACCTGCGGCGGAGCCAAACGTGCTAGCGGCGGGCGAGAAGCGGAAATGCGGGAAGGGAAGGCGTGATGAGGAGGAACGGAGTACAAGGCCGGGGGTGGTTTACGGGCTACGTGGTGGGCGTGGATTCCTATTCCATCCGGAACAGCGTTTGGGTTGCATAGCGTGTTGGATCAAGTCGATCGGCCGAAATCAGTGAACCCGTACCGTGTATCTTTACCTAATAATAAAGGAAGAAACGTTTCTTCCTTCGTCCGTTTCGTCCGTCGTTTCGTTTCGTACGTCGCCAATCTCTCGTACCAAAGTTTGTTTGGGGGATAGAAAACGATTCCGTCTCCAGATCGAAGAAGGTTTTCTCTCGTACTAACCATCTGATCCGATGTGATGACCAGACACGGCAACAGAGTCCGGCACGAACACGATCGACACTGTCCTCAAATAGCCGGCACGCGTGATCGATCAAACACCCGGCCGGCAACGATGACGAGGAGCGACAACGAGCCGGACGAGAAAGACGTCGGGCTGCCCGAGGAGGCCACACCGTCGGCGACTCGCCATGACCAGCCATAACGACTACGAAGATAAGAACGAGTAGGGATTGGAGCCGTAGGAAGACGACGCTAGGCTGCTCGAGGAGGCCACGCCGCCACCGGCGGCTCGCAATGGCAAGGGACAACAACTACGACTACTGCGACGAAGACAATGACGAGTAGGGATTGGAGCCGGACGATGACGATGTCGGGCCGTGGTGGCGGGTGCCTGGACGACAAAGGGGAAGGAGAAGATCGATCAATTGATTCGGCTCTGCACAGGAGCCACTGCCAACGCGAGGCTTGAACAATGCTGGAATTTGCTGGGAGAGGCAGCGCTGCGTGCTGGATAGTGGATACGCTTTCGCGCCGAGACTGATGTCCGCCGGTGCCGACGGTTGGCCACTTCGTCGCGCCGCCGTTACAGCCGTCCCCGCATGCAGCTGACCACCGGTCCGCGTCCCCCACGTCGGGCAGTACATCCACGTTGAAGGAATCGGGCCGGGACGCTTCCAGTTGTGGACTCGTGGGCACCGTCCTCATCTTCCCGGCCTCCGGCCATGGCAATCGATCCCAGACTTCCTCGACCGCGTCAAGGCGCAGGTGGGGTGAGACTGATGGCCACGGTAGATGCTGCCTACATCTCCGCGCCGGTGCCGGCGGTTTGCCGCTCCCACGATCCCACCTGTGCTCCGCGGTGTCCATCGTTACGCCAGGAGCCGGGTGAGGACTGAGGCCAGTGGTAGTGCGGCGAGGATCGATGCAGGCCAAGGGCGCCGTTGCCGGTCCAGCCAGGCATGAGACTAGAGACGCTGGATTTTGACGAATTGCCTTCCCTTGCTCGAGAGAAGGTGTGCTAAAAAAGATCTTGGCCTGGGCGCAGCCGTTGTAGGCATTCGAATTCCGGAGGTAGTTGAACGTCGGCAAGAACGTGATCACCCCCACACGGCCCACGCCACCATCTGATGATACCCCAACTCGCAGCCTGTTCGTACTCCAGCAGCGATTTCCTGTCCTGCCTTTCCACCAGTAATGTCGTCTTGGGCTCTTGGCCTCAGGCAAGGATATCCAGTAGGTGAGGTCCCTATCAGGATTACCCGGCTGCCCAAGAGTACGAACAGTTCAAACTAAAACCGGATCAGCCAAAGTCTACCACATCTCCACATGGATGCATGATCACGACTTGATTTGTAGCAGTCTTTGTCACCAGCGGCGTCCGGCCGGTAGAACCAACGGATGCACACGGTGCAGTGACCGTCGCAATTAACAAATTATTCCATCCCCCGGCGAAACCCAAAATGTTAAATTTATGGATTCGAAGATACAAAGTGACGCATTATTTGGAATTGCGCAGGGCGTCCGAGCGGGAAGAATGGTTACTCCACGGTGTTTCTTGAGCGAATAAGTAGCGAAACCGACTGTGGTGGTCGATTATATATGCCATCAATGATGACAACACCATCGTGCAGCTCTTTTTTGGAGCTGAACGATGACAAGTTCATCGTCGTCGCTCTAGACCCGGACACCATGTAGAGGTTGTAACTTTTCCATGGCGATACTTACATACTAAAGGGGTGCGCTAGATAGTCTATTCTCCAGGGAAATAGGGCCAGATACATTCTTACATGGACAACCGGGAAAAAAGAAGGGGAAGGAGTCGATGACACCGAGCGATCGTTTGGTACACCGAGAGGCCAAATATTAGAGTGTACCTGGCTCTGCCGCCACTGCAGCCCACGACACGTCCAACAAGAAGAAATAGACATCAAGACATTTTTCACCCGTTGCAACGCACGGGCACATGTGCTAGTACAAATAAACGAAGTTTCAAATCAATCCGATCACAGACAAGTAACGCTGTAACGGGTTCGGTTTCAATGGATCAACTCAAAAGTCAAAACCAATGGTCAAGCATGGTGAGTTGGTGCCTTGACCCATGCAGGTCGAGAGTTCATCAAGTCATCAAATACCACCACGATGGTCACCGTTGGCGACGGTAAAAGACCCACAAAATTGGACAACCTTATTAAATTGATGCACTAGCCAACTATCTCAAAAGTCCGAACTGATGGAAAGGGCCGTGCAATACATATATTATTATATTTCTGACACTCCCCCTCACGTACAGGCTGTGGACTTTTTCTTCACGAGCCTAGGACGTGGACTAGGGTGTCCGCAGATATTTATTTTTAATACTGCGTTAGCCAGGATTTGAACTCTAGACCTCTGGCTCTGATACCATATTAAATTGATGCACTAGCCAATAATCCCAAAAGTCCGAACTGATGGAAAGGGCCGTGCAATACATATATTATATTTCTGACAAACCTAAGTTCTCTCGAGATTCCATGCAAAAAAAAAAGTTCTCTCGAGATTTCAACAAAGAAGCAAAGCACGACTTAAAAAGTATGTAAAATAACAAGTACTCCGTATGTTCTAAGGTGTTGCTCCTACATCATCATCTCAACTTCTTAATAAAGCTAGAGGCAAGTAAAGAGTCTCCACAAAGATAGTGTGTATGAACTTAAACAATAAAAATAAGACTTTTCAATCAAATAGTCAGGTTTTGTGGAGCACCGTAAAGTGAAGGCAAAGTTAATACGTGAACCACTCAAATATCTATAGTTTTACCTCCTCGTACGAGTCAGACCTATGGCAATAAGTGGTATATCCCACGGATATTCATAACGGCTCATGGGTCTAGATGATCCCACTATGTAATTTATTTTTAATTTTTTTTCAGAATGTCAAAAAATTCCGAAAAAAAATCCGGATGTAGATTACAGCGTGATGTGTTCGCACAAAAATTGGCAAGGTGAAAAAACTTTTTTAGCAACCTGTACAAAAAAGACAAAATTCGGACACGTATATATACGTTTCGGTACGTCCGAATTTGTCTTTTTTGCACAGGTTGCAAAAAAGTTTTTTCACCATGCCAATTTTTGTGCTGACTTGAAATGTGTTGGACTACATGCAAATATTTTTTTTTGAATTTTTTGACATTTGGAAAAAAAAATTTGGGACAGCGGGTGCAGCTGCACCCGTGTCCCAAATCGCCGTGTCCGTATATCCCACCTATATTTCCCACATCTAAGTCATTGCACTTGCATCCTTTGAATGTTCAAATTCCCCGCGAATTTTTTTCCAATTGTATAACCGTCACCGACACATTATGTGCATGTGACATTATTAATTTTCACTAGTGCGTCTGAATGTTAATCACTGAGATTAGTATTGTATGCAACATTATTACTGAAAGAAAGTGTTCATTATTACTTCCTTGATATATTGCTTGTGATAGTCTTGAAGGAGCATCAAGCAGGGTGGGTCATGACCCTATGTCACTATGTGCATCTATTTGAGCAAGTACATGATATTGGGTATTTATGATCTACAGGTAAACAATAGGTCAACTGAGTCAGCAATTGCGGCTCCTACAGTACCGGTATGGTAAGTCGATGTGACACTACCACTACAGTAAGTTGGTGCTCAATGGTCAGTTTGTGTTGATCGGTGATAATCTTATCCAACCAGGTGCATGTTCCCCTAGTGCACAATGCTACTATATAGAGGACACTATTGAGAGGTGTTGCTGCTCTAATTCCTCTAAGTTCTCTCTCTCACCCTAAGCTAAAGCTAAGCTTCCGATCAAGCATCACACTGCAAGCACCAGAAAGGACGGTGACACGTCTTGTACAAGTTCTAGAATAACTAATGATGGGAGGACCTCAAGATCAAGCTAATCTTGCTAATCCTTCAATTGTGTGGCTCAAGCTTAACCTAGATGATAGATGATCCTGGACGAGATTCAGCAGGTGCAACCGACGATTTTGAAGCTATTGTGTGGAACCACTAGATAGAGCATCAACCATTCCAGAACATATTGCTTGGATACAAAATGAATTATGCCACGAGAGTGTGATAAGAGCTTGCCGGAGTACATTAATTAGCACCAAAGGTTATGACGACCATCAATGCCCAAATAAAAGCGGCTAGCACTACAACTGGACCCTCATACAGCAACACATCGATCTATATCTAGACGTCCTTTTTTTTTTTTTGCGAATGAATATCTAGACGTCCATTTAAGTGTTGGTAGCACCCTTACCAACGGATTAGTATGCATTGTGTTTTTTTGTGTTGCAAGGATACAATGTAACGCACATATATCCGTTGGTAATCAATGGGTAAAGCGTTGCAAAGTAGCAACAATGTAAAGCAACAACTGAATTAGTTGGTACATGGCGCATACAAATCAAATAATTTTGTGTCAGCAGAAATAAATATTCGTATTGGATGGTTGATGGTTTCATCCATGGTAGTATGTTTTTTCCTCGGCGGGAGAATATATGCAATAACACACACAAATTACGGAATATGAATGCACTGAATGAAGAAACCATTCAATATTTATTACCGAAATCACAATCTCTCATGCATGAAAATTATCTCAAGCTTACAATCTTGCTTCAAAATATGATACCAGTCCTACATAGCTTACCATATGGTCAACCACGTCCCCCGTTCGCATCCCCCCATGACATCGCGCTTTAGATCTACTGCTCCCCGAGCATGAGCAACTCATGCTGGACTCATCCCAGTGTTGGGGGTGGGGTATCCGAGAAGTGGGTCGGTGGTGGTGCAGTGGCTGTCTTGAGAAGGAGACGACCTCCAAGTTTTTTCTTTTCTTAGATATTTTTATTTTCTTAATTGCACTGATAAGTGGGACCCACGGTCAGTTTGGGTGTCAACTCCCCCTCAGCCGGCGTTTAACGTGATTTGTAAAAATCTTAGTCTGAAGCTATAGATTTGTATCTGAAAGAAGTAGGTGTGTTTGTTTGGGCTGGTTGTGTCTGGTTGCGGCTGGTTGTGCTCCGTGTAGGAAAAACTGTCATTCCGAATTTTAGTGTCGACAACTAGCTGGTTGTCTGGATTTTTTTTTTTGAAGGGATCAACACTGCGTTCTCACACCAGATTACAACAAAGACTAAAAAAGCTCAGGAAAACGCAGAAGAACAGAGCCAAGAAACCCAGAGCAACAGCAACGCCCGAAGAACAGAGGACGAACGCTGAACCACCGCAGAGCCTGGAGCAAAACCTCGACGCCGGCGAAACGCCGAAGAAGACCCAGACCGCCACCAACCTCGGGATGGAGGCACCCTACTCATGTAGAAGCCGCAGGAGCCGCCCGCCGCAAGCAACGGGACCGAAGAACGTTGAACGAAAACGGCCATGGCGCCTCCCTCCCGCTTCCACCCACCTTCCATCTTTCCCTGCACCGAGCTCGAAGGCCTGCCGGAGCCACCGCCGAAGAACTGCCTTGACCTCACCAACACCCCTCGCCACCACGGCCGGCCGGAGAAGGAAGGAGCAAGACGAACCTGAAGACGGCAGAGAGCTCCGAGATCCCGCTGAAGCCACTCCCAGGCGGAGGAGGCAGCCAGCGCCAAGCGCTAGCACCCCGCCACACCACCCCCAGCACCCCCAAGGTATGGCCAGGAGGAGCCAAACGAAGACGAAGGAGGGGGCGAGGGACCAAAACTCCACCAGGCAGCCGTCACCTCCGCCACGGCGATTGCCCACAGAGCACAAAACCTCGCCAGATCCACCGATCCGGGAGGGAACCACGCCTGGAGCTCGCCGACACCGCTCCACAGAGCACCGCCGGGGTGGAGATCGAGCTCCAGCACACTTATTCCACGCCGCCGCCGCCACCTCCACCGACGCTGCGCCGACAGGAAACCTAACCCTAACCCTACTATCTACACGCCTCGGGCACAGATCGGAGGTTCCTCCACTCTCCCACCGCCGCACGGACGGCCGGAGAGGGAGGGAACCGCCGATCCGGCCGTCGGCGGAGCACCAGATCGAGGAACTTCCCCTTTCGCCTTTTCCGCCTCGCGCTCTACTGTAGACGGGAGAGAGAGAGACGGGATGAAGCTATGGCTGTCTGGATATGATATGTGGAATTGTCTGAAACGCCTTTAAAGTTTTGAAAACCTGTATTGTTGCTTTAGATAAAATGATTATTGTATAATACTCCCTCTATTTCAAAATATAAGTCGCACCACCTACTTTCCACACATATGTATCTAGACATGTTTTAGTGCAAGGTTCACATTAATCTTGCACTAAAATATGTCTAGATACATGTGTGTGGAAAGTAGATGGAAAGACTTATATTTTGAAACGGAGGAAGTATCACAAATGTCAAACCTATATTTATCCAAAATGACTTTCATGGGACGTTGGCATAAATCAAACGACGTGATTTGGCGAGCTGCCGGACACGACGGCCGGCGAGACGCGAACACGTACAACAAAGCTGGCCAAGCTAGCAGTCAATCAACTGGCCAAGCTAGCAGTCAACCAGCTGGAATGATTCGTAAGTGCGCATGCACCTATACAAATAGCAAAAATACTAAACAAAAAGGTAGTAGATGGATAGGTGCTACACTAGCTCTCACTTGCTAGCTTTTTTTTTTTTTTTGCGTTTAGCTCTCACTTGCTGGCTGGATTGGAGGCGATGCTGATGGCTGTTGTCCTCTAGAGTAGGTGAATAGGCGGGGTCGTGGGGGTCAGCGGCTCAGCGCGTGGAGTGCCGCGTTGGCTGCTGCCGATACAAAAGGTGGACGCGCACGCAGGCAGAGCCGGTCGATTAATGCTACACCTACGGGAAACTCTTACGGGAGAAGAGTTACGGGCTGACGTGCTATCATACGTGGATACTCGATGGCATAAAATTAGGAGGAAGTGGCCCAGCGATTCACCGGGAAAAAAGTGGCGGACGAAACCGTCTCGTCTTGCTCGCAATACTCGTCTTTCCGATCCCAAGTATCTCATCTCTCTCAGGCTACGGTCCGACGACGCAGCGAGGGGAGCTTCCTTTGGTGGGTCTGACGTGGTGATCTATCTTCCTAGGCGCCGCGGCGAGCTCCTCCGAGAGGAACGAGGCGACCTCCTCCTTCTCGGCAGCGGTGCGGTGAGCTCTCCCTTGCCGGGAGCAGCCGGTCCATCATGGGCAGCTCGTGAGAACGAAGATGCTCGTAATATGTTTACCAGCAACGTTCAGAAAGTTAACAAAGAAAAATAAACGGATACTGTTTCCTGGTCGATCAATCTGCAAGAGAGAAAGAGAGCCGCCATGTTCTTCGATCTACAATAGAACAACAGAAAGCAGAAACGGCAAGAGACCAGAGCCACCGTAATATTCTCTCTCTTTCCCCCGATAATCGCTAGGCCATTTCTTCCTAATTTTGCGCCCAACGCTATACACGTCCGATGACACGTCAGCCCGTAGAGTTTTCCCCGTATGGGTTTCCCGTAGGTGTAGCATTACTCGAGCCGCATAAATTGTGCTGACCACTGGTGTGTCGCTGACGCGTCGACTCCGCGCATCAGGATCCGACATGGCGCGTGTAGCCGCGGTTGTCAGCATGCCCGCTTGCGTCCCTAGAAACAAGGTGCAAAGCGGGGTTGCCGGACGCTCTATTGAGCCGTGCCGACAACATTTGGGCTATTGAGCTCGCCGCTAGCTGGAGGCAGTCTTGATGTCGGAGTGCCCAATAGACTTATTGGGAGCGCTATTGGACGTGCCAGTGAAAATGCTCTTAGGCCTCTCGAGCTTTCGAACATAAAAGCCGGAATGGTACATATCCACGCCCATGTCGTTTCTATTAATTACAAGAAAAGTGCAACCCCGCACGCGTGTGAGGCTGAGAGCATCTCTAGCGGTGACCGTAAAAATGGTCAAACCCGAAAAAAACCGACGTTTCTGGTTTTTGTTGCAGAAAAAACCCGATCCAAATAGAGTATGTAAAAGTGGTCAAACCCGTCAAACATTTTCAGGACTGAGAATCCACCCTCACATAAAACGAGAAATGAAAACGCGCCGCGGTTTTCAGTAAGAGATGCTACGTCGTCCCTCCCCTACTGGAGGGGGGCCGGCTCCGGCATCTCATCTGTCTACGCCCGTGAAGGTGACGTCTGAACCAGGGGCGGCGGCGTCCCGCAGCCGCCGCCACCGGCGCAGCAGACGCTGACGGAGAAGGAGGCCGATGCGCAGTTCCAGAGGGATCTCACCCTCGCCTCCAAGATGTCCTTCGACACCGTCCAGCCGGCGTCGAGGGAGTTCGCCGAGAAATGGTCGTGCGCCGACCTAGACATCGTCTTCATCCCCGACGATGACGAGCAGGCCGCCGCGCCAATGCCCCCTGAGCAGTCGCCGCGGTCAAGGAGGAGCAGGGCGGCGCCTTCGACGTCGAGGCTGCGGTCGCGACGTACGACTGGGGCCAGTATTACACTGGTTATTAGATTAGGGTTTAGTTTTAGTTAAATTTCGTCGTATTTTTGTAAAAACCTAATCTCAATGAAATTATATCTAGTTCTAGTTAAATTTCCTCGTTTCAATTTTCATGAAAAAATCTATTGGCAGTAGCGGTGGGGCGCGCCGCTCCCAATAGGCGGCAATGTGTGCCGGCGCCCCCGATAGCACCTATCCGGCACCGTTGTCAGACGCTCTATTGGGCGCGCCGGTGGAGATGCTCTATGTTTGGGTTTGCTGTGGTTGTGCAGCTGTGCAGGGAAAGCTGTTATTCTGAGTTTTACTCTTTGGCGAACTAACTGGTTGTGTGGCTTTGAAATAAAGGATTGTCCAAGATACCCTCAAAATTTTAAGAACGTGTATTTTTGCTGATTTAGTTAAATGTAAAATAATATATTCATCACATATATATTGACATGATTACACATGGATATGCACACTACAAATTCATAAAATATAGTTTTGTTTAATATACATATCCAAAGTACACAAAATGCTGGAGTGTATTGTCGTAATCGCTTAGCATTTCTATTTCCCGGACGAGCGAGAGCAAAGCTGGGTCTGCTGCTGGCGTGGAAGGCTCTCAGCCATGTCAGCACTGACGGCTGGGCCCAGGCCGTCAGGTTACACATCGACGCAGATAAACATAGACTATTCAGAAACTCCAACTTCACCAGAACGACAACTTGATCTAGAGACGGAAAACCAATAATCCATAGCGCAACACTACACAGGACTATTGTGCTGCTATGGTTTAAAATCTAATTACACTGCACTTTTAACAAGATTGTACATGTTGTTTGTGCCAGACTCAACAAACAAGCAATTTCTCAACACTCAGTTCAGGATGGTCCTCACCGGACAGAATACGGGCCTCTTTGGATTGCGCCTAGCCGGATTAGCCCCTAGGCCCTAGCAGACTGCTGTACGTTTTTTTTTTTTGAACAGGCTGTACGCCTGTACGTATGATCAGGCATTGATTCTAGTGAGCTCGTGGCGCCGGGATTTTTGGTCGCTCGAAGAACGAGACGGGCTGTTGCGGTAAGAGAATGGCAAATGCTTGTAAATATGTGAAATATCAATGGCAAGGCAGTATACCGTTTCGGTTCGAAGTGAGGAAGCTGCGGGAAAATCTCGATCTGCCTACTAGGTCAGGATGTGAAATATCAATGGACAAGCTCGACCTCCTCAAGGCCAACACCGCGGCCAAGAAGAGGAACACAGTCGTTCCTGAGTATGCACAAGGTATCTGAATGAAGTAGCAAACCATTCAAGGGTGTGTTGAGATCACATAAAGCTAGGAGTGAATTCACCTTATCATGGAGAGATTTGACTCTTGATCTTGTCATTGGCGATCCGGCGGCGATGGACCCCGAGGTTAGGGCGTGGTACATGCGGCGCGCGATCCTGAGCCAGATTGTGCCGGCGATCCAACACCACCGCCGAGCTCTGCGCCTACGGACACTGCTCCGAGCTCCAACACTCCGAGCCCCACCACTACGGCCACACCGAGCCCCACCTCTATGGCCACTCTGAGCTCGGCCACGCTGCCTCCGAGCACTGCGCCTATGGCCACTCCGAGCTCTGCCCCTACTCCGACGACCACGCCGATCGACTTGGAGGATGATGCCGATGAGTCGTCGGCGACCATCTGATCTGCGCATCAGCATGCCAAATGTGGCTCATTTCATTAGATCGCCAAACTGTGTGGCTTAATTACATTGCCGAACTGTGAATTTTTTGTATGATCGCCCAACTGTGACTGTTTTGATCGTCGAACTGAGACTGTTTTTGGGAGCGGGAAAATGATCTTTCAAATTTGCTTGTTTGCTTTCTTGTTTTGTTGCCGAAACTTGAGCCGTGACTGGGAACTTCGCCCCCCATCCCCCAGGCCGAAATTTGCTCCAGCGCAAATGCCAAAAGTCAACGGCGAAAACGCTGGGGCCGAATGACTCGAGATGCCCTAGTACTATCCAGTGCCTTGCTGAACGCAAGGCGCAGCGTGCCTCGACACCCCCACATCCACCGTCCAACTTAATCGAACGGACAGCAGCAGTTCAACATAGAACGCACCGAACGAGAAGAACTAGAACGGCCGCTGGCGGAGCTGTGCCGCTCGCGCCGCCACAGCCGTTGCGGGAAAGGGAAGGGAGCCACGCTAGCTGCACCTCCAGGGAGAGCTCCCCCGTCACCTCCGGCGGCGCCACGGGAGAAAACTTCATCGACTGTCCCCTCCACCCACCTCCGGCTGCTCCAAACGGCCCCCATCCGTCGGCTCCCTCCTATGCCATCTCCGACGCCCTCCACGGCGTCCTGGAGCTGGTAGACACCAGGAACGAGCCCATCGGCAATTCATTTTGCTGTTTCTTCAGGCAGACAAGCCCAAATTTCAGTTAACAGTATTCAGTTTGGCAAAACAGCAGTACAAAAAGTGAACAATATACAGACTGCTCGTACTAGAAAATGAATTGGAAAATGAAAACCTGAGCCATACATTATGCAACAATGATCTGAACACATGGATTAGAAGAACAGATTATACAAGCAAAACACCCAAGCTTCATCTAGATTTCGAAACCTCATACCAATTTGAGGCATCCCCTTGTCAATTTCAGGACACTTGACTTGGAAATACACAACACTGACAATAATCAAATTAGACTGAACTTTGACTACACATAATCTGTCAATTTGCAGAGGACAAATCGGATCGTATGACGCTTATTACCTCTGGGCATCCTCCTCGGCGGTGCGGTCTTGGTCCCTTCCGGCGCCGGCGGTCATCGCGAGTTCACGACAGTGGATGCGCTGTCTCGGTCTCTTCCACTGCCGCAGTGCCATTCTGCTTCCTCTGACGGCCCTCTCCGACCCCTCAACACAGAGAGGATCCTTGCCGCTTGTAGCAACGAACCAACGACTTATAGTCCAATTTCTTCAGTCAGATAACTGCAGGCTAAGCAGAACAGAGAGTTCAGTTAACTGTACAGGCTGTTAGCAGCTGAAGATTAAATATGGACATTCAGTTAACGATACAGATTTTCATCAGCGCAAACTTGAACACACTACAAAGTATGAAGATTTTTAGTACTAGACTAGTTAAATGTCCGTGCGTTGCTACGGGTGACGCAAAAAAGAAATTGTCATATTTCTTAATTATTTATATTTTTTTATGTTTATCCATATGCGCATACCGCTTCTTAACATATTGCCTCTTAGGTTAATGGGGTGACATCAACCTTCTGTTAAATTTGAAACATAAGATTTTTACTTAGTTGGAAGAGAGAATGAAGGGGAAATTCGTCTTAGCTAAGAGATAATTTCTTACAAAATAAAAAAATGATATTTTCTCTATTTTACCATATGTTTTGCCTTAGAACAAAATTTCTCACTAAAAGTTAATTAATATCATTATTGGTAGGGATGATGATAAGAGATAATGCAGAGTACGACTCATTGACTTCTCTAGATGATGTTGAGGACTAAGAGAAGACGTGTTCTCTCTACCATTGTACATGTCCTATGTCGAATCTATACATGGACTCCGTGACACAGGTTCCTCCCAGTTAATAAGGCGACTGCCCATATAAGTTATAGAAATCATATACAATGAGAATAAGCTAGAGAAATGTTTAGGAGTCGAAAATTTTGCCTCCCGTGTTCCAGTGATCTCCCTGGTTTAAAGAATTCGAAAATCATATTTACGAGTTTCAAAAAATTATGAAAAATATCCAGCTGTAGCCAATAGTTTATCCCACGGACGTGCAAAATATCCAGCTGTAGCCAAAACATTCTGAAGAATCACGCCAAGCGAGCGGCACGAAAAGTTGGACGAAAACTTTGACGTAAACATGGGAACCAAACTTTTCTTTTAGATAGGAGAGATAGAAGTACTAAATATCTAAATATAGTACGACCGACAAAAACATGATAAAGAGCACATATTCAGGCCCTTATGAAAGCCAAATGAGTTTTTATTGCGTCCGGGATGTTGTGTAGGGCTAAATTATCTTTGAACTTCAGAAGATGAACCATGAACTACTTCCTAAGCTCCAGGGGATACTAGAAAGGTGTGAAACAAAAAAAAAGATCAAATGGCCAGAAAAATACAAGAAATGTTGCAACAAGCACCGAGAGCCGGTGTATATGTACATACGTTAGGGATGCGTGTAGCAAGTCGGTTCGTGCCATCAACACTGGCCATGTGCTCCAGGACAGTGAATCCGGAGTCGTTGCTGTATAAATGTATCTTTGAAATTAAATATGTTCCTGATGACATAGGTATATCAAATAAGTTAATTACATTACCTGTTATTATGGAGCGCCAATACATTATGGCTGTCCATTGGCCACTCCGCGACTTGGGTATTCCATCCGGGGTGCATGGATCGCATCATCTCATTAAATTCTTCCATCACGGCTGTGCTCTCCCTTCTCACCTCGCTATGGTGAAAATATCTCTCGTTATGATCCAAATGGTAGGATGGATCAATTAGAAATGTCCTCCTTGTGTCCATGTTGACCACAAGAAGAGTATATGTGCCCATGCCAGCCAATGGAATTACATACTGTAATATGGAGACAAAGGTTAATAACTAACACGAAACGCGAATTTGTTGGAGAAATTGACATTCACTTACAACTTGAGAGTCCCATGTGTTGTAGGGAGGAGTGGTCGGGAGCACGGTATTAATCAATGTCTCCGTGCGGTTAGCTTGAGACATCGGCGAGCGCCTTAACACCCGTGCTTGAGCTTGAAGCTGCAAGTCGAAAAGATGCTTCCATCCAGCATATCGAGTGCCCGCGTACCTCTCGACTTCTGCACATATGAGCCCACGAACTACGAGATTGAAGCAGTCTGGGTTAACTTGTCCAGCTTCCCGGATGGCCTGTTGGATCATCCCGACGCTTATTTCAATCACGTATGGTTCTGAGCTTCTTATCCATATCGTGCTGCAAAAATGTGCATTATAGCAAACTCAACAAACAATCTCAACAATGCGTATTATTAAAAATCTATATGTTCCAGTTACTATTGGTAAACAAAGAACTTACTCTAATGCGTCCTGGTCATTGATTTGCATTATATAATCATACACATGCTGGACAGCATGCTCAGCGATAAATGCTAGCCCTTCCATTGGTGCAGCATGCCAGTTGTGGTCTGCAGTAGAAAGAAGAGGGCGCTCAGAATAGTTTTAATAATATTTATATATTTTACAAGAAGTGGTTAGAAACAAAAACTAAATTCTCAAAAGGTATATAGGTATCTCTCTGAACACGCGTGCAACATATGATTTGCTGACACACAGTACACGCGTGTATGCATGGACTTATCGAGAACCGAAATTGTGTGTCACCACGTAGCAATGTATCTGGGAAATATTTCTCCACACATCTCGATTGGAAGCACATATTTTTGGCAACTGTTCTAGCCTCTACTAGTGGAATTTGGTGCGGCGCCACGCCGCACCCGTTGTATAAAAATGTCAAAATTTAGAAATAATGTTAGTTAATTGCTATAATTGGAAAAAATTATGTTTTTAAAAACGTTTAGATTTTAAAAATTGTTGGAAGTGGGGACGTACATGTCATGTTCATAAAATATTCGGGCTTCAAGAAGTTATAATTTTTGTTTGGAGGGTTTAAATTTGAAATATGGATTGAAATGCTTCAATTTGTTTATTTGTTTTTGTAAAATTCTGCCGCAAGTTGACAAATTTGAATCTTGCAAACATGTTTGTTTTTTTGTCGTCAATAATTGGTTTTATGTTTTGGAAATGTTTAGAGCGTATGCTCATCAACATGTAATCATGTGTTCAGACCGTTAGTCGTACTGGTTGTATATATCCTGTGCAACCATTTCCAGACGGCTGCACCCAAAATGATAGTGCCATGACAGAGAAAAATATTCTCTTAAAAGTTGCACATATGGCGAATATTAGTTAACTATTGCAAATAATATACTCCCTCTGATCCGTTTTATTTGCCGCTGGAAAAGAACTACCATAGTAAAACTTGGTACTATAAGTGGCGACATTCTTTTCGGATCAGAGGGAGTAATTTCTTGTTTTTTATAATTGTTTTGATATTTTCTAATATTTGTACGATGATTACCAAGTTAGTTCGAACGGTTTTTGTTTGCTGAAAATTGTTCAAGTGAAAGGGTGCCACCTGTCAGAAACCTAACGCTTTGAAATAAGGTATCAGAAAAGGGTTAAATTCACGTTAATTTATCTGATGCGGTTAAATATTTATCGGATGTTTTCACGTTTGTAAAATGGTCAAGTTTGAAAGAACGCTATAATTTTAGAAGACTCAAATTTGAAGTTATACTAAATATGAAGGCGTTATTTGGATTTAAATGCCGTAACATGTTTTTGTGTTTCCCACAAATTTATCCAAATATTTAACAATACGGGAAATTCAAACTTTTCTTTTATTGCCGTATTTTTTTTCCTGTACTCATTTCGATATTTTGTTATATTTTGTGGATGATTATTTATGGAAATGTTTCCATTTTTTGTTTTTGCTTTAAAATGATTATTGGAAATGATTATGTTGTTTCCATTTTCTGTTTTTGATTTAAAATGATTGTTGGAAATGGTTTTTTGATGTTTGTATTTTTTTTTTTTGAACTTGGATTGAATTGAGTATTTTTTTCAAATTTGCAACACTTGTAATAATTTAGCGAAGGTCCCAAAGAATTTTAAATGGTTACTTTGTTTTGTACAAATTGTTAGAAATTGGTTTGAATTTTTTTGGAGTTGTATTTGAAAAGTTTTGTAAGTTTTGGGAAATAGAAAAACAAAACAGGGAAAAAAAGAGGGCCGGGCGTGCCGCGCAGCAAGCAGGCCGGCCCAGCAGGCAGCCCAGGCCCGCTGGGTCGTCAGCGTGACGTCACCAGCGGGCGGCCTCTGCCGCGGCGGCGACGGCGGCGCCGGCGTCGAACCACGGCGTTCCGGGACGCGCGAGTGGGCGCACTCGACGCGGCTCGACGCGGGGTGGCTGCAGGCGGTGGCGCCGCCGCTCCTGGGTCGCCGGAGCCGCTGCTACGGCGTGCGAACGCGGCAGAGGGAGCAGTGGACGGCGGCGTCGATTCCGGCGGCGGTGCGGCGTTTCGGCAGGCGAGAGTTGGCGACGGAGGAGGGGACGCGACGGCGGAGGCTCCCGTGTGAGCGGATCTGTGCGGGGAGGGGCGTACCGGCGGGGGCGCGCGTCGGCGGCCGCAGCGAGCTCGGCGCTGCGCGCGAGGGAGAGAGGAGAGGAGAGGAGAGGGAAGGTGATTTGTCCGTCGGTTTTGCAGAAGGGTCCCTGTGGTTTTCTGAAATTACGGTTACGTCCCTCGTAGCGTAAAGCTGTGGATTGCGGGTTCGATTTGTCGATCAGGGAAGGGTTGTTTTGCAAAAGCGTCATGGACGTCTCCTGTGGACCGCCAGATCCGCGGTGAACGGCTCAGATCGGTGTACTGTAGACCGCTACAGTGTATAACTGTAATCACTGTAGCGTCTACAGTGCCGGAGGGCTGAGAGCCTTAATATATTGAGTAATTTTACCATAAACCTAAAGCCACATAAGGATCTACGTGAAAATGAACATGATAGATCTAGCGTTGGAAATTGTAGGCTGCTTCAAAGTAATGGATTTGATAACTATAATTCAGAAAAAACTGAACTAATTCATGCCCTCCAAGTAGGTCTATCTTAAATCTAAAAACCAAATACTTTAATTGGTCATCCTAGAGCACTCGTACTAAGATCAGAAGATACCACATTACTGAAATTTGCGTATAGAAAGCCAATCAAATGATAGACACGTTTTTGAGTCGCATGTACCGAAAACCACACTCCGATTAGCACCAAGCAAACAAATACACCTTCATGGATACACCTAAGCTCGTACAACCAGCACAACAAGCAAGCAATACGCAGTGGCGGCAGCAGCAACCGGGCAGAAGTCACTACCTTGATGGCGGTGGCAGAGGTTACTCTAGGCAGTGGAGAGGGTGTGGGCGTTAGCGAGATGAATCTAGTTCAAAAAGAGTTAGCGTAGGCGTCTCCAACTATCTCATGCAAGTTCGCCAGCCCATCACAACAATCAAGCACGTGCGCAGCGGCGGCAGCAACAACGGGGCAGAAGGCATTACCTTGCTGGCGGCAATAGAGGTGACCCAGGGAGCCTCTGAAGATGGATTTTGTCTCGATGCAGCGGAGAGGGCGTCCAGGATAGTCAAATCAGATCTCACGATCGTACCTAGCACCGGATTTAGGTGTGTTTGCAAGAGGATGTGGGGAGGCAGGATGTTATGATTCTGGGAACACGGTATTGTGGGAAAGTGCTATGCGGAGTTTTAAGGGTCGGTTCGCTCAATCAACGCGTGCGATGTGGAGTTTTTAGGTGTGTTTTAATGCTGATTGTCCAGGATTGATTGGTCAAAAAACTGATTGACTGTCCAAAACTGGTGGTCAGAATCAAATGTATTGACTGTCCAGTTGATTGCGCCATCCTGTTTAATGCTGTGCCATCCCGTTGATTGTCCAAAACTGATGCGTTTAATGCTGTGTCATCCTGTTGATTGTGTGGGGAGGATTTACGAAATTAATGTCCGTTTAATGCTGTGCCATCCCGTTGATTGTGTGGGGGAGGATTTACGAAATTAATGGGGCAGGCGCTAAATCAGCGTGTGTTTAATGGGGCAGGCGCTAAATCAGCGTGTGTTTGACCGTATGGAGTTTACTTATCGAGATTTCATTGAACGTGTAATGAGCGTGTGATTAAATTAGTTGGGGAGGGCTTGATTTGAGCGTCCGTGGGCGACGTACGTGATTAAGGAGGTGCAGTTAATTCGATCCTGTAGTAATCAGGCAGTTTCTTGTCCGTCCGATTTCGTCCGTCGTAGGGACCGAGACCGTCCGATTTCGTCCGTCGTAGGGGCCGAGACAGGACACTGCCGTGAACTTTCGAGTTAAGAGTACATTCAGTTAAGAGTACAAACTTTCGAGTTGCTGAGAACTGAACATGGACAGTGCCCCCAGGCGTTTTGCTCTAAAATGGGCCGCTCGGGGGTCCCCGGCGATAATTTTCGGCCTGGGGGGCGTCGGTTCCCAGCCGTGACCCCAACAGTTTCGTCAAAACAAATTAAAACAGATACAAATATAGGCAGAATTCATACAATAAAGGCGAAGTTCATGCAATATTATAAAAAACAACTAAAAAGATAGAAAAATGGGCCCAGTGGCTCTGAAACGCTGTGTAGCCGCCGCCATCGTCGTCATCGCCGTCGCTCGGCGGCTCGTCCTTCGGCGTGCGACTGAGACCTACTCTGTCGCCGCCGCGCCAATGGCTCGGCCCAGCCTCGGCCTCGTCGTCGCTGTCGTCGAGGATGATGACGCCGGTGCGGCTGGTGCAGTCGAAGCAAGCTTGGGGGCGCGCGGCACCCTCCAGAGGCGGCGCTGGCACTCGGCTTCCTCCCATTCGTGCTCCTCGAGCTCCCTACAGCGATGGTCAAAGAAGAAAGCCGTCCAGCCATCGTGGTTGTCGGGGTGCCAGCGCGGGTCCTCGCGCTCCTCGTTCGACAGGCCGGCGAGGACAGTCTGGATCTCGGCGAGGTGCTCAGCGCTCGAGCACGGGAACGCCACCGGCGCTCAACCGCCACTCGCCGGGAACGCGGAAATCCGGCGGCGCGGGGTAGCCAGCCTCGTAAAGGAGGCGAGCCTCCCAGTCTGAGAGCCAGCGGCGGCCGAAGCCGTTGGCCACCGCGGCGTCTCTGGGGTAGCGCTCGGCCATTGATGCTCTCGATGTGATGGACGGCGAGGGTGTGTGAGATTGTGGCGCGGCTGCGCTTTGTGTGAGATGGACAATGAAGAGGTGAGGGGATATATAGCGGCAGAGAGGGCGGGAAGTGGTGGAGAAAGCGCGGGAACCGAGCCGGTGGCGCACCATAACCCCGCCGCGTGGACCGCGATTGGACGTGTCGGCCACTCGCCTAAGAAAGGTTGACCGGTGGCAGGCCATTTACGGGACGCAGGAGGCAAACCCTATACGCCGCCCGTTCGCGGCGCGAATCGGTCGCGCCGCTAACGGGGGAGCTCTGCTGGGCCGGCCCATCGGGCGCCTTCCCTTCTTTCTTTCGTTTTTTCTTTTTTCTTTTCCGTTTCATTTTCTGTTTTTTGTTTTTTGTTTTCCGTTTTTTTCTGTTTTATTTCGTTTCTTTTCTGTTTTCGTTTTCGTTTTTCTTTTTCTTTTTATTTTCTTTTTTCGTTTTTTGTTTTTGTTTCTTTTTCTTTTCCGTTTTCCTTTTTATTTTTCTTTTTTTGTTTTTCGCTATTTTTCTAATTTTTTAATTTTTAAAAAATGGTTCCAAATTTAAAAATGGTTCAAAATTTAAAAATTGTTTATTTTTTGAATAGTTCCATTTTGAAAGTGGTTCCAAATTTAGAAATGGTTATAAATTTAAAATGGTTCCAATTTAAGTTTTTTTTTTTTAAATGGTTCCAACTTTAAAAATTGTTCATTTTCGAAAATGGTTCCAAATTTTAAAATCCTGAACCATTTTCTTTTCTTTTTTTCTTTTTCGATTTTCTTTATTTTCTTTTTCCGTTTTTCTTTCTCGTTTCTTTTTATTTATCAGTTTTTGTTTTTTGTTTCCGCTAAATGGTTACAAATTTAAAAATGGTTCCAAATTTAAAATGGTTCCCAATTTTAAAATTGTTCATTTTTAAAAATGATTTCAACTTTAAAAATGGTTCCATTTTGAAAACGGTTCCGAATTAAAAAATGGATCTGAATTTAAAATTGGTTCCAAATTTAAAAATGGTTACCAATTTTAAAATTGTTCATTTCTAAAAATGGTTCCAACTTAAAAATGGTTCCGAATTTAAAAATGGTTTCATTTTGAAAATGGATTCATTTTTTAAATGGTTCCGAATTTAAAATGGTTCAAATTAAAAATGGTTCCAAATTTGAAAATGATTCCATTTTGATAATGGTTCCAAATTAAAAAATGGTTCCAAATTTAAAAATGGTTTTGAATTTAAAATGGTTCCATATTAAAAATGGTCCCAAATTTGAAAATTGTTCCATTTTGAAAATGGTTCCAAATTTAAAAATGTTTCCAATTTCAAAATGGTTTAATTTTTAAAAATGGTTCCAAATTAAAAATGGTTCCAAATTTGAAAATGGTTCCATTTTGATAATTGTTCCAAATTAAAAAATGGTTCACAATTTAAAAATGGTTGCGAATTTAAAATGGTTCCGAATTTGAAAATTGTTCATATTTCAAAATGGTTCCAATTTTGAAAATGGTTCCAATTTGAAAATGGTTCCACTTAAAAATGGTGCCGAATTTAAAATGGTTCCAAATTTGAAAATTGTTCATTTTTGAAAATGGTTCCAAATTTAAAATGGTTCCGAATTTAAAATGGTTCCATTTTGAAAATGGTTCCCAATTAAAAAATGGTTCCATTTTGAAAATTGTTCCATTTTTAAAAATGGTTCCGAATTAAAAATGGTTCCAAATTTGAAAATTGTTCATTTTGAAAATGGTTCCATTTGTAAATGGTTCCAAATTTGAAAATTATTCATTTTTTAAAATGGTTCCATTTGTAAATGGTTCCATTTTGAAAATTAAAAATAGTTCCAAATTTGAAAATTGTTCATTTTTTAAAATGGTTTCATTTTGAAAATTGTTCTAAATTTAAAAATGGTTCAATTTTAAAAATGGTTCCAAATCTCAAAATGGTTCCAAATTTGAAAATTGTTCATTTTTAAAAATGGTTCCATTTTAAAAAATTAAACAATTTAAAAAACAACAAAAAAGAAAATAAGAAAAAAAAGGAAAAAGAAACGAAAAAGAATATGCAGCCAGCGCTCAAGGAAAAAGAAATGCAGCCAGCGCGAAATTCATGGGCCGGCCCAATAGAAGAAGCATGTAGGCGGCGACTGTTCTATGCGCCGCAAACAAGCGGCATAAAGGAGCTCCCGACGCAGGAGACGAGGTCATGAGGACGAAGGCGTTCGCCCACTAACAGAGCGGGCCCGCTTAATTTGGCGCATTTTTTCTTCCCACCGGAACCCCCAACCGCCCCCGGCGGCTTGGGATCGGTCTGGGAACGTCGGATGAAAATTTGGCCCAATCCGGCGGAATTTGGGATCCGGGGGCGACTGGGAGAAAAAATTAGTGCCGGTCCTGGGGGCCTCTCGGGGGCACAGCCGAACATGCCCTTAACGATACAAAGTTCCAGTATGGCATAAAAAATCGAACACAGTTGAACTTGGACATTCACTTAACAGTACAGATTTCCACTCTCTATCTCTCTCTTCCACTGCCTCTGGACATCCTCCCGGCGGCACGGTCGTCATCCCTTCCGGCGCTAGCGGTTCTCCGCCCTGCCGTCTGGCGCGGCCCGCCTCCCTCTCCCCCTTGCAGGTCCACTTCAACCTAAACTGAATCTGAACTCTCCAAGTTTCAACCTAAATACATGGTGGGCCAGTTACATTACATACCAGCCTGAAAACACACCTACAAGTTTCAATCTAAACTGAATCTAAACTCTCCAAACAGGGCAATGGAGTAGGATATTACGCACATCATCTCAGAACACCCAGCTCATGCCAACAGCCCAGCAACAGGAGCATCGTGGGCTCGCAACACATATGATTAATTACTGTGAAAGAATGAGGGCAGCAAACAATACAGCTTAAGATTCCTCTGATATTTACAACACACCTGGACCGGGATAGTATCCACACTACTGACACATGAATCAACTGCTTATTTAAGCCAGAA
Source organism: Poa pratensis (assembly GCA_947311845.1). Lineage (NCBI taxonomy): Eukaryota > Viridiplantae > Streptophyta > Magnoliopsida > Poales > Poaceae > Poa > Poa pratensis. Next base: position 23,464,892 of record CAMZMU010000093.1, read on the forward strand.
ATTTTAACCAAAATACACAAGAATGGTCTATAGACACAACCAGATACATGTGACATCGAAGCATTTGTCTAGGCGCTGCCACGAGCAGCCTCCTGGAGATACTTCACAGCACTGTCGTAGTTCACGAAGCCCATGAACCAGAACTCATGGTTATCGACAGAAACGACCTGGATGTACCTCTCTGCAGGGTTCTGTTGACTTGAAGTGGGAGTGACTGATCTCAGGTGAGGCACGGGTACAACTACCTGTAAACACATTGCAGATATGCATACGATCAGGTTCAGTATGATACGAAGAACATGGTATTCTTTTGCCAAGTGTGCATGATCCAGATGAGCAACAGAGATGAACAATGTTTACATGTCTTCCTCAATACTAGTAGTATGGAATTTGCGGATTAGCAAACCATTTTAGATCATATGCTCTGTCAAATCAGAAAAGAGTTTGACAATGTTTCAATGCCTTCTTCAATACTAGTAGTATGGAGTTTGCGGATTAGCAAACGATTTCAGGTCATATGTCTGTCAAATGTTTCCATACTTTTTCAATATTAGTAGTGCATAATTTGCGGATTAGGTAAACATTTCAAATCATATGCTCTGTCGAAACAGACAGAGTTTGACTCCACAATACACGAGATAAGTGTACTGAAGCTGTTGTGATGAAATGATGTTTTTTCCCCCTTACGGTTAATTCTAGAGTGGCAAAGATATGAAGAATTTTATTTTGTAGTCCAAACTCATTTAAAATGTATTCTTGGTGCACATTCTGGCAAGGAAAAAACAGCCATCATACCTTGTAAATGGCGGAGGCGGTCTTATGATCCTCGGTGACATATGCCACTGGGCTGTCACTACAAAACGCAAGCTTGGCGGTCGAGACGTACAGGACTCCCATTATCGGGCCATGAGAAGTTGAGAGGTAGCACGCGTAGGCCTTCTTGAGCTTCTCATCAGGCAAGCACTCGAAGGTCTGCTGAAATATATTGTCGTATCCACCTTCCGATATGACCTTGGTCACCTGAGCGATCCTCCCCATTGCAGCATCCGTGATGCTAGGCCCGGTTTTCACTACACAAGTCCACACGAGTTCACGGGTCAACATGCATGTGCAGCTGCTATTTTTAGATAAGATGTGTGAACAGATATGTACTGAACTGAAAAATGGCTTGTCATTTGGATGCCTGGATGCGATGGTTCAGGATGCAGCGTGCTATACATGGTGCTGTGATTGGGAATTGGGGAAACTCACAGTGCTGCCAGACGTCGCCGGCGATGCCCTCGGTCTTGCGCGCCGCCTCGGTGAACCTCTTCCCCGCCTGGCCGAACATCTCCCTCAGATTCTCCGTGGCGCCTGCAGCAATCAGTCCCCAAAAACCACAACCGATCAGCACAAACGCTAACCATATCCAATTCAGAGCTACAGCAAAAGAGCAGGACGCCAGGAGATAGCTAGGCGGTGGTAGGTGACTGACTCTTGGGGGGCGGTCCGGAGGAGGGGGACGGCATCACGTAGGGGTTGGAGCCCGCGGGCGCGACGACCGGCGGGGGCGGCGTTGCGAGGTCCTCCGGGGACATGCGCGGGTACGCCGAGCCCTCTGACGGCGGCGCGTGGGCGGCGTCCGGCTTGGGGTCCATGGGCGATCGGCAGGAAGGAGGAAGCGGAGATTGGGGGAAAAATGGAGCAGCAATCACCAGCAGCAGCGTGCAGAGTTGACGGGACGTGGAGTGGGCGCGACAGGTCGACGCAATCAAACGCGTGAGAATATAATCGTGGGAGCGTCCAACTGGCAGAAGTAACCGACGCGCTCAAAGCCCAGGTATCGTTCCCGCGTCGACACAGCCTCAACGGCTCAACAGCCTCAACCTGCACACAACCACTATATTCTTTTTTTGTTGTCTGACAGTTTGCACAAGTATAGTTACATGCAAAGGTTAGTTGTATCGGCAAATTAGCTGGCTACTGATGAACCTCTTATTTCGGGACTAACAGACACAACAGGCAAAAGGGTCAACATTTCTGGGAGGTAGACAAGGAAAAACGGCACAAAACTACAAAAGCCGTGATCACTGTTGAGAAACGGCGTTGTTCAACACTTGCTTCCAGTCACCACATATACAAGAGCATAATCTCAAGAACACGAACATAAGAAAAGATACCAGATGGAGAGAAGGCCGAGCTCTTTATTATTTGTGTTGTACGTATACAATCTCATGAAACTTCTATTTATAGCCTCACTAGGGAGGGCATTTTGGATATTAAGCCCACAAATATCTGATCACCCTTGCCTAGCAAGGAACACGATCCTTGGCCTCCAAGGAGGCAACGTGCAAGGATAAGCCTTGGCCAACAAGGAGTTCGGTTCCTTGTCTTCTAAGGAAGCTAGATGGATAATCTTTGGCCTCCAAAGGATAATGATCACATATTTCGTAACACTTAACGTGTTGAGATACGGTGTTGTTCAACACTTGCTCACAATCACCACATATACAAGAGCACAATCACCAGGACAAGAAAGACACCACAAATATGAGAGAATATGAGAGCTCTTTATTATCTTGTATCATGTACTACAAGGCTGTTAAGCTTGTCTCTCCAACTCTCTCCTCATGCCTCTATTTATAGTTTCACTTGAGGGGTATTTTAGGTATTTAGCCCACACAACCTGATCAACTTTCCCTTGCCTAGCAAGGATCAAGTTTCCCTTGCCTAGCAAGGATCGATCCTTGGCATCCAAGGATGATACGTGTACTTAGCTAGGAAGCTAGGATGCCTTGGCCTCCAAGGATGGATAGAGCCTTGGCCTCCAAGGATCAAGGATAGAGATCAGGTTTCGTAACACTCCCCCTTGGGCTTATACCGCGAAATGCACATGCCTCATTAAAACTCCTCCCAAAAACCCAGTGGGAAAAAAGGGATCAACGGAGAAAGAGTACATTGCACACGCAAGCTATGTTGCACTTGTTGCCTCGTTAAAAACCTTGAGTGACAAAACCCAGTGGGAAAAAGTCACTAAGGGAAAAAGAGTACAACAACTTATCTTCAGGATTAGTTTTGATCTTCGGGATCAATATGAGTTTAAGATCTCATATTATGGGCTATGGTTCAGGGCTCCCCCTAAACCTTGCATCTCTCTAAGTCGTCTCATCCAATGCCTTGAACACATCGGAGAAAACTAGGTGGAGGTAGAGACTTTGTAAATAAATCAGCAAGATTTTCACATGACTTAGTATGCAAGATCTTTACTTCCCCACTCTTCTGGAGCTCATGAGGGTAGAAGAATTTAGGAGCAATATGCTTAGTGAGATTGCTCTTAACATAGCCCATCTGCATTTGTGCAACACAGGCAGCATTATCTTCATAGATAATGGTTGGGGTATCGATGACATTGAGTCCACATGACTTCAGGATGTGACTTGTCATACGTCTCAGCCAAACACATTCTCGTGCGGCCTCGTACATCGCAATTATCTCTGAGTGGTTTGTAGACGTGGCTACCAGGGTCTGCTTGAAAGACCGCCAAGAAATGGCTGTACCACCACAGAGAAATACGAATCCAGTCTGTGATCTGGCATTATGGGGATCAGACATATAGCCAGCATCCGTATATCCCACCATGGACAAGTCTTGGTTTTTTTATAGAACAATCCAAGATCTTGGGTACCTTGAAGGTATCTGAGGACAGTTTTGACGCCAACCCAATGTCTTCTGGTTGGGGCAGCACTATACCTAGCTAGGAGGTTTACTGCGAATGCAATATCAGGTCTAGTGCAATTCGCAAGGTACATTAGTGCTCCAATGGCGCTCAAGTAGGGAACTTCAGGTCCCAAAACTTTCTCATTTTCTTCACAAGGTCTGAATGGGTCTTTATCCGCTTCAAGGGATCTTACGACCATGGGGGTTCTTAGAGGGTGAGATTTATCCATGTTAAATTTTGCAAGGACCCTCTTTGTATAGGTGGACTGGTGTATAAAGACTCCTTCTGGGAGGTGCTCAAACTGCAGGCCTAAGCAAAGTTTGGTTTTACCCAAATCTTTCATCTCAAACTCCGTCTTAAGGTAAGACATAGCTTCCTTTATGTCCTCTGCGTTTCCGATGATATTGAGATCATCGACATAGACTGAGATGATACAGAATCCATTCTGGGATTTCTTGATGAATACGCAGGGACAATCATCATGATTGGTGTAACCTTTCTTCAGGAGAAAGTCACTCAGCCGGTTGTACCACATTCTACCGGACTGCTTTAACCCATATAGCGACCTCTGCAATTTGACGCTATACATGTTGCGATTTTCATTTGGATGTGGGATCTTTAATCCTTCAGGGACTTTCATATAGATCTCTGAGTCAAGTGACCCATATAAATATGCGGTCACCACATCCATCAACTGCATTTGCATGTTCAGGCTAGCTGCCATAGATATCAAATATCGGAACGTGATGCCACTCATCACAGGAGAGTATGTTTCATCGTAATCGATGCCTGGTCTCTGCGAAAAACCTTGTGCTACCAGCCTCGCTTTATATCTCACCACCTGGTTATTTTCATTCCTCTTCCGAACGAAAACCCATTTGTACCCAACAGGGGTAACGCCAGGAGGAGTTCGCACTACAGGGCCGAACACATTCCTCCGATAAAGCGAGCGCAATTCGGCCTCAATTGCTTCTTTCCATTTAACCCATTCTGAGTGCTTCTGGCACTCTGCCATGGACTTAGGTTCTGGATCCAGTTCAACGGAAGCAATTTTTGAGGCAAAGTATATGTCGACAATAGTAGTCTTTCTGTTATATAACTCTCCTGAATCAATATAATTTATACTGATTTCATCATTCATTTTCACCAACTCGTCATGTTTTCCCAAAACGACTGAGTCTGGGTGTTCCGATGTCCCAGTACCAAAATCAATTTGCGAGCGTGATTTTGCACTGGGAATTTCATCTTCAGGATGGCTCACTTCAGGGAGCTTCTCAACTTCAGGTTGAGATTCTTCAACTGACTTAATGTGTGACGTATCTGGCACGGAATTTGTTTCTGCGGACGTCTCCGCGGAAGTTTATCCCGTGCACCCAGAGGTCTCCCCCTTTTCTAGAGGTTTGGCCCAAATTTGAGTTAGTAGCCTTCGGGGCTATTTCTACTCTCTCTGGCACATTTACAGCAGGTATATGTGATTTTGTCACCCCACTATGATCAGTGAAGGCTTCAGGCAAATTATTTGCTAGCCTTTGGAGGTTTAAGATCTCTGAACTTCAAGTTCAGCTTCGCTAGTGCGTGGATCTAAGGACTGGAGGCCCTCAGCACTCCATGAAATTTCTTGGCATTTCTTTTGGTACATTTCTCCCCCTAACGCCGGGAAATGGTCCTCATTAAAAATACTATCAGCGTACCGAGCCGTGAACAGATCCCCAGTCATAGGCTCAAGGTATTTGATTATAGACGGAGACTCATACCCCACATAGACCCCCAACTTCGGTGAGGACCCATGGTGGTACGCTGAGGTGGTGATATCGGCACGTACACAGCGCAACCGAATCTTCGCAGATGGGAAATACTTGGTTCTTTCCCACGCACTAGCTGCAAGGGGGATGCAGAGTGATATGCAGTTGGCCTGAGCTGGATTAATGCTGCTGCATGCATCACAGCATGTCCCCAACAAGTAGTTGGGAGCTTGCAGTTCTGTAAAAGTGGCCTAGCAACCAATTTAATCCTTTTGATTAATGACTCTGCAAGGCCATTCTGAGTGTGGACATGTGGAACCGAATGCTCCACTTGTATGCCAAGAGCTAGGCAATAGTCATAAATGATTTGGAGGTAAATTCTCCAGCATTGTCCATCCTTATGGATTTGATCCGGCTATCCGGAAAATTTGCTCTTAGTTTATTATCTGGGCAACCAGCTTTGCAAAGGCATGGTTCCTTGTAGATAATAGGCATACGTGGCTCCACCTAGTGGAGGCATCAATCAGGACCATAAAATATTTGAAAGGGCCCGACAAGGGTTGTATTGGTCCACAAATATCGCCTTGAATTCTCTGCAGGAAAATTGGCAATTCATCCTTCACCTTCAAGGTGGAGGGTCTAAGGATTAACTTCCCTTTGGCACATGCAGTGCACATAAAATCTTCAGGATTTGGGAAGTGTTTTGTTGCTATGTTATGGCCAACAGAGCCTTTGATGATTTTCCTCATCATGCCCAACCCAGGATGACCAAGTCTATCATGCCATACCCTGTATGACTCTGGGTTCCTGAAAATCGTTTTCAGCGCAACATATTCCTTTATGGGCTTTATGTGTGTGTAATACAATCCTGATGCTAAGGAAGGGAGTTTCTCAACCACTTTCTTTTTGGATCCGTCAAATTTAGTCATGATCAGGTATTCAGTACCATTCTCGACCTTTGTTTCCACATGGAAACCATTTGCACGGATAGCTTTAAAGCTTAGTAGGGTCCGTTTTGATTCAGGATACAACAAGGCATCCTTGATCACTAATTGGGTACCCATAGGGAGAACTATTGTGGCACTTCCGGTACCGACAATATGAGTATTGCTTCCGGCAATGGTCATAACATTTCCAAATTTCTTGGTCAGAGTCTGGAAATATTTGGTCTCCCGAAGAACCGTATTTGTGGTGGCACTGTCTATAAGACATATCTCCTCTTCCTCCATGGATTGATACACCTTACTGTGTAAAAAGACATATTTACATCTCCACTAGAAAGAGCATAAACATATAACATACTGGAATTTATATTAAGCAAGAGTTACACTAATGCAAAATACAATACTATGCTCTTCAGGAGCTTATTACATGACCAAGTTCAGCAGGAACTATATAACACTGGAATTACAACTCATGACGGAAATATATTAGGCTAGGAGACTACGCCAGGTCTCCATATATATCAACATTCATATCTTCTGCAGGAAGATCGACACCATCCAGGCTGAAATCATCACTACCAGGATTTTCCTCAAGAAGAAGGTCTTCAAGCATCTTAGAGTCCGGCAGAGCAGCAGGCTCTACAAAGTGGGACTCGTGATTATCCTGCTTGTTGCTACCCTTGATGGACTGCTGATATAACTCAACCAGGTGCTTGGGGGTGGGGCAGTTGCGAGACCAATGATTCTCGCATCCACATCTAAAGCATTTTCCTTGCTTTCCCCTAGTCTGAGCACCTGGATCAGCTCTGAATTTTTCTTTGCCTTTTCCTCTTCCTCTACCCTTGCCCTTGAATGCATTGCTCCTTTTTCCCTTCCATCCTTGGTTCCCTTTGTCCTTTTTGTGGCCATGGGAACTCCCAACACTTTGAGTGATCGCATGTGCTTCAGGCACAGCCATAGTCCCAGTTGAGCGGGCGCTATGGTTCTTCATAAGAAGTTCATTTTGTTTTTCTGCCACTAACAGGACAGAGATCAACTCAGAGTACTTGGCATATTTGGCATGCCTGTATTGCTCTTGCAACACCATGTTGGTGGGATGGAACGTTGACAAAGTTTTGTCAATTATATCAGCATCAGTGACTTTCTGGCCACACATTCTGAGCAGGGAAACAATGCGGTGCAACGCAGAGTTATATGCTGTCACAGACTTGAAGTCTTGAAAACGTAGGTTTAACCAGTCACTCTGTGCTTGAGGAAGCGCAACAGACCTTTGCTGGTCATAGCGATCCTTCAGGGATTGCCAAAGAGTGAGTGGATCCTCTTCAGTCAGATATTCAAGCTTCAACGCTGAATTGAGGTGATGCCTTAGAAAGATCAGCGCTTTCGCCTTTTCAGCGGCAGAAGGACCATTTGTGCCAGCTGCTGGCTGGTTAATGGCATGACTGAGAGACATGGATGTAAGGCTTAACTTAGCATCCATAGCCCACGTGAGGTAGTTGCTGCCATCCAGGGCGAGCTCGGCAAATTCCTTGGAGTTGATGCCCGACATTTCCTGTATATTTAGATCATGCAACAATTTACTTCAGGTAAATAAGTGCATGTCATGAGTGCAAACAGTGTAAATACTGGTATGTAAACAATTCCAGATGTTTATGCACTAATCAAATACTTCAGGATTTAATTTGCAAAGCCGTGGCCGTGTAAGCTTGACATAAGCGTCTCGTCTTGGCTTCTGGCCAACTGTTAGGCTGGCGAAGTATTTCCAGCGACGTCACCGACGTCACCGGCAAGCGCACGACGCTGGCCAAGGTGGTACGATGGCGCAGAGCTTCAGGCTCTGGTCATGGCGCCGATAGCGACGAACGTGGCCTTCCGGACACACGCGGGTGACACACGGGGAGCTGCAGGCTCCAGACGTCGATAGCGACGAACGCGGCCGTCTGGGCACACGCAGGATACACACAGAGCTGCAGGCTCTAGACGTCGAGCCGCCGACGCGTTGTGACCTCGTCACCAGCCTTTTAGTTAAGGCAATGCCATGATGCGGAGCTTCAGGCTCCGAACATTTTGCTGATCAGCACTGCCGGTGCAGAACCATCCCATGCATGGGAGTTAATGCTCACGACTTGTTTGAGTCGGTTGCCTTGAGATTATTTTCTCGACCGATCAACATGAGCATGCAATATGCAGTGCTACGATAGTACACTCATGTACACACGAAGCTATTTTAGGAGTGATTAGCAAGTAGCTTTGAACAACATACCTTTGCTCGAGAGCACTCGTGCTGATCACTAGCTAACATCTTTCAGTGTATAAACCTACCACCAACAGAACCGCCCAACTAGCACAGCTGGAACATGCAAAGAGCATAACAAAGCATGCATGCGCCTCACTTCCCTGTTCCCACTGCAACCCTCACATGACGAAGAAGAAACCTGAAGATTGATAGTAGAAGAAATCTGGTTGGATTAATCCCTTGCGAGTTTTCTAGCTTGACATAGATAGAAGGAGAAGAAAATCTTGCATTGTGTCAATTTCAGTGAAATGGTTAGTAGTCTTCCTGCTGCCCACTGAGAAAATTACTATGTGATGCACTTCTACTCTTGCAAGGTTGCAGAGACTCTTTGCACAATCCTCATGGCAATCAGAAGGAAATGTCTGCCAACATCTCATTGTGCGATAGCAACCAAACTGATCCTGGCACGTTGAACCCAGTTTGCATGGGGTCCTCGTGCTACTTATCCACTAACATGACACTATAACAGTGTATTGTGATGCACCAGGCATACACCAAACAGTCTGCGCCATATCAATATTTAACCCCAATCACCTTGCCTACATTGCAGAACTCTTGCCTGGAGGAAGCGGCATGCCGATCCGACACAGCCAGCCATCGACGATAAGTCGATAACACCCCGACTCAGGCTGAAACCGGTCTGGTGACCATATCAGCCGGTAGGATACCAGTGTAGATAGGTTCTGTTCAAAACCCACATCGAACCTGATAAATAGATCAGCTTGCAGTTTGGGTCAGGCTATCTTAGCGGGTTGTGAAACCTGTGAATAGCCCTATAGCCTTATGAACCATGGTCAGCCTTGTGAACTACAAGTTGAAACATCCACAACTTTTTGAGGATACTGAATATCGCGTGAAAGTTGAAGACCACTTAACCAAATGGCTGGCAAATAAGTGTGCACAGGTTTGATGATTTGAGTAGGTGCTTTTGTGCTCACATGTCATTGCTATCAGCATTGCTTTGATGATATCGCCTGCACTGGAACATCGAGAAGAGAAGAGTGGATTAAGCAATCAATGCAATAATCAAGAGGACAACAGGTACATGACAGACATGCAATAACCATGAATGTGATGATTCATGAGATTTTAGGATATGGGCCAGCTGAAAGTAATATAACACAGCCATGCTCTTGGAATAGACAAAAATATCAGACAAATAGCAGATCTAGACCAAATGAACATATATATTAGATTTCAAAAGTGTATATATAGTAGATTTCCAATGTGAAGGCAACATACGCAGACGCACCTGAATTGGGGTCAGATCAGCAAGCAGCGGGAGGTTCAACTTTCCTTCAAAGTTTATGTAGCATATTCATTAAATCATGGGACGGGATGGCATCGCCTTTTGGTTTTTCTGTATCAAAACCAGGCAAACTCTGCAATAATGCTTGGCCTTCTATGCTTGCTCCCATAGAAGTGACAATAGTTGAGATAATGTTTGAATCAAGTGCTGTATCCTTGGCTTTCATTTCACGAATTAACTCAAGAACCTTCTCAGTGTCACCTTTAGCTCCATAACCTTGGATGAGTGAATCAAATACAACAACGTCAGGCACAAAGCCACTTGCAGTCATCTGGTTAAGCACCCCATTTGCTGCTTCTAGGTCTCCAGATTTTGCAAACATGTGGATCAGCGTAGAATATGTCACAGCATCAGGAGTCAGCCCCTCATTAAGCATATATTTAAGAAACTCTTCTGCAGTTTTCTTGTCCCCTAATTTGCAAGCGCCATGGATCATAATGTTATATGCAACAACATCTGGTTTGAAGTTCATATCGATTTCATCGAACAGATTCCTAGCCTGCTTCATCATGCCTAGATCACACATAGCTTTAAGAAAAGGAATATAGTGAACTAGCTCGGGCTCTATCCCGCGAGATCTCATTTCAGACAAGAGACTTTCCACACGGTCAACATGCCCCATTTTGCAGTAGCCCTTTATCAATATGCTATAGGTGAATGAATCAGGATCCAACCCAGAACTAACCATCTCATTCATCAGCTCCCTAGCCTTCTTTATCTTGTGGACTCTAAGGAATCCACCAATCATCAGATTAAATGTGACCAAGTTACACATGCATCCGTTCTCAGCCATCATGGAACGAACTCGGACTGCTTCCCGCATCCTACCAATCTTACAAAGTCCATGTATAACAGAGTTGAATGTGATCGCATCAGGCTTAACCATAGCTTCACCGTGAATCATCTCCTCTAGCAACCCCATCGCCTCATCCATCTCGAGCACACCAGATAGCCCAGTGATAAGTGTGTTATACGTCACAGTATCTGGCCTCACCCCCTTCTCCAACATATTCTTCCGCAGATCGAGCGCCTCCCTCACGGACCCTTCCTTGCACATGGAATTGATGAGCACGTTGTAAGTGACCACGTTTGGCTCCAAACCCCGGTTCATCATCATGTCCATCACACGTGTTGCCTTGTTCACCTTCCCTTCTCTACACAGGCTATCGATCAACCCGGTGTACATCACAACATCCGGCTCAATACCCCTGTCCGACATTTCCTCGAACACCTTGCCTACGCTCTCCCACCTCCCGGCCTTGCAGTACCCCTGGAGCAAACAACTGTACACGACCACGTTAGGCTCGACACCGCCCTCGCACATCTCCTTCAGCAGCTCCACGGCCTTGTCGACGTCCGCGGCGTCGCAGAGACCGCGGATGAGCGTGCCGTAGGTGACGACGTCGGCGCGGACGCCGCGGGCCTGCATCGAGCGGAGCAGCCCGACGGCCTGGCCCGCGCGGCGGTCGGCGCAGAGCGCGCGCATGAGGGTGGTGTAGGATACGGCGTTGGGGCGGGAGGCGAGGCGCGGCTCCTGCGACATGAGGCGGAGGAGGAAGAGCGCGGCGTCGAGGCAGCCCTGGCGGCAGAGCGCGGCGAGGACGGTGTTGTAGGATACGGCGTCGCGGACGGAGGGGAGGGAAGAGAGGAGGGCCGGGGACTCCGGGAGCGGAAGCAGGCGAAGGAGGTGGTTGAGGCGCGCCGCGGCCTCGGCGCGGCCGCGGCGGAGGGCGACGGCGAGAAAAGGCGCGGCGCGCCTCGGCGTCCTCCGGAGCGGTTCCGTGGATGCGATGGAGGCCGCGATGGCGACGAGAGCGCGGAGGACGCCGGGGGGCGCGTGCTTCCTCGTCATGGCGGCCGGGGCTGAAGAAGCGGCGCGGCGGCGCGACCCGGTACGGAGCTTATTTTTCTTTCAGCGGGGAAGCTCGGTTGCGGGGGCGCGGCTGTAAGCTGACAAGATTGTCAAGGCTGTGTGTTCGGGGAGGTCCTATTCATCGACCTGGTCGATGCCTACTGCGCTCCGCAAGCGCAGACGACCACATGGGCCGCGGCCCACGACCCCTAGCTCGCATCCCCTTCTTCTTCGCTATATCTCCTGGTCGCCTTCCTTCTTCTTCTCCCGCACACGGCTCACCACCCACGTTGACTCTCGCCCCAATCCCCCCGCCTCCTCCGCTGGCCAAGCCGCCTGCCGCCGCCACCCGTGGCCAGCACCGCTCCCGCGGTGCCTTGCCGCCCCGCCCTCCTCCAACCGCGGCCCACCGCCGGTCCGCCGCCGCCCCGAGCTTCCCTCTAACCCCCCTCCCTCGTTAAGGTTCTCCCTCACCTCCACATGCGCCGCCGCGGCGAGCCGCGTCGTCGGCGGCGAGGTTGGCTCGGTCTTCGTTGCTCTTCCCCGTCTTCTTCTTCGCCTTCTCCCTCGCCTCTCTTCCTCGTCTCCGGCAGCATCGCCTCGGTTTCTTCTCCGGTCGTCTCCACCGTACGCCTTATTGGGCCGGCCCGCGAAGGGTGTGCGGACGTTATTAACCTCCGACCTGGTCGTCAACTAGGTTTTGCCGTGTGTTCGGGCTGCGGCTTATGAGAAATTTTCTGTGGCGGGCTTCACTTTATGATGGGCCGATAAGCCCATCCAGTGACCATGCGTGATGGGCGGGAAGCCTCATTTCAGTGTGGAACGGTCAGTCGGGTACCGCGCGCTCCTACTCCTACTCCTGTTTTTGTTTTTTATTACTTGACTCCTACCCCCTGTTGAGGACTGAGGAGGGCTAACAACGGGAGGGGCTATATCGGAGTTTCGCCTCGCCCGCCTGAAGCGAGTCGCTTCGTGGGCCGCTCAATAAGAAAGCAAAGTGTCTTTGTCTTGCGTTTTTAAAATCTGTTTTCATTTTTTTTAATCTGGATAGTTTTTATAATCTAAAAGTTTTTAAAATTCAAACATTGCTGAACGTTTTTTAATTTGATTTTTTTAACCTGGAAGTTTTTCAAATTCGAACAATTTTGAATATGAACAAAATTTTAAATTGGAATAGTTTTCGAATATGGACAAATTTTAAATTTGAACAATTTTTTAATATAAACAAATTCTAAATTTAATCAATTTCAGAGTATGAATAAATTTTGAATTAGAATTTTTTTAAATATGAACAAATTTGAAATTTGGATTTTTGACTATCAACAAATTTTAAATTTTAAATTTTTTGAATATGAACAAATTTTAAATTTAAACAAGTTTTGAATATGAACAAATTTTAAATTTGAATTTCCAGATATAAACAACTTTCAAATTTGAACAACTTTTAAATTTGAAAAAAAAAATTGATTATGAACTATTTTGAATTTGAACAATTTTTTAATATGAACAATTTTTTAATTTGAATAATTTTAAAATCTAAATAGTTCAAGTCTGGACATTTTTTTAAAGTCGAAACATTTTTCAAAATCATAAAAAAGTTAAAAAAAAGAAAGACGAGAAAAGAAAAGAAATAGAAAAATTAAAAATTAAAAGAACGAAAAAGATAAAGAAAAAAAGAAACAAACGATAAGAGAAGAAACATAGAAGAAAAAAACGCCAGGACCGGCCCATCACCTACGCGGTTGAGGAGGCGCGCGTGAATATCGCCGCTAATGAGCGATATATGTCATTCACCGCTAATGGCCCTTTGACCAGCAGTGACATGGATCAGCACATGTTTCCCTACACCTAGATACACCCATTTTAGCGTCGATTAATATGGGAGTCTTTTTCGATGCTTTATTTGGACGACAACTAGCTTGCGCCCACTGCTCACGTGTCGAGGGGCTCACAACCGGTCAAGGTGGTTTTTACTCACTTTCCAGGGCTAGAGGGACCAAGCAGGACATGGTGTTCTACCCGGGGCTGACACAGTTATGCAGATCACTAGATCAGCGTGCTCCTTCTTCATGCCCTCACTCAGGCCTAGCCCGGCGACACAGTCACGCAGATCACTAGGTCAGCGTGCTTATCCTTCATGCCCCCACTCAGGCCCAGCCCGGCGGCACGTCGCCCCATAGGCCCACACCTCCTCCTAGGCTTAGATTGTCTGCCTGTTTAGCCAGAGCCCAACCAGCTCGAGCAAGACCGGTCGATGCGGGCACCGCATTAGCCACGAGCAATCGATGCGCCTCCGCCCCTATGTGCATGTTCCGCGTTTGCTGCTACGGGTTCATGCAAATTTATAGCGGCTACAACGTCCATGTTAATGTTTTTTCAAAAATCTTATCTCATTGCTTAGGACTAGTTTACTAGTGGTGTATTTTCATCTTTGTGACTCATATTTTCATCTTTGGGCCGACGAATACGAGTCACAACGTCCATGTTTTTTTTTACGGTAAATATCAGGAGCTCTGCCTATGCATTATTAGAAGAAGAATTGATCCAGTTAATCAGGGAAACCGGACCCAAAAACCATACAACGTCCATGTTGGACATGGTTTCACTATTATTCGACCTTATCTGCTTTGTTTTCACCTCTGGGTGGAAGAATCACATGTTTGGTGTCGTGGGAATTAGTGTGTGTGTGTGGGTGGGGATATTTAGGCCCCTGTCCCAAGATGGAGGAGCCTCCACCCAGGACTTCTCACACTCCTCGTCGGGGGAGCTCGCCAGCCTCACGGCTGTTGCTCTTGTACCCTGCCGGACTTCTCACTGCAGACATGCGCAATGAGGTGCACTTCACTCGACAACGTGATCCTTGTAGGTTTTAGCTTCTGCCCTGATTCCTCCAGCACAAACACGCGCGCGTCTAACAGACCCGTCGAGCAGGGTGTCCATCGATTGATGTTTCTCACAGCTTACGCTAACTTCAGTATAGCAAAACGAAATCGGAGCAGATTTTGGTGGTGCAGCGCTACCAAAGTTCTCATTTGGCCTTCCATTTGCGATCGCCACCATTGGCCACTATTTTGGTGGTTGACAATACCAAATCATCTAGAGGCCCTTGCACTGTTGGCTTCACCGAAGGATCACGCCACGCTACAAGCCCAACTAGATAAAAGGTGTCGAGAACACAAGAGGTCAATCTAGCACTGCCGATCACAAATTACTAACCTCGACTAAGACCTCCATAATTCCACTTCCCCTGCTCTCGGAAACAACCATGTCCACCAACCAATCAAGGGATTATAAGTCTCACATCACTTACAACCAATCAAGGTATTATGAGTCTCACATCCCTCACCAACCAATCAAGAGATTATGAGATTCACATCCCTCAAACTCACATTGACTAACTCCAAATCCACCAACAAAACACATCGCTATATGCAGGCCGCAACTTTAACACACAAAAAAGAAAGAGGTAAGGTCTGTCAACACTCTGAAAAACAGACAAAGCATCCCACATGCATTGAGCACCTCGTCTGTGAAATGCGGTCACAAAAACACACCCCTGCTGAATCACTAGCGAGTTGCCATAATGAAATACTAACAAAACACGTTTTCTTCCTGGGTCGGCTGGTATCCTTGGAGCCCAAATATCCGTAGGTTTTGGTCCATCGAACCTACAGCGATGTACTTAGCATCGGCCCCAAACTTCATTGAAGTTACTTTCCCTGTGAAGTCACAACAGTAAGTTGATCGGCCCCATGTAGAAATGACAACCAAGGACTAACATACTGACATACCTATTCCTGAGAGATCCGGTAATCTCTTGATAAAATTCCATTCGACCGCTTGGTGAACCCTACAAAAAGGGACAGAAGGTCATAATTCTCAAGTTTTAGAAAACAATATGACAAATTGACAATCAAGAGGATTTGGTACGTAAAAATGCGCAGTAAAGGAAAGTGTTTTACTGACTATGCCGTGGCAGGATTTGACTATGCATATGATGTTATGAAGTTATTACTATATAAAAGTACAATAATGATGGAGACACACGACTGAAGGTTTGCACTTGTCTAAATGAACGAATTAATCATATTACTTGCAATGGATCAACGTTAAGCACTGCATTCCAAGCGTAGTCATTGATACAACAAGCAAACATTGTATCACATGAAAAACAACAAAAACAAAAGTAAAACTAAAAAAAGTTCAATCAATAAAGAATAATGCCAAAATGAATGTAATGGACCACAACCATTGTATGCTCAACGACTAACAGAAAACCAATAAAGAGAGGTCTATTTTGCTTGTCTGGATTAAATATGTGATTCCTCCTCAGTACAGTGCACGAATAAAGACATCTCATAGACTAGTCCTTGCTGGTTTACTCGAACATACCTTATATCTGAACCACCAATGGCAAGATAGCTTCCACTAAAATCAAATTCCACTGCAGAACAAAAGAGAGAGTTAAGCATCATATGAGTCAACAATCTTTACAACTCCATCCGTTCCAAATTAGGTGTCGCTGATTTTAAATCAGAGACAACTAATTTGGAATGGAGAGTACCGAAGGGGAGTTGGTGGTGGTTCATCATTTCATCCCATCTCCCTCCTCTCTGTTCCGCCACCCCACCCACGTGGCAGAAAATCAAGCTGGGCAACGGTACAGTACACAAATCCAGGTCGAGTAAATAAGTACAGGCCTAAGTGTCATCCTAGGCTTGCCATACTTGTTCTTTAATCGCCATGAAACTCAAAGACCATTGCACCAAGCCACTGGAAAATAGATAACAGGCCAATACTACTGAGAGAAATAAGTTTTTGCAGCCTGACACGGCCCATTGTTTAAGGCGCGTGTGCAACCGCAGGCTGCATCAAACATTGAAGGTACAGGGGTTGGGCACTGGGTGCTGAAGGTGAAGGACATGGGGGCTCAACAACTCTATTTGGTAGGCCGCATATGGATGTGATGTCTAGGATGAAGGGATGGCCAAATTTTAGGTTTACTAGTATGAGCTTAGTCAGTTTAGAAACAATTTACTGGTTCTATTATTGTTTGGTGAATCTGATTGACTAAACCAAGGGAAAGAGGGGCGATGGTGGAAGGGAAGCATGGAATGTTGCGCGATAGTCTAAGGGGGTGTTTGGTTAGGCTTTTCTCTTGGCTTTTGGCTTTGGCTTATAAGCCTAAAAGGCACCTATTTAGATGCTTTTGGCTTATGCAATGTCCAACTATAAGCCAAAATCCAAAAGCATCTATTTAGGTGCTTTTTGGGCTTATAAGCCAATGCCAAAAGCCAAGAAAAAAGTCTAACCAAACACCCCTAAAGCTCACTGCCAGCACAACTGGAGCTGATACATGGGTAATGAGGGCATCACAAAATGGCACCAAGCAGATGCTGACATAGGGGCGAAGCATCATCACATCAAATGTTGATCTGGATGAACTGGGAGATGAGCAAGGAGAGTGGCTGTAACATGAACCAAAGTAGAAAGTTGAGACTTGCTAGATAAGGTGCACATGTGATGATTACACGCATGGGATATGGTATCAGAGGGGACTGAAGCCAAGACATAGAATCGCCAGTTATTTAAGGTGCACATGTGACGAGAAATGGTACAAAACGGGATCATGCCTAAGCAGAGCGGTGGTAGAGCTGGAGGTAGAGCTTATGGGCAGATGAAGTCAGAGGAATGACATGCAAGTAAGATAAAAGCATGTACGAATAGCCTGATCCGCTAGAAAATGGTAGGAAAAATTATCAACCATATACAATAATTTCTGTAACCCCATAGCGACCCAAGGGCTTATGCTAGTTAACATGTAGATGGTGAATTTTATAAATCAAGTGATCCTGTCCCAATCGCTATAACTATGAATATGCACGCATGTGAAACATTAGCCGTTCACAATCTAGTAAGCTCTTTACCAGCATTGGTTGTTGTGTCTGAATTACAGGGAGAGAAGGTCCTGAAATATTCATATTTCCGAAGATCCCAAAGCTTGACACCATCAAGAGCAGCAGTCTGCAAAACGATGGTAAAATGTCAAAGAAATTAATAAATGTAACATTGTGCACGTTCTTTATGAAATATACATACCGCTAGGAGGTAACCATTTTCAGAGAATGATAGCAGTGACTGGTCCGACCTGCCACCACAGTTTGCAACCTTTGATTAAAGATTAAAAAAAGTTCATTAGCGAAGGTGCTTCAAGGTAAAATCGCCTAGAAACATTCTTGAAAGAAGTGATATCATAATACTATATCATACCTGAGTCCTCACATCCCAAATTTTGACAACAGCGTCAGTAGTTCCTGTTCCAAGGATAAGACCATCTGGATGGAATGCTGCAGATGTATAGCCCTCTAGACTAGAAGCCTCAGTAACCTGATACATATATTAAACATTCATGGGCAGTAATAGTATACATATAAGAAAGAAAGGAGGGAACCTGTATCAGGCAAGATCCGGTTGAAATATCATAGAAGCACCATGAGTTATCCCTGGAAGTACTCACAAAGTACTTCTGAGACGCATGGACTGTAACAGCTTCAACCTGATAAATTTCATTTAAAAAAATCCCAGACACTAAATAACAAAATTAATAAGAAAAATGAGATAGACAATAAGTGCCAAGAACCGTGATAATAAGTATAGCAAAAGAAGAAAAGAGAGCATTTTCAGACATCTATGTAATTAACAACACACGCAAATGAGCAAGGTAACGCAAAGAATTAGCCATCAGAAACTTAGTGCAAATTATAGCTTACAAACTTTTATCTCAAACCATGACTGCTACCTCAAACCCAGAAGTTGGTCAATTTCAGTTAGCTTTCTTTTGTTAGTTGTCTTTATAAAATCAAATTTACAAAAAAAAAAAAAACTTTGGTAGCTTTTATCTTGTGCTATGGAAATCAGTAAAAATTTGTAAATTTAAATTTATCGTAACAGCAATCTGAATGAACATAGAAAGGAATGAAGAATTCAAGCATAGAGAAGGACATCAGCTATAAGAGCAAACCATAGTTCTAAATACAGGAAAACAGAAAAATCAAACATATGAGCATCATTGTAGGAGCAAGATCCACCCAAATACTAACCCCGGCAGTATGATCTTTCAATGTATGGGTACAGCTATAGTTTCCGTCCTCACTCCCTTGCCAAATGCGAACAGTCTGCAAGGTTTGCAAATAAATCAGCCAAACAATAAATAAAGTTGTAGTTTTTAGATCAATCGCATTAGGCCAAAAATGTCTAGGCTGTTTTCTGTCACTATTAATCACTGATAATTCTAGAAAATCAATGTAATGGAATCAAGGGCTCAAGAAAAACTGTAATCCCTCCTTCCCAAAATACAATGCGCATAACTTTTGGTCAAAGTCAAACTTATAAAGTTTGACCGATTATATATAGAAAATTATCAACATCTACAATTCCAAAGACATACCATATGAAAATATATTTCATGATTGCTAAAAATATTGATTTAATATTGTAGATGTTTAGTTTCTATATATATATTTTATATTTACATACTAGGTCAAATTTTACAAAGATTGACTATGACAAAAAAATATAAGCAATCTATTTTGGAAAGGAAAGGAGTAACTAATTTCCATTTTGATTTTGATCTGAAATCTTCAGAGTTAATTCAGTGTGAGCCCTGATTCAACAGAACGCATTCGATAATCAGGAGACCCTCCTCAAGGTAATACTTCAAAAAAGGTGGCTACAAGTATACTCGACATAAATACTTGAGATATGGCACAAACTAAAATTATTTGGAGCTGAATCACCTTTCCACTACACTACATCGCTGATCGCCAATATAAATAGTGCATGTGCGAATCCCCTGGAATTGTCTACCGCAAGGTTTTTGAGTCGGCGAGCGAATACAAGTCGGCAACCCTGCAACTGGCTGCATAGTTGGCGAAAGTCACTATATAGTCGTGAATCGCCCTTATTTTCGAAAACGACTTCGCAATTAGTTGGCGACTATACAGCGACTCAAAAACCGTCTATCAATGTTGATCTTCCAGTGTCCATGCGCCAGATGAGTTAACAACAGTGGCCTTAAGGACAATGCTGTGTGCACAGCTGAGCCATATGGTTGAAGGGCATTACAGTCTTAAATATGAACTACTGGTTGGCTTAAATGGATTAGTTTGCTCTAGTCAGAAGTTCAGTTGCTTATTTGGTTTAAAAACAATTATAACAAAGGTTAAGTTGGTCTAAATTCAAACCAGAAGAGATTAATATGACATAATATTATGTGATTATCTAAAGTCATAAATAAACCAATAATAACCATACTTACTTTATCTGGTGATCCGGTTATGAAGAGTCCATTTTGATTAACAAATTTCAA
The DNA here is from genome assembly GCA_947311845.1 of Poa pratensis. Taxonomy (NCBI): domain Eukaryota; kingdom Viridiplantae; phylum Streptophyta; class Magnoliopsida; order Poales; family Poaceae; genus Poa; species Poa pratensis. The sequence goes on from CAMZMU010000093.1 coordinate 23,485,100, forward strand.
ACTGCTTATCTGTGTAATGCAAAGTTTTCTGGTGTCATAATATACTTGAAGCATACAAAAAAACTAGAGACGTCCAAAGCAATGGAGTAAGACCTTCTTTGAGTGACCAGTAAGCGTGCACAAAATTTCACGGACACAACCGATCAAAGAGTACTGCATTTGTATCCATACCCCCAGTTGCAACAATGTCCTGTTCATCCATGACAAGAATCAAGTAAATGAACAATGATATCTGAACCTAGTGAACATTTAATCGTATAGCTCAGCAAGTTGTCAGAAAAAATAGTATATAGCTCAGCACATTTCTGAGAAGGCTTTAGCATCAAGATTCAAAAGCATATGCATCGGTTTGCCTTAAAATGGAAATAACACATTCAAGGCCAACATCAACATAGAGCATACTGCAAACACTTTGGCCTACGGGAGCAACAAATGACAAGTTAAGGTGCCACAAGAGATACAGCTGTTCCAATAAGAGACACTAGCTCATGGAATAAACAAGATCATAGTACACATGTAACACCAAATACAACAAAACTGAAACTAAAAAAGGTTCAAACACTTAGGCATAACACCAAAATGGGCTGTTTTGGATAAATGCAATCACAACCATTTAATGCTCAACAATTAACAGAAGAACAATCGAGAGAACCAACTATTATTATATGTATAACCAATCCAGGTACAACGCAATGTATCAGATAGAGAGAGTGTTGTGCCAATATAACAATGTTAATGGCAATCTGAGAGGTTAAGCACAACAAATAGAACATTCAAAGCAAGGCGTAGTAACAAACTAACCTTCGAAGGATGGATGTCCAGAGATAAGATGCCTGGTTTGTCCGGCCTATTAAGTGGATGGCTTGAGATCAGTGTGTATCTCTCGAGTGCATCAACCAGTGCCAGAGTCCGTGGAACCTGGGAGAGAATTGAAAGAACCATTGATTTGTTTTAACACAAAATGAAATTAATAGCTAAATTATAGTTGAACAGTATTGTACCAACTACATAACAACTATCAAGTAAAGAAAAACTAACTTGCTGCGAGACTCGGGAGAAGTGTGTGTGTGTTCTTTCATTTCTTTTATGGCCTTGTTTTCAATTTAGTGTGTTCATATGGAGCACGAAGCATACCTGTCCTTTCTTACGTTTGGCTGAAAGCGTGTTCTGCCACTCCGTAAGTTCATCAACTGTAGCAGGGTTGATACCATGACAAATCTTCTTGCTCTCAGGACCAATTTCATGACCACTAGCTTTACCTGCTTGTTCAGCTTCATATGCCTTTTTGGCCCGCTTGACCAATCGGACCATCACATGAGCCGCCTCCGACCTAGTTTTACGAGCATTGTAAATTTCATTATAGACTTCCAGCAGGCAAGGAGTCTTTAAGATTTTATCTTCATATTTAGGTGCATCTTTCTTCAACTTCATCAACTGTGCTTTCGTGAACAGCTGAAAGAAACACACTTGCATTATTAGTTGACTAACAACATACCATCAAACATGTACACATCCACAAAATATTACTCCCTCCGTTTCAAAATATAAGGCGCGCTATTTTTATGCTGGTGTTCGATGCTCAACTTTGACCATTAATATATGATAAATTATGTAGATCGAGAGTGTATAAATGGTACCGTTGGATTCGTCTTGCGAATATCTTTCATTTCATATGTTTTTATACTAAATTTGAGGTAATATTATAAGTACAAATTATGGTCAAAGTTATACATCGTTGACCAGCGAAATTAAAGGGCGCCTTGTATTTTGGGATGGAGGGAGTACGGTTTACCCGTCGGGGAACTGAATTTTTTTCTTCAGGGTTACATATCATTTTGAGCGCGGTGGCAAGTTTCAGTAAATCCCAATCTTGAGTGGCAATGTGAGATATTTTCTTCAGGTGGGCAGCTGCATCGCGCAAGGAGATATCATGTTTGTTCACACAACGATCACACTCATAGATGACGCTTGCCGTCACAATAAAACGTTTAGTAACCTACATACAAGGAGCAATGCTACGTTACTAATACATAAAGAACACGTAAAGGCCAAATTCAAGAAACAATATTGCAGCAAAATACTTTGGTCAGTGTGAAAACTGAAGGCTTGAAGAATACAGTGAGCAATACAGCAGAAAGCCATTCAATGTCACACATATGTGGAAGAGGTGACGGGCTCACCATCAATTTTTTTTTCACATCAAAGTTATGGCTATTCAGGAGAAATTTCATTCCTTTACTGATCGGGAAGCGATCCTTGTTAGTCAGCTCTGAATTTTCTTCAGGCACTAAATACGGCATCTGAATCTTCAAGCCCCACATTAACTCCTTGACAGAAGGAGTGCACAGGCAGTTTATTCCCTGAAATAATCCACAGAAAAGTTGGTGCTCAAAATTATTCATAGAAGTGACACAAACAAAGGAGCTTTCACACTAACCAAGCTCTGGGAAATGACATCTGCGTAATCCTTCTCTCCAACAGCTAGTGTTTGTCCATCAAGGATATGTTTCTTGATCATGTCAGCAAACTCTCGACTAATAGCATATTTATTAATGGCGCTGCCCTTGTCCTCAAAAGAACGAAATCCTTTCCGCCAAACAGCCTGTTAAAGAAACAAACAACTACAAGCACGTTAAGGGGAGTGCCGGGGAGCAATTCAATACGAGAATGCATACCACTAGGACATCCCGCGACCCCATGACCTAGCTCCCGCGATGGCGCACCGCGGCCGCTGCCTAGCTCCGCCCTGGCTTCCACCCTCCCTCCACCCCTCCGGCCGCCACCGCTGCTCTCGACCCCAAGCTCTTCTGGCCTGCCCGCGCTCGTCCCCAACCACCACCGGCCCCTCTCGGCGGCGGCCACTCCGGCTCCGTCGTCCACCCTGTCCTTGCGACCTCACCAGATCCCCCCACCTCCGCCGGCCGTCGTCCCGGCTGGCTTCACACCCATCGTGTTGCTGCTCTCCCCGGATTCGCCGCGCGCTGCCCCCAGTCCCGTGGTCGTCGGCGACCTCGGCGCCATGCCCGTCAGGGTCGTCGTGTCGGAGGTGCAGCTGGAGGAGGCGCCCGTGCTCGTGTCGCAGCTGGATCCGTCGGAGATGGAGGCTCCCGTGCAGGTCGATCTCCCTCCCCACCAGCCACTTTCTCCTGTCCAGCTGCCGCTCGAGATAACACACCAGGAGCTGGGGATGCCAGTGTCGGTCGCGCCGGAGGTGGACGATGATGCTTGGCAGGTGGTTCGCAACAAGAAGCGCTTGCCGCTGCCCTGTCCTCTTCGCGAGCGTGAAGACCGCGTCATGGCTTTCAGGCGACGGGTGCGGGGTCAGTGCTTCCGTTGCCTTGAGCCTGGCCATCACGTGGCCGGCTGCGAGGGCGACATCCGTTGCCTCGCCTGCCGCTGCTCTGGCCACCGTGAGCGCGACTGCGAGCAGCGCAAAAAGAACAGCCACGCACCCCCTGCCTCCATGTCGCCGGCTTCCGGTCCTCGTCGTCCTTTGGACCGCTCCTAGGCCGCTGTTGTCGCCCCCCTCCCAAACTTGGGGACAAGGGGTCGGCGATCTCGACGTCTGCAACCCCGGAGATGGACTGCCCTACGCCTGCTAGCCCGGCAGCTCCGTCCGGCATGCTGCACAACCTCGAGGAGCAGGCAGCGCTGTTGCGGGCTGAGCAAGAGGAGGCGAAGCTGATGCGGGCAGAGCTACGAGGCTTGGTCGTGTCTCAGCTTGATGAGATGGTCGTGGCTCAGCTCAAGATGCAAGAATCTGTGCAGGGATTGATGGAGCGTGTTGGGAGCTTGCTGGAGCGGGCTGAGGCCGCTCTCGAGAGGCTGTCCCTGCCACCGGCTGTGGTGCAGATGGAGCCAACACCATCTCTGAGCACTAGGGACAATGCTGATTGCGCAGACGGAGGGATCGAGCGCTTTGGTTGCTACTCTCCCAGGAGTGTGAGCCTTTCAGCGTCGCCGCTTGCCCTGGACTCCACCCCCACACCTATTGCTGCTTCGGAGCATGCCTCCCCGGTGATGCAGGGGCCCCCGATGAAGGATCTTGGAGTGGAGATGACTTTCGCATTGGAGGAGTTGGGGGGTTCTGATACCCCTAGCCCGGAGGAGAAGATTGCGAAGGTGATGGCTCAGTATGACGCGATCGAGCCACAGGAGAAGACCTTGCCTTCTTTGATGATGGAGCTCTGCCGTGAGATTGCTGACATGCCCCAAGGACAAGCAGCTTCGGTTGGATGTTCCCTCTTTGGCTGAGAGACGAAACATCCGGTTGGACAAGAAGAATAAAGATTGTGTCATTCCAACAGCCAAGCGCGCCGAGTTTAGGCGGGCGGAGTCTTTTGGGGAAATCCCAAAACTCAAGAGCAAAGAAAAAGCCACCGACGAAGCCATTGAGGAGAAGATGCAAGTTTATTTGCAGTTGTACAAGAAGCAGCGCACAGCGCAGGTGTTGGAGGCGTTTCGAGAGTTAGTGGTGAGTAATGCTTGATCTCTTCTGTGTAGAGGATGCACTCCGGTGCACCTCTAGCGGTGAGAGGTTGTGTGTGTTTGGAGAGTTTCTCTTAGTTGGGTATGAGGTGTGACCTGTTAGTTTGGGTTTAGGCTCCCTTGTCTCAGGCACAGACGACGTTCCATGAGTTAGAGTGTGCGTTTTTTTTAACCGCGCTTTGTATGGTTTTTGGGTCTAGTTTCCCTGATTAACTGGATCAACTCTTCTTCTAATAATGCATAGGCAGAGCTCCTGCTATTTACCGTCAAAAACTGTAATGATAAATCGTAGTTCAATTCCTATGTTCACGTCTACAGTTATTGCAAATCTATACCTAATAATAAAGGCATTAACCCTTCTTGTGGTACGTCATTGAAACTACCCCTGAAGTTGAAGAAAATTACCCGCCACTGCCATCCATAAGTCACGTAACGTTTCGATTTTCTTTTGTTTTTTCATCGCTGCTCACAGTCTCACACCCTCGATATCTGACCGAACCAGCCCACTGTGCGTGCGCGCGCAGCCGACAGCCCGTTACGCATCCGCGACGACGACGCACGCTGAGCAGAGGCAGCAGTGGGCAGGGCATGCGGCCGTGGGTGCTCGGCTTGGCGCGCCGGCGACGGCGCACGACGAGCAGCGGTGGCAGGGTGTAGACCCCTGGCGAGGTCGCCGGCGGCGGCGGCGCGTTCGAAGGACTGGAAGTACCAGAGCGGGGTGGATTCCGGGTCAGAGGCCGGCCTTCTCGCGGACCCAAGACGCGGTGAGGCGGCGGCAGGCGGTCTCGACATAGTCGCGGGCGGCGGAGGCAGAGGCCTGCGGGTGGACACAGAGGTTCTTGCGGGAGGAGAGGCCGAGCGCGAGGAGGGTGCGCGCGGCGGCGGGTGGGAGGTGGGCGAATATGACGCGGAGCTCAGCGAGGGTCTTCTCCATCTCGTGCATGGTGCGGGTGCAGTAGAGGAGGCGGAGCGGGCGGGACGGGTTGGCGAGCGAATAGGAGGTGATGAGGGAGATGAGCGCCGCCGTCTTGCCGGTGCCCGTCGGCATCTCCAGCAGCGCGCGCCCGCGCACGTCCAGGGCGCGCTTCAGCTCCCCCATGTACGCGTGCTGCTCCGGGTAGATCGCCGCTTAGGGGAAGTGCAGAGTGGAAGCGCAGCAGTCTGCAGTCTGAATCCCTCTGTAATCCGCGTAGGGGACACAAAGAACAGCCAGCCGAACTGTTCTTCGATTCCAAATATTTGTACTGTACATGCTTGCATGTGTGTATTGCAATACTTATTTTAGGACGGAAGTGTCGTATAGTGAACGTACGCTGTACGTACCTGCAAGAAACAGTACTGATAGATTTGATTAATGCTAAAAGATTAGCTAACACTTGACTGAACTTACTCAACGATTTCCTTGGCCAAGCTTTGCACTTCTGCATTTATTCTTCAATTATACTAGTGGAATTTCGCGCGGCGTCACGCCGCGATTTTGTTAGTTTGTATTTTATCATAAATTTGTAAGATAACTCCATAATCAGAGAATATGTATGTTGTGAGCATTTATTAAATTTAAATCCATAATTAGATGAAGTCCACTTAGATTGTATACAAATATTAGCCAATTTGAATTGTTTAAATATATTTGTATTTTCGCATTAATAAGTATCATTTATTTTTCTGAGCATGTCGATATGTTTTGGAGTATCTCTAATGTTTTAGCAGTTTGAAATGTTCAATTATGCTTCTATTTTCTAAATGATATTTAATTTAAGTATGTAGTTAGTGTTAATGCATTTTTTTTTGGATTTGAGTCCACAATTCGGTAAAGTTTATTTATATTGCATCGAAATATTGACCATTTTGAATTGTTCAAATATGTTTTGTGTTTTGACGTGTGTAGGTAGCGTCGATTTTTTCTGAGCATTTTTTATATAGTTTAAAGAATATCCAAATATTTGGCAAATTGAAGTGTTTAAATATGTTTCTATGTTGCCATAAATTTTTTAACAGTAATTAGAGAAAATGTATTTGAATTATCTTCAAATATTTGCCAATTTTAAATTTTCTAGTCATCTGGGTGCGGCGACACGCCGCACGTGCTGTAATTTGAAATATGAAAATGCGTCGGAATTTGTCGTCTAGGGTAATTCGAAATAGTTAGCAAATTTGAATGTTCGATTATGTTTGTAGGTCGGCATAAATAAATTTAGCTTGGTAATGAAAAGATATGCATTATATGAGCATGTAGCAAAGTTAATCTATAATTTGAAGAACATTTCATATTTAGAGGAAGTTAGTTTAGGTTATTTACAAATATTTTCCAAATTGAAATGTTCAATTTAAGTCCATAATTAAATTTCATATTTAGAGGAAGTTAGTTTAGGTTATTTACAAATATTTTCCAAATTGAAATGTTCAATTTAAGTCCATAATTAAAGGATATGCATTGTGTGAGCATTTGTTAAATTCAACCCCACATAATTAGGTGAAATTCATTTGGGATTTCTCTAAATATTCTCTAATTATGTTTTTAGCCTTAAATTATGTTTGTATTTCAGCATAAATAGTTGGTATTTATTTTCCCTGAGCATGTTGATATATTTTGGAATATATATTTTTTTTAAGCGTATTGAAATTGTAGAATTTTTTTTTGTTCATTACCATTTAATTTAAGTCCATAATGCGTCGAAATGGACATTTGTTCATCTGGACTGCATATTAGGCAATGTTGATTTACATTGTATCCAAATATTTACGAACTTGAAATGTTCATCTTTAGACCATTATTAGAAGAAATGCATTTTATGACCATTTATAAAAATTCAATTTGACATAATTAGAGGATGTGCGTTTGTTTTTTCTCTGAATGTTCGCTAATTTTAAAAGTTTAAATTTGTTTGGTTTGTGCTGTAAGTAGATGGTTTTTTTTCCCCGGGCGTGTTCATATATTTTAAAGTATTTCATTTTTTTGGCAAATTGAAATGGTTGAGTATGTTTATATTTGTCACTAACATTTATTTGAAGTTCATAATGAGTGGGAATGCATATTTATTCATTTGAATTATGTAGGTATAGGTATTTTTAAAATTAAAATCCATGTAATTTGGGCAAGTGCATTTGAGTTTTTCACAGGTTTATACCTATTTTAAAAGTCTAAATAAGTTTGTCTTTTGCTGTGATTTCTTTTTGCGGGTATGTTGATATATTTTGGAGTATTTCATATTTTTTTTAGCAAATTGAAATGTTTGTATATGTTTATATTTTTCGTTAACATTTTTTTAAATTCGTAATGAGTTAAATGCATATATATTCATTTGAGTTGTGTAGCTGCAGGAATGTTCTAAATTCAAATCCATGAAATTTGGGCGAGTGTATTTTTTTGTTAGTTTGTATTTTTTTTTGTAAAATAACTTCATAATCAGAGAATTTGTATTTTGTTAGCATTTATTAAATTTAAATCCATAATAAGATTAAGTCCACTTAGATTGTATACAAATATTAGCTAATTTGAATTGTTTAGCGAGAATATCTGTGAATATAGCTTGTTTTATAGTTTTAGTCGTATAATACATTTTGTAAGTAAGAGTGGTGGCTCTGATTTATTTTAGCCGACACGTCGTGCCCTGGTTTAAGACAACAAAACCCACATACTATATTATCCACGGTTTAAGCTAGAGGGAAACAACAAATTTACCAAGTGGAACTACCTCTATGGAGCATCAGAGACTGATCCTGCTGCTTAAAGGGTCCTAATGCTTCGTTTAAAAGAAATATTTTCATAAGTTAATCCTGCTGCTTAAAGGGTCCTAATGCTTCATTTATGAAAAGAATTCCAGATTGTAACAATTAAAAAGAAAGGAGATAGAAAGAAGATAACATCCAATCACAACTTTGTAAGTATAATAAACAATTACTACACATCAGAAGTGAAATATGAAGATATAATTATATGTTTTGTTCACTATGAGGCTTGATATATTTTGAGCAACGAAAAAATAGCACGCTATTTCCCGGTTAATAGCACGATATAGCGTATTTGGAGAGGCTACGCTATATTTAGTCTAAAGTTGACGCTACGGCGCTATTTTCGTCTTATACGCTCGAAACCACACTAAACGTGGTAACGTTATAGCTACACTAACAAAAAGTCTGGAAATAACGTTAGGTGATGATGATGGCGGGCAATCTGGTGGTTCTTCTAGTTATTCTGAAGTTGATGTCAATGATTCTGATTAAAGTTTAAAATATTTATCTTTTAGTTTATTACTTTTTTATGGGTTTAAGCCTCATATTTGTATTCGTGTCATGGATTTGGCCTTGACATTTGAATATGGTTACCTGGTTATGCATGTATTGTTTCTGGAAAAAAAATTAGTGTTGAAATCCTTAATATTTGGGCTATTTCTTACAACTTTTTCATCACGCTATTTTATATGTAACTTCGCTATATCACGCTATATCTTGTATAACTTCTGGAGAAGGGCCACGCTATTTTTGATATCACGCTATTTTTTTCCTTGATTTTGAGAGCATCCAAAAAATATTTAGCAAATTGGAATGTTCAAATGTGTGTGTGTGTGTGTTTTTTTGAGTTTTTTGATATATTTTAGCGTAGTTCCAAATATTTAGCAAATTCAAATGTGAGCGCGCTGATATATTTTAGAGTTTTCCAAAAAAAAAATTAGCGAATTGGAGTATTCAAATTCGTTACAATTTTTTTCTGAGCATTCTGATGTATTTGAGCGTATTTTGAAATATTTAGAAAATTGAATTGCACAAATGAGTTTGTATTTGAAGCTATTTATTTTTGAACATTCGTTGTTTTATGGAATTTGTTTGCAAAAACAGGTACCATAATTATTTATTTGGAGTCCATAATTAGGGAGGTTGCAATATATGAGCATTTATCAAATTTTAATCAAAGTAATTAGGGAGAATACATTTAGATTACCGTGGTATATTTTAGAGTATCTCATTTTTTTGAGCAAATTGAAATGTTAAAATACGTTTAGATTATCTTGGTATATTTTAAAGTATCTCAAAATTGTTAGCAAATTGAAATGTTCAAATGTGTTGCATTTATTTTTTTGTGAGTTTTTTCGATATATTTTAGCGTACTTCCAAATATTTTGCGAATTGAACTGTTCAAATGCGTTTGTATTTAAAGCTATTGATTTTAAAACATTTATCATTTTATTGAATTTGTTTAGGAAAATATTTAAAGCCCATGATATAAATGGGTAATTGTATTTAAATAATTTAGCAAACTCTATTTAAATGAGGTGTTTTGTACCCAAAAAATGTTTTATTGGGTTTGTCATATTGAATGATATTGCTGATATTATTTTTCTGGATTTTATTTGAGTTCAAAAGAAAATTATGGAATCCATGTTTTTTGAAATGACGTAAAGGTGTCAATTGAGCCTTTATGTATTATTTGAAATTTCCAAGATTTGAAATATTTTGGAAAAGGTTCTGAAGTATTTGGAATGACTATTCTGATATTTACAAATTGTTAGAAATTGGTCTGAATTTATTTGGAGCTGTATTTGAAAAGTTACAAAAGTTTTTAAAAAAGAAAAGCAGAAAAAAGAACAGGAAAAAAAATAGAAAGGGCCGAGCCAGCCGCACAGCAGCCAGCCCGACCCAGCAAGCAATCCATCTGCCTAGCCTAGGCCCACTGTGACGTCACGATGACGTCACCCGTGCGCAACGAAAGCTGCCGCGGCGGCGACGACGACGCCGGCGCCGAAATACGGCGAGCCAGGACGTGCGGCTGGGCGCGCTGGACGCGCCTCGACGCGGGCTACCCGTGAGTGGTGGCACCGCCGCTTGTATGTCGCCGGAGCGCCGCCGGCGGCGTGTGGACGCGGCCGCGGACGCCGAGCGCGGCGTGGACGATTCCGGCGCCGACGCGGCGTCCCGGCAGGCGGCGCTCGGTGAGGATGGAGGGGAGGCCATGGCGGAGCACGGCGTGTGCCTCGATTTGAAGGAGGAGAAGCGTAGCGACGGCACGGCGCGCCGGCGCCGACGGCGATTTTCGGCGTCGCGCGCGAGAGAAGGAGAGGAGGGGGATTGTGCGGTCGCTTTTTCAGGGGGGCCCTTGGGGTTTTCGGAAATTGCGGGTAGGTCCCCGTCAGCGAAGAATTAGGACCGTTTCCGAAATGTGGTACTGTTCAACACTGTTTATTAGAACAGTGCTGAACAGTGCTCGAGCAACCACAGCTCGCGAAAGCGCTCTGCTTTTATATAGTTAGTAATAAATAATATCCTTTCATTTTCCTTTGAATACAACTATTGAACAAAAAGGGATGAGATTTTAAATGTTCACACGTAAGTTTGCTCGTGAACTATGTTTACATGTGGGGGTAAGAAAAAACTTGAGAAAGCCTTGTGCGCCTCCGCGATGCAGAAGTTTCTCTCCCGATGCAAAGCACGGGCATTTTTCCTAGTAAGAATAAAGTTCATGTGTTAAGATAATGCAATGTATTTTGAAAACAGGCCATACTGGCATTCTTTCGTAGTAATACAATCACCGTGTCATTGCTTCAACTCATCCCTAAGCTCGCAGTAACCCCCCTATGTATCACCAAACATGTGTCCATCTATTATTCGGATCTCTCTTCACACTCATAGGTGACCTAGGAATTATGCTTCTTCGTGCAATGCAGAGAACAAAGAAAAGTGGCAAAAAAAGAATCATGCAAGATGGGTGCTCAGTTTTAAATTGAGCACAAGCATCATCATGAAAAATTAGAACTAGACGAGAAAAATCAGGGGAGCACTTACTCGTTTTGGCACATTGGCGAAGTCTGCCCAGATATGCTGCACAGCATTGAGAATACAGAAAATTTAGTTGGATGACAAAGACGACAAGAGGAAACGGGAACATTTAGGAGCAATAATCAAACAAGTACCTTCCAGGCATCTGGTTCAAGGAGCTCATTCCCATAACAGCCGAAAATTGCAAAGCCAGAGGGCGTCTCAAGTAGCACCGATATAGCCCCAGAATACCCCAACCGAGGAACTGGTAAAACAGAATTCAAGCAAATTCAGGCAAGCAGAATTACATGGAAGAAAAACGTAAGCTACGAGCGTCAAGTCAGTTCGAATCACCTGGCCCAATCACCGCCTTCACTCTATCCTCAGCATCGGTATTATCATCATCATCCTCCTCCGTCATGCAATCCTTATCACCCTCCGACTGCGAAAACCATCCCATTTCAGTATTTCACTCTCCGAGTCCAAGGACGATTCATCCTCGATCTGAAAGGGCTTCTCGATGTCGTTTCCTTCCCCTTCGCCGCCGCCAAGGCCTCGCCATTCCCCTTATCCTCCCTGGCGCTCGCCATCGACTGCAAGATCCAGATCGGAATTCCAAAGGAGAGAGAAAGGCAGTCGCCTAGGCCGGAATTTAAGGGACTTGCTAGGTTTACCGGCGGAGCGGAGCGGAGCCTCGGCCGTACAAAGCGCACCGACCGATCAAACATTGGGAGCCGAGCCGTTCCCCTTCACCACTCGCCTGCCACGTTCCATCCTCCTCCCCCGACTTCTTTCTCGTGCTCGCCGGGAAATCCAACCCATCGCCGTCGATTCCCGCCGGTGCTGACCTCCAAATGTCCGCGTTCGATTTGGTGGTGTGAGGGCGGAGGAGTGTCTCTCTTCCCCGTCTCCTTCTCGTGCTCGCCACGAAATCGCGCACCATCGTCGGCGATATCTTCCGGCGCGACCTCCTAATACCGGCGGATTCGCGGGCTGTCAGGACCCTTGCCTGACCTGAAGAACAAAGCAACAACACCTGAAGAATAGAACAGCGACAACGACAAACGGTTGCGCAACCTGACGGCCAGGCCCGCGCAGCGGTCGGCGCAGAGCGCACGCATGAGCGTGGTGTAGGAGACGGCGTTGGGGCGGGAGCCGAGGCGTGGCTCGTGCGACATGACGCGGAGGAAGAAGAGCGCGGCGTCGAGGCAGCCCTGGCGGTAGAGGGCGGCGAGGTGGCGGAGCTAGTGTAGAACCGTTGGGTTCAAGTGAACCCAATGAAATTGCCTAATCCTTCACTATTTAGTCTATATGTTTGCTAATTTAGTGGAAGATTTACACCTATAAGATGGAGCTGAACCCAATGGTTTGATCTTCTAACTTCGCCACCGAGGACGATGTTGTAGGAGACGGCGTCGCGGACAGAGGGGAGCGCCTAGAGGAGCGCGGGGGACTCCGGGAGCGGGAGCAGGCGGAGGAGGTGGTTGAGGCGCGCCGCGGCCTCGGCGCGCGACCGCGGCGGAGGGCGACGGCGAGGAAAGGGGCGGCCCGCCTTGGGGTCCGACAGAGCGGTGGCGTGGATGCGATGGAGGCGCGCGTGCTTCCTCGGCATGGCGGCCGGGGCAGAAGAAGCGGCGCGGTGGCGCGACCCGGTACAGAGTTTTGTTTTTCAGGGAAGTTTCGATTGCGCGGGGCGTGGCTGTTAACAACTGACAAAGCTTGTCAAGGCCGTGGCGGTGTGTTCGGGCTTTGTGATGGGCTGATGTCCTCTTCAAGTGACCATGCGTGATGGGCTGAAGCCTCATTCCGGTGTGAAACGGTCAGTCGGCCGCGCGTTCGTACTCCTACTCCTCTTGAGTCCTAATGGCCCTTTGACCAGCAGTGACACGGTTCAGCCCATTAGAAGAAAATAACACATTTGAACTTTGTTTTTTGAATTTTTCCCATATATTAACGATCAACAGAAATAACAGAATTACAATCAATTTGGATCATCTCCCGCACGCAGGAAGGAGCCTGACCCAGTAGCACCCCTCCACTCAACGCATTGTAACACAATTTCGCAAGACCATCAGCCACCCCATAGCAGATCGGTTGATTTTCTGAAACGACACCTGTGGGAAAGAACACAAGGCTAGCTTGATATCTTTAACCGTGTCTGCGATCTGGGACTTGCTGCTCCCGGTACTCTTCAGTTCGTTTACAAGCAGAGCATTGTCACTCTCAATTTGGAGCGGGCCTGCATACACTGGAAGTATAGCTCTTAATCCATAGAGCAGACCAAGAGACTCAGCGGTGACAGGGTTTGGGCAATGAGGAATTGGGACACATGGATCTACAGTACATTGTTTTCTAAGAAACAGCGAGTAGGTGTCTACAACGTAGATACATGCACCCATGACACCACATTGAGCGCAGCACATGTATGGTGTATTGGTGTACATGCATACATTGGCACATCTTATATAGAATAGTAAAATATTACTCCCTTCGTACCAAATTATAAGATGTTTGAGATATCTCATATACCGACTACATACGGATAAAAATGAGTGAATCTACACACTAATATGCGTCCAGATACTTCCGTATAAAAAAATGCTAAAACATTGGAAATTCAAATTGGCTCCCGAACTCATATGCTCCCGGTTGAATAAAACATTTCAAAAACTTCAAAAAAAAAATTGTAGACTAACATTTACGAAAGTTTGACATACTATCAAGTTTTGGGCTGAAATGACATGTGGACTATTACGTGCAAAAAAAGACAAATCAGTTGTCAAAATGGGATTTCAAAAAAAACACTGATTTTTTATTTTTGCACAGAGCACCATACATGTTATTTCATCACGAACTTGGCACGTATTGAAAAAACATGTATATTTTCTCACCAAATATTTTCAGATTTGTAAAAAATGTTTTACTATTTTTCTGATTTGTTTTATTCAACCATGAGCATACGAGCTCAGGAGCCAAAACGCCTCCCTTCTATCGGTCCCTATGCTTGAAAAAATCCTATAACACATAGTCTTATGGTCGACGAATTCACGACAAGCTGTTTGGTGTGGATTAAAAACTGAGATCGTGGGAGATGTTACTAGGGAGACAACCATTTTCACTAAGCACCCAATGTAGCAGTGGCGGAGCGTCGACGGGTTGAAATGCCAGGCCAGAGCTTCAAAATGGTTTCTAATTAAACTCGGGAATATCGGAGAGAAATGCTCGGCCACTGCAGAAATATGGGTCCTATGCTTGCAAAATTCCTGAGAAGGCCTGGTCATAGCCGGGGATGGTCCCGCCGACGGTCCGCCACTGCAATGTAGTACTCCCTCCGTTCCATATTAATTGTCGTTGACTTGGATGTATCTTGCATTAAAACATATCCAGATATATCCGATTCAACGACAACTGATATGAATCGGAGGGGTTACGAATTTCTTCTCAAAGTACTCCGAGTTTTAAGTTCAAATTAGTGTTGCATTGACAATGCGCACATGTGGTTTCCTACTATTCGCTCCGTCCATATTAATCGACGCTAAAAGGATGTACCAATACATCCGTTTTAACGTGAACAACGAGGGAATGACGGGTTTTTTAGAAGCATTTTCGAGGGAATACTAAGGTTTTTTGCGAAGCATTTTCGAGGTTTTATTTTGCGGACGGCAACGCTGCTCACGTGCCGAGGGGGCTCACAACCGCCCAAGGTGGGTTTTACTCGCTTCCAGGGCCAGAGGGAGCAGGCAGGATATGTCGTTGTGCAGAGTCACGCAGGTCAGCGTGCCCCAGTCTGGCCCAGCCCCAACTACAACCCTAAACCCCACAGGCCCACACCTGGTCCAAATTAAACCTTGGGTGCTACTGCAGAACCCAACCAGCTCGACCGAGATTACGCCCGTCACGAGTACTCGATGCGCCTCCCTCCATCAGAGCTAGCGCCGTGTACGTGCTGCTACGATCGAGTTCACTCATGCAAATTTATAGCGCTGCAACGTCTATGTCGGAATGTTGTTCGAAAATTTGATCTCTCATGGCATGGCATGCAGCTTCACGATTTGATTTGGAAACATGCATGAATGCGGAGGCGCGGCGCCGACAATTAAAAGCTAAGCCAAATTAACAGACGGATCGGGCAGCTAGCTGCGTCGCTGCGTTATCATCGTCACGGGTTGTAGACGCCGGTTCGGCTGCTCTGAGTTCTGAATCATCTCTGATCAAATGATCTCCACTACATGTCTACCTGCGTGCAGAGACACCATCGGATTAGCAGAGCTCGGGTGGCTGGCTGCAACTGACGCTCTGCCACTGTATTTACTACTACTTCGTAACGGGAAATTCAGCCCCGGCCGGCTCATTCAAACTCCAACCCGTTGTGCGTGCTTGTCGTCAGAGCTCCAGGTGGTGTAAATGTGGATCTGTATGTAGATTCTGGAGGGGGATGGATGTATCGATGATGCAAGTCCATTTTGTCGATCGATACTCGCCAACATTATGGGCGTGGTCCGGCTGCAGGCAACCAGGTTGTGGTACTCGATCGGTCAAACGCAACCAGCTATACTATACCTATGCTTGCATTCGGTAGCTGCAGCACATTAGGATCCTCACGAGCCATAACTCGTACCGATCTCAAGTAGTCTCCGCAACGGCAACAACAAAAAGCAGGCACATGGCATATTGACCCGGCCTCAACTCAAACCAAGTCCAATGCGATCGATCTAGCTAGCTCGCTTGATCTGCTGCTGCCAATACATGGATGGACCTCACACAAGGAGGAGTCACGAGCAATGAATCCATCTGCCTGGCCATCGATCGATCGAATTATCGAATCAAGCAGCTAGCAGTGTCGAGCTTCTCTTTCTCCTCACGAGTGCCGATTGCTCCATTCCTCCTCCCCTGAAGATGAGTTGAAAGCAACCGATCGACCTGAACCGACACGGTCGATCGTAGGTGGTTGGTTGCATCGCAACAACCCCGTCACGAGTAATAAAACTGGCCACCCAAGCACTTGCGTGAACATGGGTTTCAGAGTTCAGAGACGCATATGCACCACGTTCACTCTATGCGCGTCCTCTCCCCCTTGAGTCCTTGACGCACAGTGCCCACTACAGCTGCATGCCTGCATCAGAACTCAGAAGGCACTGAAAAGTACTCGTCGCTGCACCCACTACTGCATGCACATCCTTTGGATCCTCTCCGCTAGCTCTTCGTAAAAACACAAAATAAGGGGAATCAGTTCGATGTTTTCTCCCTTCGGTTCCAATGCAAAATTAGCAGTACTACTACAGCTGCTCGATCGTGTTTTGTCCTCTTCACATGTAAGATTAGTCGCTTAGAAGTATATACTGTGCTGTCGAAGCAAAACCTGTCTAGTTTACTACTCGTCGTCGCTATTTCCACAGCCTCCGGAGTCCGGAGAGAGGAGGATCGAATCGATCGACCAAGTGACCCTGTGAGAGTATGTCTTTAGCGAAAGAATTACATGTACTCAGTACTCGATCGCTTAGCAGAGAGAATGTGACATGGTACTACCACGAGCTAGGCAGGACCGAGCAGTGGACGCCCGTGCGTTGTTGGCCGGCTTGCGCTCGCTCGATAAACATGCCCCCGTCTCTGACAACACGGACGCGTGCCGTTGTTTAGCCAAACGGCGTCTTTGCTCGATCGGCCTCCCACCGGTCCATCGCCAGGGCTAACGACAAAATGGAGCCCCCTCCTGCCGCCCTCTCTTTCGCGTCACATCTTCCCGACGTACCGTGGCAGGCCGCCTATTTCTACCATGTACAGATGTACTAGGTACAAACGCTGACATGTACTACTATGTATCATGCATTAGGCGGAATATTATTCAGTGGAGGCGACGTTCCCGTCGACACCGAGGCGCCCGTGGTGATTCGTCAATCTCAAGACTCGATCCGCCGGCTCAGTATTTTCGGAGGTGCTCATAGGGGTGTAGAGTGTAAACTCAAAAAAAAATAGGGATATGTGTGCGTGTGTGCGTTCATACGGGTGAGTGTATGTGCGTGTATGTGAGCGTCTGTGTTTCGCAAAAAAAATAAAACTGACATGTACTACTATGCATCATGCATTACGTAAATATTGTGAATCACCTGGCTGGAATTTTGGAGTCACTAGCAACGGCACCGTGCGCAAGGAAAGGTCAAGACAAGACAAGACAAGACACAGAGATAGATGGATGTTGCAATTAACCGGCCCTTTGTTGTTCTTTTCCCTCTCATGTACTATCTACACAAACGATGTAGATCGATCGAGAATCCTAGGGAAAGTGAACGATAAGTATTGATTTTCCTTGCATTACGATCGACGGATATAAGACGAATCCTATGGCGCAACGGACTAATCAAAACGCGCACGCTAACACACGCACACGCTAGCTGACGCTGGATGCATTTGGCGCCAGATCTCATGGACTATATGTGTTCCATGTCCAACTTCAAATCTGTCCAAACAAACTGCCGCCTTGCAGCTAGTAGCGTAAAGTATAGAACTACATATCGATCGTTGGCGAAGCTAGCTAATCAATGAATCCAGACAGGGTGAGTGATGTTCTTGTTCTGCTGTCAGACAGGATCGAAAAACTTCGACTATTATTATTTTTTCTTTGTAAAATTTACATGTAGCTTCGATCTGGATGCAGCGATCCCAATCACGATAAAGATTACGCCGAGGGACGGAAACGTACAAAACGGCCATCGATATATATATATTCTTGTGTGATCATGTGACTGGTGTGGCCTGCAGGTACACTCGCATGTGCATATATACTGAGTGTTTTCCTCGACATGCAATATCTTTGGTGACAGAACCCGTTGCCTCTAATTTTTTGATCTTTACCCCGCACGGGAGGGATCGCATCAAAATCCACGTGAGAATGCCACTGGATCACGTCAAATTCGATGTGGAAATGCCATTCTTCTTACGCAAAGGGAGTTCTCTCCTTTCGAAAAAAAAAGTAATACTACGCTGATAATCGCCCACGAGTTACAGAGCACAGTATTTTCTCGGCAAGAAGAACTATCACTAGATTATCAACACTAACTTATTACTCCGTGCTCTAGTAACTTTTTCAGAAAACTAACCTGCCGATGTGTGTAGATAGTTAGCAAGGTAACTTTTTTACTTACATCAAGCAGCTCGCGCGCAGGGCTTGCTCTGATATTTTTTTTTTTTTGAGTTTTAAGGCAGTCGCTTACTCTGATTTCGTCCTCGTATTTTTGCTTTGCCATATTGCCACTACTCGGCACGTCTCTCTGCACGTGGGTTCTGTCTTTCTCCTATCCGTTATGCTCCCTGAGATTGTCCACAGATTTACTACAATTTCAAAACTAATCGCTCGTGATTTAGCCTGCAAATCAACCAGAAATTAATTGCTATGTCTGACCAAATTGACCTGGAAAATGTTTAAGTTCCGTTAGATGCTCCACACAATGTTATGCATCATCAGTGCCAAGTACAGTAACATGTGAGCGGGTACAGGTACTGTTTCTAATCTGATTTGGCTTCTCTCTGATGAATAACAGGTAGCCAAATCACACAAGTTACTGTGCCAACTCTGAGGTTTTAGGTCATAAAATTCAATTCCATTGGCTCAGTTGGTGTCTGTGAATCTAATGATGTCAGGATCTTCATGAGAAACTTGCAGCCATGTTTATCATGGGCCCGCAGAGCAAAGACCCTAGCAGCTGGTAGTATTGACAGTGCGGTGAGGCCACCCCACCCTTTGCTTGTAAAAGCAGTTGGCAACTGGCATGGCAGCCTCGACTACTTGACCCATTTCTTTGAACAGCTCCTTCTCAGGGTCACTGTCCTCCCTATAATATGAAAACAGAAGCTTTGCAGGCATCATTAAGTTTTCATTGCAGGCTTTTTACCGGCCCTTTTAGGTGAATTTATTGAACACTCATTCATTCAATCAATCCAGTACTACCACCTCGATCCAAAGAATACCAGATCAATCAAGGTGAGATTTATCATTCACAAATCATATGCATACCTCTGTCCCTGAACATCAGAGCTGCAAAGTCTACATGGAGTGCTAATGCTGATATGGAGATGAGTCCCTTAAGAAAAGAGTAATCTCCTTGGCACTGTGTTGTGTTCAAAGAGCACATCAATTTGTACCTGTTCTATATTGTGACTGCTTTCTGAGAGGCTCCAAGGTCCCCTAAAAAAGGGTATGGTCCTGAAAGGTTTTGATTTCATATCCCCATGAGGTAGATATGCTTTCCTCCTGCTATCTATTTACACTTTTGATTGGAGAATAGGGGATAAAATAACTCAGCAAGAAAACACAACACAGACAAGGCCCTGGAAATGGCATGATGATTCCACCATTAGTTTATGAACTAAATCTCATTAGATTAGTGTATTTACCATACTACTAATGGAAAATGGTAGTACAGATGGGGGGCCCATTTTGTTTGTCCCCCATCTCACAAAAAAACACCGTTTTTGTTTTTATATGTGCCAAGCCATACCAAGATTTGTACTTACGATTGGTTATCTTCATACAAATATGGGGTATGGAATAGTCACACAGACAAGCAGTCAACTCGGTAAGAGGAATGCAGTGATGAATCAGCAGCAGCACACCCTTTTTCAGCACTGGAATGCAACAAGCTTTTTTGTATGGTGAAAGATGAACAAAGGAATAGAAACGAAAATATATTTTTGTTCATTTTCTCACATCTTCAACCTCATATCCACAAAGATCTCCCTGAATAGCCCTCAGAGAAAGGAAAAAAGGGAAAAATAAATAAATAATTAAAATGAAGAAGGGGAGACAAAATTGCAAGAGGAAGAAGACTCCCTCCTCCATCAACACACACCCTCCTCTCTTCTTTCAGAGTTCAAGAAGCCGGTACTAAGCTTATTGCTGCCCACATTCCTCTAATCGGCACAATGCTCACTATAATTACTATTGCACCACAGCTTGTTACCCTGATGGCGGACTGATGGGCTTTGGGGACAAGATGATAATCGAATGAGCAAGCCGAGAGCAGTGCCAGGTTATATATGTACGGTGTATCAGATTGGTGATGTGCTTAGCCTTCTCTTCTTCGAAGCCGGAGTAGAGGCCTGATCATTGTTGCCGCTGTTGTTGTTCGACGGTGATGATCCTGGTGTTGTGTCATCGCTCCTAAAGCTGAAGCATGCCGCATCCAGCACAGCGATCGGGCTCTGCGGCGCTGAAATGCTTGCACTGAGGTTCCCTCTCTTCTTCACCAACAACTCATAGCATCTCACAATCATCCTGCAGATGTGATCACATTTCAGAAACAGTGCAATGGAATGGTGCATCAATCTTGGTTTTCCATAACTCAGGAGAATTATCACCTTATTTACAGGGATTTCAGATGCTGCAAGGGCAATGCTGAAGCCAATGACCTGATTCTCAGCAAGAGCTGATAGAGCCACTGCGGCAGCAATCTCAGAAGGTCTGAATGCCAAGAATCTGTAGTCTGTAAATTCACGCCACATGAATGTTCTAGTTAGTAAATCATCACCAGATATTGCCATTGCAATGTAGGTACATCTTTTCATTAACTCGTCAAGTACTATGGCCGAACCTTTCACAGTGGCAACTATGAGCTCGGCACACCGTGAGACCAGCATGTAACTCGGTTGCTTCCCTTCACCAACTTGTCCAAGAAGTAGCACATGAAAGAGAAAGGGGTCACGGCGTGCATTCTCCATGTCAGCGTCTCCATCAGAATGAGCTCCATCCTCTTAATGTTCCTTGCGTCAAACTTATACTTCGCATCGCAAACCTGTAGTACATGTATCCCATTTTAGCAAATTATCGAGCGATCATCCAACAACTATCGATTTTACAATGCTGTAACTTCTCCTTCACCTGAAGGTCTACAGGAAGAGGGACCACGGTCTCCTCCATCTTGACAGCAAGAGATAGGCAAGCAACTGACATCAACTGTTGCATCCAAGAACTGTCATGCTACAACACCAACATACAAACAAAAGCAAGAAACACAATGATCAGCAACAGATTAAACTTACATAGTTGTTAGCAATGTAGAAGTTGAGATTCTTACTGGGAGATTAAACGTGGAGAGGAACCTGTCCAGGTAGTTCACCGAGAGGCAAAGACTGAGTGGTCCAAAGTTGTAGTAGGAATGGACCTGCAGCCCACATGAGAGAAGACACGATGAGCACTCGACATGTTCTTCTTAAAACCGGTTTGTCCGGATGAAGGAAAGGGGGGAAGCAATAGGCTCATTGCTATCTGGTCATAGTTGTCAAATAGGCAAGAAGCCACAGGCAGGAAACATGATGCAAGGACACACAGGCAGCCACAACTGGATTCACGGAGGGTCAGACGCACAGTGCAGGCACGCAACATCCTACCTAGAATCAATTAATCCATCATGCTGGAAAAGGAAACTGATTGCAAGAACCAATAAATCCTAGAGATTTTTTCCTTATATTTTTTTCTCACCTTGCAAATCCAATCCATGGCATCTTTCCTCCAGGAAGACTCGAATCCTCCTTGCTCCAACCTCTCCACATAGCCGCCCTTGGGCCGATGATCCATCTCCTTCTCCACCAGCACCCCCACGACCTCGTCACAGTCCACTGGGAACACAGCGCCGGCGTCCAAGAAATCCAGGCCGCTCCCCGCCTCCACCACCTCGCCGTCGCCGCCGCCCAGGCCAAGGACGCTGTTCCTGTCTTCCCCGCAGAGCAGGGTGGAGGAAGCACCAAAGCAGAGGATACCCATCTCAAGATCGACAAGAAACAGCCGCCGCCTTCCTCGTCTCCTGACTCCTGCGCCTGCTGCCGCTCTCGTTTGGGGAGTATTTGGTTCTACCGCAAGGATCGGCGTTCTTGGGGCCTAAAGGTTTCTGCTCTTTCCTCGGCTGTGGCCTAGATAAAGATGCCCCAATGGAGGAGAAGGCCTCTGTATCGGCGTGTGTCTTGGGAAGTGGCAAAGGGAAAGACAAGATGTGGGGGAGAGAGAGGATAGGGTCTCCTGGGGAAGAGAAAGGGGGAAGGGCTTTGGGAGTTTTATAGGGTGTGTGGTTTTTAAGGGAAGAATGATCAAGCAATAATCTCCGCAGTAACTTTAGCGGCAGATTTTCCCTCAAAAAATGTTTAGCGGCAGATTTTTGGGTATTTGGCTCTGTCCACCCTCAAGATGAACCCACACATGGTGCCTCACCCTCTATATTGGTGATAAATTCGCGCGGCGTCCGTTATAGTGATAAATTCGCGCGGCGTCTATAACGGACGCCGCGCTAGCGTTATTGTACTCGTGTGAATGAAATAATTTTATTGGCTACTCGCCAGCTGGAATGCCGACAAATGAGAGTAGACCGGTGGTAATGTACTTGTGTGAATGCGATGAATTTTGACGACTACTCGACACCAAGAATAGAGGAAACAAGACCGACGATATTGTACTCGTGAATGAAGTGGTTTTTTCTACCAACTCAACTGATGGAATGGAAACAAGCGAAACTAGACCGATGCTCTTGCGATCTTTGTGAATGAAGTAATTTGCACTGAAAACTCGACAGATGGAATGAAAACAAACGAATGCATTCGGTCAATTTTTTCTTTGAGAGTTGTATACTATTCCCACCGTGTATAAACACTTGTCCTTTAGAACATTGACATGGTCCCCAATGACATACTTTCATCATCAATTTGTTCAAAATATGTCGCTTTAAACAAAAATAGGTATACATTATGAAAGCATATCTCATGATAGATTTAGTACCATGAATTTAATGTTGATATTATCTATAACTATTTATGAATTGATATATAAGATTATAAAGTTTCACCAATGAGAGCTTGTATAAGAAATAACCGAGTTACGTGGAGACGAAGATGTATTCCGAGATTCACTTATCAAAGGAAACCAATCTTCGTTGTAGAGGTGTGGATGCATAATGCTCGTTGATTGCCACAAGGGTCCGCCCTTGAGATGTCCTTGCACAATGCACACCAAACGCTAAAAAGGTTTCCCCTCAAGACGCGGGACACACCACACACCGACGCCACAAAGGCTGACCTTATTCTTCTGGAGTCTTCACGCAATGTGAAGTGTCTTGATCCACCATGGGACCCTTGAGGTCAGTCACCACTCACCAGGTCATTACACATTGTTCGACCAATCTCGAGAACTACTAATAAGTGACCATTTGCTACTAATTCTCTGTCGGTCGAGAAAATTAGTTCACGAAACCACCTCAGCTATCATGTGACAACAGTTCCTTCCACTGCCCTTTTGGATTACGGAATTGCTCTGCGTACGACCTTCTTGGTCCGACGGACGTACGACACGTGAATCGGACGGACAACTATGGGCATCGTATCTGTTCGATGGACCTGTTAAAAACATCCGACGGACAGCCACGGGTGTCGTACAAATGTCGGACGTAAAGTGTCGTACGTGTAGCACTTCTCTTTGGATTAACCGAAGATGAGCATAGACGCAACTGTTTTTTAATGGTCACCGGGGGAGGGAGAAGACCCTCCACCTGAATTGTATTCATTTTCTGTTTAATGGGTTCAAGTGAACCAGAATTACAGAGATGCACAAAGGGGGGCATAAAATAAAAACAAGCCTACAACATGGCACTAAGCACTAACCCCGCAGGGAGAGCCTTCAACCCTCATCATCTTCCGGATACCGTTGGACGCCAGTGCACAGGAAACTTCACTGCCGTAGACGAAAGGCTTCAATCTGCCGAGACCAGCCACGATGGTGCTGGAGCATCCAAAGGGCAGCACATCGCCGAGTCCTCACTTTAGGACGAAGGGCCGGGCGTCGCCGAGGCTTTACACAACAGCCAACAGCGTAATCGAAGGGCGTCACACAGCCGAGTCGACACCCAGGAAGCTTCACCGGCACTGGTCCGAGCCGTTAACCGTCGTCAGGGGAGGGAATCCAGCCCCCCGTAGAAGCTCGAGCATCATGGCCATGGAGAGACGACGCCGAGAAGAGAGCAAGAAGAGAAGCCCAACCACCGCCAAAGCCACACGTCCCTCCAGCCGAATCCAGCTCCAAAGCGATGCCCTCAAGAAGAAGCACGACACATAGTGTCGCCATCGCCAGATCCGGTGGAACCGGGTCGAGGGTTTCCCCTGGAGCATTCGGGACGGAGCGCGAGACCGCCCTCGACGACACCTTCATCAGGTGATGACTCCCACGAGCGTCACCGTCGTCGGTCGACCAAGACCGGGGCCATGCCCGTCGGCGGTCGCGCCGTTCCGACCCCGAGGTCGGCTGGCCACACCAAACCACCACCATCCGGCACGCCGGCCGCCTGCCAACGCCGGGATGCCAAGGGAGAAAAGGAAGCCCGTGATTGGGCCCGCCGAGCCCATCCAGGGCCCAGATCGGGCCCGGAACGCCCGCGTCGGCACAGCTGCCGCCGCAGCCGCAACCGGCGGCGCTCAGGTACACACACGGAGCGGGGGAAGAGGGGCGCCGGCACGCGGGAGGAGACCGGCGCCGCAGCTTCCTCCAAAGCTGCAGCCTGGGGCCACAAGAACCAGATCCCCGCCGCCCCCTTCCGAGGACGACGAGGGAGAGAGGAGGGAGGGAGGTGGGCGGCAGGGGCTAGGTTATTCACCTCCCCGGTCGCCTGGGAGGGGCGACGCGAGGAGGTACCTTTGCCAGGTCTCAGTGTTGGCCTTGTTCCATAGACGCAACTGTGGTCTGTGGACACGAAGAGAGAGACATGTGGTCGATGGATGCCAATCGAAATTAGGATGCAGAACGTCTTAATCACACCCAATTAGTGATTACTTCTTAATGCTTCTAGAGAAGCGCACACACGATTTATAACTAGCCACCCAACAAAGGCAGATGTAGCCACTAGCCACTGCGGAGCGCGGGAAGCTGCCTCGTAGATCTTTGATGCCGCCCCCGCGTGCGCGCCAAAGCATGAAATACACCTCTCTTTTCTCTCTTTAGAAAATGCTTTGATCCGGAGGCCGACTCAGGTGCGAATCGATCGAGTACAGTTTATGTCACCACTACCGGCACCATCCGTCGTGGAGTATCGGAGGAGCGCATGCTGCGGAATCACTGACGTGTCACTGGGTTTAGCATGATGACGTGGAGTATCTGATAAGCTGATCAAACACAGAACGAAAGCACGATCTTGATCTGTGCAGAGTCAGCACAGAGCAACAGAAACTTCAGGATCTTGATCTCTCTCTCCGGTTCGAGTCACCGACCACTCAAACGTCTGAGGATTATTACCATCAAAACTGAATGTAAATAATTTTCTGGTTTCAGACGATCTGTCTGCAAGGTACGACTTTCACACATAGCTCAACCGATTGCCATAAGTCACATCATCAAGCGGTAAAACACAAAGCAGCAGCATATAACAGAGG